>BTPG01000003.1:148506961-149175383 GCA_036245525.1 Semisulcospira habei
GGGCAGGGAGGGGAAGTGTCGGTGGGAAGTGTGGGAAGGAAGGAAAGGGGGAATAGTTAGTATAATAGTAATAAAGATTGAGTGTGCATGTAAAGTAAATGTGTTGTGTTGCTTGTGCTGAGCTGTAACCTGTCTTGAGGCAAGATGCTAGGGTTCTTTATCTATCGCTTTCGTCTCTTCTACTCCTAACCTTCATTCTCATCTATCTCTTTAGTCGGGACATTTGGGGGTTCTACTTTTATTCTATCTTCCATTCTCGTCTGTCCCTCCCTAGTCGTGACAACAGGACTACTGGGATGTGGTCACTGCCACACAGGTCGTCATGAACCTTCCAGTCAAAGTCCAGCATGAGAGAAGGATCACACACAATGAGGTCTAGAACAGAACTAGATCCTGAACCTGGGTGAGAGTATGTAGGTGAGCCATCATTAAAGACACATAGGTTAAGGTGAGAAAAAACATCTACTAACATCTGACCTCTGCCATCATAGTGGTCACTACCCCAAAGGTGAGCCTGACTGTTAAAATCCCCCATGAGAATAAAGGGAGGGGGCAGCTGATCTACTAAGTTAAAAATATCATTACTACAGACCCACAGGGATGGTGGCAGGTAAACACTGCATATGGTTATGGTCTTCTTCAAGGTAACCCGAGCTGCGACAGCCTGAAGACAGGTGTCGATGCTAATGAGGCTACATAAAATTTGGCTATGAATGAGAAGAACCACTCCACCCGAGCGTCTCTCCGAATCAGAGCCTTTATGTATAACGTTAAAACTATTAAAGGACACAGGGTTAGAAGTATTCAGGTAAGTCTCCTGAAGAGATATTACTGAGGGGTTATAGAACTTGACTAAAAGGCGTAATTCCTCAAAGTTAGCTTGAAAACCACGACAATTCCACTGAAGCAGAGAGTACATGATTATGTCTTTTAGGGGGGTGAAGAGTTTTTCCCCCCTTTTTCCTTTGCCTTGGAAGGAGTTGAAGAAACAGAGCGGGGCCGGCTCCCGGGCCTCCTCTGGTTCTTCGGAGATGAACGGGGTGGAGCTGCCACAGCATCAGCAACAACTTCCACTCCCTTCATCCGCTCCTCCAGTGCAGCATATTTGTTTTGAAGGGGGACATCAGTGTTCCCCTTCTGGGCCAGTGCGCACAGCGGTCCCATAAATTTCTTAGACTTCTGGTCCTGGGCAGTGTTCTTGCCGCTAGAGTTAGCGGCCTTAGAAGGTTGACCAGAGCCAGAAGCCTTTGGAGTTGACAGACTAACAGGTTTGGGTGGGGGCTGAGGTTTAGGGGCAACAGAAGGCGGTACTACCGGACCGGCAGTGTCCGCCTTCTGCGTTCCCTGGCTCCTCGTCATCACCGGAGGAGGGTTACTCTCCAGGGGTGAGAGGAGCTGAGGCTCCGCCCCCAACCAAGAAGTTGGGGTTTGACATGAAAAGTCTTTGGTGGGGCGCTTGCCTGCCACCGCTGCACTGAAAGTATACACAGAGGTGTTAGAGATTGGGGCAGCCGCAGCTGCACCAGGGCCTTCAACCAGTTTTTTGGCGTCCAGAAAGGACAGCCCCTTCTCCACACGCACCCGCTGAATCTTGCACTCGGATATCCAATGAGGGCATTTCTTGTCCGAAGCCATATGCGCCCCCTGGCAATTCACACACAGGGGGGTGGCTGTGCAGGACTCAGCAGTGTCCGGGCTGAGTGCAACGGGCGCATGAAGCCTCTGCCTGGTGGCATATATTCTGCCCATGACCATACTTTTGGCACTTAAAGCACCGGAGAGGGAGAGGGATGTACTTTTTCACTTTCAAGGAGTAGTAACCTCCCCAGATGGTAGTAGGAGGGGTGGGGGTGCCAAACGTCAGGATGATGGTAGGGAGACGGATCTCCCCACCACCTCGCTTGGAAGCGAAGCGCCTGACGCAAGTCACCCCTTGAGACTTAAGGTTCCGTCCAAGTTCATCTTCTGACAGTTCTGCCAAAGCTTGATCTTTGATTACGCCTCTTGACGAATTCATAGTTTTGTGGGGTGTCACCTCCACTGGAGTGTCTCCGATGGAAGAGAGCCTCAGTAGCCCGCTGGAGTGTGCCCGGGTACGGCACTCCACCAGCAAGTCAGCAGGCCTGAGGCGCTGGGCGTCAGGCCTGCCAACATGGCTCCTGAGGGTCTCCCCCACCAGAAAAAGATGCAGCTTGGTAACAGGTTTCTCCTTCACCTTGCTATGGACAATGAGGAAGCGAGGCCATGTGGCCGACGCCTGAGGCGTCGCTTCCTCACAGTCCGAGTCACTGTCATGTTCAATGTTGGTGGCTATGTGCCGCTTCTGTGCAAGTTTTTTTTTTTCCATATTATAATAGTAGAGATATTCATCCCCCGGGGGTCCCCGCCCGCCACCGAGCCCAACAAGAGAAAGTGCAAATGTCGGCAGGTCTCCAGCTGACGCACAATGGAGACTGCCCGAAAGATATACTCAAGGAGGTAAGCCCGATTGAACCGTCTGAGCCACCGCCTTTATCACACTGTTGAATGCAGGGGAATACTGGCGTAAAGCACCTAATCAGCAGCAGAGGCTATAGCATGGTGCTCCGTATATCAACCCGCATGTCAACAGTGGGATAGGGCTCAATGTGACAAGAGCCGATTGACTAGGCCGGTACGACTAGCCTCCTGTTTAGGTAGAAGTCAAGGCCAAAGTGGAGTGTTGGCACCAGTGAGCCGCAACCCAAAGGGAACCTCAGCTACCAGGATCCTCTTCTGCCCCGACACGGGTCTCCAAGCACGACAAACACTTGGGATCCAAAGGACCAAAAAGTCACGAGTATTTTTAAGGACCAATCCAACATGGTACACGCCTTTACCACAGCTGACACTTAGTTCGCTTCAGGCTGCCAGAGAGATAAGGCGCGGCGAGGTCACATTCCACTCTCACTCGCTCATTCTATTTATATCGCACTTGCAACTGAGCAGTACACAGCGTGTCCGGCGCTCTGCGCTATAACAACTACCTACACGTTTGTATTCATAACACATCTCAGCCTAAAGTGACTGTTGTGAAAGCAACGTCGTTCAAAAGATGAAGTTTTCACCTACACACTGATACCAAACATGACAACATTACGACTTACACTTGTGTAGCAGATTATGGTGAAAATAAAGAGAATGAGAATTTGTTGATGTACGATGTCGGTGTTTGTTGTGAAATTGACAAAGTTCCCACAGCTATAACACGAAGACGTAACTTTTCCCAACGAAACACACTTGCATGCATAAGGGTCAGCATGCCTACATTAAGTATCACTTACTGGATTTTCGCTACGCGCTGGGGGACGGAAGCAGGAGGGTGGTTAATGAGGTCACTGACATTACTGACAAGTGTCGACATTCAAGTACCAGGCGCCTGCCTTAGTACACTCCCGGCCGAATCGGGGAAAGTGAGGGCTTAGTTACACGGATACTATTGAGGAGATAGTCACGTTTCTTTCTCGGGAAATAGTGTAACACTAACAGTGAACCCCTCGCGCTGGGACCATACGGCGTTGAGGCGCGTCCCCTGGGTGGTGGATAGGGGGTCCCTCGTGAGAGGGGTGCACCGAATGAAATAAGGTGCCGTGAACCAACATGGTCTAAGGGAAGGTGACCCCGACAGAAAACCCCTGGTCCTCCTAGTAAGGGGGTTGGGCGTGGGGGTAGCTTCCCCACCCTGCAAAAAAGGAAATAGCTACAAAAACGCCGACGAAAAGGACGACTTGGCATTACTGTCCCACACTCATCAACAAATGCAGGACAAGACCACGAGGCTTGCTGACATCTCGTCCCAAGTGGGCCTCACCATTCACAAACAGAAAACGAAGACAATGAGGCTGAACGCAACCAGGGAAGAACCAGTCTTGCTTGCTGGCACCCCGTTGGAGGAGGTGGAGTTCTTCACCTATCTCGGGAGCATCATAGACAAAAAAGGCGGCACTGATGCAGATGTCAGAGCACGAATCGGTAAAGCCAGAGCAGCCTTTCTCCAGTTGAAAAAAGTGTGGCGTTCCAGAGAGCTGTCACAACACACCACAGTCCGGATTTTCAACTCCAATGTAAAAGCAGTTCTCCTATATGGAGCAGAGACATGGTGATTGACAAAAACCACAGTCAACAGAGTACAGACCTTCATGAACAGTTGCCTTAGAAGAATTTTGAAAATCCACTGGCCAGAGAAGATCAGCAACGTCAGACTCTGGGAGAGAACAGAGCAGATAACAGCAGAGAATGAAATTGGGCGAAGAAGATGGGGATGGATCGGTCACAGTCTGAGAAAGCCAGCTTCCAGTATCACTAGGCAGGCATTGTCATGGAACCCCCAGGGAAAGAGGAAAAGAGGTAGGCCGAGAAACTCCTGGCTTCGAGACCTCCAAACAGACATCAAGAGACTGGGAACCACCTGGAGTAGAATCGAAGGAGAAGCACAGGACAGGAGTTGCTGGAGGTCTCTCGTCGACGGCCTATACCCGGGTAGGGGTGACAGGCGTAAGTAAGTAAGTAAGTAACAGTGAACCGTGTACATGTACTTTTGATTTAACTTTTGATCATGATGGAATCTGATGAAACGCATACAGTCTGTGTACACACAGGTGTGTTCCATGCACTGCGACTAAATGCATTGTGCAGAATATGTGGCGGGAGATCACAACAAAAAAACCACGGTGATAAAAAGTCATATCTTTGTATCAAATATGAACACTTAATCCACAAGTGTTATGGAATTAATATCCAGGAAGACAAAGACCTGATGCACTCCAAAACACTGTGCAGTAGTTGCTATAGTCGGATGAAACGGATAGACTCTGAAACACGTGTATCTGCGGAGACAACGCGAAATGCGGCGTCTGATATTGCCTCATCGCAACACATTTGGACCATGTTCGATCCAAATATGAGTGTTGAAAAATGTGTTGCGTGCGTTCATTTCATGCAGCTAGGTAAAGGAGGACGACCAGCGAAGGGTGCACATGGGAAGAAACGACCGTTTCGATCTGTGGAATGTCACAGTGACACTCATAACACTGACACTAATAACAGTACTAATGAAGGTGATAGTGGTATACAAGTTTTCATTCCCCCGATGTCTACTCCCCGTAAAACGCCATGCAAAGTCGATGCTCAAACGTCGCTGTTACAAAGAGAGTGGACCCCATCTCCACCAGCCAAGCGGACGCATGAAATAGCCATTTCACCCATTGAAAAAACGGGTGTCGATATAGCCACATCTCCACATATCAAACGACCCAGCCTTCGACCTATCCTGGAACTGCAGATGCCATTGACAAAGGAGGAAGAAAAATATCAGACGGCACTAAACCGCTCAATGCTCAATGAATCAGCTGATGCCACAATCCGTTGCAAGACTGGAGGACAGCCTTTGTATTTTATGCACATACCAAAACCAAGAAAACCAACAACAGGGGCATCATCAGCCGTAATACGAAGAAGGTCAAAGGTATTAGCCCGTGCTAGAGCAAATATGTCTGGCGGATCAGAAGTGGACGAAGCTGAACAAATAACTGACGAGTTAAGACGAGAAAGAAATGAAAAAATGACTGCAATATTAGACAGAGCAGGCCATAGGCGATCCGTGTATGTCTGTAGAAAACAGGGTATTGCTCTGAGAACCAATCTAGGATTAAGCTGGTCCAAGTACAGAACATACAAACGCTTCATGAGAAGTATTGGTGTCAAACTTGAAAGTGAAAGAAAGGAAAGACAGACCCAAAAAGAAGCGCTCTGTGGCACAGTGACCATTGATCAAAAGAATATGACCTTTGAAAACAAAGTCACAAACAAGAAAGAAAGCCAGGAAACGCCTGTCGCCTACATAGAGGATCTCACACATTTTGTTCCTTAACTGCTTGACAAGTTTGAAGCTGCAAATCTTCTTGAATGGCATGAACAAATACCAAATGATGAAATTTGGATAAAACTAGGAGGAGATCATGGCGGTAACAATTATAAAACAATGCTTCAAGTTGCTAATCTCCAAAACCCTAACTCTAAACACAATACGTTTTTGGTGTGTATGGCTAACTGTAAGGACAGTCATGAAAATCTTCAAACAATTTTGCAGCCGTTTAAAGAGCAGGTGTCACTTCTCCAAACCATGAAATGGAAAGAAAAACAGATACGTGTATTTCTGTTTGGCGATTACGATTTTCTCGTCAAACTCTTTGGTCTCTCAGGAGCACAAGGGGTCCACCCTTGTCTCTGGTGTACTGCTTCGAAAAGTCAGCTACAAAAAGCTCCACATGAGCGAGTACAAGTGAAACAGAGAACGCTTAACAACATCAAGCGGGATTATAGGCGATACATGCGTGCAGGAGGAGACAAAAAGAATGCCAAAGGTTACAACAATGTTGTACATGAACCAATCTTTGATGTTGAGGTTTCGCAAACTGCACCACCATACCTCCATCTTCTGCTAGGTATAGTAAAAAAACATCATTCCCTCCTAGAGCAAGAATGCCACGAACTCGATAAAGTCATTGCTGAAAGACTGGCCGAGGGAAAGGAAGCACATGATGGAAACACACCTTTTGAAAAATACATTTCAGAAGTAAGAGTCATCAAAGAACTTGAAAAAAGAAAACAGCTGACAGTATTGCAGTGTTCAGCGACAAGAGACACAATGAGAGTGTGAAGCATTTTGATGAACAACGTGAGCAGAAGATGCAGCGGGTAGCAGAATTCGAGGACAAAATAGAAGCTCTAAGAGAAGAGACAAAGTTGCCATTTCTGTGCGGACCTGTCACTTTTGGCCTTGATGAAGCACTAAAGAGGAATAAGATATTCATGCAAGCATACCATGGCCGTTCGTTTGTTGGCAACCACTGCCACCGTTACTTGAAGTATGATGTGTTCACTGATGTTGGTAACAGTGTTATCAGCAATACCATGAAGCTGACAGATGATCCTAAACTTCATGCAGCGGCGCATGACATATCCTTAAAGTTCCGAATTCTGAACGACCTGTACTCACAAGTCCATACTAATGTTTCTCACAAAATGCCGGTGAAGAGCAGAAATGAATCAATGCAAGACATCAATGACAAAATTGCAAACTACATGCGTTTTTTTCGAAGTACTTTTCCAGCCAGTAGCATCATTCCGAAACAACATATCCTGGAATGTCACTGCGTTGACTTTATGACTAAGTGGGGATTTGGTTTCGCGCTTCATGGTGAGCAGGGAGGTGAAGAGAGTTTAAAGAGTAGGACATTTGGCCTGCAAACAGAGGAGGAAAATCTCAGACTGCTCATGACCGAGCACATGACACTCGTGTCACTGGTCCTCCATGCCGTCATTCCTCCAGTAGTAAAACAGAAAAAAATATCGTATAACGCTGTTTAGCCGGCGTTGGTCTTGTGTATCTGTGAACAGAAACTCAGTATTGTTATTATGTCTAGTGTGTCAGCAAATGTGCTGAACCGCAAGGTATATTTAAAAACACTGTTGAATACTGTGACCTGTGATGGACTAATCGGATTTTAGTACACGGAGGGCATAAGCAGTCTGTGGAGTACCGGGACTACGGGCGAGAAAGGCCAGAACGTGACCTGTCAGTGACCTCATTAACCACCCTCCTGCTTCCGTACCCCAGCGCGTAGCGAAAATCCGGTAAGTGATACTTAATGTAGGCATGCTGACCCTTATGCATGCAAGTGTGTTTCGTTGGGAAAAGTTACGTCTTCGTGTTATAGCTGTGGGAACTTTGTCAATTTCACAACAAACACCGACATCGTACATCAACAAATTCTCGTTCTCTTTATTTTCACCATCCTCGCGCTGGGACCATACGGCGTTGAGGCGCGTCCCCTGGGTGGTGGATAGGGGGTCCCTCGTGAGAGGGGTGCACCGAATGAAATAAGGTGCCGTGAACCAACATGGTCTAAGGGAAGGTGACCCCGACAGAAAACCCCTGGTCCTCCTAGTAAGGGGGTTGGGCGTGGGGGTAGCTTCCCCACCCTGCAAAAAAGGAAATAGCTACAAAAACGCCGACGAAAAGAATAACAGTAATTCCTTTCCTGGAGGAGGAAGGTTCTTCTACTAGAAGACTTATGACGTTCTGTGGTGAAAGCCGGAAGTCTTCGGAAGCCACAGGACCGAGCCGCCTCTCTCTATCCAGGGATACAACCATGGGCACATGGAACGTCAAGACCATGTACCAGAGCGGCAAGGCCGCCCAGATAGCAGCGGAAATGCAAAAGTACAACCTTTCCCTGCTAGGCATCAGTGAAGCCAGATGGACGCAGTCTGGCCAGAAAAGGCTGTTAAGTGGGGAGATGGTTCTGTATTCAGGTCATGAAGAGGAGAGTGCCCCCCATACAGAAGGAGTAGCACTCATGCTGTCACCAGTGGCACAGAGAGCGCTGATGGGCTGGGAACCTCTTGGGCCAAGAATCATAACAGCAGCCTTTAGAACCAAGAAAAAGCTCAAGCTGAACGTCATCCAGTGTTATGCGCCCACCAATGACAGTGACGAGGAAGAGAAACAAGAGTTCTACGACCGACTCCAGAGTGCCGTGGACAAATGTGCGGAGCGAGACATCACCATCGTCATGGGCGATTTTAATGCCAAAATAGGGGAGGACAACACCGGATACGAAGAGGTGATGGGGAGACAGGGACTAGGCTCGGAGATGAGTGAGAACGGGGAGAGGTTTGTGGACTTTTGTGCTCTAAACCGACTTGTCATTGGAGGCAGCATCTTCCCACACAGAAGAATACACAAAGCAACTTGGGTCTCGCCTGACCATGCGGCAGAGAACCAAATAGACCATGTCTGCATTGGCAGGAAATTTGGAAGATCCCTTCGGGATGTTCGAGTGGGGGGGGGAGCAGATGTCGCCTCAGACCACCATCTGCTTGCCTTAAGAATGAAGCTCAAGCTAAGGAAAAGCCGCACGGAGACAACAGGAGGACAGCGCTATGGTGTAGGCCTCCTGAGAGAGACTGGAGTTGGAGAAGAGTTCAAACTGGTGCTGTCCAACCGGTTTCAAGCGCTACAGGAGCTAGTAAATGAAGAGGAGGCGGTCACCACAGAGCAGCAGTGGAAGGCAGTTAGAGAGGCGCTGAACTCAACCTGCAAAGACACTGTAGGGTTCAGGAAACACCACCACAAGGACTGGCTGTCGGCACAGACCTTGAAGAAGATAGAAGCGAGGAAGCAGAAGAAAGCAGCGGTCAACAACAGTCGCACGAGAGCAGCCAAAGTGGGGGCACAGGGGGAGTGCTCGGAAGCCGACCGCAAGGTGAGGAGGAGTGTCGGGGCAGACGGGAGGGCCTGCGCGGACAGCCTGGCAGCAGAGGCAGAACAGGCAGCAGGCAGCGGCAACATGAAACAGCTCTACGACATTACCAGAGGATTGTCGGGTAGGTATGGCCATACAGAAAGACCAGTAGGGGACAAAGAGGGCAGGCCTATCGCAGACAGAGCAGACCAACTCGACAGATGGGCCGAGTATTTTGAAGAGTTACTGAACAGACCTAGCCCACCCGACCCCCCCGACATCCAGCCGGCAGAGACCGACCTACCCATCAGCTGTGACAGACCCAGCCGGGAAGAGATCAGAAAAGCAGTGGCATTTTTGAAGAATGGCAAAGCAGCAGGGCCAGATGGCATCCCAGCGGAGTCTCTGAAAGCAGACCTAGAGACAACAGTTGAGATGCTGTACCCACTGTTTGGAAAGATCTGGGAAGAGGAGGTGATGCCAGCTGACTGGAAGGAGGGGTACCTAATCAAGCTTCCCAAGAAAGGCGACCTCAGCAAGTGTTCCAACTACAGAGGAATCACCTTGCTGTCAGTGCCGGGAAAGGTCTTCGACAGGATCATCCTGGAGAGAATGAAGAGCTCCGTTGACCCCCAGCTGAGAGACCAGCAAGCAGGATTCAGGAAGAACCGATCATGTACAGACCAGATCGCCACTCTCCGCATCATCGTGGAACAGTCTCTGGAGTGGAGCTCCCCGCTGTACGTCAACTTTGTGGATTATGAGAAAGCATTTGACAGCATGGACCGAGAGACTCTGTGGAAACTCCTACGACACTACGGTGTACCCACAAAGCTCGTCCGCCTGATCAAGAGCAGCTATGATGGCATGACATGTCGCGTGATCCACGGAGGGCAGTTCACCAGAGAGCTCCAGGTCAGAACTGGTGTCAGGCAGGGGTGTCTGCTGTCTCCGTTCCTCTTCCTACTGGCCATAGACTGGGTCATGAAGATGACCACAGAGCACAGACGAAGTGGAATACAGTGGACACTGTGGACACAGCTTGACGACCTCGATTTTGCAGACGACTTGGCATTACTGTCCCACACTCATCAACAAATGCAGGACAAGACCACGAGGCTTGCTGACATCTCGTCCCAAGTGGGCCTCACCATTCACAAACAGAAAACAAAGACAATGAGGCTGAACGCAACCAGGGAAGAACCAGTCTTGCTTGCTGGCACCCCGTTGGAGGAGGTGGAGTCCTTCACCTATCTCGGGAGCATCATCGACAAAAAAAGGCAGCACTGATGCAGATGTCAGAGCACGAATCGGTAAAGCCAGAGCAGCCTTTCTCCAGTTGAAAAAAGTGTGGAGTTCCAGAGAGCTGTCGCAACACACCAGGGTCCGGATTTTCAACTCCAATGTAAAAGCAGTTCTCCTATATGGAGCAGAGACATGGAGATTGACAAAAACCACAGTCAACAGAGTACAGACCTTCATGAACAGTTGCCTTAGAAGAATTTTGAAAATCCACTGGCCAGAGAAGATCAGCAACATCAGACTCTGGGAGAGAACAGAGCAGATAACAGCAGAGAATGAAATTGGGCGAAGAAGATGGGGATGGATCGGTCACAGTCTGAGAAAGCCAGCTTCCAGTATCACTAGGCAGGCATTGTCATGGAACCCCCAGGGAAAGAGGAAAAGAGGTAGGCCGAGAAACTCCTGGCGTCGAGACCTCCAAGCAGACATCAAGAGACTGGGAACCACCTGGAGTAGAATCGAAGGAGAAGCACAGGACAGGAGTTGCTGGAGGTCTCTCGTCGACGGCCTATACCCGGGTAGGGGTGACAGGCGTAAGTAAGTAAGTAAGTTATTTTCACCATAATCTGCTACACAAGTGTAAGTCGTAATGTTGTCATGTTTGGTATCGGTGTGTAGGTAAGAATTTCAACTTTTGAACGATGCTACTTTCACAACAGTCACTTTAGGCTGAGATGTGTTATGAATACAAACGTGTAGGTAGTTGTTATAGCGCAGAGCGCCCGACACACTGTGTACTGCTCAGTTGCAAGTGCGATATAAATAGAATGAGCGAGCGAGAGAGGAATTTGACCTCGCCGCGCCTTATATCTCTGACAGCCTGAAGCGAACTAAGTGCTACGCGCAAGCACTGGCTGGTAAAGCCGTGGGTACGACCTGGGTTAGCACAGCTCTTTAAAAACCGGACCAGTGAAAAAGACGGAACAACATATCTGATGACACCAAGTCCTAATCCTCTGCTAGCCCACTCAGTCAGGTACTGAGTGGACTACCCACCCACGCCACGTGGAGGCCGGTGCCGAGTGGGCAGGAGATGGATGGGATACCAGGAGAAATGTGTGAGATATTTAATTTTACCACTGTGATTATGTGGCTGAAATCGTACACATGCATGCGTCTTTTCACTGTTTTAGCATACTGATCCCAACGAAAGAAAATTTGTTGACCAGACTGACACAATAAAGTTTTTGAATCTTGAGTCTTGTGTTCGGACACGGTGTGTCTAGAATGAGTTAAAACATCGTTTAATTTTCCAGATTTTGATCAAGATCTGTACAAGTCATTTTGTAAATGGCGCCATCCCAAATGATAACCAATCACCAAGTGGCACGCCTCCGTTAAGAGACTAATCGAGACCAGAAAGATTATTTGTACTAGTTGAGGCGTGCCACAGCTTGTGTAACAGACAACACCGATAACCCACTATATCAGCAAAGTTTGGCAATCAAAGCTTGCCCTGGAGCAGATCACTTTAACCTGGTCTGTGTTCTGTGGTCTGGGGGATGCAATTAGAGAATCAATAAAGAAAACATTAAACGTTTAGGGCTTAACGTCTTTTGTCCGCCACGAAGGTGATTTTAAAGACGGGGCACCCAAAAATGAATTTTTCTCTAAAATGTATCTTTTCGAAAATACTTACTAATGACATTACTGTTAGGAATACTGATCTAGCTAGCCTAATTTTAGCCAAAATTGTTGTGTGCCTACATGGCAGGGGAGGCAACAAGGGGCGCTATAAGCTAAGCAGTACCCTGGGTAGCCTCCCTTCCATCCTCATCTCGGCACGCGCCCACCAGAATCGCCATTCTGTTTCAAAGTGAGCCAGCAGCAGCGGGGCAGGTGGGAGGGTCATCCGAGTAATGTCATCGGTAAGTATTTTTCGAAAAAATACATTTTAGAGAAAAATTCATTTGTTTCCTCAAAACACATTAACGATGCATCACATTGTTAGGAAGAATATCGAAGAGGAGATGGGTGCCGCTTAGAACGCCCCTAACCCCTGGGTAATATCGAGACCCGCCCTCCCTGGTACAACCTCCCGATAAATTTAGCTAAGATACCTGTGGCACCTGGGGTGCCGGGAGGGAGTGTTGTGCCGCCGTAAAGTCTACCACCAGCGATAGGTTCTTGCGCTGGATGGAGAGGTCCCTCAGGTAGAATCGGGCGAGGGTCGACTGATCGCCAGCCCACCGCCGCCACAAGTCTTGACTGCGCAGTTGCGGTCAAAAGCGAGCTTGTGGCCATGGCTTCTGCCTCATGTGCCCTGATGTTCATGCATTTGGCTGTACCAGGGACGAGGTCCTGGTAGGCGGAGCGTATCACCCATCGGAGCCAAGAGGTCGACTGTGCTCGCCATTCCACGGCCGCCATGATATCTGTGACCGCGCAGGTGCGCTCGAGCGCTAGGCTAGCGGTCATGGCTCTGACCTCGTGCGCCCCGATGTTCAATCGTTTGGCTGCATCAGGGGCGAGATCTTGGTAGGCGGAGAGCATCACCCATCGGAGCCAGGAGGATATCGTCTAGGCCGAGATGTCATGTCTACCTGGGGACAGAGGGAGGAAAAGGCAGGTGTGTCCCCTGCGTAGCGGCTTGGTCCGCCGCAGGAACACATGTAAGGCTCTCACCTGGTCCCGTTGTCTGGATTCTTGGATAGAGCCTGGACCCCTCAAGGGCTGGACGGCGACCACCTGCGGGGCAGCCAAAGGAGAACGGGTCTTGGCTAGGAAAACCGGGTCAGACAGCAATTGTACAGAGCCGTCCGTTCGGAACTGTAGGCATGATGGACGTGCAGAAAGGCGTGTAGCTTGCTGACCCTGGCTGCCATAGCGAGAGCCAGTAGGAAGCGTGTCTTCCGCGTCACGTCTGGTAACCGCACCAACTGAAGTGGTTCGAAGCGGCTAGAGTTGAGCCACGTCCGAATCCAGGGTAGGTCCCATCGCGGTACGAGTGAGCGGAGGGCTGGACGTCTTAGACCGAAGCGCGCCATAAGGTCAGCCAGGTCCTTGCAGTTGCCAGGGTCGGGCCGTCCCACATGCTGGTACGTATCGGCGATCATCGCTATGTAGCAGACCTGCCTACATGTTCATCTGGTTGTCAGGAAGATTTGGGAAAACTCTCAGTAAGATTTGTGAGACTGTCAGTAAGATTATAGTTCAACTGGACGATAAACCTTGCTTCCAGGGGCCAAAAATCAAACAACAGGGGGGGGGGGGGGGGGGGGGGGGGGTGTTGGTTAACTTAATCACCTATAAGAACATACATTGTCTATTCTGCCGTACCTAAAAGATAGTAAGAAAATTACTGAGAAAATGGGCTACTTCAACAAAGCGTTTATAACTTTTTTGAATAGACAGATGTTTAAGTCTGTTTGTTTTTTTCTTAGCTCACATATATGGATGGATAGTACTTCATGTTGTGGTTGAGTGTAATTTGGTACCTGTTTATAATATTTACTGTAATTAATTACAGGTAAATTAACTGAAAAAATGCGCCTTGATTATTTTGATATCTGTAATTGTAAGGACAAACAAAAGACATTAAACTGAAAAATGTGTCAGTGTGTGAAAATATGAATGTGTGTGATAGTGGAGTGAGATAATTTTACATTAGTGATCATGATGATCAGGCAATCCACTGATAATCCTTCAGGTAATCGAAGTTCACGTATCTCGTCGGCGGACGTTGCTACAAATTGATCGCCAAGTTCGTCTGTTGGGCGAAAGTTTCGAACATTTCTGCAGGGAAATACTGATACAAATAATCAAGTGGTGTCGCTTCCAACTTAAGTGGAGTTGTTGGGCCCACATATCGCGTGAAAGGCTGCAAAACAGGGTCTGAAATTGGCCGCTAATGCCAGATAGCATCGCCGCCGCCATCTTGCAGTCGTCGCCTCGGTAAACACTGCAGAAATACTCTGGTATCTTTTGTCATCCCAGTCCGACAGATCACTAGTATGCACACTAGACACACTTATGTCACTTCCCTCTGACTCGGAAACTGGATTGTTGCCAATTTACTCCGAAATAGCTGTAAATTCTGGGTCACTATCGCTCGATGGAACGTATGTCGCCATGTTTGTAAACATGTGCATTTAAAACGACAGCAGACCTTGCTTCCAAAAAGACGCGCTTTCCAATTGGCTAGACAAAATTATAGATCAGCACACAGTAGCCAATCAGGATCAGGCTTACTACTACCGGCAGAAACGGCACAATCAAACTGTCTTTTTGCCAAAATAAACCCCAAAATACCGTAAAAAGCTACCGTAGAAAATTGATACATGACCGGAAGACCGTAAAAAAACACCCAAACTCGTAAGAAATATGGCGAAATCGTAAGAGTAGGCAGGTCTGATGTAGTTGCGAATGGATTGGCTCACGGGCGTAGACGTGTGGCGGTCCATCAGACGTTGTTGGCCAGACTCGGTGGTATTCAGCGAGCTGACGAACACTGTAGACGTCCGGTGTTGGCCAAGCTCGGTGTACTGTTTTACCAGCGAGCTGACGAACACAGTTGTCGGAGCACTATGTCTCATAACCCCAGCGAGCTGACGAACCCTCCGGCTGTAAGCATAGGCTCTGGATCCGCGTGTGCATCCTGATTCGAGAGTGTCCGAGGTGTCTCCTCCACTGAAGCGGTCGGGGCGGCAGTAGGCGTCCGCTCTCGGGCTGGGGTCGTCATTCCCGCCGATAGAAACGCCAAGCTGCGACCACTGCTCCTCCCGCCCGGGGGTGCAGGCGCCGCACAGGTGAGTGGAGGCACAGGCCAAGCACGGTAAGCAGACATCATGTGAGTCACTCGGCCACTGAAGTCCCCACATCTCTTGCAGGTGCAGACTTGACCACTGCAAAACATAAACAGTCACCGCGAGCAAGCGTGGTTCCCCGAGGCCACGCACCCCAATGCGATCGCGTGTACGAGTTTCGAAAACGAATCCGCTACATGACCAGTGCTGACGCCCGGTGCTTTCCACCCCCCCACCCCCCCCTTGAGCGCCGGTCGCGGGCACTAACCGAGGTTATACTTAGTCATGGCAGAGAGGCGGGCGAGGCAGCGCTGTAGGGACTAACGTGAAGTAGTCACCCATGCCGACTGGTCACTCGTTGGTAAACCAAGTCTTAGGAACAGTACAAGTCCACTGAACACAGAAACTCCGCCGTTCGGGAGCCCAAATGAAGAATAATCCGAGAGGAAGCACAGAGCACGACATAAGAGCTCAAGTCACAAGTCCCAAGCCACAAAACCGGTCACACTGTACAAAGTCCAGACGCAGAGAGTAGGCACATAACCATCCATGGCTAGCTAAGAAACAGAATGGCGATTCCGATGGGCGCGTGCCCGGACAAGGATGGAAGGGAGGCTACCCGGGGTACTGCCTAGCTTATAGCGCCCCTTGTTGCCTCCCCTGCCATGTAGGCACACAACAATTTTGGCTAAAATTAGGCTAGCTAGATCAGTATTCCTAACAGTAATGTCATCGGTAATGTGTTTTGAGGAAACAAAGTCTGTACAAATTTTGACCCCAGCTGGGCTCGAACCCACAACCTTTCGGAATCGAATGTGCTACCAACTGAGCTACCCAGCTCCCCAGAATTAATGATTCTGAGATCTCAAGCACCATACTAATAATACATGTACTACGTGTCTATGGGTTCATTCATCAAAATAAACACTGTCCCACATGTTGGGCCACTGTGAACCTTTGTTATGATGAAATTAAGACAAAATGTAGTTCAACCCCTTTGCTGCTGAGAAAAAATGAATACCACCCAACATGATGCTGTAAAGATCACTGCCTCTTGCTGAAACCACTTTGTATCCAAGTTCCTTTGATGGCTTTGCAATCTCTCTGATGTCAAATTTACAATGATTTCGAAAACAGTCTGCAACCACTGGCAGTAAAGAGGTTAACTCTTTCGAGACGTGCCGCATCTGGATTCGCAGCGTAAAGCTGCGAATCCGGATGCGGCACGTCTCCAAAGAGTTAAAAAAACTTGAAATGTATTACTGTACCTTCCCTAGTATGCTTTGTGGACATCCTCTTAGCAACAGAACAGAGACAGCAAATGGCGGCCACGACAGCAGCTATTCCCAGAAAAAACTTTGCAATAGGAGTCATCTCCTCTGCAAAACTAGCGGCAGTGTTGATATTTCCTGATCCTCTATCATTATTCCAGCTTGTTTCATAATCTGTAACAAGGCAAAAAAAATGTGTTCACAGGGATTGCAATGTATATTTCTGAGTGTTTAACCCCCCTTGTGCCTGCAGCCAATGGTACTAGCTGCTGCAAACATTACTGGTGGATGCATGCATATGTGGGCTGACATTTTTTCTGTCATTTAAACATCGAAACATCCATGCAAATGAAGAACTGCCTTGCAACACAAATTTAGATTTATTTAAGTCCTGACATGTTCACCCAATGCTGTGAATTCTTCCAGAACAAATAAGTAAAAAGAGAATAAGAAAGTGTCTTATGATAAATTTATTGAATACCAGTATTACTAATCATCCACTGTCTACTGTAGATTTGTAGACTTAAGCATGGGTGATAAAAGCTTAAACATTTTGGTCAGCCAGCCAAGATTCAAAAGTTAGTAGTTTCTGAGAGTATAATTTGGGGGTCGCCAGCTGGGCTACCGTTTATGGAGTTTCAAGTAGCCCAAAGCTTTTTTGAATCACCATAGGCGAACCTTTTCAGCTCCCCTGCTTTAGTACTGATTATTACTGTTCATCCACTCACTGCCTATTGTAGATTTAAAGACTTTAGTCTCCTGCTTGTAGTGTGCAGTCATGCTCAGCAGCTGCTGGCCAGGATTCTGGATCCATCCTTTCTCCTCCCCCTGGCGATTTCTATTCACCTGCACCACCACTCCATAGACATCCTCAAAACACCTAGCAGACATGGGAACAAGGAAAACTGAAAAAGCAAGAAATGTTGGCAACAGTTACAGATCTGGGGCCAGTAGCATTAGTGAGCTTAAATCAGGCACATGCCATTAAGGGCGGGTGATTATGTACCTGTGTTTGTCTGTGTGTGTGCGTGTGTATTGCAAAATCCTTTGTTTGGCTTTATGACCCCCTCCACTCCCACCCTTTATTTGTAAAGCGTTTAGAGCTTATTTTAGGATAAGCACAATATAAGTAGCCATTATTATTATTATTATTATATCCCAAAGTGTCAGATGTTCACATATGAACATCAGCAAAGTCTACTCCACAAAGTGGACGACTAGCTCTTGCGTCTTAACCTTTTTCATCCCGATACACTAATGCTTGACATTAGTTTGACTATGATAGTTCAAGGGTGGTGCCTGAGGCGCCAAGCTATTCTGGTACCTCCCTTGGACTAAAATGAGTGATCTATCTCCTAATATGCAATGTAGCCTTCATAGGACTTTGAGCAAATTTGTAAAAAGCCAGCTTCAGGATGTTAGGGGTTAATAGGTCAAAGCATTCTCATCACCGCAGTCCAATGAGGGCCGCCATGTTGTGGAGCCTTTCCTCGCATGCCAGCTCCCTTCAAATTTTCTGTCGATGATGATATCATTTTGTATTATGTTTTGGTGTGGGGTAGGTAAATAACTCCTGCTTATGCCCTTTCCTTGTGTATGCCCCTCAATTATTATTGATTTGCTTTTTTGTGTCTGGCTGTGTAATGTAGTCCAATCTTTGAGTCTGCCAAAAGCGTCTGCAAACCGGAGATAGATAGCCCTCAGCCCTGACTGTTACTTTTGTATCCAGCATCAGTTGTATTCCATGTTAGACAGTACATGACTGGCTAGCCTAAAATCACAAAAGAATCACTAAAGGTAATTCCTCGGCACTGGACATAAGTTTACTGAACAACACCAAGCAGCCAACCCATCGCCATTTTTCGTGTCTCTCATTTGAATAGCCTCAGTCTGACAGACCAATCAGACACGGCGAAGGCCAAAGAAACTTTGCGAAGTGTCCAAAGTACCCTTGCCAAAGCCTCTAATGTCCACTTTGCAAAGTATCAGTTATGACATATTAAGACGTCCTTTAAGCACAGTAATAAAAATCATAATAAATAACTCTTATAAAGTGTTGTTCTACAGAAAAACACTGGACTCACTATGCATGCTCAATAGCACACTCTCTCTCAGACACATGCACAATCATAAACTACTTCAAACCACCCCATCCCTTCCCAACACCTTGCATCCACTTCCCCGTCTAGAATCTGAATGTCTACAGGCGCACCATGCTTAAAGGCGTGTGCAGATTTTAAGCTCACTCATGCAACTGACCCTGGGGCTGTACTGGTCACAAAATGAAATAACCAGCAAAGAAAGCAACAAGCATGTTTCATATCTCTTGGCAGTCACCTTTTAAGCCTGGATTTTGTACTGGTGATGAAGTGGTGAAGATTCACTATATTACACTAATATATTTTTCTTGGACAGCACTCCAGCCACAAATCTAGTAATGGAATACTAATTTACAGAATTCTGAAACAACTACATGAAGAAGAATTTAGTTGAATTTAACTCATTTCGAGACGTGTCGCCTCCGGATATGTGGCATAAGCTGCGTATCCGGATGCAGCACGTCTCGAATGAGTTAAGCTAAAGACTGACTTCTGTGGGACTAAAATGGATTGCCATGACTGACCTAGTGAGGTCAGAATTGTCCAGGGAACGCTCACAGTTGGCTGCCTCGTCGCCTGACATAGTAATATCTCTGAATAGCAGCACTTTCTGCCAGTGGACAGTTGTGCTGCAAGGTGGGTGGCCCGCTGTAAAGTTCCAGGATGGGCAAACAAAATTGTTTGCATCCAGGCTGAGCAGGACGGGCTCCATTTTTAAGCTGCAGCGTTGAACATCAGGCTCTCCAAGAGTGTTCTTCCAGAGCATTGATCGAACAGTGACATACTCGCTTCTGGATGTCAGCCTGTGCACGTGTTTACATGTACCATCCAGATAATCTGTAAAAACAGAATTGTAAAAAGACAATCCCGGTGATCTAAAGGTCCTCTGGCTGCACTTGGCACGCATGCAACTCTAAAGCAAAAAAGTAAGCCTAAAACCCTCAAGCCAACGACAAGCACTGTCAGCCCACCCACAGTTGTGCATCCACCAACTGCGGCCGACACTGGCCAGAGGTCCTTAAGCTTACTGCGATACAAGAGACACAAAAGCATCCAATACAGTAAAGCCTGTTTTGAGTGACCACCTTTTTTTGACAAGAGAGTGGTCTAGAAAAGGCAGGTGCTCGAGGTGTTGAAAGGCAAAAACTGTCATTATGATGGTCTTTAACCCTTTTAGTCCTAGGATCCTGCAGCAGGAGATGGATTGATCATAATTCAAGGGTAGTGCCAGTTGAGCTTGGCGCCTGAAGGTGCCAAGCTCGCCTGGCACTACCCTTGAATTATCATGATCAATCCATCTCCTACAACTGGTACAAAGTTGTTAGACAACACCTCCAAAATTTGAGAAATGGGACCTCAAGGGCTGGCTTAACTGGGCGAGACAAACCCGAACCATGTCTCGGCGAGACACCCGAGACAGTCGATGCGAGATACCCGTTCCACCCGTTTATTAGGTTCGGCGAACTCTCCGAGACAAAATCAGACGTGCCGAACCTAATAAACGGGTGGAACGGGTATCTCGCATTGACTGTCTCGGGTGTCTCGCCGAGACATGGTTCGGGTTTGTCTCGCCCAGTTAAGCCAGCCCTTCAGGGCTAAAAGGGTTAATGACAGGGGATCTCTCATAAGGGTGGCACTCCAGAAAAAGTGTGGGAACGGGGTGAAAGACAATATATTCTACATGTATGGCTTTGATGTGATCTTGTGGCACTGCACTATATCTACAGTTGGTAGACAAAGGGTCCTCCGGCCTACATCAACTAGTGCTCTTGGGCCAATAGTGGCCACCACTGGCCCAAACTCAGCCAAAAAGTCCTCGAGCCAACATTGATCACTGTCAAAATCAATGTCAAAGTGGTTTATTGTTCCTACAGGGATGATTATCGCTCCACTCCCTGTCATTAACCCCATTCATCCCAAAACATCACTGCATGAAATTAAGTCAACTTCATGTATGATAGTTCTAGGGTGGTGCCAGAATATCTTGGCGCTTAAGGCACCAAGCTATTCTGGCACCACCCTTGAACTAAAATGGGTTGATCTATCTCCTGATCCGTAAATGTAATGTGGCCCTCATAGGACAATAAGAAAATTTTAGAAAATCAGCCTGAGGATGTAATGGGTTAAAAAAAGGATGAAACAGTATGTTACCCTGCGCACAGCTATGCGCCAGCTAACCAGGTGGCTGATATCAGTCTGAAGACCTTTTGCTTACCTAATGGTGATTATGACCACATGAAAATGTTTCTTTTCTTGGGTCAATTTTTCTGGTCAAATTTCAGAGCCTGCAGAGATTTAAACCAGCAACACCAATTTGTTGGCCGTTTTCAGAAATTTCCAGAATGAGTGAGCTACATACAAACAATCCTTCATAAATACATATCTGTAAAGATAAACATGGCCCAGTGAAAACCCATGGTGCCTTTTGTAACCCCTCACTTTGAAAGCTATTGGGACCGAGTTAGGAAGGATGGAAAATGCTCACTTAACCCCTTCCCTGCTGAGAAAAAGTGAACATCATCAAATTGCAATTTTAAGAGAGGAAAATCCTCAAGAGCCTCCATAGTTCAGGGGGGGGGGGGGGGGGGCACATGAGTATCTATGACTTGCTGACGCCATTTTGTGGCCATACTCCATGGACTCCTTGGTGTTGAATTAACCCTTTGCAGGTCAGTAGCGGTATTAGTCATGATGATTCATACAAGAATCATCGTGACAAAAATCACTACCGACACACAAAGTGTTAATAAAAGATTCCGTTAGATCAAGGACAACAGTACAGCAACAACAGAACACAGATTCTCAACTATGGTAAAGAAGGTTACCAGGGAGGGGGGTGATTTAGGTTAACCCTTTTAGCCCCAACACCCTACAGCAGGAGACTGATTGACCATGATAATTCAAAGGTAGTGCCTGATGAGCTTGGTGCCTTCAGGCGCCAAGCTCATCAGGCACTACCCTTGAATTATCATGGTCAATCCACCTCCTGCAACTGGTACATAGTTGTTAAGTAACGCCTCCAAAATTTGAGAAATGCACCCATGGGGCTAAAAGGGTTTATGGGGATGGAGAAGGTGCTGGTATAAAAAGCATAAATTCACAAACATACATAATTTGTTATTTTCTGGCTGGACGTAGATGTAGAGCCAAGATGGAAAGAAGTCGCTCACACTCGCATTACAAGCAGATTTAAACTGTAGAGTTATAGATGCATCAGCTTTTCTGCATTCCACTGTCGACATGTACCCTTTATGAGGGTAGCGTATGTTTGTCAGCTCCTGAAAAAAAAAAACCCGACAGGAAAACACATAAATTACAAAACAGTTCTGTCTTCAAAATTTATAATACATGTACAATATCACAAAAATACGCTGATGTGCAACCAAACAAACACCCGGATCTGTCAATCAAACAGGACAAAAACATGCTGATCTACTGGGTATCTATCTAATTGTTAGTGCTCAAGTGGCCTGTTTCAATCCACCTCATTAACAAGAATGGCAAAGCCCTTAAGGCTCATGTGCATGATCGATCAACATACTTGATCTAACCTTTGAGACCTTTTCTTTCCGACAGGTCATGTTTTCTCAAAATTTACATATTTTTCACTTTTGTCAACATCCCCCGACCCTTGACCTTGTGAGTAGTGAACCAAATTAGTACGCATTGAAAGGTCTCATCAGCTACATTTCTGCAACATTTGGTTGAAAAGTTTGCCAAATTCCTGAATAAAACTAAAGTTCTACCAAACAGTAGACATCATTTGCTGATCTCTTGTGACCCTTGACCTTTCCAAGGGGTCATCCGAATTAGCATGCAAAGGAAGGTCTTACCATCAGGTATCTCTGTACCAGATTTGGAATGGAAGTTGTTGAGAAAAAACAATTTTTGTCCCAAAAAGGCTATTTGTGACCTATTCCTGATCACTTGTGACCCATGACCTTTCCAAGGGGTCATCCAAAATTAGTATACATATGAAGATCTTACCATCAGGCATCTCTGTACCAATTTTGGGTTTAAAGTTGTGAATAGTATTTGAGAAAAAACATCTTTTGTCAAAATATGGCTATTTTTTTTACCTATTTCCAGAGCTCTTGTGACCTTGACCTTTTCAAGGGATCAACCAAATTAGTATGCATAAAAAGGTCTTACCATCAGGTATCTTTGTACCAAGTTTGAATTTGAAGTTGTGAATTGTATTTGAGAAAACATAAATTTTCATTTATTTTGTCACCTTGAGCTTTGAGAGGTCACTCAAAATTGGTATGTTTAGAAAGGTCTGGACACAAAGTATCCTTGGGCCAAAATTGAAGACTGTGGCTTGAATAGTCTCCGAGAAAATGCCAATGTTAAAGTTTACCAAGGACGATGGTGGCCGACTGGCTGACCACTGGCCCAAAATGTAGACTCACTTTTGCTTCGCACGTGAGCTAAAAATACAAGTGATAATATTTTCACAATTTGAAAAACTGAGCTATGCCTTCAAACTACACGATTGTGCTCTGTCTATGTTCTGTGTATGAGTAAATGTGTGCGTTTCAACTTTCAAGTTCAGCTTGAAGCACTTTCGGATGATCTGACAAGTGGGAGCACACAGCTGTGCACGGGCCAACTGCAATGTTGCCTTGAAAACCTTTTGATTACTGGGTACATGGTCACAATAGACGGATTACATTTTTTGACTGGTTGACTCCAAATACTTACAACTGAAGGATTCTCCCTCAAAAGACTGTCAAAGACAAGCAGCGAAGAACTGTCACCTGTAGGCTGAATGCGAGAAAAGTCCACGCATATTTCATCAAAGTGGAACCTGTCACTTTGCTCCAAAGTCACTTTGCAGTCAAAAGCTTTCATCTCGCCTTCGCATGCAGGACCAGATGATGGCAAAAGCCGAATTGTCCCACCCCGTCCAACTTTAAGTGTCTGTCCACACAGTTCATGGTTTAATATCACTGCAACACATGCAGGAACAAAGACTTTACATCCACTTTGATCGCAGAAATAGAAATTCCTGAATGTAGGGGAGTCCCCTGAAGATGACTCCCTTGTACACTGCTGACAATACTGTTCAGCGGGAGCTATGCATTTTCCCCCCTGACAGTATTGTCAGTAGCAGTCAAGGTGTAACAATGCCTCTTTTCTGGCAAGTGGTATCATCAGTAGCAGTTGCAATTATAATTATGGCTCAGGAGACAGATCTCCCATGATAGTTCAAGGGTGGTGCCAGAATAACTATGGGCAACTGGAGGTGCCAGACTATTCCGGCACCAAGCTTGGACAAGCCTGGTCCATCCACATCTTGTTGCTGAACGCAAGGGTTAACACGCTGAATACTAGTAATTCCCAAAACAGTCGTCCTCTGAAGACTACAGTATGGTCCTGGAGACAGACTGACCATGACAGTTCAAGGGTGGTGCAGGAATAGCATGGTGCCTGCAGGCGCCAAGCTATTCCTGTGCCACCCTTGAACTATCATGGTAGGTCTACGTACTGGTGTAGTGTGTCAGGCTGAATGTATTAAGGCAGTAGTGAAAAACAGGTTTAAGCTCACCCACGAGCTTCATAATAGTGAAACTCATTATTTCTATGAAGCGGCTATCAGTCAACCCATAGTTTCATAAGAGGCCATAATATTCCATGCAACTACATACAGCTTAATATGATACAAACCAAGAGAGCAAAAGGTCCACATGCTGACACTGACTGCAGCGATGTCAGCTGAAGGTCCTTTTGCTAACCTGGCTTACAAAATAAAAATTAAAAAAAGAATGGCAAAATCCTTATATAGCTCACCTAAGTCTGACCTGTGTGACCATGACCTTTCCAACAGGTCACTGAAAGGATAAAGGGTTTGCTTTTGTACCAGCAAAATCCATGTTTATTGATGCATTTTTCACACATTTGTCAAACTCGCATGACCCTTGACCTTTGCAACTTGTCAACTAAATTAGTATGCACAGAACAGCCTCATCATTGCATGGATACCTCTGTGCCAAATTTGATTGAAAAGTTAGCGAAACTTTTATTTTAAAAAACACGTACAATTCTAAGAAAAATTACCATTTTTTCACATCTGTCCAACCCTTGACCTTTCAAAGGGATCATCCAAATTATAATGCATTGAAAGGTGTTACTATCAGGTTCTGTACAAAGTCTGGGTTTGAAGTTGAAAATAGTATCCACTCAAAAGACACCTGTTGACTTTAAACAATGGCCAAAACTGTGCATTTCCTCATATGCACGATAAAATCCCACTAAGGAATGCAAAACCAACATCAACATAATAAGATTTACTTATTCTGAAAAATGTCTGTCACTCATTCAACTTGTTAATTCCTTCAAGTGTTTGGTGGTTGTTTCATAACGGGTTTACTACAATATAAAAACAAGCCCCAAACATAAAAGATTTAACAAGTTGAACTAGTGACAGACATTTTTGGGATTGAGTAAATCTTGTTATGTTGATGTTAGTATTGCATTCCTCAGTGGGATTTCACTGTGTGTACACCTACAGGCATTTTTTTGAATGGATATCATTGTTTTTTGTTTCAGTTAGTAATGCCCGGCGTTTGGCATTTGTGTATGTGTGTACATGTGTGCGTGCATGTGTTTGCACGCGCTACGTTGTGTGTGTCCAGTGTGTGTATGTATGTAGTCACAGAGAGAGAAAAAGAGAGAGAGAGAGAGATGGAGAGAGAAAGACTCGTTTACCACTATGTCCCTCTGTGGTCGTTATGTACTGTAAAAGTACTAGGATGAGAAGACAATACATGTAGTGTAAACTAGCCCTTTTTTAACTTGAAAGGGTAACATTTTACTTTTTAGAGTAATTTTTCACTCCCCCCCCCCCCCCCCCCCCCACCTTAAAAAAAAAAAAAAAAAAAAAAAAAAAAAAAAGCGGAATAGCACTATCTTTCCCTTCACCAGCAATAAAAAAATTGCTGATAATCTGTGTTCTGTTAAAAACAATAAAAAACAAGAATGGCAAAGCCCTCAAGGCTCATGTGCATGAATGATCCAAATAACTGAAGAATTTTGTTAACTTGACCTTCTGGTGGGTCACTGAAATAAGCAAGCATTCAAGTGTTCTAACATAAGGAAAGGGTTGGCATTTTGTACGAGTCTACAAAATCCATTTTTTCTAAAAATTTACGTTTTTCACTTGTCAACCTCCCATGACCGTTGACCTATTTTAGTATCGGTAGTGAACCAAACTAGTATGTATAGAAAGGTCTTACCATCAGCTACCTTTCTGCCAAACGTGGTTGAAAACTTGAGCAAAAATTCTGATAAAAATGAAAATTCTACCCAAAATAGACATTTTTTCACATCATTTGCCAATCCCTTTGATTGACCTCTCCAAGAAATCATTCAAGTTACCATGCATATCTCTGTAGCAAGTTTGGGTTTACAGTTGTAAGCAGTATTTGATAAAACATATTTTTTGTCCATAAAAAAGCTATGTGTGACCTATTTCCTGATCTCGTGCCTCGTGACCTTTCCAAGGGGTCATCCAAATTAGTATGCATAGGAAGGTCTAACTATCTGGTATCTCTGTTCCTGTTCCAAGTTCGGGTTTGAAGTTGCAGTGCATACTATTTGAGAAAAAAAATCATTGTTCAAATGACCTCGGGAAAGGTGTAGGGTCACAAGAGATCAGGAAATAGGTCACAAATTCTGAATAGTAATGATCATTTTCCGACTTCCAAGTTTGACCGTCTCCACTCGGGACATCGATTCTGCTGTCCAGCGTGTACGACTAACAGACGAAAATTATCTTTTGTCCCTACTGCAATTATACACAAACCAAGGGGAATCACAGCGCTGGACAGACAAACAGTTAGATCCCCTGCCCCCGCCTATCAGGCACCCAATCGCCAGCCCACAGAGAAATACGCAGGTATAGAACAAGACGATCATTTCCATCCTCTTACTACTACTGCAATTAGTCTCATTAATGACACCCAAGTGTGAGTGTGTGTGTTATATGAATGTATGTTTTATTTATTTTTTTATATATAAATTTTATTTATTAATGTGCTATTTTTAACTACACTATATTTTAATTGAATTGATTGTTTGTATCATTATTGCGCGCATATCTTAATGTAAGTTTTGTGTATATTTAAGTGACTGAGCCTGTCGGACCACTTTTAATTGCCCCTCGTGGGATGAATAAAGTTTATTGAATTGAATTGAAATAATTATTGCTATTTTGGACCTATTTCCTGAGCTCTTGTGACCCTTGACCTTTTCTTTGGGTCAACCAAATTAGTATGCATAGAAAGGTCTTACCATCAGGTATCTTTGTCCCAAGTTTCGGTTTGATGTTAAGAATAGTGTTTGAGAAAAAAATCTATTTTGTCAAAATATGACAATTTTTTACCTATTTCCTGATCCCCTGTGACCATGACCATTGAGGGAGGTCACTCAAATTGGTATGTTTAGAAAGGCCTTGCCATAAAGTATCCCTGGGCCAAGTTTGAAGATTGTGGCATGAATAGTCTTTGAGAAAATACCAATGTTAAAGTTTTCCAGAAAAAATGGTGGATGGATGATGGACGGACGGATGACCACAGCCCAGAACATACTCACTTTTGCTTTGCGCATGAGCCAACAAGTACAAGAGTAAAGACAAGTGTTATAGAACGATCCTGTGTTAAGAAAATTTTTAACGGAAGGGAGCTTACAACGTAAGTCAGTTTCATGAAGTTATGTCCACAGAAAAACATTGAATTCTTGTTGCAAAGCTTTGCTTTTATTGTATTAATCCTAACAATTGACATTTAAATGTCATATGATAAATAAGTAAATGCATTTTAATGAAGTCCTGTTGTGGAAACTTGTTAACTGTTCCTTTAGTAATGTGAAAAATTAATTTTTCTCTAAAATATATTTTTCGAAAAATACTTACCGATGGCATTACTGAGAGGAAGACTTGCTAGCTAGCCTGATTTCAACCTAAATCTGTTGTGTGAATAAACACAAATGGGGAGGCGACTCCAGGGAGCCCATTAATCAAACGCAATCCCGGGTGGCCTCCCCTCCCTTCCCATCAGGCCCCATGGGCTAATCAACCAGTTTCACGCTAAGCGAACTGGTGGCAAGCGGGGTAGGCCAGAGGGCCCTTTGAGTAATGCCATCGGTAAGTATTTTTCGAAAAAATATATTTTAGAGAAAAATTAATTTGTTTCTTCAAAACCCTTACCGATGGCATTACAGATAGGAAGAATAACGAAATGGCGGAGGGTGCCGCCCACAAACCCCATGATCGTAACAAGCTTAGTAAGGCATCCAGGGCGCACTCCCGACGATTTCAACTGTTACCTTATGGCGCTTCCGGCGCCGGGAGGGAGTGCTGCGCTGCCGAGATATCACCAGGAGGAGTGCCAGGTTCTCGTGCTGTCCTGAGAGATCGCGCAGGTAGAAGCGTGCAAAGGTGGAACTTGATCGCCACCCCACTGCCACACAATGTCTCGCACCGCACAGTTGCGGTCCAATGCGATGCTAGTGGAAACTGCTCTGACTTTATGGGCTCGTATTTGCAGCCTCTTCACCCCTTCAGGAGAGAGGTCCTCATATGCAAACCGTATGACCCATCGGAGCCAAGAAGAGATGGTTTGGGCCGAAATGTTGTTCCTGCCTCACCGCAGAGGCAGGAAGAGGCGTGTCCGGCCCCGCCGGTGGGGGTGTGTTCGGCACAGGTAGATCCGTAATGCGCGCACCGGGTCCTGTGATCTATCAGACCCCTGAAGGGGTTGGAGCATAATTACTTGTGCCCCGACCGCCTGGCAGCATGTTCTTTGCCAGGAAGGCAGGGTTCGTCAGGAGCTGCACTGACCCATTCACTCTCCACTGTAGACAGGATGGGGCCACAGACAATGCACGGAGTTCGCTGACCCTGGAAGCTGAAGCGAGAGCAAGGAGGAAGCACGTCTTCCTGGTTACATCCGCGAAAGTGGCCAGGTGCAAAGGTTCGAACCGGCCTGAATTAAGCCACGTGAGCATCCAAGCAAGGTCCCACCATGGAAGCAGGGAACATTGGACGGGTCGCTGCAAATCGAAGTGGGTCATGAGGTCCGCCAGATCTTTACACGCTCCTGGATCCGGTCGTCCTAAGTGCCGGTATGTATGGGCGATCATGGAGAGATAGCCTCGGATTGTAATGATGGCCAGACCTTGATCAGTAAATAGCCAGAGGAAAAACTCGGCCAGCTGGGGTGCCAAAAGAGCCGTGGGAGACAGGTCTCTGGCCTGGCACCAATCCTGCAAGACCTTCTACTTCCCCTCGTAAACCCTCAGAGTGGAAAATCTGCGAGCTGCTGCGATAGCCGCCACTGCCGTACCCAAGAAGCCTCTTGTGGCAAGGGCCGCCCGCACAACCTCCAAACATGCAGTAGGAGCCTCTTGGGGCACGTGTGGAATAGGTTCTGCCTCGGCTGTTTCAGCATCGTGCGTGGTGACAGTAGCCACAGCGGGGGGTCCGTGGACAAACTGAGAAGGTCCGTCGTCCAGCTTCGAGTCCAAGTGAAGGGGGCGACCAGGAAGATGATCGCATTGGCACCCCGGAGCTTCTGCAGAACCTTGGGTACCAACACACGTAGGCCACTAGGCCATCCCAAGAGATCGACAGGGCATCTACTGCCCACGCGAGAGGGTCTGGCACGGGCGAGACAAAAAGGGGAAGTTGGGCATTCCATTGCGTCGCAAACAGGTAGACCATGGGCATCTCCCAACGAGCGCCTATCATCCGGAAGAGCTCAAGCTTGAGTGTCCACTCGGTGTGTATGAGCTGTCCCTGACGAGATGATTGAGAGTCTGCGAGAACGTTCAGGCGGCCCGGGATGTGTCGCGCTTGGAGCTCGGTGTCTCGAACCTTGCACCAAAGCATCAGCTGGTACAGGAGCATGCAAAGGGAAGGAGAATGGGAGCCCCCTTGCTTCTGAATGTAGGACACCACTGTAGGGTTGTCCGAGAGGATCAGTACCGCCTGATGCGTGATGTGAGCCTCCCAGTGTTCCAATGCCCGGCGCACTGCCTCCAGTTCCAACCAGTTGCTGTGTTTGTTCCAAAAGTCTGGAGACCACTGGCCCGCAATCTCGTTGAATTCGGGCAGGAGATGTGCCCCCCCCCCCCCCCCCCCCCATCCCGACCGGCTCACGTCCATACACAGTGAGAGCCGCGGAGGGGGGGGAGGTGGGGGGCACTCCCGACCCGAGCCAGTTGGCGTCCGCCCACCGAAGGTGTGGACGGACCAGGGGATCCACAGGAACCGGAGCAACCATGTCCCCCGAAGACGGGCGCCAGTGGCACAGGAGATGTAGCTGGATTGGCTGCGAATAGAGCCGGCCGAGGGGAAGCAGTTCCGCGGCGGCGCTGATGAGTCCCAGCAGCTGCAGCCAGGTCCTGGCCGGGCACGTGTCCGCAATGCACATCTGCTGCGCTAACAGCGAGAGCTTCAGTATGCGTGCTTCCGTCAGTCGCACGCTGTTCTGCTCGGTCAAGAACTCCATTCCCAGATGGACAAAGGTGCGGGAGGGAGCAAGGTCCAATTTCCCTTGGTTGACCAGGAAGCCCAGTCGCTGCAAGAGTGACATAAAACTGTTCCGGTCCGTTTCCAGAGTAGACGCCACCTGATTCCGTAGGAGCAGGTCGTCCAAGTAATTTGACGTCGGGCTGGAGGAATCCCTCCGGGAGAGGGTCACCACCACCGCATCATGATCCTGGTGAAGGCCCAAGGGCTGAGGTTGAGGCCGAAGGGAAGTGCTCAGAATTGGTAACTATCCCGCGAAAGGCGAAGCGCAAGTATCGGCGGGACGCAGGATGTATCGGGACATGCAGCTAGGCGTCGGCAAGATCTAGGCTGATCGCAAAGTCCATGGGACGTACGGCCACTCTCACCGCCCATGCCGTCTCCATCCGAAATGGAGGGGCCATGATAAACTTGTTCAAAGCCGACAAGTCTATGACCGGACAACACCTGCCGTCCAACTTGGGAACTACGAAGAGGCGGCTGTAGAAGGCTGGTGAGTCGGGGCGTGCGACGACCTCCGTGGTGGACTTCCGAAGAAGGGAGGCGACCTCGTCAGCCAGCGGCGTAGAGGGGGCGGAAGTCTGAAAGATCTGGAGCCCCTCCAAGATGGTGGCGAGTACCCAAGGGTTGTCGGGAAAAAGAGACCACCACTCGTCCCGGAAGAGGGCCAACCTCCCGCCGATCGGGGGCTCAGGAACAGTCTGGGGGAGGGAGGTTGAGGAGGCAGCGAGTCAGTGGGTCCGCCCGCGACCCCGGCGGCAAGCGCCGCAGGGAGCAGGGGCGAAGCGGCTCCGCGAGCCACATCCGCAGAGGAAGAAGCAAGGGGGTTCCACGCCGTGCAGATCCCGAGGGTCCAGGCGCAAGAAGGGTCTGTAATTCCGCAAGGGGCGACCCACGGGCCTGCCGACTATAGGAAAGTGGGAGGACTCCGTGGAGGCCACGGGCGGCCACAGATCTTTGGACGCCTCCCGAACGGACTGCCAAGTAGGGCCAAATAGAAGAGCTCCCCCCCCCCCCCCCCCCCCCCCCCCCCCCCGGGGGGCCTGTCGGAGCTGTATCTTGACTGAGGCTGGAAGTCCAGTGCACCGCCGCAGTATCGCGTCCCGTCTCATCAAGTCGCAGTTGGCCGCAGCTGCTAGTGTGTTTGTGGAGGCATGGTAAACCGCCCAATTGGCAGTCACAGCTAAAGAATGCAGATCGCATAGGGGATCCAGAGTCTCCGGGAAAGCCCAGAAATCTTCAAAGCGGCAGACCACCGTCTGTGTAGCCAGCTCCAAGAAGCCAAGGCAAGCTAAGGTATTCTGAACAAGGGTAGCTGTCTTGTCAAGCCCCGGTGTAGTCTCTCCCCGCACTCCCCCTACCGCGCTCTGTGCCAGCGCCGCAGAGTCCACCAGCGGGAGGGGGCACAGAAAAGTCTGGGAGTGTCCCGCATACCAAGACTGCTGAAAACGGATGTCGACATCCGCGGGCCATCGGCGTTCAGCAAAGAAGTTCCTTTGCCCCAACCCAACTTGCTCTGCTGCAGGTGGGAGTTGAACGCTTCTGCGAGGTCATGAAACATGGGAGGCTGCGAAAGGGACTTAACGTGCTTGGCCTGCCGCGAGGCGTCGACCGAGGCAGAGGTCTTCCGCTTGAGTGGAAGAGACGGAGGGCACCAAGCTGGAGGGAGGGAGCTGGCAATCACGCACTCGGCCGCGTTTAGCGCCTGAACGGTCTCGGGTCCCGCGGGTCCATGAGGAGCAGAGGGTGAGGAGCTGTGAAGTGAAGAGCGAGGACTGCTAACTGCAGAGAGAGAGGGTGCCGTGGGACGATGAGACAGAAGTGCCGAAGCGGAGTCCTCTGGATGTAGACTAAGGACATCCTCTTCCCACTCTCCACCAGAAAGGTCTGCAAGGGGTGGAGGGGGGAGGGTGAGCCTGTGCATAGGCGGACTGAAGAGGGCAGCACGCGGGGGGCCGCGGTCGCGTAGGGAGAAGGGGTCCGTGAACCCGAAGGCCGAGCTGCGAGCTCAGAGGAGGCGGAGCGACGAGAGGAACGCCGGGAGCCCGGAGCCAAAATGGCACTTGCTTGAGATCGAGGGCGCTGTGGCAGGGCAGGGATGCAGCCAGCCCACAAGTCCCCATGCGCCAAAAGGGGGGAGTCCAAGCGCCGAGTGGCCCTAGGTGAACGAGAGCGGCGAAAATCAGAGCAAAGATCCCCGAGGAGAGGATAAGAGCTCCCTGAAAGGCGATGGAAGAACGAGGAGTGATGGAGAGTGTCCACGCCGCGAGTGTCCGTCCGTCCGCTGGTGCCGTGGTGGTCTGTGATCTGAGGTCTGTGCCTCAGGGTGGATAGGTGCCTTATGGGCGAAGCTCAAGGATGAGCGGGCCTCCGGAGTGCTCAGCTCACTGGGCAATGCTCGTGTGCAGTCATTCTGTGGTCTGCGATCTGAGCCCCGTGCCGCAGGGTGGATAGGTGCCTTATGGGCGGGGCTCAGGGTTGAGCGGGCCTTGGGAGTGCGCAGCTCACTGGGCAACACTCGAGTGAGGCCACAGGCGGGAGCGCATCGGGCCTGTAAATGCTTCTCTTGTGTGAGTGTCGTATCATCCTGTAAGCTACGATCCCCAACTGGGGGGGTGAGCTGTCAGGGAGTAAGCACACTGGTCAGTAGCAGTCAGCTGTCGTGTAGACAGCCCAGCAATGTCCGAGAAAGCGCGCTTGCAAGGTCTCGGGGGTCCGGTAGGCACAGCAGCGGAAGTCGCGGAAGCCATGGGGAGTGGGGCCGGAGGCAACATACTGCGATCCTGGGCAGCTGAGGTTCGGTCCCGTTGATAGAAATCCCAGAGGAGGGTCCAGTGTTGCTCCTTCCAAGATTCACAAATCCGGCAAGGTCGGGAAGAGGAGCAGCCCGTACAGGGTAGACATAGGCCATGATTGTCACTAGGCCACTGGAATCCCCGGGAGGACGGGCACGAATGCAGTTGAGCACTGCAACAGACCAACAGAGCATGTGAAAAGAAGAGCCTGAGAGCGAAAGTTCGTAAATTCATAATTCTCCCGAACTGTGCATTCCCCATTTATGATGTTTTTTAAAAATTTGTTGTTGTTGTTAATTCTCGAAAAAAGGACCGTAACTCTGTGCCATCGCGGTACCCCGCCCACACTTGGAAGGTTGGTAAGGATGATAGCACAACCACCATGAACCAACCAGAAGTTGCGTGTGTTGTTTTATTTATCGATTTATTTATTTGCGCCCTGAGCATGCTGCTAGTATGGAGTGGATGCGCATTACAAGTGTATATCATTATCATCATCATCCCCGTGCGGGCGCGCGAACCACGGCGCGCGGTGGCGCGATAAATGCCCGACAAATTCCTACATTTCCCGAGCTGTGGTACTGATGTGCCCTATGTAATAATAATCCGAACTAAGATGGGAGGAAAGGAAAAACAGTGGCACCAAACATATGTGCAATATCGCGCGTGGCGAGTGTCCCTCGTCGAGGCGCAATGAAGAACACCACGTGGCCGAAGACCGTCCGCCCTGGCCGACGACTCGGGCACCAAAACTACCTTACCTCATTGAAATCACTGCAGGAAGAGAGAGAGTTCAAAAGAAAAAAGGGAATCCTTCAGGCAAGCACCACCAACAAACAGTCTGTTGAAGAATTCCGAAACGGTGAAGAGAACCAGCGTAAATGATCACAACGGAAAACGGTGCAACCAACCGGAAGGCAGCTAAGCGTAAAACTGGTGGATCAGCCCATGGAGCCTGATGGGAAGGGAGGTGAGGCCACCCGGGATTGCGTTTGATTAACGGGCTCCCCGGAGTTGCCTCCCCGTTTGTGTTTATTCACACAATGGATTTAGGCTGAAATCAGGCTAGCTAGCGTGTCTTCCTATCAGCAATCTCATCGGTAAGGGTTTGAAGAAACAAAAAGAAGTATAAAATTAGTAGTTCAGTGAACTAATTGTTTTTTCTGTTGATTGTTATGGCCAGTTTTATATATTTAACAAGATGAGGATTTCATCCCAAAGTCTACCATATTGTTTGGAGCTCAAAGGTTTTTTTCTTTCAGGAACATTCAGAGTTGTTCATATTTTTAAGCTTACCCTGCTGATTCATTTCCCTCCTCTCTAACCCAGCCTCTGATCAAAACACACCCACCAGTGCACACAAATAAAGACGGAGACATGCTGCTTCCCACCATTAGTATGCTCTGTGACTGTGGGCTGGCGTAGCGGTGGAAATTCTGAAGAAGAAAAATAGCACGAGCAGCAAAATGACGCCACTATAAGCTTCACGTCATGGCATCGCTAGTCTCACACCATCGCGTACACAGTGTCGAATTTGATGTTTCACATCATTTATCCAAAAATCCAGCTCTTCCAGGGCTGACTGTTTTCTTCCACACAGCCACAGGAATGGCTGCCTGTTTGATGGGAGTATATCATGGCTCCAAAACTTGAAAAAATAATTATTATTCAAAAAGTTAAAGATGTACAATGGTGGATTACAAACATATTCACCATCTCCTTTTAATCTTGCTGTATGCAAAATATCTAGTTAGAATAAGAAAACTTACCAACTCAAAAACAGATCAACCAGTTTTTATGAAACGTGGGGCCCGCCTGCCAACACATCTTGTGCATTCTATGAAACGTAGTCCAACCAACCCCATTTGAAAGTCTACCGTATTTTAAATACGGTAGACAAAAATACAATAAAGTCATGTGTGTGTGTTTGTGTTTTTGTCCACCATCACTATATGTGCAAGGGGGTCACAAATAGGAATTATTGAGCTTGTTTAAATACCATGTCCATTAAAAGGTCCTGGTAAATCAAAGTGGCACAGTTGCAGTCCAGCTGAATTGATCGGTGTTCAGGTCGTACTCCAAAGGTAATAGCTGTCCCTGTGCCCAATAACCTGCCTGCCAGGGCTGTCCATTATCACTCCGGTGCTGTGGACATTAAATCATGAATCAACTAACTAAAATAACTGTGTGTGTGTGTGAATGTGTGTGCAAGTTCAGCAACACAAAAAGCTGGCTGCGTATGCTGCTGGTCAACTTGCAAAAACATCTACAAGAGATCATTTCTGCCATCAGCTGTGAATGTGCTTAATTTATAGTCTATATGTATGTACCCAAAGGCCAAAGGTCTGTCACTCCTATACCACTGTGGTCATGTTTTTTTTGTTTTTTTTTCCACCATTGTTATAATGTGGCTAAATCCGTACGTGCGCATGTGATCCCAACGAAAGAAAATTTGTCGGCTAGACTGACACAATAAAGTATTTTGAATTTGAATTTGAATAAAGCTGGTTCATGATTCTGTATACCAACTGGTAAATTTTAGCATGATATGATATTAAGTGCGATATATGATACTTACTTACTTACGCCTGTTACCCCTGCCAGGGTATAGGCCATCGACGAGAGACCTCCAGCGACTCCTGTCCTGTGCTTCTTCGATTTTACTCCAGGTGGTTCCCAGTCTCTTGATGTCTGCTTGGAGGTCTCGACGCCAGGTGTTTCTCGGCCTGCCTCTTTTTCTCTTTCCCTGGGGGTTCCATGACAATGCCTGCCTAGTGATAATGGAAACTGGCTTTCTCAGACTGTGACCAATCCATCCCCGTCTTCTTCGTTAAATTTCATTCTCTGCTGTTATCTGCTCTGTTCTCTCCCAGAGTCTGATGTTGCTGATCTTCTCCGGCCAGTGGATTTTCAAGATTCTTCTAAGGCAACTGTTTATGAAGATCTGTACTCTGTTGACTTTGGTTTTTGACAACCTCCAAGTCTCTGCTCCATATAGGAGAACTGCTTTTACGTTTGAGTTGAAAATCCGGACTTTGGTGTGTTGTGACAGCTCTCTGGAACTCCACACTTTTTTCAGCTGGAGAAAGGCTGCTCTGGCTTTACCGATTCGTGCTCTGGCATCTGCATCAGTGCCACCTTTTTTGTCGATGATGCTCCCGAGATAGGTGAAGGACTCCAACTCCTCTAACGGGGTGCCAGCAAGCAAGACTGGTTCTTCCTTGGTTGCATTCAGCCTCATTGTCTTTGTCTTCTGTTTGTGGATGGTGAGGCCCACTTGGGACGAGATGTCAGCAAGCCTCGTGGTCTTGTCCTGCATTTGTTGATGTGTGTGGGACAGTAAAGCCAAGTTGTCTGCAAAATCGAGGTCGTCAAGCTGTGTTCACAGTGTCCACTGTATTCCGCTTCTTCTCTGCTCTGTGGTCCTCTTCATGACTCAGTCTATGGCCTTTAGGAAGAGGAACGGAGACAGTGAACACCCCTGCCTGACGCCGGTTCTGACCTGGAGCTCCCTGGTGAACTGCCCTTCATGGATCATGCGACATGTCATGCCATCATAGCTGCTCTTTATCAGGCAGATGAGTTTTGTGGGTACATCGTAGTGTCGTAGGAGTTTCCACAAAGTCTCTCGGTCCACACTGTCAAATACTTTCTCATAATCCACAAAGTTGATGTACAGCGGGGAGCTCCACTCCAGAGACTGCTCCACGATGATGCGGAGAGTGGCAATCTGGTCTGTACATGATCGGATTTTCCTGAATCCTGCTTGCTGGTCTCTCAGCTGGGGGTCGACGGAGCTCTTCATTCGCTCCAGGATGATGCTGTTGAAGACCTTTCCTGGTACTGACAGCAAGGTGATTCCTCTGTAGTTGGAACACTTGCTGAGGTCGCCTTTCTTGGGAAGCTTGATTAGGTACCCTTCTTTCCAGTCAGCCAGCATCACCTCCTCTTCCCAGATCTTTCCAAACAGCGGGTACAGCATCTCTACTGTTGTTTCTAGGTCTGCTTTCAGAACCTCTGCTGGGATGCCATCTGGCCCTGCTGCTTTGCCGTTCTTCAAAAATGCCACTGCTTTTCTGATCTCTTCCCGGCTGGGTCCGTCACAGCTGATAGGTAGGTGAGTTTCTGCTGGTTGGCTGTCTGGGGGGTCGGATGGGTTGGGTCTGTTCAGTAACTCTTCAAAATACTCGGCCCATCTGTCGAGTTGGTCTGCTCTGTCTGCAATAGGCTTGCCTTCTTTGTCTTTTACTGGTCTTTCTGTATGGCCATACTTGCCAGACAATCTTCTGGTAATGTCGTAGAGCTGTTTCATGTTGCTGCTGCCTGCTGCCTTTTCTGCCTCTGCTGCTAGGCCGTCTGTGTAGGCTCTCTTGTCTGCCCTGATACTCCTCTTCACCTCGCGGTTGGCTTCCGAGTATTCCTCCTGTGCCCATGCTTTGGCTGCTCTCGTGCGACTGTTGTTGACAACTGCTTTCTTTTGCTTCCTCACTTCTATCTTCTTCAAGGTCTGTGCCGACAGCCAGTCCTTGTGATGGCGTTTCTTGAACCCCACAGTGTCTTTGCAGGTTGAGTTCAGTGCCGCTCTGCCTTCCACTGCTGCTCTGTGGTGACCGCCTCCTCTTCATTTACTAGCTCCTGTAGCACTTGAAACCGGTTGGACAGCACCAGTTTGAACTCTTCTCTCACTCCAGTCTCTCTCAGGAGGCCTACATTGCAGCGCTGTCTTCTTGTTGTCCTTGTGCTGCTTTTCTTTAACTTGAGCTTTATTCTTAAGATAAGCTCCCCTCCTCACTTTAACATCTTGAAGGGATCTTCTAAATTTCTTGCTAATGCTGATATGGTCTATTTGGTTCTCTGTAGCATGGTCAGGTGAGACCCACGTTGCTTTATGTATTCTTCTGTGTGGGAAGATGCTGCCTCCAATGACAAGTCTGTTTAGAGCACAAAAGTCTACGAACCTCTCCCCGTTCTCACTCATCTCCCCTAGTCCCTGTCTCCCCATCACCTCTTCGCATCCGGTGTTGTCCTCCCCTATTTTGGCATTAAAATCGCCCATGATGATGATGTCTCGCTGCGCACATTTGTCCACAGCACTCTGGAGTTGGTCGTAGAACTCTTGTTTCTCTTCCTCATCACTGTCATTAGTGGGCGCATAACACTGGGTGACATTCAACTTGACCTTTTTCCTGGTTCTAAAGGCTGCTGTGATAATTCTTGGCCCAAGAGGTTCCCAGCCCATCAGCGCTCTCTGTGCCACTGGTGACAGCATGAATGCTACACCTTCTGTATGGGGGGCATTCTCCTCTTCATGACCTGAATACAGTATCATCTCCCCACTTAACAGCCTTTTCTGGCCAGACTGCGTCCGTCTGGCTTCACTGATACCTAGCAGGGAAAGGTTGTACTTTTGCATTTCCGCTACTATCTGGGCGGCCTTCCCGCTCTGGTACATGTGCCCATGATTGTGTCCCTGGATAGAGAGAGGCGGCTCGGTCCTGTGGCTTCCGAAGACTTCCAGCTTTCACCACACGACGTCATAAATTTTCTGGTATAAGAACCTTCCTCCTCCAGGAAAGGAATTGCTGTTTGTCTATTCGTCAGCGTTTTTGTAGCTATTTCTTTATTTGCAGGGTGGGGAAGCTAACCCCACACTCAACCCCCTTACTAGGAGGACCAGGGTTTTTTTTCTGTCAGGGTCTCCTTCCCTTAGACCATGTTGGTTCACGGCACCTTATTTCATTCGGTGCACCCCTCTCGCGAAGGACCCCTTATCCACCACCCAGGGGACGCGCCTCAATGCCATATGGTCCCAGCGTGAGGTGTGATATATGATGATATAGCATTTTATGTGATTATGTTATTATGAGTATTTTAAGCTGCAGTGTTTATAAAAGCAATGATACATGTACAGTTTCACACTGGAGTTAATATCAGAAGTATTTTATATCTTTCTTTATTTTTTAAAATAATTTATGACTAATACTCCAGAGCGATATTTCTATGTGTTGTTTATGAGATATTATGGTGCCTGTAGGGCTTTCCTCATGCAAAACCTGTGATGCTAGCCAGTGTCATACACAAGTGGTGTGTTTGTGTGTGTATGATTGAAGTTGCCAAATAAACAATGTGTTTTAGTATTATCTTAGTTTGTCATTATGTCTTACTTGTGTGTTTTATGTTTCTGTGAGATAAAGATAAGGCTTTACAAGTCCCTCGTAGTGTCTATTCTACTCTACGGCTGTGAGACTTGGACACTGCTTGCAGACTCAGAAAGAAAATCCAGGCTTTGAAACAGTGCCTGAGGAGTTGCTCCGCATCTCGTACCGCGAGCACAGACCAACGAATATGTACGAGCATCGTCACTTCCTGGTGGGCCCACATGAACCCCTCTGCAACTGTGAACGTGCAGCTTGCTTGGTTGGCACGTGACCCGACACAACCTTGTCCAAGACTATCCTCAAGCACTCTCGAGGAAGTCGTCGGCGAGTCGTCAGAGAAGAGTTGGGTCGCAACATAAAAGATGACGAACTCGAGATGCCAGACTTGCTTGCCACCGCCCAAAAAGAACCAGTGGAGAGCACTGTCTGTTGCTGCTGCCTTTCAGTCCCCCAACGCCCATTCGGCAGGGACTGATGATGATGATGATGAGATAAGAAATTTCCATTTATGCTTGCGTTAATGAACAATTAGGTTTATTCAATTCAACAAATTGCACAGGATTTTCGGAGTACATGGGTGGGACAGAAAAAAAAGCTGAATCCTGAAAAAAAGTTGAATCCTGAAGTGAGGGTCTGGGGGCACTTTTTTAGTAAAAAAAAAAACAACAAAAAAAAAAAACGTGATTTTTTTTTTTAAATCAGGAAATCCGGCTGTAGCTGGAAAAGTCCCACCCATGGGAGTATGTAGTTTTTGTGTAGTGGAAGGAAAACCATTCTATTTTGCTTATTTTGGGCGAGTGAAAAATCACACTAAAAAGTAAAAATGTTACCCATTTTGATGTCCTGCCATACACAAAAACATTTTCTCAGCCAAATATTTTAGGCGGTTTTCACTTTTGTCTACGGTATTGAAAATACATTAGACTTTGAAATGGGGCTGGTCGGCGCGCATTCCGGAGCATGCACGACGTTTTTGGCATGCGGGGCAGAAATTATGGCAAAGAAGTAACAAGATAAAAATGATGTCACGTCTAGCTATGCAAACTCTGCTAGAAAACATCTTTTTGGCGCCAAAGTGCTGTGTGTGTGTGTGTGTGTGTAAGTGACAGTGACTAGAGCCTGCGTTTGAGGACGGACAAGCTTGAAATTTTAGGAAATTGTCCCTAAAACTCATTTTACTAAAAGAATTATCTCAATACCTTTTTTAAATTTTTTTTTATTAAGATGCTCATTGGCAAGGAAATGGCCGTTTCCAAAAAAAAACGGCTGATCCACACAGGATTCTTATTTTTACTAGATATTTGGCATATAGCTAGATAAAATGGAGATATTGGATGAGTTCGTTAAACAGCATTGTACCTCTAGAACTTTTTGAGTCATAATTAAATATTTTTGGAGAAAACAAAAATTTCACGTTTTTGGGATGAATATGAAATGTTAATCCTACAAGAATTTAAAAAAAATTTACAAAAAAAAAAAAAATCTTCCCATTAATAATCACATCGGTATTTATATATGCCTACAGTTTGTCTCAGCTGTCGAGTACGATTAGGTCAGTTGTGAGCTGTATGCCCTAGGTGTGAAAATCAGACAATTTTCTGCACCACTTTTTTCGGAGTCATTTGTAAAACAGCTAACAATTCTTTAATGTTTCTTTTATGAAAAAAAGCTATCTTCTCATTAATGATTTTTCATAAACAGCGTTTGCATAAGCCTGCTATTTGTCCCGGCCCTGGGGTAGGATCAGGTCAAATTGTGACCTGTAAGCTCTAGGCGTGAAAATCAGCAAGAAAATTGCAAAGTTGATCCTCTGATGTCAAATGTTAGTACTGCGATGAGTGACATATGACATCGAGTCATCACAATGAACACGACGTCGTGGGACTAATGATGCCATGATGTGAAGCTTTTAGTGACGTCATTTCGCTGCTTGTGCTATTATTCTTCTTTAGAATAGTTATGCTATGTCAGACCACAGAGCTTACGAATGGCGGGCATCACTGTGTATCCGTATTTATTTATGTGTGTCAGTGTGTGTGGATCAGAGCGGGTGGGTTAGAGTAGAAGGAGATGGATTCCTGTCGCTCCGCGAGCCCACAGAGTGTACTAATGATGGGAAGCACCGTGTTACCGTCTTTATTTGTGCGCGCCAACATGTCTCTTGATCAGAGGTTGGCTTAGAGAGGAGGGAAATGGATCAGCATTATACCCCTAAAAATATGAATAACTCTGAAAGTTCCTAAAAGATAAACACATCTGAGCTCCAAACAATATGGTAGACTTTGGGATGAAATCCTCATCTTTTTCTTTTTAGGAGCGTTTTTGGACATGCTATAAAATCATATTACACAAACTTGACTTATGGTTTGAAAAGCCAGCATGTTCATTTGAGTGCTGTCCACCGTAAACAGCATGCCAAGTGAGTGTAGCAGCAGCCAATAATAAGTTTGATGCCATTGAATTTCTGGGTTAATGTATTTAACTATTGTTTCTGTAAACTTACTGCTTTTGCATGTTCGCAACTGCTTAGTCTCCCCGCCCCTGTCCGTAACTGTCAAACGCTCTCCTCATTCAAATCACTTCTCAAAACCCACCTCTACAATGCTGCCTTTTACTAGTTCATTTCCCCAGCCATGCACAATTCATCACCACCATCACGTATGTGTGTGTGTTAGCTGTTAGCCTTTTCATTGTATCAGCGCTTAGAGCTACTTTTAGATTAAGGGCTTAACAAGACTCCTTTAATATTATTATTATTAGTGGTTTTGGCTCAATTGCTATCACGTTTTGTGATTTGAGAAAAAACATTTTTTGTCAAATTATGGTCATTCTTAGCCTATTTCTGGGCCCTCTGTGACCTTGACCTTTGAGTCACTGAAATTGGTATGCTTAGAAAGGTCTTGTCACAGACTATCCTTGGGTCGAGTTTGAAGATGGTGGCTTGAATAGTCTCTGAGAAAATGACACCATTATAGTTTAGCACGGACGACAGACAGCTGCAGATGTCGGACAACAGACAATCGTTGGCCCATTACATGTACTTAGACTAATTTCTGCTATTGCATGTGAACCAATCAGCTTTTACTTGTTGACTCTTTCTCACTTTCAGTACGAACTATGATGGGAGATTCTATGCTAGTGACATCTACAAAGAAGTGCCTTAGTTCATATTACACATGTATCATCAACTTTTCGACTAAAAGAATAATCGTATAACTATAGGTAACAGATACGCACAAATACAATTTCTTTATCCTTTTCATGAAGAATCTGGTGCATTTTTAAAATAAATATGATTCACGATTGGTTCTGCATATGATAACCTCCCTGGGTAGAAGGAGAATGGGAGCAGGGGGCAGTGGTGGTGAGGTTTCACGTCAAAATTTGCACCATGGACATGTGAACATAAATACCCATTAACTGTTTTAGCCCCAGGGATGCATTTCCCAAATTTGGGAAGTGTCACTTAACAACTATGTACCAATTGCAGGAGGTGGATTGACCATTATAATTCAAGGGTAGTGCCAGATTAGCTTGGCGCATTCAGGCGCCAAGCTAATCTGGCACTACCCTTGAATTATCATGGTCAATCCATCTCCTGTTGTAGGGTGTTGGGGCTAAATAGGTTAAGCAGAAGGTCCTAATAGGGAGGATGGCAGCCTCACTTTGATGGCAGCCTTACTTTGACTTCCTATGGCTGTCCCTGGGGAAATAAAGACAATGGGCAAATAAAGACACAGTTAGTCTCCAGACTCGAGTTTGCACTGCCGTGAACCTACAGGGAGCATGAGCATCGCACTATTTTACGCCGCAGAGCCGGGACAGTCGTCGAATCGCACGTGTTGACAGCGTGTCTGGTTTTGGGTTCGGTGGTCGCGATTTTATCCCCGCTGCGTAAAAATAGCAGGATAGAGGCAACACTAGCCAGCAAGATACATACAGATTCTCAGTTATGACCGCGACTACTTGGCCTAGACGTGTACGAGCATATGTGACTCTTGCAGCTCTCGTCGTTTTACCTGTGTTCTTTTCATCACCACAAACCAATTAAACTACGTAAACATAGCAGCATGAAGGTAATTCGACATAGAAAAATACATTTAGCTTCTCACAAGCCCCAGCACTCTGCGCAGAACTCATGAAGATCTATGCCTCTTGGGGAGTTTTGTCTATGGTCATAGGCGAACATTGCTAAACAGTGAATGCCATCTGTCTGATGTAAAAACAAGAATATATTTATCCTCTGTCGTAAAAGTATGCGGTAACGGTGAAATGAATGTTTCTTGATAGGTTCATTTGTCTCTGTTCACATCAGACAGAACAGAGAACCTTCTGCCATACCATCTGACGGCAGTTCTGCTGAAAGCGGCCTTGTACGGTGGCCCCCAGCCCTCAACCAAATAACAGCCCTGTCCAAGCCCAGTCAGTATACATTTTTAATTTATAACCTGGCTTTTAAATTTCTGAGTTTTCATATTAAGTATATGTGCCTCAGCAGATTCAAGTATATTCCGTAGTGAACCCGACTCTGTCTTTACCAGAACGAAAGAGGGGGAAAATGCATGTTCATTTATATGGTCATTGATGTATGGTTACTGAAAAACAAAAGAAACGGCTGAAACTCACTGCAAACCACAACAGCGCATCTCCCTCCCCCTCCCCCACTCAGCCTGGAAATTAAAATTGTGTGAACTGAAAAAGCAAAACTTAGGCACATATTCTCATGGGTCACGGTCTTGTAACTTGCATGGCGGACCCCTGAGGATCTATGCCTTTTCCCATCTGCAGAAATGACCACTATCACACTGTCCGAGATACATTCAATGATAAACACCTCCTGTCTGGAATAAACATAGATCCTCATGGTGCCCGCAGATGCAAAAGCTAATGAGAATCCTGGCTCTTGCCTGCCTCTATCATTATGCTGGTCCTTACATGGAAGAAGCTGCGTGAGCCGATTCAGTGACTGCCTTCTATAGTGTATTAGACGCGATGACAGCAATTATAAACAAACCGCTCTGCTGGAAAAAGGGGACAGAAACCGAGAATAGCGCGAGCTCACATTCCATCGAATCAAAATGATTAGGCTTTTCGGAGTCTGAGTTAGAACTGGACATCTATTCAAAGACCTTGGCTAGGAAGCCATCCACTTTGGAGACAGAGACCTGTCCACACTTTATCTGATGCTGCAGAACACCTTTTGCGCAACTACATCAGCAGCACAGATCACCTGTCATTAAAGTCCATCATTTAGGTGGCTAAACAGGCTACACTTTTTGCAATTCAAGACTTCTTCAGTTCTTGAGGGTGTACTTTAAACCCATTATATCCAGAGGCTGATTTAGTAAAAATTTGCTTATTGGCCTATGATTAAGGCTATATTACAGCTTAGGAGATAGATCAACTGTTTTAGTTCAAGGATGGTGCCAGAATATCTTGGCGCCTCAGGCGCCAAACTATTCTGGCACCACCCTTGAACAATCAGTCAAATTTATTTCAAAAGGGTTGACCACTTTCTTGTAAAAAAAACAACGAACTATACAAATAATTTAATTGAGGTAAAAATTTTAAAAAGCATCCCAAAAAGAAACACACCTTCCTTGATTTTCAGCTCTGTAAGACCTCCATTCACCAGGTAGAAGAATGAAAGCACATTGGTAGCAACTAATAAGGTGTTGCCACTCATTCTCACGCAAGTCCAGATTTGCAAATTATATGACAGAAAATCTGAAAATGAAAGAACACAAACAGCATTACAAATACAACATGTATAGGTTGTTTTACATCGGAACACACATTTTTCACAAATATCTTCACTTATGAAACGACCGACTGTACATCGACCCCTAAATGTGCCCCAGATATATTTAGCCAGTTTAAGATTAAGAACGATCCATTTTCATGTGAATTGGCCACGATTTTAAACCTGGAACTGCACAGACATACAAGAAGTCTGCATGCTTGACCTTGATACTGAAATCTGCAGGGGCTCTATTAGGGTACAAAAAATAATTTTATTTTGTTGGTCTTTTCGCCAAATGCTTACAGTTACAACTGTAGCGGAAAATCTACAAATCATAGGATTAGGAGTTTAAGTAAAAATAGCCCATAATTATTAGGTCAATTGCCACTAAATGATAATTGTTCTGATAGTGGCTAGAAGGCTTTTTTCCTTGTTAGCCACCCCCCCCCCCCCCCCCTCCCAACGATAATACTAGTCTACTGTGACTGCACGACATAGTAGAGGTCGATAGAAAAGTGTGGGGTTTTTTTGCAGATATTTGGAGAAGAAAAAAAAAGTTGAGCGCTCCGATGTCAAACGGCCTCTATTTCATTCTTGACAGTAAATGTGTACAATTACAAGTTTCATGGTTTTGGACTGCACGCTGGTGCCTCCGCCCCCTTCCCCGCACACAGTTTTTTCTTACATTTGCCACGTTTAGCAGATAATTGAATGTGTTTGTTGTTACTGTTTCACTTGCATCACTAGAGATGGCAAGCTAAACACATTAAAATGTTAGAGCAGCCATTCAAAAGATTCATACTAATAGTATCAAAACCGATTAACCAAATGCCGACTCACACACAAAACCTCTAGCAAAGACACGCCTAAGGAAATCGTTGTTGGGGCTGTGCAGCATGCAAGATTGGCTTACCAACTCATGAAATGGTCAGTTAAGATATCATAGTTCCCGATTCCTTTATACGTCAGCATTTCAGAACAAATTTTGTTTTAGCTGCAGTGCAGTCACGGTTTACTGCAAAGGGTTCCCGTTTGCTGTGGATGCCTTATAACAGGCCACACAGGACAATTGCTTCCGGTGCATGTTGTTAAAAAAAATGTCCTCCCTTTCTGCAATTGTCTTAGGGTGTAAAACTTCAATTTTTTGCCTTTTGGGGCGTTTTGAACAGCAAAAGGCATGACAGGTGGTGTGAAAAAGAGCAAATTCTGGGTAATTTTAGCCGACCCATTGTGTTTATGGGAGCCTTATATGGGGCATGTGCACAGTTGTATACAGGCTCGCAGACGACAGTTTTGTCATGGGGTACTTGGTGCATTAGTGTTGCGGAAAACGCTAACATACAATTTGTTTAAGAATTGCTGGAAATGTTTCTCCTGTGATATGCTCCTCGTGGATTTTTTGCTTTGGCATAAAGGTTTTTCGTTTATAGCTTTGTGTTGCAAGAGGCAAATTATGGGCACGAACATTAACTCCTAAACGGAGAGCTCTTCTGAGCCAAAGAGAAGATTTGTTGCCAACCCGTTTCAGTGGATGGATTGACCTACATACAAATGGAAAAGACGGCTTTTATGATCTCATCGAGTCCCTTGTTAGTACATTACACCCCAGGACCGAAATCCCCAAATTGTGAAATTGCCATCTGAAGGGCTGTATTACAATTATAGAGACAGATCGAGCATGATAGTTCAAGGGTGGTGCCAGAATAGCTTGGCTCAGTGGCGCCTATGCGGCGCGCCAAGCTATTCTGGTACCACTCTTGAGCTATCATGTTCGATCTATGTCTTGCTGTGGTGCGTCGGGGCTGCGTGAGTTAAGTCTAGAAGCTACTATAGGAACCGGACTGACTCATACATATTTGTATAGATAATGCCATTTCAGCGTTTCAGCCACCTCGGCGGTGGCCTCTCAGAACACACACCCTTCTCTCTTCCCACCCCCCCCCCCCCCCCCCCTTCCCAAAAAAAAAATAAATAAAAAAATAAAATAAAATAAATAAAAATTTAAAAAATAAATAAATTAAAAGTGCCCACCCCCCCCCCCCCCCCCACAACCAAATCAGACATTTTCAAGAAAACATTCAAAACACAGTATGAATTTTAAAAAGATACATTCAGGGTCAGTTCATAATTATGTTTGTTAGTTACAGTATTTTCTTGTAAAAGACCTTTGTTTTGGTCAGTTGAATTCTGAGTGCTTTGGAATTTGGGGGGAAAAAAATCAGATTTTCTTTTTTATCAGCCCGGTAGTGCCTACTCTTCCATGTGGGTCTAATACAGGTGCGGATCAGTTACCTTGAGAAGGGGATACTAGACCTTCCAGTGGCTGAAAAATCAAACAATGGGGGAAGGGGGCAGAGGAAGAAGGCGCATGTGTGTCAAGACTGTCACCAATCACCAAATGGGGTGGGGTAGCGTGTGCCAAAATTCAACACAAAAAAGTGAGGGAGGAGGGGGGCCCAAACACCCTAAAAAGGGACTTTCTTATAGCATTTTAAAGAATTTTGGGCCTGGAGGGGGTTCTAGAACCTCTGGACCCGCCCCCCTCCCCCCCTAAAAAAAAAAAAAAAAAAAAATCCACCCCTGCAACAGTGCAGACACTGCTGCCAACATCGAGTCTGAAATTGTTTAGGTCATCTGACATCAAAGCACATGTTGTTTGCAAATATCTCTGCAATGAGCCATTTTCCTATACCAATCTTACAACAAATATTATTTAGTGACAGTTGACCGAATACAAATTACTTTTAAGAAACTTGAGTTTTACTATACTGTCATAAAAATTCATAATTTTTCATGAAATGACTGATTTTACATCCCTAAATGTGCCCCAGATATATTATTAAGCCCAGTATATTGGCCAAGTTTTCAAACCTGAAACAGTGCAGGCATACGGGCCGTGGCACAGCGGTAAAAGCGCCTGCCACCAATGCAAGAGGTGCGAGGTTCGATACACGGTTCTGGCATCTGACTTTTCTCCTCTAGTATCACCGTTAATTCGGGCGGACTGTCAGGGGTTCTTTCTCCAGGTACTCCGGCTCTTTCCTCCCCAACGAATTTGATATTAATTTCAGTCCACTTAATCAAATTTCAAAAGTATAAAAAACGATTTAAATTTCCAAAATTTTAGTAGCTCACTTGAGCTTGCCCATAGCACCACGTGAATGTTCTGTGTTTATGTACAGTGTGCAAGGGAATGCGCGTGATTCACTTGAGCGTGCTTGTTGGGTTCAGTTCACGGCTATGTCCTGCGCATTGAGTTATATTATAAATATGAGAAATGTGCTATATAAATACTATGTATTATTATTATTTATATGAAATCTACCTGGGCTCTATTTAGGGTATTGAAAATAAATTGTTCTCGTCTTTTCACCAAATTTGTATGACTGTACAGCAAAATCGACAAATCATGTGTTCAGTAAAAATATTCTGTATTAATGATATTTGTTCTTAATATAGTGCAGAAGTCTTTCTTTGCCAAGATATTTGGCAAAAACATTGTGCGCTCCTATGTCAAACAGCCTATATATGCGTACGTGACTCAAATACACAAGTTTTTGCACATAACGATATTGCAGCATCACAGACTGGGTCATGTCTTCCACGAGGAGGAGGGGGAGGGGGGAGAGGGGGGGGGAGTTCAAGGTTCTGCCCCCCCCCCCCCCCAAACACTTTAACGTTTAATTTTGTGAGTTTGGAAATATCTCTTCATCCCCCCCCCCCCCCCCTCCTCCTCCTTCAAATCTCGGTAAGTGTTGAGACCCGTTTAAGGGTGTGGTAAAGCACCATCATTTCATTTCAGTGCTGGAAAGGTGACTTCCCCCCCCCCCCCCCCCCCCCCCTTCATTTCTCAGCCAGAAGTGCAAACGTCCTCATAGTCATATGCTTTTTCAGTCAGATTTGGAAAGCAGAGATCCTCACAACTAATGTGGTCAACATTCTTTAAGCACTGTTGTACATCCCATATACTCCGCAGCAAGTCTTTGACTGATGACTTGGAAGTTGGAGGCTGCAGGTTTCTACATTGTGCACATCAAAATTAAGGAGTTGAAGCGACCTATTTCACACAGTAAAGGGTTAATAGAATGCAATTGCAATATCTCCTTTATAAACATTCTTGGTATGTCTTAACACTAATGCTGGACAACAGGGCTATAAAGTTAGAATGTTGTAAAATATAAGACTTTTCTGCTCTTTTTAAAGTCTGTATGCAGGAGAGTTCATGTTACGTTCTCAGTCTCAGTAATGGCAGAGGAAACTGAACATCAGTCTGGTACTTGTACCTACTCACATGGATTGTGAAAAGATGGGTAGAAATGTCTTAGTTGGGTCAAGAAAAGATTAATAACCCGTTGAATCTGTGAATTTTAGCAATCAAAATCCACCATGGAGCAGACCACTTTATAAATACTTTCATCCACTGACCAATAAATTAGATGAAAGGTTGGTATTGGTAGGTATCCTTTAGGGACTACATACCAGCCATGGATCAAACCGCAACAGTTGAACTATCATAGTCAGTCCTGCTGTTGCGTGGCAGGTGTAAAACACGGTCTCTTCAGACTTAAACTAATGAGCAAGTACGTTTTTGTCTTCATTCTGGGAAAAAGCGTTAAGTTTCTCAACCATTTTTCAGTCCTTTCCGTCATCATCAGAGACCGTATGATAAACGCGTATTTGTTCTGAAGGTCAGATACAGGTTAATATAATGTAAGCTCAGTTGCCTGCGACTGAAACTGATTGCAGCAGCCAGTCAAGCGGGCTTCACATTCGCCTTTTACTCATCATTCCACAGAACAAAGAAAAAAGTAGAGGCCTGAAAACATCCACGTGTTGCCAATCTTCTCAGCTTGAAAACTAGTTATCACAACAAACTGCAATCCATCCCTGGAAGGCAGCTTCAAAATTAGTTAGTCGTCACTGAAGATCAGCAATGCTTAGTTTTCAGGCAGAAAGAGAGCTGGAGAGATAGAAACGTGACAGAAAGAGGAGAGGAGGGAAAGTAGAGAGGGTGACGGTCAACTCGCCCATATGCTAACTCACCCAGTCAACTCGCCGAGGTAAAGGGTCAACTCGCCGAAAGTAGATGCCATCTCGCCGAAAGTAGCAGGCAACTCGCCCAAGACTCGAGTCAACTCGCCCAAGCGGGTTTAAAGTTCTCAGAGGACATGGCTCTTGTACGCGTACTCCAAAAAGAAGACAATCTGGCTGAGTACTTTGCACAGATAGCAGCTAGTATTAAGAGTCATGGTGCAAAGACAGTTTTCTGGAAATGAATGTACAGAAAACCAAGGAACTCCGGTGTCATTGATGACAGGAAAGCTTATGATATTTTAGTATCTGTCTCAATTAATAATCAACCTGTAGAAGTGGTCACTGAATTTATACCTGGGCACAGTTGTGGATAGTAGCGGGCTGTCTTTTACTGGAAACCCGATGAGATTGTGAAAAAAAGCAAATGACGTAACAACAGGCGTTCACTGCCTTACTAAAAGCTCGCACTAGGCCAAGTTTATGCCAGACACGGTTTGGGACACACCGCGGGTGGGGGAAGGTGCCTGATGCGGATGGGTGGTGGTTGCGGACGGCTTCCAGATGCTAACTTTGTTTATTCCTCAGCTCCACCTAGTGGCCAAAGTACTGTTAGTAAGACTAAGAAGGAGAGGGCATTTTCGTGGTGCACAACCTCATTTCACTCAAAGATAAGGAAGTCTTTCTTGCCACTCCCATCTAAAATTACTACACTCACATGGGAACAAATGGAGTAGATTTTGTTTGGCGGAAAGCAAATTTCACACAGCCCCTGTGGCTGCAGAGGCAAATGTGAATCTATGCCTGATTGATAAACCACAAATCCTTTAAAATCGTTTTTACCCCCCCCCCCCCCCCCCCAATAATATACCAATGGAATCGATTATATTTTAATTTATTTTACCTTATATTTTTTGTCACACACACACACAAATATTTTGATGATTTTTATAATACAATTGAACGTTAATTTTTATTAGTGCTTCCTTTTATTTACTTATTTATTTATTTATTCATTTATTTATTTATATATTTACACACTGATTGCATGTCTCTCTGCAATCAGATTTTTATTGTCAGACTATGTGAAAATTTAAATCTGCCTGGTGTAAATAAATAGATACAGTAAATAATCTTTGTTTGTTTGTATGTTTTTTGTTGTGCTTTTTCTTTCTCGCTGCCAGCTGCTTAAAAATTTCACTATGGTGTGAAATCGTGCAAAATTCACCACCAAAAAACCCACAAAAACAAACAAACTCAACCAAATAAAAAACTGATGAACCAGGCTTTTCAGTCTCCGGCGCATTTGAAGCGGAGCAAATGACGCAGAAATGAAACAGATTCCTTTAACCCTTCACGGAGTATCATTCAGAATACACCAGTGTGTGAAATAAGTTTCACTGAAATAGTTCAAGGGTAGTTCCAGAATACTTTGGCGCCAAGCTATTCTGGCACCACCCTTTAACTAAAGCCATTGGTCTACTGATATCGGCCTTAACTGTAGGTACTATAATGTAGCTTGAATGTGGCAGTGTCAACTACAAATTTGAAGCTTTTAGCATCAGTCTGATATGGGTTAATATAGTCTTAACACACACAGTTAAGACCTAGAAGGAAAGGGGTGTACAACTTGTAAATTTGCCATCTGATTTTGCATTGGTCACCATCATTTTAATCAGTCGGTCACTTGAAAAGTGCTCGGCACCAAGTCAAGTGCCAAACTAAAGCTGCTGGAAAATGTGCTAAGTCACAAGGAAAAACGTTTGCATTTATATCAAGTATGACCTACAATAAGTCAAATAAAAACTCAAATGGAATTATTAAGTAAGACCACAGAAGTAAAAAAAAAAAAAATCCGTCAGACTCTCTGGCTATATGGCATTACTAGTAAAATAAAACATTATGACCATGGTCTGCGAGTGTGATTGAGTGGCTGCAAGTTGCACCATAGGTGAATTTCCTGTACATAAAAATATTTAGAACAATAAATTCAACTAGCTGCTTTATTGAATTATCCCAATATAGATAGCAGTGATTCCAGTGTTATGCGCCCACCAATTGACAGTGACGAGGAAGAGAAACAAGAGTTCTACGACCGACTCCAGAGTGCCGTGGACAAATGTGCGGAGCGAGACATCACCATCGTCATGGGCGATTTTAATGCCAAAATAGGGGAGGACAACACCGGATATGAAGAGGTGATGGGGAGACAGGGACTAGGCTCGGAGATGAGTGAGAACGGGGAGAGGTTTGTAGACTTTTGTGCTCTAAACCGACTTGTCATTGGAGGCAGCATCTTCCCACACAGAAGAATACACAAAGCAACTTGGGTCTCACCTGACCATACAACAGAGAACCAAATAGACCATATCTGCATTAGCAAGAAATTTAGAAGATCCCTTCAAGATGTTCGAGTGAGGAGGGGAGCAGATGTCGCCTCAGACCACCATCTGCTTACCTTAAGAATGAAGCTCAAGCTAAAGAAAAGCCGCACAGAGACAACAAGAAGACAGCGGTATAATGTAGGCCTCCTGAGAGAAACTGGAGTTAGAGAAGAGTTCAAACTGGTGCTGTCCAACCGGTTTCAAGCGCTACAGGAGCTAGTAAATGAAGAGGAGGCGGTCACCACAGAGCAGCAGTGGAAGGCAGTTAGAGAGGCGCTGAACTCAACCTGCAAAGACACTCTAGGGTTCAGGAAACACCACCACAAGGACTGGCTGTCGGCACAGACCTTGAAGAAGATAAAAGCGAGGAAGCAGAAGAAAACAGCGGTCAACAACAGTCGCACGAGAGCAGCCAAAGTAAGGGCACAGGAGGAATACTCGGAAGCCAACCGCGAGGTGAAGAGGAGTATCAGGGCAGACAAGAGGGCCTACACAGACAGCCTGGCAGCAGAGGCAGAAAAGGCAGCAGGCAGCGGCAACATGAAACAGCTCTACGACATTACCAGGAGATTGTCGGGTAAGTATGGCCATACAGAAAGACCAGTAAAAGACAAAGAAGGCAAGCCTATTGCAGACAGAGCAGACCAACTCGACAGATGGGCCGAGTATTTTGAAGAGTTACTGAACAGACCTAGCCCACCCGACCCCCCCCCCCCCCCCCCCCCCGACATCCAGCCGGCAGAGACCGACCTACCCATCAGCTGTGACAGACCCAGCCGGGAAGAGATCAGAAGAGCAGTGGCATTTTTGAAGAATGGCAAAGCAGCAGGGCCAGATGGCATCCCAGCGGAGTCTCTGAAAGCAGACCTAGAGACAACAGTGGAGATGCTGTACCCACTGTTTGGAAAGATCTGGGAAGAGGAGGTGATGCCGGCTGACTGGAAGGAGGGGTACCTAATCAAACTTCCCAAGAAAGGCGACCTCAGCAAGTGTTCCAACTACAGAGGAATCACCTTGCTGTCAGTACCAGGAAAGGTCTTCAACAGGATCATCCTAGAGAGAATGAAGAGCTCCATTGACCCCCAGCTGAGAGACCAGCAAGCAGGATTCAGGAAGAACCGATCATGTACAGACCAGATCGCCACTCTCCGCATCATCGTGGAACAGTCTCTGGAGTGGAGCTCCCCGCTGTACGTCAACTTTGTGGATTATGAGAAAGCATTTGACAGCGTGGACCGAGAGACTCTGTGGAAACTCCTACGACACTACGGTGTACCCACAAAGCTCGTCCGCCTGATCAAGAGCAGCTACGATGGCATGACATGTCGCGTGATCCACGAAGGGCAGTTCACCAGGGAGCTCCAGGTCAGAACTGGTGTCAGGCAGGGGTGTCTGCTGTCTCCGTTCCTCTTCCTACTGGCCATAGACTGGGTCATGAAGATGACCACAGAGCACAGACGAAGTGGAATACAGTGGACACTGTGGACACAGCTTGACGACCTCGATTTTGCAGACGACTTGGCATTACTGTCCCACACTCATCAACAAATGCAGGACAAGACCACAAGGCTTGCTGACATCTCGTCCCAAGTGGGCCTTACCATTCACAAACAGAAAACAAAGACAATGAGGCTGAACACAACCAGGGAAGAACCAATCTTGCTTGCTGGCACCCCGTTGGAGGAGGTGGAGTCTTTCACCTATCTTGGGAGCATCATAGACAAAAAAGGCGGCACTGATGCAGATGTCAGAGCACGAATCGGTAAAGCCAGAGCAGCCTTTCTCCAGTTAAAAAAAGTGTGGAGTTCCAGAGAGCTGTCACAACACACCAAAGTCCGGATTTTCAACTCCAATGTAAAAGCAGTTCTCCTATATGGAGCAGAGACTTGGAGATTGACAAAATCCACAGTCAACAGAGTACAGACCTTCATGAACAGTTGCCTTAGAAGAATTTTGAAAATCCACTGGCCAGAGAAGATCAGCAACATCAGACTCTGGGACAGAACAGAGCAGATAACAGCAGAGAATGAAATTGGGCGAAGAAGATGGGGATGGATCGGTCACAGCCTGAGAAAGCCAGCTTCCAGTATCACTAGGCAGGCATTGTCATGGAACCCCCAGGGAAAGAGGAAAAGAGGTAGGCCGAGAAACTCCTGGCGTCGAGACCTCCAAGCAGACATCAAGAGACTGGGAACCACCTGGAGTAGAATCGAAGGAGAAGCACAGGACAGGAGTTGCTGGAGGTCTCTCGTCGACGGCCTGTACCCGGGTAGGGGTGACAGGCATAAGTAAGTAAGTAAGATAGCAGTGATAATATGGTAGAACCTAGAAATGTGTACAATGCATTCATTCATTCATTCATTCATTCATCCATTTATTCATCCATTCATACACACTAATCTTTATTCTAGTCACACTGAATATCTGGCTTATTCACAATTCCATGCTTTGGTCTTTGCCAGTGTTACGATTGTGGTTGTGTTGTCAGTCCTGGTAGAACATGCATGTGTTAATCGTAGGAAACGATCCGATATTTATTTGAGCTATCATGGTTATGCATCACGTACCTTTTCAGTGATATTCTTTATCGTTCATCCATGATAGTGGTTTTGGCTTTGTTATGATACGTTAATTTTAGTCTGGAAGCTTCTAGAAAAGTCGCAGGAGAAGAGCAGTCAATTTTCGTTTTGAGATTAGTTGAGAATGAACCAGAACGGTCGATTGTCGATCATGCACAATTCTCTCCCCTGACAGTGCTATTACCTACTTTACTTTGTAACCTTCCTAAAATATTAGCACTGGCAGTCTCCCCTTTTCTTTTCATTTAATGAACCAGAACGTTCGAAACAGAGTCGCTCTCAAGTGACCTCGTACATGTGACGTCAAAAGAGTAAGGTACATTTTTGTAACATAGTAGCAAAGCTGCTGGTCATAGTTGTTTACTGTGCGCGTGAAATCAGCAGCCGTTCTTTGCATGTTGTGAAAAGTCGTAAACGGTTTGCCATATTTTTGTGTGATATCATTACATACTGGGATTTGGGGCTGAAATGAGCAGCCGAATTTTTGTAGACAATTTAAGTTATTCGAGAAAGTTCTTTTTTTTTAATTAATATTTATGAGTTTCAGTAACGTGTTTCGTTCTGATTGGTTGCGTTGTGTAAATTCATTAGATTATTCTAGAAAGTTTTTATACTATAAAAACTTTGTGCTGGGAAGCATGGGGGTACATTGTCTTGCATTGTCAGTTGTAGAGACACACAGTTTATCGTAGGTACTTGGCCCGTATAGGGTGTACATTGTGAGAGACGCAGCGTAACAGTGGTGTACGTTGTACGAGAAATATTGTGTCGCCAGTGTGGACATTTGCAGAAGAGACATTGTATCAGTTTGATGCATTTGGAAATGCATTGTGTGGAGATCGCATTGCTGAATTAAAATATTGTTGGAACTGTTTCTCCAGTATTGTCTACATCCTTAAGCCACGTGTGACGGGTTGCAGCTAAATGAAGTTTATTTAAAAGAACCTTACGTGCGTGCGTCTGGTGTGTTTATCATACTACGACTATGACTTTACCACGTAACATATTGGCACCTCCGACGGGACCTCTTCAGTTGGCTCTATGGAAAGGGTAGCAGGAGAAAACAGCCAGCAGTGAAATGCAGAGATGGCGACATCGGAAATGGAGACATTCCTGAAAATTGGAAAGGAATGTGGACTCAGTCGAAGGAGCTCAACTCCTTGAGTTCGTAAAGGAGAGAGAGAAGGAGAGACTGGAGAGAGAAGAAAAGAACGAGAGAGAGAAGAAAACAAGAGACTGGAGAGAGAAAAAGAAAAGAGATTTGAAGAAGAAAAGAGACTGGAGAGAGAAGAAAGAGCCAAAGAGCGTGATATCAGGAAACTCGAAATTCAACGAGAAGAAGCAGAGAAACAGCGAGAAGAGGCGGATAGGCATCGACAACATGAAATTCATTTAAAGCAGATGGAGATAGAGGCACAGAGCCAGAAGGCTAATGAAGCAACAGCATTAGCCCGTGCGCCAAAGCTACCATCTTTCGTTGAAAATTCAGATAAGATGGACGCTTATCTGGAGCGATTCGAGCGTTTCGCAGGCAACAATAACTGGAGACAAGAGACTTGGGCTATCAAACTGAGTGCACTTCTAACCGGCAAAGCGCTTGAATTTTACACTCGCTTGCCAAGAGAAGAAGCCGAAGATTATACGCAGTTCAAAGCCGCCCTGCTGAGACAGTACGACTTCACTGAAGAGGGTTACAGGCGACGATTTCGGAACTGCAAGTCTGAAGAAGGAGAAACACCCGGCCTATTCATTGAAAGAATCAGGAGCTACCTGGAGAAATGGATAGAGCTGGCTGGTTTAAACAGAGAGTACCAGGACCTGTGTGACCTCATCATCAAAGAACAAGTCTTCAACGCATGTTCTAAGGACCTGGCCGCCCACCTCAGGGAGCAAAAAGACCAGTCCCTAAAGGCCCTGGCTGACTTCGCTCAAAGATACCTTGACGCCCACAACATGAAGTTCGGGTCCAGTAAGCCGCAGCGTGTGTCTGCACCAGCAGAGGAAATCCACAATGTCAGAGACACCCTGAAATACAAGCCGGTGGAGAACCTGACATGTTTTCTCTGTGGGAAGAAAGGTCACAAGGTGATACGGTGTCCTTCTGAAGATGTTCCCCGAGGCGACAACATCAGAAGATCCAACCAAGATCGCGGGATAGCAGGCAGAGGCAATACCACGTCTCAACACAGAGCCGCCGCTGTATTAGCCAATGATGTGACGTCATCCAGTGACTTTGAATCTAGAGAAACGCGAGTGACACCAGAGCTGATTGAATCTTTCAAAAAGAATGGACGCATCCCAGTAGGAGATGGGGCTACATTCTTACCAGTCTCAAACATCGCGCTACCTGAGAATGAAGTGCCGAACATGCCGGTGGTGTCAGGATTTGTCGGAAACACACCAGTGAGAGTGCTGAGAGACACTGCATGGTTGTAGTTGCATCATCGTGAGAGAGGATCTAGTAACTGAAGACCAGAAGCTACATGAGTGGACCACCCTCATTTTGGCCGATGGAACTGTGAGGATTACCCCCCTTGCCAATGTCAGTGTCGACACCCCGTATCTGAGAGGAGAGGTGAAGGCGTTGTGCGTGAAGACACCAGTCTACGACCTCATCATCGGAAACATTGATGGTGCCAGAAACGCAGACGATCCAGATCCAGAGTAGAGACCTGAAACATGTGCTGTTACCATGAGAAGTCAAGCTAAGAAGAGTCACCAGACCATCCCTCTAAAAGTGGCGGACAACACGGAAGCAGCTGTGGTGAATAGGGAAAGGCTGGTGGAGCTACAGAAAGCCGACCTCACGCTTGACAAGTTCCGAGGTCAGACTGAGCCCGTGACGCGAAAGGGAAAAGAGATAACCTTCGAGACCAGAAGAGATATCCTGTACCGGATATTCGACAGCAACGGAGATAAACCTGCGCGTCAAGTACTAGTCCCTGAACCTTTGAGAATGCAGGTGATGAAATTGGCCCATGATTCCATTTGGGAGGACACTTGGGAATCAACAAGACCCTCGATAGGATCCGAGCCGTCTTCTACTGGCCTGATATGGGAGGCGACGTCCCCCGATTCTGCTGGTCGTGCGACATATGCCAGAAGACAATCTCCAAAGGAAAGGTGCCCAAGGTTCCTCTAGAGAAAATGCCACTGATCGATATGCCTTTCAAGCGGGTAGCTGTGGATCTGGTGGGGCCAATATCCCCTCCAAGTCAAGATGGTCATCGCTACATTTTGACCCTGGTGGACTACGCTACACGTTATCCTGCGGCCATACCATTGAAGAAGATCGACACTCCAACAGTGGCAGAGGCACTCGTTGACATGTTCAGCCGTTTGGGGATTCCTGATGAGATCCCGAGTGACCTAGGAACTTAGTTCGTCTCCGACTGCATGGAAGAAATCAACCGACTATTGAGCATCCGACACCTTACTACCACCCCTTATCACCCAATGTGTAATGGGCTGGTTGAGAAGTTTAACGGAACATTGAAGGCTATGCTGAAGAAACTGTGTGCTGAGCAGCCAAGGTTGTGGCATAGATATATCAATGCCTTGCTCTTCGCATACCGCGAAGTTCCTCAGGATTCGACAGGGTTTTCCCCTTTTGAATTACTGTATGGTAGGATTGTAAGGGGGCCCATGCACATCCTGAAGGAGCTGTGGACCAAGGATATCGACGCGCCTGAGGTGAAGATCAGTTACCAATACGTCTTCGACCTGAGAGAGAAGCTGGAAGATACCCTCAGGATGGCTCGAGAAGAACTAGGGAAGGCGCAGAACAAGGGGAAGCATTACTATGATCGTAGGCGAAAGCGGTAGTGGGCAGATGTTCACATCTGCACGGGACATAGACGACCACGCCCTCCACGAGTCCCCTGCTGCCTTGCAGGTTAGGTTTTGGATAACCAAAGGCTAGGGTGCTGACACGGTACCTGATTGGGTGTATGAACTTCCTTGATGAAGTCACCACTCAGGGCGAAATAGTCCCATGAGGGTCCCTGAGGGTCTCATCGGCCACGTGTCCAGGACCAAGGCGAGCCACAAGTTATGTGGAGTTTCGGTTGTGGTTAACAGCCTGGAGAGGGATGGGCTCCGCCAGTTCTTTTGCCCAAGACACACCACATGCAATGACAACCTTACCTCAATCCATACCGGATCGTTCGTCGCCCGGAACAAGGACCGCGCCTTCTGTCTTGCGCCAGGGCAGAGGTGTTAAGTGTGTTACTGGTGCACCATCACCATCAAAACTCCGTGCCAGAAACAACATCAGCATTGGCACTTGGAACGTCAGAACATTAAGAACGCCTGGAAAGGTAGAGGAACTGACACATGAAATGAACAGATACCATTGGACCATCCTAGGACTTTGCGAAGTACGATGGAAGAACCTTGGGGAAACATCAACCCAGGAAAACCACAAACTGTACTACAGTGGCAAAGAAGACAAACACGAACAGGGTGTCGGATTCTCGTCCACAAAGACATCGTGAACACCATCATGAGTTGTCGGCCAGTCTCCAGTAGGCTTATCACCATACGCTTGAGGGCAACCCCATTTAATATCACCATTGTACAAGTTTATGCCCCAACAACAGACTATGGCGATGAGGAAATAGAAGACTTCTATGACCAACTGCAAGAAGTTCTGGACCAGACCCCCAAGAAAGACATTCTTGTGGTGCAGGGAGACTGGAATGCCAAAATAGGAGAGGATGCTGCTAGGAACTGGAAAGGCACATGCGGACGCTACTGCAATGCAGAGACCAAAGACAGAGGCTTAAGGCTCCTGGAATTTGCCAGTTCAAATGATCTAAAGCTGATGAACACGTTTGGCCCGCACAAAGCATCCAGAAGGTGGACATGGCACAGCCCGAACGGAGAGCACCATAACCAAATTGACTACATCATGGTGAAGAGACGCTTCCAAACCAGTGTGAACATTGCCAAGACAAGAAGTGTTCCAGGAGCAGACGTTGGAAGCGACCATGACTTAGTGATGATGACCTTCCGACTCCGCCTAAAGAAGGTCAACAAGCAGGGTCCTACCAGAATCAAGTTTGACCTCAAGAAGCTGAAAGACCCAGAGGTAGCGGAAGCCTTTCAGGCAAAGATAGGAGGAAAATTCGCACCACTGCTACTTCTAGGTGCAGAAGACACGGACGTGGACACACTGATTGACACATTTAACACTGTTGTAACCCAAACAGCAAGTGAGATCCTTGGCAAACACCTCTCTTAGCGATCTGAAACCCTTCTGGTTTCTGACAGCAATGTTTTGAGTGTACAGATTCCAGCTTTTTTTGATAGAGCCCTTTGCAATGGCTACAGGCGAGAAGGTCGTCTACCTTACTAGTTTTGGTGCGATACTTAGGAATCAACATCCTGATTTCTTTTCAAGAACAGCAACGTTATGCATGTAATCACCCTCATCTTGTAGTCTGATCCATGCTTGACGTCTTTGCTTTGTCCCTTTTTTCATCAACAAAATTTTAACAACGTCTGCCTCATCTGCATAGACATCTTGTATGTGCGTCCTCATTTTCAAGACAAGCTTGCTACACAATTTGTAGCATGTTTCTTGTCCCATTTGTACTTTCCTTTCCCTCTCTACGACACATGCACACCTGTTTCTTCTGTAAGCGCTTTTTCCCCACCCCCAACGTCATGTTCCTTCTGCCTATCCACATTCTCATTGCCACCCCCTAATTCACCACCTAACGCACACTGCACCTTGCTGGTACTTGCTTCACTGACACCTGCCTACCATGAACCTGCCACTTTGATGAAATCTAACATAGTCAATACAATACTATCTGTGTCAGAGATCCCAGAGATTGATGGTGACACACCGTCTGAATCCTGTGAGCTCGAGCCAGGAACAAACTCCTCGTCATCACTGTCCTTGTATTGCGATGCGCTTGCACTCTCAGTCTCAGGTCCATCCCAGGCTCCATTTGCCAACTGGAAAAAGAAAGAAAGAAAAAAAGCTGCATTAGAACAGAAACAGTCCAATTTTGGCTTAAGGGACCTTGCACAAGAATAAAAAGAGTAATCCCGTGTATGATCGATTTACATATGTGTGACCTCGGTGATGAGGGCTGGCTTCTGCAGCAGGAAAATCCATGTTTTCTGAAAATGTAAGCAGTTTTCACACATCTGTGAACCCCGCATGGCGCTGGGCGTGTGCAGAAAGTGCTGAGTGTGGCCAAAACAGTGCTGTAAACATGTCAAATGCAACCATGTAAACCGTTGACATTTTGGATCAGATATATACATAATTATTGCAGTACCCCCAGGCCCGTATGAACAATAACTGGTGATACAGTAAAAAGCGACACTTCAGTTGCACAATCCGAAAAACCTGTTCATGGAAGTCTGTTCTTCGAATCGCGAGGCAGTTTTGCATACGAGGATTCAAATACACACTAAAATCTGGCGCCATTTTGGTTTTGTCATAGTGCATGCATGTGTCAAGTTACTTTTCGATCACAATCACAAATGTCAGAAAAAAAAGCAACAAAATCGTGAGACAGATTGATCTTGTAATGGTGTTATTGAACGAATTCCTTTCATTGAAGAAGAAAGCTTTTGTTAAAATCGTGGGGTTCTATTATCTTTTACTACAAGATTGAGTGAGCAGCAGATGCCGGCTGACCCGCCGTAGCAGACGTCTCAGTTTTCTCGGCCAAATGGGTCAGTATCGGCTGATTGTGCAATTGTATTGGATTGGAGCATCTCAATTAAATAACTGCGCTGAAGAAATACACTTGGGCGTGCTCTTAACTAAGAAATATTGAATAAAATTGTACCTCTGCAAATGGAACAACGGCCGGCAGGACGAAAGACAATAGGAAGGGGAAACAACTCAGTTCATCAGTGTCACTGCGCAGCCGACCAATCAGGTATCAAGTTGATCTATAGAGACACTCGCTTCCGTGGCAACACACAGGCCCAGTGTGTTGCAAGCACACAACATGAGGTAAACCTCTGAAAATGGGACATCCTATTTTGATATTTTTCTGACTTTTGAATGAAAGATAATACAGAAATATCCCTCAGAAAAAATGGGTGCCTGACTTGGTCACCCAGAATTTTACACACACCCATTTTCCATAAGGATGGTAAAGAAAGTCACCCATTTTAGGGGTTTTGTGCACACACACACACACACACACACACACACACACACACACACACACACACACACACACACACTCCAATAGGAACAAGCAAGCATACGATCTTGGGTGACTTCCCTTTGACTTCATGGATAATCGAGTTGACTCCTGCCTTGGGCGACTTGACCCTCTACTTTGAAAACCAGATAAGTGAGGCTAGTGCTGGCAGAATTGTACACATACCAAGGGGAATTACTCAGCGCTGGACAGACAAACAGTTAGATCCCCTGCTCCCGCCTATCAGGCACCCAATCGCCAGCCCACAGAGAAATACGCAGATATAGAACAAGACGATCATCTGCATCCTCAAAAAGGATGGATCAGGTCTCGTATATAACCCATGTCTTTCTCCGGAACTTGGGAAGTAGGCAGGAGAAACATACATACACAAACTGGCAACTTGACTTCTTACCTTGGCGAGTTGATCCGTACCGTGGGCGATATGGTGCATGGTCGAGTTAGCATATGGGCGAGTTGACCGGCAACCAGTAGAGAATGGTTTACGGATGACGTCAAACATTACATTTTCAGAAGAGTTGGTTAAAACATATACTATGACAGAATGTAGACATTGTTTCATTAAACTCTGTTGTGCACACATGAATGTACTTTGTTATTTAAAAAAAAAATTACGATGCACAATCTTGTTTGCGTTACCTTGCGTTGGTTATGAAAACAAGTCAGCGTTAGACATTAGTGCAAAGAGGAATGGATCTACAATGTTCAGGAAAACTTGCATGAGGTCATTATTGATACTGAGAGGCAATCGTATAGCCAGCACGTGCAAATGGGTGTCGAATGGTCGACACCCACCATTCTCAAGATAGTAGCCATATCAAGTCGGACTCTGTAGCAGACGACGCAGACAGATCGTACCACAGCAAAGGTGGGTAAATAGACCCAGACTTACCCCCCCCCCCCCCCCCCCCATGGTCGGTTCATCTCCAGCAACTGGTGCAGTCATTAGGTGACACCTCCAAAATTTGAAAAATGCAGCCAGAGGGTTAAATGGGTTAATTATCGCTCTCACGTATCATGATACAATGAGGCTGATAAATATGTATACATTCAGATGTTTGGATGATCCCTCCACGTACAAGTACTTTATGACGGTGATTGCCACATATGTATGAAGGAGATCATGGTGCTGAAGAGGATAGCCCGTAAGCGGCCAGTAGACTTTGTGGACATCACAGAGCCAGGTTTTGATGCAGACCGTTATCAAGATGTCACATATGAAATGGCCATAAAAGAGATACATGTCATTGGAGCAAATGGAAAGGTCAGTTTAATTTATCATCTGAAGTTGAACTTCCTTGTGCGTGCAGCCACCAGTACTATTGAAAGAATGCACAAGGAGGTTAATGTGATTTGCATGCACATTGCTCCAATCTGTGTGGAAAAGGAAATATTATATGTTTGTACAGAGAGCAATCATGCGGGAAATCATTCTGATCCCAATGCTCAAAAGGTCACTGGTCGAAGTCGACCGCCATTGGCCCGCGCTCAGCCGTGTACGGGCCAACGGCAGCTGATGTTGGCATGATAGCCTTTGCACACTGGGACGCGACTAAAGAAAAGAAAACAGTGCAAGGCCTCCTTGGAAACACTCTTGAACTATCTCAGTGAGTTCAAACACTACATAGTGTCATGAACTATCTTGGTCAGTTCAAACACTACATAGTGTCAGGGCTCCTTGGGTTATATCAACCTCTCCAGGGCTGGCTTTGATTTATATTTGTCAGTGCAATAGGTTTTCAATGTTGTCTTGCCGCAGCTAAGACTTTTCTACCTTTTTTTCACAGTCCATGTGAGTTAGCACACATAATAGAGGTGTGTTTCTGCCCCTTGTGTGCAAAGGGAGAAATCTTTTACATGTATAAGCATTGCACAGAGGAAAAAGAGCAGAAACATCATGATATTTAAACCTATTTAGTTTTTTTTTGTATGGTCCTTTGTTTAGCATTATCAAAAGACATAGCAAGACAGTGTATCGCCCTCCTCACATCACCATTGGCGAGTCTGAACTAAAGTCAATGCACCAGTTTACTTACCTTGGCTGCATTATCACGTCGGACGCCAAGCTGGACAAGGAGCTTGACAGCAGGCTGGCAAAAGCGAACAGCGCTTTCGGGCGACTTTTCAAGCGGGTGTGGCACAATCAACAGCTGAAAACAGGCACCAAGATCAGCATGTACAGAGCTGTGGTCCTCACCACCCTGCTGTATGGTTCCGAGTCCTGGGCCCTCTACTGCAGCCAACTACGACTCCTCGAACGCTTCCACCAGCGCTGCCTGCGTACCATCCTGGGCATTCACTGGAGTGACTATGTCACCAACGTCGAGGTCCTTGAACAGGCTGAAACTGTGAGCATCGAGGCTTTGCTGCTGCGGACACAGCTCCGCTGGGCGGGGCATGTCTTCAGGATGGAGGATCATCGCCTACCAAAGATCACCCTGTTCGGCGAGCTTGCTACTGGACACCGTGACAGAGGGGCACCAAAGAAGAGATACAAAGACTGTCTCAAGAAGTCACTTAGTGCCTGCCAAATCGACCACCACCAGTGGTCCTCGCTTGCTGTGGACCGTGACACCTGGCGCTCCACCATTTACAAGGCAGCTGTCTCCTTTGAGGACTCTCGCAGAGCTAGCCTTAAGGACAAGCGGCTCAGGAGAAAAAACAGAGATGCCGCAACTCAGAACCCTGGCCATACCTTCCCCTGCAGCCACTGCGGTCGAACCTGCCTGTCCTGGATTGGCCTCCGCAGCCACGAACAAGCCTGCAGTCGTCGTGGGCAACTCCTATAAAATCTTCGTTCGCGAAGTCAAGCCAAGAGAGAGAGCAAGAACATTAGTCAAGAGGATATCGTGAACTATTAACCCATTTAGCCGTGAAGGACTACAGCAGGAGATGGGTTGACCATGATAATTCAAGGGTAGTGCCAGATTAGCTTGTCTGGCACTACCTTTGAATTATCTTGGTCGATCCATCTCCTGCAATGGGTGCATAGTTGTTAGACGACGCCTCTGAAATTTGAGAAATACCTGTGCCGGCTGAATAACATTTATTGCCTGGAAAAGTTCACTTTAGTGCTGGTGGACTTGCTGTGTCAAGGAAGTTCATTTGTTACAGGAATATAGTAATGCTTGTGTACATGTGCCTGTGCAAGGTGATGCAATTCGTGAAATGTACAGATTGTGGGCTGGGCTGTTTGGCAGCATTCACACAGCTTCCTGGCATTGAGACAGCAAGTGACAAACGGTACATCAGGTTTGCGGAGTATAGACTGAATAAAGCCCTGGACAGGTGTGATTCCGGCAGCTGCTCTATCAAGCTCAAACACCTGAGGGACAAACTTCGACCGCAGAAACAATGATACAGGTCATCCTCTGTAGATCACATGAGTGGTCAAGTGATACCACATTATGTTAACCCATGTAGCCCCCGAGTCCTTACAGCAGGAGATGGATTGACCATGATGATTCAAGGGTAGTGCCAGATTAGCTTGGTGCCTGCAGGCGCCAAGCTAATATGGCACTACCATTGAATTATCATGGACAATCCAGCTCCTGCAACTGGTACAGTCATTAGGCAACATCTCCAAATTTGAGAAATGGGACCTTGGGGCTAAACGGGTTAATGTGGTGATGAATCAAAGGTCTGAATTGACTTTGAAAAAAAGAGCGGAAATTAAAAAGGCGCAAGAAATTATACACGGAAACAGTAGTAGTATAGTAGTTTGAGGAGCGGAAAATCGGCGGAAATCGGCGAGATTACCGAGGAAATCCTCGAAACGGCGGAACAATTCAGACCTTTGATGAATTTATGAAGGCAGCTGAAGGGCCTTGGGCTGAGCCTTAGTTGTGTGTGGTTAACTCTATCGAGACGTGCCACATCCGGATTCGAGGCATAAAGCCACAAATCTGGATGTGGCACAACTCGAAAGAGTTAATCCCTTAACCCATTTAAGCCTGAAGCACTATATAGCAGGAGATGGATTGACCATGGTATCAGGCGCCAAGCCAGTCTGACACTACCCTGGAATTATCATGGTCGATCCATCTCCAGAAACTGGTACACAGTCGTTAGATGACACTTCCATATCTTTGGAAATGTGTCTTTTGGGTTAAATGGGTTAACTCTGATGCAGACCAAAATTTTTGTCAATTTAAGGCCAGTGAGCCATAGCCGTCCCAGAAACATGGATTCAAAGTTGTGTTAGCAAGGGGTATAGATCCTCATGAGCCCCTGCCATCGCATGAGAACCATGCCTCTCGTAGTTGTATTGTTTTTGTTTTTCTTTACAGTAAAAGGGTTAAATGAAGGCTTACATCAACCTAAAGATCATTTGCTGGCACCAGGTGTCCACATTGGAGCCAGAGCACATTCCTATTAAACGCTATGTCCGACATCATGATATGCTGGTGTGTGAAATACTCAGACTGACTTGCAGTTACCAGCTACAGAAGCGTTTAAAGAAAGTGGAACAAAGCAGCAGTATCGACTTGTTTACACTGACCGAGCCCTATATGATCACCCAGTGCGTTACAAGGTCATCAAGCCAACATTGGCTACTGTTAGCCCTTGCACAGGTGTGCACATGCCAACGGCAGCAGATGTCAGCTGGACAGCCTCTTGGGCATCGGACTGAGGTTGCTAATTCGGGAGTTTCCTTCAAAAGACTGTGCAAACCAGTTCAAGAGACAGATTGAACATGATAGTCCAAGGGTGGGGCCATAATAACATCATAGCCATAGGCAACAATCAATTTTGACATCACCCTTGAACTGTCATGATGGACCCATATCATGTGGCAATTTGTCAGGGCTCATAGCTTCATCACGTGCAAACTGAAATTTCTCTGTATGCTTGTGTTTGTAAATCTTATACTGTCTGTGTGTGTGTGTGTGTGTGTGTGTGTGTGTGTGTGTTATCAGGTTTATTTCATTAATCTTTTAAATTCGTTCATTTGCATATTTATTGTAAAGAGTACCCATCAGCTCATTTCCTGATTTAAGGTTGTATGTGTTTTTTCTTTCTGTAAGTCTAAACACTTGGTCATATTTATACAAGGTACAGCAGAACCTGCTTTTAGCGACTACCCGTATAGAATCACCTGTTGTCAATGCCCATCGTTTGGGTGGCTGTATCCACCTACCGGTGAATGATGGTCTTTTGAGCCCCTTCACTGCCAAGAAAAAAGTGAACATGATCCACCTGCAAGAGACATAGATCCTCATGAGCCCCTGTGACTGTGGGGGCTCATGAGGATCTATGGCTGTATCCACCTACCGGTAAATGGTCTTTTGAGCCCCTTCACTGCCAAGAAAAAGTGAACATGATCCACCTGCAAGAGACATAGATCCTCATGAGCCCCTGTGACTGTGGGGGCTCATGAGGATCTATGGCTGTATCCACCTACCGGTGAATGGTCTTTTGAGCCCCTTCACTGCCAAGAAAAAGTGAACATGATCCACCTGCAAGAGACATAGATCCTCATGAGCCCCTGTGACTGTGGGGGCTCATGAGGATCTATGGCTGTATCCACCATCCGGTGAATGATGGTCTTTTGAGCCCCTTCACTGCCAAGAAAAAGTGAACATGATCCACCTGCAAGAGACATAGATCCTCATGAGCCCCTGTGACTGTGGGGGCTCATGAGGATCTATGGCTGTATCCACCTACCGGTGAATGATGGTCTTTTGAGCCCCTTCACTGCCAAGAAAAAGTGAACATGATCCACCTGCAAGAGACATAGATCCTCATGAGCCCCTGTGACTGTGGGGGCTCATGAGGATCTATGGCTGTATCCACCTACCGGTGAATGATGGTCTTTTGAGCCCCTTCACTGCCAAGAAAAAGTGAACATGATCCACCTGCAAGAGACATAGATCCTCATGAGCCCCTGTGACTGTGGGGGCTCATGAGGATCTATGCCACTTGCAGAGACCAATAATATTTGTATCCATGTTTCTTGGACAGTTTTAGTTTTTGGTTGTTAAACACAAGATTTCAGAAAACAAATGTATGTACAGTGGTAGGAAAGGGGTTAAGGACAGGGGACACCTTTTGCCCTGCACCACATTTTTCTTGGAAAACAAAATGATTGCTCAAAACAGGTTCTACTGCACAATCTTATTCTGGTATCTGCCAGCAAGTGCAGTTATTTATGTTACGTGTGAGTGAATATCAGAATGAGTAATTAGTATCAGTAAAAGTCAAATCCACAAGTGTACCTGCTCCTGAATTCCAACAAAGAAACAAGCATGGAAATCCCGTTCTCACTTTGTCAGTACAAAGTCAGTTTTTAATTTCAACAGATCTCTGTCAAATGTATTATGGCAAGTGTTTTAAGTCAAATGTTTAAAAAAAAAAAAAAGCCAAACATCTTCTTGACATGGAACTAAAATGGAAAAATGAATTTTTCAATTAAAATGCATTTTTTTGAAAAATACTTACCGATGGTATTACACATAGGAAATAGTTCTTAGCTAGTCTAATTTTAGCCCAAATTTGGTCGTGTCCGTATACGGTATCGTTGGCAGGAGTGGGGCACCATAGAACAGGTCACCACCAGAATAGCCTCCCCTTCTTCCCATCCGGTGTGAAAATACCCGGCATACCTCATTTTAGCTTCTTAGCGAACTGCGGCAAGCGGGGCCGGTGGGAGGGACCTTCGAGTAATACCATCGGTAAGTATTTTTCAAAAAAATGCATTTTAATTGAAAAATTCATTTGTTTTCTCAAAACACATTACCGATGGTATTACACATAGGAAGAATCCCAAAGAGGAGGTGGGTGCCGCCCTAGTGCCCCTACTGCCAACGACACGGCCCTCAGACCCACCCTCGCACAGCAAACTCCCGATAATTTTAGCTAAGATACTTACGGCGCCGGGAGGGAGTGTTGCGCTGCTGCGATGTCTCCCACCAGCGTGAGGTTCTGCCGCTGGGTGGAGAGGTCCCTCAGGTAGAATCGGGCAAATGTGGACTCCGCTCGCCATCCCACGGCTGCCACAATGTCTTTCACTGCACAGTTGCGGTCGAAAGCGAGACTTGTGGCCATGGCTCTGACCTCGTGCGCCCTGATGTACATACGTTGGGCCACTTCTGGTGCGAGGTCTTGATAGGCCGAGCGGATCACCCATTGAATCCATGAGGAGATGGTCTGGGCTGATATGTCCTGTCTACCTGGGGACAAAGGGAGAAAAGGGCGGTTACGTATTCTGCGCAGCGGTTTGGTCCGTCGCAGGTACACACGTAAAGCTCTCACCGGGTCCTGTTGTCTGGTCTCCCGGGTGGAGTCTGTCACACGTAAAGGTCGAATGGTCATCATCTGTGGGGTCGTCAGAGGCGACCGCGTCTTAGCCAGGAAGGATGGTTCAGGAAGCAGTTGTACGGAGCCGTCAGTCCGGAACTGCAGGCAATCTGATCGTGTGGACAGCGCGTGAAGTTCACTGACCCTGGAAGCGGTAGCTAGGGCCAACAGGAAGCACGTCTTTCGAGTTACGTCTGGCAAGCGTGCCAACTGCAGGGGTTCAAAACGGGCGGAGTTGAGCCAAATCAGCACCCAAGGTAGGTCCCATCTACGCAACAGCGACCGTAGCGCCGGGCGTTGTAGACCGAAGTGCGCCATGAGATCAGCGAGGTCTTTGCAGGCACCAGGATCTGTTCGGCCCAGATGACGGTAGGTGTCAGCAATCATTGCCAGGTATCCCCGAATGGTAATAGGTGCCAAACTCTGGAAGTTGAAAAGCCAGAGGAAGAACTCCGCCAACTGGGGCATCGTCAAATCAGTGGGGGAAAGGTTGTTGTCACCACACCAGTCACACAGCACTTTCCACTTCCCCTCGTCTGGTAGAAGGTCTGCACGCAGCAGCGATAGCTTCCACTGCCTCACCCGAGAAGCCTCTTCTGGTGAGGGCTTGCCACACAACCTCCAAGTGCGCAGGAGGAGACGCTCTGGGCAAGGATGAAACAGCGGCTGTCGAGGTTGCTTGAGCATCGTGTGAGGCGTGGGGAGCTGAAGTGGTGGGCTGGTGGCTAGGTTCAGCAGGTCCGTCGTCCACGACTTGTTCCAGCAGAAGGGCGCCACCAGGAACAGGATCGTGTTGCAGCCGCGAAGCTTGAGGAGGACTTTGGGGACCAGCACCGGCGGTGGATAAGCGTAGGCGACGAGCCCGTCCCAGGGAATGGACAGCGCATCGACTGCCCAAGCTAGTGGATCTGGCACCGGCGAGACGAACAGCGGCAACTGGTGGTTCCAACGAGTGGCGAAAAGGTCGATCATGGGAGGTTCCCATCTGGCCGCGATCATCTGGAAGATGTCCGGTCGCAGCGTCTATTCTGTGTGGAGAAGCTGTCCGCGGCGTGACAAGGAGTCGGCGAGCACGTTGAGATGACCCGGAATGTGTCTGGCCCGCAGAGTGATGCCCCGATCTTCGCACCATCGAAGCAGCTGGTAAAGTAGGATGCACAGAGATGGGGAGCGCGTACCGCCCTGTTTCTGTAGATAGGCGACGACTGTTGAGTTGTCGGACAGCACGAGTAGCTCCTGACCCCGGAGCTGAGAGTCCCACGTCATTACAGCCTGCCAAACCGCCTGCAACTCCAACCAGTTGATGTGTCGGGTCAGAAGATCTGGGGGCCAAGAACCCGAGGCTGTTGCGAACGACGGTAGAAGATGAGCTCCCCAACCGGTGAGACTTGCGTCGACACAAAGGGACAAGTGGGGAGGCAGTGTGTAAAGAGAGACTCCCGAGGCCAGCCAGTTGTGGTCCGCCCAGCGCATCAGGTGTGGATGTAACATCGGGAGAACCGGAATCAGAGCGTCGATGTCGTCCTTCGAGGGTCGCCAATGAAGGAGCAGGTGCAACTGGAGAGGCTGGGAATAGAGGGGTCCCAGGGGAATCAGGTCGGAGGCAGCACTCATCAAGCCCAGTAACTGTAACCACACCCGTGCAGAGACCTTGTCCTGCTGTGCCACCTGTCGCGCCAGATCGCTGATCTTCTGTATACGTGCCTCCGTGAGCCGGACTATGTTGAGGTCGGTGTGGAACTCCATTCCCAGGTGAACAAAGCAGCGGGACAGCGAGAGATCGGACTTGCCCTTGTTGACGATGAACCCGAGGAAGTCGAGGAGGTCTAGGAGTGCGTCTCGGTCCCTCTCCAGGACGGAGTCCACCTGGTTCCGTAGAAGGAGATCGTCGAGGTAGTTGGACGTAGGACTTGAGCTCGTCCTTCTGGCCCTGGCAACGACAGCGTCCATGATCCTGGTGAACACCCACGGGCTGAGGTTGAGACCGAAGGGTAGGGCGCAAAATTGGTAGAGGACCCTGGCGAAGGCGAACTGAAGGAAGCGTCTGGACGCCGGATGCTTGGGAACATGGAGATAAGCATCTGAAAGGTCGAGGCTGATGGTAAATTCCAATGGCTGCACCGCGGTCGGAGTGCAGTCAGCAGGCCCTACCTCGCCCGAAGGGACATCGGGCAGATCTTGGCCAAGCAGGGGCGGGGGCGTCTGCGGGACCGGGGTTAGGTCGACGGGGGCGACCAAAGGCAGGCTGACGGGGGTGGGGGGGGGGGGGGAGACGTCCACGACTGGTAAAGGGGCGAGAAGAGGAGCTCGTTGCCAAGCGGGGCCTGATGCAGCTGGTTCTTGATCTCCGAAGGTAGGGAGCAGGCTTGTAATACTGCATCTCGACGCATCAGGTCGCAATTTGCCGCCGCCGTCATAGCATTGACTGAGGTGTGGTAGGCTGCCCGGTTGCAAGACACGGTCAAAGCTAAGATGTCGGTTAAGAGAGGGGCGATGGTAGGGCTCCACGCTTCCTCGACCCATCGTACTATTGCCTGAGTAGCCAAGTCCAAAAACCCTGCCGAAGCGAGAGCATTGTGGATGAGTGTCGCCGTCTGAGTCAGTCCAGGAGCGAAGACCGAACGTCGAAACAGGCCTGCACAGGATGTCGCCGAAGGATCCACCGCCGGCAGAGGACAAGCGAAGGCCTGAGAATGTCCTGCGTACCACCTCTGCTGGAAGGCTATCATCAGGTCCGCCGGCCACTTGTTGTCGGAGAAGAACCCAGCATCTCCAAGGGATCCCTGAAGTAGGTGAGCAGACAGGGCGTCCCGGATGTCCCGAAACCCAGGGGGCTGCGGTAGAGACTTGAAACGCTTGGCATGTAGCTCCGCGTCCACAAAAGCCGAGGCTTTCTTCTTAACCGGGGGAGAAGGAGGGTAGTCTTCAGCAGGTAAGGAAGCCGCAATAAGCCGCGCAGCTTCGTCTAAGGCTCGCACGGTCTCCATTCTGTGTCCGAGAGACGCTGGGGGAATTTCCGCTTCTTCCGGTGAAGTCGAGCGACGGCTCGGCGTGGCGTCCAGCCAGGCGGACACCGAGTCTCCAGGAGCCAGGCTGACAGTGTCAACAACACGAGCGGTGATTCCAAAATTGTCAGAAGCCTTCACGGGGCCCACGGGCGCAAGAGCTGTCATGGAGTGCTGCGGCGAAGAGGCCATCCTGGGAAGAGGCGGTCGTCCACCGAGTGTAATAGGTGACCTCCTCGGAACATTGTGAACCCGCGGAGAGCGGCTGCGACGCGAAGAGCGGGAACTGTGAGAAGTCCGCCGGGACCGACGTACGTCCGGTGCCGTCCGTGTCGCCGAGCGTCGTCTGGAATGGCGGTTCTGTGAGGCGGGGTGACGAAAAGAACGAGGACTATCATGGCGGCATGAGCCCACTGTACTGGTTCGTCGTCTCGGACTCGTGACACGTAGTGCGTCTCTGCGTGGTATAGGGTAGCAACTCGAGTCCGATGAGCTAACCTCTCTCGAACGAAGGCGGTGATCAGGATCCTTACGAGAGGTCGATCGTCGTCTTTCCAAACTGCGCCTGACGCGTGGGCTGTGGACCCGTGCTTGGAAAGGAGAAACAGACGTAGCCCCACTAACCTGTGATCTGGAGGAGGAGCGCGCCTTCAAAACAGGTTTGTCCGTCCAACAGGAGCCGGTGTCTCGCCTTGGCGTAGATATCTCCGTTTGTCGCTTGTCCGATCTATCCTGCGGATGGGTGGCGTCAAAGTCAGCTCTCGATGTCGAGGCCCGCTGCACACTAGGGACTTGTGCCCCCAAAAGACGTCCCTCACATAGACGCTTATACTTGTCAGGCCTGCGATCCTCCGACTGAGTGAGGACTGGAAGCGTCGTGGGGTCGTAAACTGCCGCCAAACTTGCGGCCTTATCACTGGTTGCAGCTTCTTGCACCATAGACTTGTCAGCCAACTCTCCCGCTGACGAGTTTCCAGGCTCAGGAATCTTGCTCGCCACGGAAAGGGAAACCTGAGGCGGGTCCTCCGTGATGGTTTGCGACGTACAAGTATGACTGGTGCGGGACGACACAGTCACTGGCCCTGACTTGGGTCCCCCTTTGTTGCACGTGGGCGCCTCTAAGGGGTGATCTCTCAGAGGTGTCATATGCTCTCTGTGGGACAACGAAGCCACTGCTACTGACTTGGGTCCCCCTTTGTAACCTCTGGTCTTCTCCGACAGGTGCTCTCTGGCAGGCTTCGTACATTCTCCGTGGGACAACAAAGCCACTGCTACTGACTTGGGTCCCACCTTCTTACGTTTGGCCGTCTCTGCTAGGTTATCTCTGCCAGGCCTCGTATGGTCTCTGTGGGACAGCGAAGCCACTGCTACTGACTTGGGTCCCCTCTGAGTGTTGGCCGTCACAGTCGGCCGGTCTCGGATAGGCGTCGGACGTTCCCTGCGGTAAAAGCGCCACAGCTCTGACCAAGCTTCCTCCGGCCATGGGGCGCACACATCACAGGTATGGGTCGAATCACAGCCAGAACAGGGTAGGCAAAACTCATGCTCATCCGAGGGCCATTGGAAATCACGACACATCGTGCAGGTACGAACCTGGTATCTGTAACAAGAGTGCATAATGAAGAACGAGCGAGCGTGGCCTCTAAGGACACGCAATAATAGACCGCACGCGAAGTGTATCGAACCTACTCAAAATCAACGAACCGAGTGCACAGCACGTGCCGACGCTCGGCGCTCTTTCCCAACCCAGAGCGCCGGTCGAGGGCATGCACCGAGATATTACCTGGCCATGGCGGGAAAGGTGTCAAACCCACGTCTCTCCAGCGAAGTGAAGACACCGACCGAAAAACGTGGCAGCTCGCCGCAAGGTCCGACCGGGCAGGAAGCAGAGTCGAAGCCGCGCTCAGCAAACCGCAAAGTCGCAGTCCCCACGGCAAAGTTCCCGTCGCCAGTAACCGCAAGGCCGGTGAAGAAAACTGTCACAGGCGAAGGCTAGGAGCCGATGAGTACAGTTAACAAGTTCTTTCCAAGATCAAGGAACTAACATCCAAAGTCGCCAAACGACCGGTCCAAAGCAAAAGCGGAGCTCGAAGCGAACACAACCTAACTCGGCGCCAGCTAAGAACTAAAACTGGGGTATGCCGGGTATTTTCACACCGGATGGGAAGAAGGGGAGGCTATTCTGGTGGTGACCTGTTCTATGGCGCCCCACTCCTGCCAACGATACCGTATACGGACACAACCAAATTTGGGCTAAAATTAGACTAGCTAAGAACTATTTCCTATGTGTAATACCATCGGTAATGTGTTTTGAGAAAACAAAGTAAACATCATAATCGTTGACAACAGCCACACATACAATCACAGTAACAATTAGTATACATCAATTGCACCTAAATGTCGGAACAATCAATCCATTGATTTTGCTCATAGTGTGAGATAAAGATGAGCAACCACCCTTATGCGAGTTTACCTGTCATTAAAGGCTATCATTCACCTGAATGAGGGTCTTTCATAACAGATGACACTTTTTCCCTTTCAAAACCTTCTCTTGAGAAAGCACACAAATTTTCCTTGCAAAAAAGGTGATTGCTCAAACCAGGATTTTATCATATAACAAGTCACACAAAACAACGCTTTCATTCTCACCAAACTTGCTCCAAGAAAAAATAATAATCTGCTGACAACAAACTTCTGATATGACCCAAAAGAAAGTGGGTGTCCTGACACTGTTCACATCTGAAGTTCATTGTATGTTAATGTCAACATAAAATTAACCCATATCATACTGAGATTAAACGCTTCAAATTTGCACACTGCCAATTGCAAGCTACATTATAGTACTGACAGATAAGGATATAGACCAATGGCCTTAGTTCAAGGGTGGTGCCAGATTAGCTTGGCGCCTAGAGATGCCAAGCTATTCTGGCACTACCCTTGAACTATTTTAGTCAAACATTTCACACACTGGTTTATTCCGAATGATCAGGGTTAAAGGAAATCCTAGCTAGCTCTCATTCTCTCTCCTCTCTCTTTTTCACATACACAAACAGGAAAATCCCTGAATCCACACACAAATGATGCTAAGGAAAATGAGGCATGTTCACTGATGCTGTACAAAACATATTAGACAATCACAGACAGCAGCCATTGCTGTTAAACTACATGTAAGAAAATAATCTGATAAAGAAATTATATCTGAAACTAGCACATGCAGCCAATGAGAAGATTTAATGTTACTGGAGTAAAACAACTGTCTGAAAGACATTTTGGAGAGCACTTTATGCCTTTTTCATGAACATCAAAGCATAACATGCCCAACTTACACATCTCGTCATAACATCCAGACATGTTAGGCAAATAAATGTTATAAACAAAGACATGACTTTAGAAACAATTAAATAACCCTCCTTGCACATGCACCCTCCTGTACTGTTAACATGTGAAGATGGCTGCATGCACAAAGTGGGTTAAAATTGCTACTTGTGTAAGGTGAATATTCTCATAGACAATGATTGCGGCACAGCGGCCAGTTGTATGAATGAGCTTACGTCTTGCTCCAGCCACTAAGCAAGGTGCTCCACTACTGCAAAGCACCTTGCTTAGTGGGAAGCACCTTGCTTAGTGGCTGAAGCAGGCTTTAAGCTCACTCCTGCAAATGAGTCCCAGTTTTGGAAGACTGCGGCACAACCACAAGGTTTGAAATTGCACTGTAGAATACAGCACCAGTCTCAGACACTCGTTTTTTCACTGTAAATGGCAACATGATGGATCACCAATATGTCCCTGACTGCATTTTCCTTATATGGAAAATCGTGTGGCCCTTTGCTCATCAGGTTACAAGCGGATGCGCAGTGTACAGATGTGGTTGTGGGAAGGGATCGCTACAGCCCCAGCAACTGCAATTCCCACAGTATCTCCGATGGTTGCCACACCCATGCTGAACTCTCGCACATCTGCTGGCACCTGCAGACAAAATGATTTTTCATTTATGCAGCCACTAAGTGTGTGCTGGTCTGTGACTTTGGACCTGATGGTTTATGCTGTAAGGTCTAAAATTACAGATCAGCATACAGTTGATATTATAGCGATCTAGTCCAGGCAGTAAAGGGTTAAACGTTTGCAATACCTCCTTACAAATGTTCTATTATGTCTTGTAATAATTGTTGGACAAAAGTGCGAACTCAAATTATAGTTTGTAAAAATTAATGACCTTTCTGCTCTTCTCCTCCTTTGTACGTAGTTCCAATGGGATCAAAAAGCACTGGAAAACCCCTAGTACATGTACCTACCTTGAACTAATTGATGCCACAGCTAAACTTAATTCATTAACTCATTCAGCCTGACACATGTATTTCCCAAATTTTGGAGGCGTCATCTAACGACTAAATACCTGTTGCAGGAGCTGGATGGACCATGAAAATTCAAGGGTAGTGCCAGATTAGCTTGGCGCTAACAGGTGCCAAGCTAATCTGGCACTGCCCTTGAATTATCATGGTCAACCCATCTCCTGCTGTAGCGCATCAGGGTTGAATGGGTTAAGTGAACAATTCTTCCATAGATGCTGATTTTTCATTTGAAACTGAAAAAAGTATCGTGGATAATATAAAAGCTCAAGGCACTTGGTATGCAATCTACATTTGTTAAAAAAAAAATTCTCAAAATTTTGTTGTACACCACCTACATATCTGCACTCACTCACCATCCTGTTCACTCTAATTACAATACTGGTAATAACAATTTAATAATGACAAGGAAGGCAAAGCCCTTATGGCTCACGTGTATATATGACCAAGTTACATATGTGAGACCTTTGTGACAATAAGAAAAGGGCTGGTTTCAGCACCAGCAAAATCAACGTTTTCTCCAAATTTGTCAACCCACATGACCCTTGCGATAAGTCGACTAAATAGTATGCATAGGAAGGTCTTATCATCAGCTACCTTTGTGCCAAATTTGATTGAAAAGTTAGCAAAAATGTTCATAATACCTAAGTAAACAAAATTGTCATTGTACACATATTTGCTGACCTCTTGTGACCCTTGATCTTTCCAAGAAATATCAAAATTAGTATGCATAGATAGGTATCTCTGTTCCAAGTTTGGGTTTGAAGTTGTGAATAGTATTTGAGAAAAAAAACATCTTTTGTCAAAAAACCGCTATTTTGGACCTATTCCTGATCTCTTGTGACCCTCGACCTTTCCAAGGGGTCAACCAAACTAGTATGCACAGAAAGGTCTTACAATCAGGTATTTTTGTACCAAGTTTGAGTTTGAAGTTGTGAATAGTATTTGAGAAAAAAATTAATTTTGTCAAAATATGGTTATTTTGGGCTCACGTGCAAAGCAAAAGTGAGTCTATGTTTTGTTCCAGTGGTTGTCCGTCCTTCATCTGTCCGCCGTTGTCCGTGGTAAACTTTAACGTTGGCATTTTCTCGGAGACTATTCAAGCCACATTTTTCAAACTTGGCCCAAGGATACTTTGTGGTAAGACCTCTCTAAACATACCAATTTGAGTGACCTCTCACAAAGGTCAAGGTCACAGGGGATCAGGAAATAGGTCAAAAATGGCTTTATTTTGACATAATTTATTTTTTCTCAAATACTATTCACAACTTCAAACCCAAACTTGGTACAAAGATACCTGATGGTAAGATCTTTCTATACATACTAATTTGGTTGATCTCTCAGAAAGGTCAAGGGTCACAAGAGCTCAGGAAATACGTGATAAATAGCCAAATTTTGACTAAAGATGTTTTTTCTCAAATACTATTCACAACGTCAAACCCAAACTTGGTACAGAGATACCTGATGGTAAGACCTATTTATGCATACTAATTTGGTGACCCCTCAGAAGGTCATGGGTCACAAGGGCTCAGGAAATAGGTCCGAAATAGCCATATTTTGACAAAAGATGTTTTTTTCTCAAATACTATTCACAAATTTAATCCTAAACTTGCTACAGAGATACCTGATGGGAAGACCTTTCTATGCACACTAATTTGGTTGATCCCTCGGAAAGGTCAAGTATCACGAGAGCTCAGGAAATAGGTCTAAATTATCCATATTTTGACAAAGATGTTTTTTATCAAATACTATTCACAACTTAAAACCCAAATTTTGTACAGAGATACCTGATGGTAAGATCTATCTATGCATACTAATTTGGATGACCCCTTGGAAAGGTCAAGGGTCACAAGAGGCTGGCAAATGTGTGTAAAATGGATGATTTTTGATAAAATTGTAGGTATTCCCAAATTTTTCAACCAAATTTGGTTCAAAGATAGCTGATGATAAGACCTTCCTATACATACTAATTTAGTCGACTCATGACAAAGGTCAAAGGTCACGGGGGGTTGACAGACGTGTGAAAAATGCTTCCATTTAAAAAAAAAACATGGATTTTGCTGCTGCAAAAGCCAGCCCTTGTCACAAAGTTCACACGTATGTAAATCGGTCATACACGTGAGCCATAATGGCTTTTGCTTTTGTGGCATTGACCTTTGTGAGAGGTCACTCAAATTGGTATGTTTAGAAAGGTCTTGCCACAAAGTATCCTTGGGCCAAGTTTGAAGACTGGCTTGAATAGTCTCCGAGAAAATGCCAATGTTAAACTTTACCACGGATGACGGCAGGCGGCGGACGGCCACTGGCCCAAAACATAGACTCACTTTTGCTTAGCACCCGAGTCAAAAATTATCCTTTGGCTGTTAAAAGCACTTTTTGTTGAGGTGATTCCTGCAGGAGTTACCTCAACAAAAAGCGCTACCAACAGCCTGAGGGATAATTTGAGTGTATATAACACACATCCTTGAACAGCACTGTGCACCAGGCTTTACAATTTATTCATTCAAAACCAGGGATATGTTGCGCCCTCATTCCACCAAGGGTCAAATGCACACACAAAATGTGCACATAAAGACAGACTACCAAATATGCCAAGAGTAACAAGCACTAACCTCATTGCTCATTTTGAAAAAGGTATTGACATAGGCAGCTCCACCCAGCAGCCCTTCCCACAAGACGATAAGAAAGATGATCCACACATTGGGGATGAAGCGATAAAACACTTGAGCCAACAGCACACTCATATTGATAAGCTGTCAAACAACAAATACAACTTATGATAATGTGATAATGATGAAAAATAATGGTTAGATGTTCAAGGCCTAACAGCGGGTTGGGGGTATGCCCTAAAATCATGATTCATCACTGGCATCTTTCTGTGTTCTTGTGATTCGTAACCACAGCTTTATTATCCTCGTGATACATGAAAGAAGTGTTCTTTGCAAAATGTGAAAGCCAAAATAACATATTTGCAATAAAATGTGAAAGTGTTGCCACTGTATAATATTGACTCAGAAATGATCATTTCCATCCCCTTCCCCCCCCCCCTCCCCCCTTGTTCGATTTCTTTTCTTCTGGCCAACAAAAGAACACATTTGTCCACATAAATATTCAGTCAGTCCCAGCATACAGCTGCAGGGGTTCATGAGAATGTATGCCTCTTGCAGATAAAAAAGTGGCGAGGGTGTGTACCACTAGTGTCACACGTGAAAACGTGGATGTTCTGGTTTGTGTTTGTGGACCAAATGGCCTTCAGCCGTGAGGTCCAATCTCACAGACCAACACATAGTTAAGACTGAAGCACTGAAGTTGTATGGGTGCTTGGCCATTAAACATGGTTTTATTACAATGTACCTGCAGCAGTGGCAGAATCCAGAGGTGCTTGATTGGCAGCAGGTTGACGGAGGAACGTGAAATAAATACACCAATCTGATAGTCTACCTGGTACCTGCACAACAAGCATCAAAATCTGACATTTAACCCCTTCACTGCCAATGCCTACAAGTGAAACTGCTGAAAACATCACAGACTGACTGCTAGAACATGAACATGGATTTGAAAAAAAATCAGCAAAAGGCATAGACAGATGAGCCCCTGCAACTGCGGAGGCTCATGTGGGTCTACTGTCTCTTGCAGTTGGGGTGGTGCTCATGGTGTCCTTGCAGTGAATGGAGTAAAGAAAAGAAAGTTTAGTAGGCAGCAAGCTATTCTGGCACCACCTTTATCATAGTCAAACGAAATCAGCTTTACCCTTCCGTGCACGGCAGCCAGCCTCCGAGTGCACGTGGTCAAGTTTTCATGACTTCTAATGCGTGCACGACGGCATGAAAACTTGCCCAGTATCACACAGCCCCCTTCTTGATACCACTTTGGTATCAATGTCAGCCCACTAACCAAATTTCAAATATAAACGATTTGAATTTCCAAACATTTCAGTAGCTCGCTTGAGCTTGGCCTTAGTACCACGTGAATGTTCTGTGTTTATATACAGTGTGTCAATGAATGCACATGATTCATGCGAGTGTGCTTGTTGGGTTCAGTTCGTGGCGGCGCTTTGAGCCGATATTCAATTGGGTAAAGCACCTATTTAATGCGCTGATTTATTTATTTTATTTATTTCTCATACTATTTCTTTAAGGTACCAGTGTTAGAGTGTGTACTTGTCAGGTGTGATAAATTGGGACCACTGGTTTAGACAGACACTAATGCTGCTGGTGTGGATGGTGATAAGCGATACTTGGGGAAAGGAGACCTAAATGTTTGTTGTATTTACTATGCTAAATGTTGCCGATGTAACTCTGTTCCTTCCATGTATTTTCATTCAAGGGTGAATGGAACCAGTTCAGCTTTAGTCTTGGGAAATTAAATTTTGAGTATTTTAGGTCACGCCTGCTCCACAGATTGGCATGCGCTTAGGGGGTATGCTGGTGTGTGCTTCTTAGAGGTAAAGTTTTCTTGACTGCGTGCGCGGAAGAGGTAAGCAAGTTATGGCCAAGATAATTTCTGTTCCATGGCTAATGAGAAAAGGGGCAAGGGAGGGTAGTCAGCACTGCGTTTCTAACCATTAGATAAAGTTTACACTTAAAAATTATATGATCTTCATTTTCAAAGATTATCAGCCTGGGAGCTTTCAACAACCCCTTGTGAATGCATCCACAGGTATTCTTTACAGCATCGGTGGCTGCATGGACAGGGGTGTTATATCTTGGACACAAACATAACTGAACTGACTTACCATCTGTACTGTTCAGCCTTGCTGAGCCAGATGTGGTTGAAATAGAGAAGCTCATGCTAAAATAAAAAGAAGAGTTGTTGATGCACTGTACATATCTAGGTATAATTAGACAAACAGCAACCATGCAAGTATACTCTACATTCCGTGTGATACCACCAAGATCATGACTTTGCACAAACACACACACCAACCTTAACCTTCTTCTGCACGCAGCCTGCTGTTAACAGATCAGTGGATGCACACGCAAGCCAGTTTAACCCATATCATACTGAGGCTTAAAGCTTCAAATTTGTACACTGCCATATGCAAGCTACATTATAGTAATACAGATAAGGATATAGACCAATGGCTTTAGTTCAAGGGTGGTGCCAGAATAGCTGGGCGCCTAGAGGCTCCAAGCTATTCTGGCACTACCCTGTAACTATTTTAGTCACACTTATTTCACACTGGTGTATTCTGAATGATAAGGGTTAAACATAACATGCACTGATTCACAAACCCAGCTTACCAGTCCTTGGTTGATGAAGTATTCAGCAAAATAAACGGTTGTAAGTGGGACCATGTACTTCATCAGAGGCTGCAAGCAAAAGGCAATGACAGAATTTTGACACACTGAAGCAGGAGATGAAGTCACTATGAAGTACATTAACCCATATCATACTGAGACTAAACACTTCAAATTTGTACACTGCCATATGCAAGCTATATTATAGTACTTACAGATAAGGATATAGACCAATGGCTTTAGTTCAAGGCTAGTGCCAGAATAGCTTGGCACCTAGAGGCGCCAATCTATTCTGGCACTACCCTTAAACTATTTTAGTCAAACTTATTTCACACACTGGTGTATTCCGAATGATAAGGGTAAAAAGTGCTCTGTAGGAAGTTTACTGAGAACTTTCTGCACTTTACAGCAACCACCCTTGAGAGAAATCTCCTGTCATTAAGCACATGATGATAGTAAACGATGGTCTTTAATGACAGGTGACACTTTTTGCCCTTCAAGACTTGGAGACCACCTGTAATTTAAGATCACTTTTTCTTGCAAAGAGATGGGCCTTGCAAAAAGAGTGCCTTCATAAAAAGGTTCTACTGTAATTTTCTATTCCAGTTTGATCAGTGAAAAACACAATTCTGTGTCCCTGGCAAAAACCAGTACCCTGAAAAATGCCAGTTAGAGAGACAGATACAGACAGTTCAAGGATGGTGCCAGAACAGCTTGATACCAGTAGGCACCAACTCTGAACTATCATAGTTGACCAGTCATTATTGTGAGGTGTCAGGGCTAAATGTGTTTAACCCTTTGGATGTCAGTAACACTTTTTGTTGTGACGGTTCCTGCAGCAATCACTGGGACAAACACTTTTTGTTGTGACGGTTCCTGCAGTAATCACTGGGACAAACACCTTTTGTTGTGACAGTTCCTGCAGGAATCACTGGGACAAACACTTTTTGTTGTGACGATGCCTGGGACAAACACTTTGTTGTAAAGATTCCTGAAGGAATCACTGGGACAAACACTTTTTGTTGTGACAGTTCCTGCAGGAATCACTGGGACAAACACTTTTTGTTGTGACAGTTCCTGCAGGAATCACTGGGACAAACACTTTTTGTTGTGACAGTTCCTGAGGGAATCACTGGGACAAACACTTTTTGTTGTAATGATTCCTGCAGGAATCACTGGGACAAACACTTTTTGTTGTAATGATTCCTGCAGGAATCACTGGGACAAACACTTTTTGTTGTGATGATTCCTGCAGGAATCACTGGGACAAACACTTTTTGTTGTGACAGTTCCTGCAGGAATCACTGGGACAAACACTTTTTGTTGTAATGATTCCTGCAGGAATCACTGGGACAAACACTTTTTGTTGTGACAGTTCCTGCAGGAATCACTGGGTCAAACACTTTTTGTTGTAATGATTCCTGCAGAAATCACTGGGACAAACACTTTTTGTTGTGACGATTCCTGCAGAAATCACTGGGACAAAAAGCTGTACTAACAGAAAAAGGGTTAATTCATTCAAGACGTTCCGCCTCTGGATACGCAGCTTATGCCGCATATTTTTTTATGCGTCACGTCTCAAATTAGTTAAAGGGTTAAAGAATGAAACAATTTTGCTTACAGGAAAGAGTGCAAGCTTCTCCTTCAATGTGAGGTCTCTTGCCTTCTTCACCTCTGCAAAAAATTGTACCCAACATACTTTTCACAACAACAAAAACAATGAATTACTGGATCTAGCTGCACATGTTTTTCTCTAATCAGTGTTACAGCATTAAAACTTACAAGATCTTGTGGCTTGTATTTTATTTAATTGCTGTCAAAGTCTGCCCAAATGAAATTCTCTCTCAAATCAGGATATCAGCATCATACACAGTAATGAAAAAAATGCAAGTTAATCCTTTTATCCCCACGGCTGCATTTCCCAAATTTTGGAAGTGTTACTTAACAACTATGTACCAGTTGCAAGATTAGCTTGGTGCCTGAAGGCACCAAGCTAATCTGGCACTACCCTTGAATTATCATGGTCAATCAATCTCCTGCTGTAGGGACTAAATGGGTTAATTTCACAGGTATCAAACAACCAACTTCCAAAGATGCAAAGAAAAATAGATTTTTCTTGAAAATGTATTTTTTTCGAAAAATACTTACCAATGGCATTACTACTAGGAAGGTTCGCTTAGCATACCAATTTTAGCCCCCAAAACTCATTGTGTACACCACAACCGGGGAGGCGACTCTAGGGAGTCGTTACCAAGAGACCTTGAGTAGCCTCCCCTGCCTCCCTATCTGGTGGCGTGCTCACCATTTCCCGCCAGTCTCTGAGCCTTAGCTCCACTGCGGCAAGTGGGGTAGGAGGAGGGACCTCTGAGTAATGCCATTGGTAAGTATTTTTCGGAAAAAAATATATTTTAGAGAAAAATCCATTTATTTTCTCAAAATGTTTACCGATGGCATTACTACTAGGAAGATTGGCGAATAGGAGGTGGGTGCCACACCCCTCGGTACATCTTTGCCCGAGCGCTTTCGCACGTTAACTATCGAGACCCTCCCTATGCGCCCACTCCCGACAATTTTAGCTAGCCGTTACCCATGGCGCCTGTGGCGCCGGAAAGAGTGCTGAGCCGCCGAGATGTCCCCCACTAGGGCCAGATAGTCGCGCTGGCCAGATAGGTCTCGCAGGTAGAAGCGGGCGAAGGTAGACTCAGACAGCCAACCCACGGTCGCCACAATGTGGCTCACTGCGCAGTTGTGGTCAAAGGCGATGCTAGCCGCCACTGCTTTGACTTCGTATACTCTGGTGCGCATCGTCCTGGCCTGCTCTGGGGAGAGCTCTTGTATGCCGACCGGATGACCCAGTGTAGCCAGGAAGAGATCATCTGCAGCCGAGATGTCTCATCTGCCCAGAGCCAAGGGCAGGAATATGCATGAGTGCCCTTGCCTTAGTGGCTTAGTTCTGCGCAGGTATACTTCAAGCGCCGTGACAGATGTCATCCTATAGATGAGACTCCCGGGACTGGTCCGTTGCCCTGAGCGGACAGACGGTCAATACTTGCGGCACGGATGCTGGGAGGTGGTGCTTGGCCAGAATGTAGGGTCGGTGAGGATCGGCCCTGAGTTGGAGACAGAAGGGACGCCCCAAGAAGGTGTGTATCTCGCTAGCCCGAGAAGCTCAGGCGAGGGCGAGGAGGAAGCAGGTCTTCCTGGTTAGGTCTCCAAGTCGTGCGAGTGGTAGGGGCTCGAACCGTTCTGAGTCGAACCAGGTGAGTACCCCGGACAAGTCCCAGCGAGGAATCAACGAGCGGGAGCCGGCCGTTTGCAGATTGAAGTGCGCCATCAGATCCGAGAGGTCTTTGCAGGTGCCCGGGTCCTGCCGTGTCAGGTGTTGATAAGTGTCTGCCACCATTGCCAGGTAACCTTGGATGGTGATGGGGGCCCGATTCTGCTAGGGGATAACCACAGAAGAACTCGGCCGATTGGGGGTTAGTCAGGTCCATGGGGGTGAGTCGCTCCGCTGTGCGCCAGGCCTGGAGTACTCGCCACTTTCCCTCGTATACATTATGGGTAGAGACCCTCCGAGCCGCAGTGATCACTTCCACTGCTGCACCTGAGAAGCCTCTTGGTGCGAGGGCCTGCCTGACAATCTCCAAGCGTGCAGCCGCAGTCGTTCCGGGCACAGACGAAGCAGTTGCTGCCGGGGCTGCTTGAGCATTGTAAGCGGTGCGGGGAGCTTCAGCAGGGGGGTCCGTAGCGCGGCTCAGAAGGTCTGTGGTCCCGAATAGGCCATGAGCATCAGTATCGTATTGCCGCCCCTGAGCATCTGGAGCACCTTAGGTACCAGCACTGTGGGAGGGAACGCGTACGCAAGCAGTCCGTCCCAAAGGATAGACAGCGCCTCCGCGGTCCAGGCTTGTGGATCCGGTATGGGAGAGACAAAAGAGGCAGCTTCCCGTTCCACCTAGTGGCGAACAGGACGATCATCGGCGTCTCCCAACATGCGCAGAGTAGCTGGAAGAAATCTAGGCGCAGTGACTACTCTGAGAGAGAGATAGAACAATGTACAATACAAAAGCTCTGGATCCTCATGAGCCGGACAGATACCCTTAAACTTTTCAATTTAAAACACAAAATCTTTCAGCGCTCTCAACGTTAACATTCTCAGGAGAAGATCGGCGATCTTTTGGTTAAATGATTGATTGTACATTGCTTAACGTCCCGACAGCAACAAGGCTTTCTCAGGACGTGCCTGCCGGCACTGCTTGTGAAAAAAAAACTAAACAGAAAATTGAATGTATGTCGCCAGCCGGTCAAATACATTAAATAAACCTACAACATGGGGCATAAATAAAGCTAAGACCATTTAGCAACACACATCCAATATCAAGAGCTACAGGCAGTGCAGACAGTAGGGAGAGTTTTAAAAAGGCAAATACAGATGAATGGACCTCGGGTAGACAGAAACACATGCCCCAGAATAGATTGATGATTGTACATTGCTTAACGTCCTGACAGCAACAAGGCTTTCTCAGGACGTGCCTGCACTGCTTGTAAAAAAAAAAAATAAACAGAACATTGAATGTATGTCGCCAGCCGGTCAAATACATTAAATAAACTTAACACATGGGGCCTAAATAAAGCTAAGACCATTTAGCAACACACATCCAATATCAAGAGCTACAGGCAGTGCAGACAGTAGGGAGAGTTTTAAAAAGGCAAATACAGGTGAATGGACAAAGGGTAGACAGAAACACATGCCCCAGAATAGAGAGAAAAACCCACTCTGTGGGGCTGACCAGGGTGACCCTGGGAACTAAAAAATACCTAACCCCACCCAAGTCCCCCAGGGCAGACCCGGGTGGGGGGCCCCAGAATAGAGAGAAAAACCCACCCTGTGGGGCTGACCAGGGTGACCCTGGGAACTAAAAAATACCTAACCCCACCCAAGTCCCCCAGGGCAGACCCGGGCTTTTGGTTAAATAAACCTTAGCATCCCCACTAGTTTTATCACACCTACTCCTGAGAATCATCAATTGTATTGTCTATTGTCTGGAACACAACCTCCACCTAACTCCCAATGTATTGATTTGTCCACGCGGGCCCCTGACGTCTTCACAATGCTATCAAGGATAGGATTGAATTTTTCATTACACACACACACACACACAGGTATTGATTTAACTGCAGCCAAGACTCTGGATACCTCGTATTGTGTACATAAACAACATGGGGTTTTACAAGATCCTCAGGAGCCCATACGCGGCACATGCCGCACCATGCCGCACCATACGCGGCATACAACATAGAGCCAAAAGATGTAGTCAACCCTCATCTTCTCCTCACATACACACACACACACACAAACACACACACATACACACACATACATACGCACACACAAACATACACACACATAAATCCCATTTAACCAACACCCCACATACTCGCAGAGTATTGATTTCCCCCCACCCGCCCACCAGCGACGCACTGATAAATCACCACGCCACAATAATATTGACAAAAATCTCCAGAGTCGTCTGTATGCGCGCAGGCTGTTTCGAAATGCACAGGTGATTAGCCGTAATCACAAAATCGAAAAAACAGCCACAGTCATATGCACGCGTCCTGGTCTGAAATGCACAGGTCGAAAAAACGACCCCGACTGTATGCTCAATGCTACCAAGATATGCTAATAGGATTGGAAAATGCAGCACTGCAAAAAATTACCTGGCCATTCCTGTCATAATCAATCATCAGCCAGCACCCAGTCTGCTAATGGACGTATCAATCAATACCGGATTTTATCATGTCTGGCACCCAAATAGTCTGTTAATGCACGTATCAATCAAATACTTGCACTGGTAATGCACTGGATCAATCACTTAAGTGCCGGGCACACCACTGCTGCCAAGTGGAAATATGTACTTACTTACAACTTAAAGGTTAACTCTGCAGGTTCTTTAAAGTTAGTTACAATAAGAACTTATAATTACTTACCATAGAACTTATTAATTACTTACCATAAGAACTTATTAATTACTTACAAGAACTTGTCTCAAGTTACAAGATACTGAGTCAGATATGACAAGACACAAAGACAAAAAAAGTTATTTTTTAAAAAATATTCTGGCAGAGCTGTGGGCGTCAAATAGACAGGTGGCGTGTCATCTCACTGTGAAGTGTATGACAAAAATATTGTTTGATTACCAAAACTGATTTTTACTTCCCTAAAAGTCCTTGAAGTTTTCCTGTGGTTTCCTGTACCCCTATCCTTTTTCCTTCTGCTAAAAAACTAGCCTTCAGTTCTTCAATATTTAAAGGAGATTGACTACGCATTTTATTTTGTATTTCAGATTTCAGTTGTTTGTAGTTATTTAAATCATCCTGGACTCGCTTAAATTCTTCGTCACTAATATAATTGTCCTCCAATGCCTTACTTATAATAAGTTTCATACTACTCAGTTTTGCACCGGCCAGCGTACTCAATGCTTTATGTTTTTCTAACTTCGTGTGAAACCTCTTGTTTATGCCTTCCAAACCAAAGCATGCCAGTCCTGTGGCAATGCTAGCTCCTTCAAGACCAACGCCAATTAAACTGCCAATTCCAGTTGATATCAATACAATACCCCCTACAGATAATCCGGCTAAAACTGCACCCACTGCCATAGATGTGTTTTGAACAGAATTAAAAACTGTCTTATACCTTCTTTTGCACCGTGAGTATTTCGCCTCCTCTCCTTCCAAATATTTAATTGCTTCTGTAATATTCATTAAACGAAATGCGTCTGCCTGTAATGTTTTATCTGATGCAATTGGCACATGCTGATCAGACACAGACTCAGTCATCGGTAGTTGTGGATACAAGTTCACCATTTTTTATTGACAAATATTTTTTATTTAATCAGTGATTACATTTTGCAACTCGTCAAAAGTATACAATTTGCTGGCATAATAAAACAAAACAAGATCAATGTGTTCTAGTTTTATAAAATTTAGAAAAACAAAAGTTATTTTATCAACCAATATTTTGACAGCTGGAACACTGCTCAAAACCTCAAAAATATCAACATTTTCTTTAATGGCAATAAAAACTTTTGTTGATTCTGATACTGTTTCATCCCATGTAAGTTTGATTTCCTGTGCTATATCTGCCTCTTTTGCAGAAGTTACAGATCTCATGATAATTTCAAATACTATTGTCGCTTCTCTTGCAATGGGAAAGTTTGTTGGTGCAAACATGACCATCGATCGCCTCATGCAGATCCAGATCGTGCACCTTATCCTGCGCTGGCTACGTAGTAAGAATAGATGATCATCTCCAGTGTTGTCTCTTCATAATTTTCAACTTTCAGTTTATCTCTGCTATTGTTGTCTGGGGCAAAGCTTGAAACAAGGCTTACAATCAGCGGCCCAGAATTAACAACTTTCCTAAACACTAAGGCTCCTTCGTCATCAGTGTATACATAAGGACTAATAAATTCCAACTTTATGTCCCAGTCAATTGTTGGCGCAAGCGGTGGTGGTGCAGGCACAAGTGAAACTACCCACTTATTACCCACATGTATTAAGTTGTAGGGCACATTATTTACAAGAGCAGGCGCAACTGGTACAGTAACATCACGAAGCTGACCAAGTTTAGGAATCTGTCTTTCACCGTCTTTCATGTCAACATCACTTTCCTCTTGTACATGCCAGTTGAATCAAGTTCAAAACCATACATTTCTCCCACCTCTCATTCCTTCTCAAAATCCTGTACATCAGCCAAATCTTTCAACTCTGTTACCGGACACGCAACTGGTATGATTCTCGGCTTTGGACCAGCACTCATTTTTATAAACAAAAATAAAATTATTTAACTTCTAACACAACACTAAAATCATGCATTAGAACTGGTTTGCCATCCTGATTTGTTACAGATAAACACAGTGACTCAAAGAAACTGGCACCTAATTTCTTAAACTGTAAATTAGGAAATCTAACAACCACACTTTCACAATAGGGTGCAGTTCCAGCTGGCACACATCTCAACAAAGTTGATGGCTTTCCATTGTGTACATTCTCAGTTGTGTTTAGTTCTTTTAAATAAACATTAAATACTGTGTGTACTGACAAATTGATAGGGCGTTTTCCAGTTATTTTAATTTTTTTGTCTTCATTGTTATAATACTAAACATAGCTTCATCTAAATCATCTGATCTCCACCAATCTTCATCAAAATAAAATCCAAGTAAATATGCAAATCTGTCTGAGATTTTTAACCAATTTTGTGTCGGAAATTCTAATGTAACAAGTAGGTTAGCCGGATTTAAGGTTGCTTTAATTTTAAATTTACTTTGAAACCATTCAGCTATAGTACAAAAGTCATAATACGCAGGTGGTATAGCTTCAGTCACACCATCAAGATTTACATAATAATTTTTGTCTTCTATATTAAACCACTTAACAGTGTAAAACATTTCATGGATAGCTACAGCCTTACTACCATCACGATTATCAATCCCATTAGTTAACCACACTGGTTTGCTTGTGTCAAGATTTGTTAAGGTAATAAACATTTTTATTATCTCATAAAAAAAGGATGGAATTTAAATCACCAACAAGTGTCACTACAAATGCATTTCAATTTAATGTGGATGCCAAGTATAATGTCGCACCAACTTATGAACAGAAAATAATTCAACTAAATCAGCTTGATATTGCTGTGTCTGAACAAGATTTATTTCAAGTCAAAGTACCCAATCCGTTTGATCATTACCTAAACCCTCCAATAACAGATGATTCTACTGCAAGAAAGTGGTCCTCAAGACCATTACAGATGTTTCAAAACCAATTTAACTTTGCTATACTGTGTTCTACGACAGGATGTGGTGTTTCATTTACAGACCATTTGAATCACTCAAACAAACTGATTAGGTCTGTCTACCGTTTCCACACGTATTACCAATTAAGACGTATACTGTCAGAACTGCATACCCCTCTACCCACTGAATCCAGTTTCAACAGGTATAACAACCCCATGGATATGAAAGCGTTTGAACGCATCTGTAATGAGATTAACATCAGTCCTAAGTATGACTTTACACAAAAACTTGATGATCACCATGGCATGGGTACATTGTATTACGCTATGAGTCACAGACAATACCCTCAAGATTATTACCCCTGTTACACGTCATTCTCACAAAAATCACAAGTCTGGTTAGGATCAATAGAACAGAAACAGTCTAATGCGTGGACCACATTTATCTTAGACAAGAGTGACGGGTTTACTCAAGCAGGAATTGAGCGCATCAATGAGTCTATCAGAACATATGTCTGGTGTTTACTAGGTGCACAATCATTAACAAAATCGAATATTTTGAATGGAAGTGGGAAATTCGATTCACAAAAACAGTTTCTTGCAAACCTAGAAGACTCTATTAATTCAACAGTAGATTTCCCATCAAGCATACAGCGCTACCAATACGTTCTCAGATATGCCAGATCAAAAGTTGACTTTGTAGTTGGCATCGGGTTATACATGTTACCATCTGACCTTCAATTACAAATGGGGACAATAACAAATTATAATAATGAAATCATTGTCGCTGGGCGTGATCAGAAATTAGGACTCAATCAATCTGTAAACACACATGTACAAACAATCATTAATAATGCCAGCCCCAGTAACATCACCACCCATACAGGCAGTAACGCCAGTAATGTCAGTAACAGCCCCAGCCCCGGCACCGTCACCTGTACCGGCACAAACACCAGCCTTGGCACCATCACCAGTACCAGTCCTGGTAAACACACATGAGTCAGAGAGAACTGCATTGGTAATAGGCCTCACAGGACTAGGTATATTACTTCTTTATCTGTTTCATTAAATAACCCACCATCAACCCTGCTACTGACACCAAAAAGATAAACACATGTTCTGCCATAAACCCCACTACCTTCGCTGCAGTATTGATAAGCCAACTGACAACACTACCAATTATACCAGGCAATGCATCCATTGCTTTCACAGCCAATTTTTTAAGGGGCCAGTACTACCTAGTGATGGGGGGGGGGGGGGTATTTATTGTTCATTTTTGTTGTTTACAAACTATTTGTTAGATTTTGTTAAGAAATGGTAGTAACCCTCATTTGATGATAAGCTGTCAGACAAAAATACTTTTAATTCACAATCTTTGTTAGATTATGAGGAAAAAAATTTTAAAAAATTACTGCAAAATATCGGGATGAAAATCGACACCATCATTTGTACACACTAACTCTTGCACTTATAGGATTTGAATGTTATCTTTTGGCATGGAGATAAAAATATAGTTGTTCTGGAACATGAACCAAGGAAAAGAGTGTAGGATGGATATTGTACTGGTACGGTGCGCACACTTTTATGTATTTTTTCACTTTAAAAATACACAATAAGAAAAATTAGTATTTCAGTACTGTTACTCTGAAAATAATAATTTTGGTACAGCACCCAGGTCTGGGTAACAGCTACCTGCATGCAAAATTTGAAGGCTTTACCTTTACAACTGAAGAAATTATAGTGTACAAACTGATGAAAACATGGCGTTTTCGGAGAAAAACGCATGCCCAAAATATAGCTATATTATAAGTATATCCTACCTTGCATACTAATGACCACCAGCTTGGTAAGGCAATCCTTCTTCCACAGCTTGTTCCTCATCTCTGCCAAGCCTCCTAAGTCTCCTCTTCTTCCTGTACTCCTTGGTTGACTTTAGGGCCTGCCTTTGAGCTGTCACTATTCTCAGTGTGTCTTTGTCAGAGAAGAAAGCCGCTGAGAAATGTCCTACGGTAAGTCGCATATGTTGTAGAATGTCACCCAACTTGGTACATCCGTCGTTGAAAATAACAACTGCTATAGCTACTGCAGTTTCAGCTGTAATCTTACCATGATGTTTGGTTTTAGGGCAAAATTTCCATATCAGATTATTGATGCTTTCATTGGCATTCTGAGTGTACCCATTCAGGCATTTGCGCAGAAGTTCCGTTTTAGCCAAATCCTTGAAAATAGGCCTAATTTCCTCCATAACTGCTTCTGGCAAATTGTTGGAGTGTTTGCAGTCCTGAACAGTTCCTGCTGCCTGTGCTTGCTTGTAAGCACACCAGTCCACACTGCAGAGATTGTGAGTCGCCACTGCATCTGTCGACCGCTTATGAAAATAAATTGCCCACACCTCCTCCCTCATGCGCACCAAATCTTTTGGATTTCGTCTGATGGCATTGCATTAATAGGCTTGAATCAAATTAATCTGCACGTCTGTCAGCCTCCCCTTTCCTCCAATTGTTTTTTTTATCTGCCAATACCCTCCCTTTAGCATTCTTTTTCAGGTCACGCAACCTTTTACCCATGCGCTTTTGAACATGACCTACACATTCGATCTTTTCTACGGGTGTATCACCATATGGTCTTGCATCAAACACTTTCTTGAAACTGTTGGTATCACCATCCCCAATAAAATTCACATACCTAAGATTGTACACCTCTACAGACCGAGCAAACATTTCCTTGGCCAGCTCCCCTTCCATGCTTCCCGATGACCCGTCATGGTTCATGGTGCATCTGTCAGCATGACGCGCTTGCCAGCGTTGATATGCATTACTGTTTGGGTCTTGTCTCTCCCAGTATTCGCATGATTTACACAATTTGCTTTTGGTCCTTGTGTCCTTCCGGAGGAAGGCAGCCTCCAAGAACTTGGCGCTGGCTACACCCTCTACTGGTCAGGCAGGCCTGCATCAGAAAGACGGCTCTCAGGCGTGGGCTTCATGGTCAAGACCCCCATTGCGACTAAGTTGGAAAACCTACCAATGGGTCACTCCGACCGCATCATGTCCATGCGCCTCCCACTGAGACACCAGCAATACGTCACCCTTCTCAGTGTGTACTCCCCAACCCTCCTGGCAGAGCCTGCAGAAAAAGACAAGTTCTACTCTGACCTGCGCAGCCTCCTGCAGAGCACCCCCGCAGACGACAAAGTCATCATCCTTGGCAACTTCAACGCCAGAGTAGGCCAAGACTCTGAAGCCTGGAAAGGAGTCCTCGGCAAGCATGGCGTTGGGAACTGCAATGACAATGGCCGCCTGCTGTTGGAGTTCTGTGCAGAACAGCAACTTGTCATCACCAACACTACTTTCCAGCAAAAGGACAGTCGAAAGACCACCTGGATGCACCCTCGCTCCAAGCACTGGCACCTTATCGACTATGTCCTTGTGCGTCAGAGGGACCGCAGTGACGTCCTCCTCACCAGAGTGATGCCCAGTGCAGAGTGCCACACTGACCACCGCCTTGTCCGCTGCAAACTCAGGCTCCACCTCAAGCTGAAACCCAAGAAAAGAGGCCCCCTCAAGAAAAAGCTTGATGTCGCCAGCCTTCAGCGTGATGACAAGAAAGCTGCCCTTCAGACAGATTTACAGCGCATGCTCAAAGACACAGTTGATCCAGCAGACTCCTCCCCTGAAACACTCTGGGAGCAACTGAAAACTGCTATTGTAAAATCTTCTGTGGAAGTCTTGGGCTTTGTTAGAAAGAGGAACAAAGACTGGTTTGACGAAAACGACGTGGAGATCCAGGAACTTCTAGCAAACAAAAGAGCCGCCCACCAGGCCCACCTAGCCCAGCCTTCCTGCCCTGTGAAGAAATCTGCCTTTCGCCTCATCTGCAGCAGTCTCCAGCTCAAGCTTAGAGAGCTCCAGAACGAGTGGTGGTCGAGACTGGCACAGAGGACCCAGCTTTGCGCTGACAACGGTGACTACAGGGGCTTCTATGAAGCACTGAAAGCAGTGTATGGCCCTAGGCACCTGGTACAAAGTCCCATGCGAAGCGCCGATGGACAGGCACTCCTCACAGATAATACCTCCATCTTGAACCGCTGGTCAGAATACTTTCAGGACCTCTTCGGCGCTGAGCGCACTGTTCAAGAAACAGTCATCCTCCAAATCCCACAGCTCCCACTAAAGGTTGAATTGGACGAACCGCCCACCGCCGAAGAGACCCACACAGCCATCCACCAGCTCAAGAGTGGCAAAGCAGCAGGCATTGACGGAATCCCGCCAGAGATCTGGAAACATGGAGGCCCAGCACTGCACAACAAGCTCCATGACCTCTTTCTCTGCAGCTGGGAGAAAGGAACACTACCAAAGGATCTCCGTGATGCAGTCATCATCACCCTATACAAGAACAAAGGAGAGAAATCTGAATGCTCTAATTATCGTGGAATTACCCTGCTGTCCATTGCCGGGAAAATTCTCGCAAGGCTGCTCCTGAATCGGCTGGTACCTGCCATCGCTGAAGACCACCTCCCAGAGGGCCAGTGTGGCTTCAGAGCCAACAGGAGTACCACCGACATGGTCTTTGTGCTGAGACAGCTTCAAGAGAAGTGCCGCGAGCAGAACAAAGGGCTGTACGTAACGTTTGTCGACCTAACAAAAGCATTCGACACTGTGAGCAGGCAAGGCATGTGGCAGATCCTGGAGCGACTTGGCTGTCCCCCAAAGTTCCTAAGCATGATCGTCCAGCTCCACGAGGACCAGCAAGGCCAGGTTAGACTCAACAGTAACCTCTCAGAACCATTCCCCATTATCAACGGCGTGAAACAGGGCTGCGTGCTGGCACCAACCCTCTTCACCATCTTCTTTAGCATGATGTTGAAGCAGGCCACAGTAGACCTCGACGATGACGATGCAGTGTACATCAGGTATCGTCTCGATGGCAGCCTGTTCAACCTCAGACGACTGCAGGCCCACACCAAAACCCTAGACCAACTGATTCGTGAGCTGCTCTTTGCTGATGACGCTGCCCTTGTTGCACACACAGAGAGAGCCTTGCAGCGCATCACATCCTGCTTTGCAGATGCTGCCCAGCTCTTTGGACTCGAGGTCAGTCTGAAAAAGACAGAGGTACTACATCAGCCGGCACCCAAGGTAGAGCATCGCCCTCCCCACATCACCATCGGCGAGTCTGAACTGAAGTCAGTACACCAGTTTACCTACCTTGGCTGCATCATCACGTCGGACGCCAAGCTGGACAAGGAGCTTGACAGCAGGCTGGCAAAAGCGAACAGCGCTTTTGGGCGACTTTTCAAGCGGGTGTGGCACAATCAACAGCTGAAAACGGGCACCAAGATCAGTGTGTACAGAGCTGTCGTCCTCACCACCCTGCTGTACGGTTCCGAGTCCTGGGCCCTCTACCGCAACCAACTACGACTCCTCGAACGCTTTCACCAGCGCTGCCTGCGTACCATCCTGGGCATTCACTGGAGTGACTATGTCACCAACGTCGAGGTCCTTGAACAGGCAGAAACTATGAGCATCGAGGCTTTGTTGCTGCGGACACAGCTTCGCTGGGCGGGGCACGTCTCCAGGATGGAGGATCATCGCCTACCCAAGATCACTCTGTTCGGCGAGCTTGCTACTGGACACCGTGACAGAGGGGCACCAAAGAAGAGATACAAAGACGGTCTCAAGAAGTCACTTAGTGCCTGCCAAATCGACCACCGCCAGTGGTCTTCGCTTGCTGCGGACCGTGACACCTGGCGCTCCACCATCTACAAGGCAGCCGTCTCCTTTGAGGACTCTCGCAGAGCTAACCTTAAGGACAAACGGCTCAGGAGAAAAAACCGAGTTGCCGTAACTCAGAACCCTGACCAGACCTTCCCCTGGACCCACTGCGGTCGAACCTGCCTGTCCCGGATTGGCCTCCGCAGCCACGAAAATGCCTGCAGACGTGGGCAAGCCCTATAGAATCTTCGTTCGCGAAGTCAAGCCAAGAGATACACATTCGATCTTTTCTACGGGTGTATCACCATATGGTCTTGCATCAAACACTTTCTTGAAACTGTTGGTATCACCATCCCCAATAAAATTCACATACCTAAGATTGTACACCTCTACAGACCGAGCAAACATTTCCTTGGCCAGCTCCCCTTCCATGCTTCCCGATGACCCGTCATGGTTCATGGTGCATCTGTCAGCATGACGCGCTTGCCAGCGTTGATATGCATTACTGTTTGGGTCTTGTCTCTCCCAGTATTCGCATGATTTACACAATTTGCTTTTGGTCCTTGTGTCCAGCACTTTTCCTGTCTCCAGACCCACTACTGTTGACACACCAATATTGGAGGAGTGACCACGGGTCATGTATGTGCCATCAACTGACACATCGATGTCGCGTAGCTCGCTGCCATTATCCTCTGCAATGCTGTGTTCAGTTTCTGCAGCATGTTTCATAGACTCTTTCTGCACATGGCATGCTGCTGTATGGATTGTACTGTTTATGATGCTGAAGGAACTCTTACATACAGGCTTTGGCAAGTTCATCACACCACAAAAAGTTTTCAATTCTGCATGGTCTCCACCGACACACCTCATTGCAAAAGAAGCATGCCGATTTACGGATTACACACTTACATTTCCCTCTAATATAATGGGACATGAGGAGAAAGATTCTTGCCTATCACACCTTCTATTGCTGCACATGAATGCAAATTTGCTACCAAGACCTTTCCTTTCAATTTCATACAGTTTCACATCACTGTGGCAAAATTTACACGACAACTGCGACATGATGTTGTGGTTGAGTATGTTGATATCAATCATTCTAAAGCCTTCACACTCTTGATGGAAATCATCTTCATTGCCTTCATCACACTCTGACTCACTAGTAATACTATCATCAGTGCCGTCTTCACTACTGCTATTTTCGTCACTTGAATCGGGAGGCAGGGAGTACAAATTGAGTAGTTTTCTTTCACTTCGAGTGGGCGTGGCACCTGTTGAACACTTACCTTGGTCTTGTGGAGTTTGTTCCTTCTCCTCTTCACTACTGCCGTTACTACACATTGAAATTCCAACATCTTCATCACTGTTTATTCGCCGTTGCTTAGCGTATTGGTTGCCTTGAAATTTCCATTTACGAGGTCTTTCTCCTCTTCTCTTTTTATCCGAAGGCATTGTTTGGACAATCACAAAGTAGCCACTTGAAAACAATATAATATTGAAATGATTTCGAATGCGAAACGTGCAACAGCACTGGGGGCTACCATTTGCAATGAAGGGCGATAATCAGGAGGTCGGGAGGTGTCAGTTTTTGCTATGAATTTGCAGGGAGCGGTTCGTATTTTTGTGTGATAAGCAACAACTAAAATTGTCCGATTGGGACTGCCAGATCGTCAGTGTTTTTGTGTGCACACCCACCTACTTTGAGTCCTAATATCTCTTCTCTGGTGTTAAATTGACTTAAAATTTAAGCTGCACATGAAAATATAAAGATTTATCTATGCAATGATGTGCTTTACTAAGAGTGTCTAAAGAAATCATGTTTTTGCATATATCTAGGTAGGTCTGATATGTGTGACAACTGTTTTTTTTACCCATGACTGTAAATCTTTTGGGTCTGACGGAGTTGAGAGGTGTTGGTGGAGGAGGGGCTGGACCACCCATTACAGCCAACACAACAGTACTGATAATAAATCCAAGAGCAGTAATTAAACTAGCAATAGTGATACCCTGCTCTCTGAAAAGTGTTTTCAATCTCTCAGCCAACGTTGTGTCTTCATGAAGTATTTTCTGAATAGTTTCTCTAATCCTGTTGACCTGCGTTTTCAGTTTTTCTCTTCCAATACTAATCACTTCTAACCGTCCTGATCGTTCTATATACAAATCATTTAATCTGTGTTGTATTCTTTGTTTTACTTCTGTGTCAAGATTTTCCTCATCTGCAGTTGCTAATTTTTCCCTTTCTCTTTCTATTTGATTATCAAGCTCACCCAGTTTTGCTACATTGTTTACCATCTCACCTCTGATTGTCTGCAGTGATTTATCCAACCCCATAATTTCTCGCATTGACAAAGGAGGGTCATCTATTGTTTTCATTACTTTATCTGTAAATGAGGTTTCTTGAATTACTTTGTTTGCTATTTCTGGTAGTCTTGTTACCTCAGTCATTTCAATTTCTTGTCCTGTTGGTAATCTTGTTTGCATGTCATGGAGCACAGTAGCAAGTCTCGGTGTCAACTTTTTATTAGTACCAACACCAAGGTAACGCTGCAGTGCTGCCTCACCACCGACTTCTCCTTTAATTGTACTTAAAGCTCTAAACTTAGCAGGGTTATTTTTATGGGTTAGATGAACTTTTCCTCTGTCAACAGTATTTAAATATAAATGACCCTTGCCATCAAGTTCAAACTGATTAGGATCTATGTTGTCTGGGCGATCACCAACATGATCATAAAACAAGTTCACTTTGCTTTGTAAAAGTTCATGACATAAACTGTAAGTATTCCTTGTGCCAGTCATATCTGTAGCACTAGTATCATAGTCATCCATGACATCCATTTCAATATCATCATGATTAAATCCTCCTGCTGCCATTGTTTTTATTAATTTAATATTTTTGATTTTTGCATAATAAAATGACACAGTCCTACGGATCAAAGTTAGACCCGTACAGAAAACTATGTGAGCCCCTTGGTGTTAAAGGAATTAGGCAATCAATTGTCATCACAAACAATCCAAGTACCATAGACCAGAACCAAACACTTACTGTCAAGTTTCCAAACCTGGGTCCCAATGATGTTATTGTTCCTGGCACTGCACGCCTAGCATTTAATATTGAACTTTCATCAGAATCAGATGTAAACAGAACACTGGTTGACAATCTTGGCAGAGCAATTGTTAAGACCATCAAAGTAAAACTTGAAGGACAGGAAGTGTTTAGTCTTGATGATGCTGATGTGTTTTACTGCTACAAAGATCTTTGGCTTACACGACAAGAAAGAGAAGACCGTGTTTACCAAGGCATACAGTCTTCAAACGTTGCTAAACTTAGAATTGACGCGGGAGACAAATCAACATCAGCAATTGAAGACGTTATATTAGCAGATACATATGGTAATAGATTTTACATTCCACTTGAATTTGAAATCCTCACAACACATTTGCCTTATTACCAAGGAGCACTGAATGACCGTCTGAGTTTTGAACTAACATTTAATGACTTTGCAAAAGTTATCAAAACAACTGAACCAGACGCAACATACAAGATCTCAAACATCTCCTTGGAATACGAAATTGTCACACACACTGAACTTGCCAGACTAATTCAAAATCAATATCAGTTAAGACTTCCAATTTATTATGACCACGTGATAAGACACAGTACAATACCCAAAGACAAGGGTGATACAATGTGGAACATAAACCTTAACACACCTGCCAGGTCACTGAAAGGTATACTGATGTTGTTTATTGAACCAAAAAATCCATTCAAAAGAGAGTCAGAAAAGTTTTACAATCCAAAGATAACACATTTATCCTGTACTATCGAAGGATGTCCTAATCAAGTGTATGCATCGGGTATGCAACCTTATCAACACTACGACGAGATCACAAAATGGGCGGGCGGAAGACTTAGAGAAAAACCAGCAAACATGGTGTGCAAAGATTTACATCTGTATGACGTAAGGATAAGTCAATACCTGACAGAAAAATATGCACTGTGGCTAGACCTGCGCAGTACAGATGATGATTACCTACATGGGTCAGGACGTACTGTTGAAAACGGCAGTGACGGAATCACAATTCAGATACAAAAAAAGACTGAAACAGGAGGAGCCATAAATATATATTTGTATCTGATTTATTATGCACAACTCAATATTGCTGAAAGCAGACTAAGTGGACACTTGTATTAAAATTATAATTAGTATTAAAATGAACTTAATGACACTCGACCCACACTGTGGATTGTTTTGTGGTGCCACCGGGTGTGGAAAAACTGAATTTGTACTTACCCTCTTACAAACAAGATATATCCATCATTTCGAAAACATTGTAATATTTTGTCCTACTATAAAACACAATAAAGCATATCACAACCGTTTATTCATTTGGACTGACAGCAATATCTATTTAGTTGACCCTGAGAAAAAACTGAATGATTACCTGCTGTATTTTTACAAACAATTTGAAGGACAGCCAACGTTGTTTATTGTTGATGACTGCTCTGCAGAGAAAGACATTGTTAAGAAAAGAAACACACTGGCAGAACTTGCTTTCAGTGGCAGACATGCAAACATAAGTGTATGGATTCTCACTCAAAAATATAATGCTGTACTGAAAGATTTTCGAGAACAGTTAAAGTTTATCTGTTTGTTTTACTGTAAGGATCGTGACAGCTTTGAAGACTGTCTCAGAGAGAATGACGTAATATCAAATAAGCATGAACGAGACTGTGTGAAAAATAAAGTGAAATCAACTAAGCATCTAAAACTTATTTTAAAGACAGATCAGCCCACAGGGTATGGGTTAGTGAATTAATTTATACTTTTGTTTTGTCCATAAAAAATGACGGACAAACCATTGACATCACAGACTGCTTCAAAGATGTTGTACACTTTACTCAGATAAGAACACCTCCCAAACAGCCTGACATAAACCTCTTAAAACCAACAGCAATATATTTGTCATATAATGTGTCTTTGGACTATGTTGATAAGCATCCAAATGTGGAGTGTTTAACAGTTGATTTTAGGACACCCACCTTAAGAGTTAAAAATAATAACCACCAGGACTGGTTTGAGATACTTTGTGAACAAATATTTCAACAACTACGCAAACTAAATGTTTATATTAACAGTGTTACAGTCAATAAAGTGGTATTACACAAAGTGTAATTTTTCTATTATTATTTTGTCCGACAAATAAAAATGACGGACAATGCTCAAGGTTTAAGAAACGTGTTTCACACAACAGACTTGTCTATATCCAATAGTAACAATGTTTATGAATCGATAGAAAACTCATTTTCTGTAATACAAGATATCTTCTTTCAGGCAGTGTAAAGATTCAGATTGTTGCAAAAATAGAATTCAGCAGAGTAGATGGTGAAGTGATTGTATCATATATCTCGACAAGACAACACACTATTAACACAAGAAGAGAATTGGAAAAAGTGTTTAAAAACAGACTATTGCCTGACTTTCTTGAAGCAATTGACAGAGCAAGAATGAAAGGGTCTGGTTGGCACGAAGGTCATGTGCATGAACTACAATTGAAACAGTCAAGGTATCATCCTATACTAGGCAAATCATGGATACCACTGCCAACAGAGGTTGCAAACAAAAAGGCTGTTGTCAATATACAGAACAATGATAATTTTTGTTTCATGTGGTGTGTGCTTGCTAAACTACATTATGTAAAAACAAGACCTGATCGCGTATCTAACTACACCAAATTTGTAAACGAACTTAATTTTAGTGGTATTGATTTCCCTGTTAAAATAGAAGACATAGATTTGTTTGAACAATTAAATCCTGGTATATCTGTAAATGTGTATGTGTGGGATAATGACTCTGTTGACAAGTTACAACCCATTAGAGTATCATTACTTGCCCCCACCTATGGACAATCAGATGATAAACATTTTGACATGTTATTAATCGGTGATCACTACACAATTATCAGAAGTATGTCACGTCTAATTCATAATCATGTATAAAAATATGGTAGGAAACAGGAAGTGTGTAAAAGATGTTTGCAAAGGTTTTCCTCTATTTCAGTAGCACACAAACATGTTTTACATTGTAGGTCAGCTGATGATATACAAACAGTACTTAAGTATCCAGAGCCTGGAAGTCAAGTATATTTTAAGAACTATGGGAATCAGCAAAAGCTGCCGTTTGTAGTGTATGCTGATTTTGAATCACTGGTGGTTCCGTATGAAGGTCCTGTTCCAGAGTCATTACCAAAGACAGTAAAATTGAGTGATTTGATTTGATTTGATTGTACATTGCTTAACGTCCCGACAGCAACAAGGCTTTCTCAGGACGTGCCTGCACTGCTTGTGAAAAAAAAAACTAAACAGAACATTGAATGTATGTCGCCAGCCGGTCCAATACATTAAATAAACCTAACACAGGTGGCCTAAATAAAGCTAAGACCATTTAGCAACACACATCCAATATCAAGAGCTACAGGCAGTGCAGACAGTAGGGAGAGTTTTAAAAAGGCAAATACAGGTGAATGGACCTCGGGTAGACAGAAACACATGCCCCAGAATAGAGAGAAAAACTCACCCTGTGGGGCTGACCAGGGTGACCCTGGGAACTAAAAAGTACCTAACCCCACCCAAGTCCCCCAGGGCAGACCCGGGTGGGGAAGTAAAATTGAGTGACCAAGTGGTGTGTTCTTTTGGTTATATTCTTGTTAAGTCAGACGGTCAGCATACAGAGCCTGTCATTTACAGGGGTGAAAATGCAGCATGTCTGTTTTTAACAGAAATGAGACAACTGTATAGTCAGGTGGTACATTATCTAGAAAACAATCAGATGCCTGTGATGATGACAGAAGAAGATAAACTGAATTTTGATACAGCTGTGATGTGTTGGATTTGTGAAAAACCCCTGGGAGGTGACAAAGTTCGTGACCATGATCACATAACTGGACGTTACAGAGGTGCTGCACATAACAAATGTAATTTATTATTAAAAATAGATCCTAAGACATATAAGTTACCTATCTTTTTCCACAATCTCAGGGGATATGATTCACATATTATCATGCAGGCTGTGGATGAGTCTTACAAAAAAAATAGTTGTATTGCACAGACAACTGAGAAATATTTGACTTTTAGATTGGACAACAAATTAGTATTTTATGACTCAATGCAACATTTGTCTTTAGGTCTTGCCAGTCTGGCAGATGGACTGACATCGTTTCCAATAACAAGTAAATATTTTGAGCCAGACTTGATTAAGAAAGGAGTGTATCCGTACGAGTACATCAGTGACTGGGTTGTGTTTGAGGAAACAAGACTGCCACCAAGAGATAAATTTTATTCTACACTTAATGGTAAAGGTATTTCTGATTAGGTTAGGTATTTGGGTTTAACGCCGAGCAGGCGACTAAGGCCATCTCACGGCGGGATGGGTAAAAATCTGGTCAGCCAGACTAAAAGCAAGGTCTTAAGACAAGATGTAAATATAGATTAAAAATCTCAGGCTAAAATGTCGCACATGTCTGGAAAAGAAACGTCTACAGACTCTCAAAAAGGGCAAATAAAAAAATTCACATAGTCTATGAATGCTCAGATCTTGTTAAAAATATTGCATTCTCTCAAAAAATTGAAGATTTTGTCCGGGGGAACATCCCGGAACAAAACCTTCAAGGAGTCTGCTGTGAAGTGTTTATATCTGGTGTCAATTAGGTCAGCACAATACAGCAAAAAGTGTCGAACAGAAAACTGCTCATCACAGGCAAAACACCATGGACGCTCATCCTGTTTAAGTAAGTAAGAGTGCGTAACATATGTGTGCCCGATGTGGAGCCGAGCAAGGACAGTCTCCTCACGGCGGCTGCCGCAGCGGAAAGGTAGACTGTCAGACAACTTAGGAAGAGCTTCATGAAGCTTGTTCCCTTCCTCTTTGTCCCACTCGGACTGCCACTCGCGGGCTATGTACGCACTAATAACAGGTTTAAAATCACTATAGACAGTCTGTGTGTCAGGGACAGGGTCACTGCGGGCACTGTTGGCAGCAGAATCTGCGATTCTGTTGCCTTCGATGCCCACATGGCCTGGGACCCAAATAAAAATGATGTCATAATATTCCTTCAGCAAGTCCGCGTAGAGCTCTCTAATCTGCACCAGCAGTGGATGGTCTGTTCCCGCACCCTGAAGGGCCTGCAGGGCAGAAAGAGAGTCAGACAGAATCAGGAAGTTCCTTTCCCGAGACTGATAGGCATGCTTGAGTGCTAGCAGAATGGCCTGCAGTTCTGCACTAAATACAGAGGAATGGTCAGGGAGACGGAGCTTAAATGGGCGTCTAGGATGGCGAGAGGACACTGCAGCCGCAGCCACTCTTCCATCCTCAGACTTGGACCCATCCGTATAAAGACGACAATAGCCAGGAAAAATTGAAAGGAGTTCATTGAGGCTCTGTTGGTATATGGCTGGTGGAGTACAATCCTTCTTGTGGGCAGTCAAGTCCAGCAAGATGTCAGGAACTGGTAGTAGCCAGGGTGGAGTGACGTGTTGCAGAGATTCCGAAACTTTGTCCAGGTCCACTCCGGCCGCCTGCAGATGAGGTCTGACACGGAAGGAAAGTGGACGGACAGCTCCCGGATGGGCATCGTAAATCTCTGCAAACGACGGGTTAAAAACACAATCATAGGCAGGATTTTCTGGATGGGCCTTCAGCTTCAGAACGTAGCTGAGCATGAGGCGGATGCGGCGGAGCCTGAGAGAAGGCTCCCCTGCCTCTGCATACAGACTAGGAACTGGAGATGTCCTGAAGGCTCCCAGACATATGCGCAGACCTTGATGGTGAATTGTGTTCAGACGCTGCAGAACAGACTTGGAAGCCGAGCCATATACCAGAGAGCCGTAATCCAGTTTGGACCGAACAAGGGCCCGGTACAGTCGAAGTAAGACGATGCGGTCTGCACCCCAGTCAGTACGACCAACGACACGAAGAATGTCGAGGGCCTTCCGACAAGAGGTTCTAAGGTAGTTAACATGGTTGCAGAAGGTCAATCTTTTGTCAAAGATGACCCCCAAAAACTTAGCCTCTTCAGCCACCTTAATTGGCACTCCAGCAATGCTCAGGCTAGGTTCTGGAAAAAATTTCGTCTGGTTAGTAAAATGCACACAGACTGTCTTGGAGGGCGAGAATCCGAATCCATTGAGAGACACCCACCCCTGGATGCGATCAACGCACAGCTGCAAGCGCCTCTCAAGGGACGCAAGTCCTCGACCTCGTGCACACAAAGCAAAGTCGTCCACAAACAAAGAGCATTCAGAATCATCCTTGACGGCCTTTACAATGTTATTTATTTTAATGCTAAATAAAACAGGAGATAGAATACTGCCCTGCGGGACACCCATCTCCTGTTCAAAGGAGTCGGAGAGGGTGGAGCCCACACGGACATGGAACGACCTGTTGGACAAAAAATTGTGAATAAAAACGGGCAGATGCCCTTTAAAACCCATGTCCGACAAATCAGACATTATACCATGCTTCCAGGTAGTGTCATATGCCTTTTCAAGATCAAAGAAAATTGCATAGACATGCTGCTTGTTAACAAAAGCATCTCGGATAAAAGACTCAAAGCGGACTAGATGGTCAGTTGTACTACGGAAGCGCCGGAAACCGCACTGGAGGTCTGTGATGAGACCCTGTGACTCAAGATGCCACACCAGTCGGGCGTTGACCAAGCGTTCCATAGTTTTACATAAACATGATGTCAAAGCTATTGGCCGGTAGTTGCCCGGGTCGGAAGGATCCTTACCCGGCTTGGGAATTGGCACAACCACAGCCTGGCGCCAAGATGGCGGAAAATGACCGGTTATCCAGATATGGTTAAAGGCCTTGAGAAGTACAAGGAGTGAATCCTCAGGCAGATGTGTTATGAGCTGATAATGGATGGTATCTAATCCAGCAGCAGAGTCAGTACATTTCTGCATGGCTTGCTGCAATTCTGAAAACGTAAAAGGGGCATTATAGTCTTCCAAGTTATCCGATATAAAATCACAAGCACAAGATTCTCGCTTCTCCTTCTCTCTCTTAAAGAAAGGTGAATAATGCTCTGTTGAAGAATTATGGGCAATGGTGGAGGCAAGCAAATTGGCCACAGCCTTTTTATCTGTGACCAAACTGGCACCATCTCTAAGATGGCCGACAGAAGCCGAGCCACCCCTGCCCCTAATTCTTCGAACAGCCTTCCAGACTTTTTGGGACGGAGTCCTAGAAGATAAAGATGAGACGAAGCGTCTCCAGGAAGCACGGCGTTCACGTTTAAAAATATAACGGGCTTTCGCCCGCTGTCTTTTAAAGGTTAAAATATTTGCTTGCGATGGATTACGAAATGCACGTCGCTGAGCAGATTTGCGCATTGTTTGGGCCTTGCGGCACTCTTCATTGAACCATGGTACTCTCGGCTTCCGAGGGAGTGATGTGGAAGTTCTAGGGATGGTTTCACCTGCAACCTCCAACAAAATAGAAGTAAAACAAGAAACAGGTTCTGCAGCTGACATGATCACCTCCTCTGTAAGACGAGACTGACAGAGAGAGGCAAACAGAGACCAGTTAGCTTTCTTGAGATTCCAGCGCCCCACCGGCGAATCCTCCTCACAGCTGACCGATGACAGGACTACTGGGAAGTGGTCACTACCACACAGGTCGTCGTGAACCTTCCAGTCAAAGTCCAGCATGAGAGAAGGATCACACACAGTGAGGTCTAGAACAGAACTAGATCCGGAACCTGAGTTAGAGTATGTAGGTGAGCCATCGTTAAAGACACATAGGTTAAGTTGAGAAAAAACATCTTCTAACATCTGACCTCTGCCATCATAGTGGTCACTACCCCAAAGGTGAGCATGACCGTTAAAATCCCCCATGAGAATAAAGGGAGGGGGCAGTTGATCTACTAAGTGAAAAATATCATTGCTACAGACCCGCAGTGATGGTGGCAGGTAAATACTGCATATGGTTATGGTCTTTTTTAAGGTAACCCGAGCAGCGACAGCCTGAAGACAGGTGTCGATGCTAACGGGGCTACATAAAATTTGGCTACTAATGAGAAGAGCCGCTCCACCCGAGCGCCTCTCTGAATCAGAGCCTTTATGTATAACATTAAAACCATTAAAAGACACAGGGTCAGAAGTCTTCAGGTAAGTCTCCTGAAGAGATATGACTGAGGGGTTATAGAACTTGACTAAAAGACGTAATTCCTCAAAGTTAGCTCGAAAACCACGACAATTCCACTGAAGCAAAGAGTCCATGATTAAGTCTGATCTGGGGGTAAGGAGTTTTTCCCCCCTTTTTCCTTTACCTTGGAAGGAGTTGAAGAAACAGAGGGGGGCCGGCTCCCGGGCCTCCTCTGGTTCTTCGGAGAGGAAGGGGGTGGAGCTGCTGCAGCATCAGCAACAACAACTTCCACTCCCTCCATCCGCTCCTCCAGTGCAGCATATTTGTTTTGAAGGGGCACATCTGTGTTCCCCTTCTGGGCCCGTGCGCACAGCGGTCCCATAGATTTCTTAGACTTCTGGTCCTGGGCAGCGTTCCTGCCGCTAGAGTTAGCGGCCTTAGAAGGCTGACCAGAGCCAGAAGCCTTTGGAGTTGACTGACTAACAGGTTTGGGTGGGGGCTGAGGCTTAGGGGCAACAGAAGGCGGCACAACCGGACCGGCAGTGTCCGCCTTCTGCGTTCCCTGGCTCCTTGTCACCACCGGAGGAGGGTTACTCTCCAGGGGCGAGATGAGCCGAGGCTCCGCCCCCAACCAAGAAGTTGGGGTCTGACATGAAAAGTCTTTGGTGGGGCGCTTGCCTGCCACCGCTGCACTAAAAGTATACACTGAGGTGTTAGAGGTTGGGGCAGCCGCAGCTGCACCAGGGCCTTCAACCAGTTTTTTGGCATCCAGAAAGGACAGCCCCTTCTCCACACGCACCTGCTGAATCTTGCACTCGGATATCCAACGAGGGCATTTCTTATCCGAAGCCATATGCGCCCCCTGGCAATTCACACACAGGGGGGTGGCTGTGCAGGACTCAGCAGAGTGTCCGGGCCTAGTGCAACGGGCGCATGAAGCCTCTGCCTGACGGCATGTCTTCTGCCCATGGCCATACTTTTGGCACTTAAAGCACCGGAGGGGAAGAGGGACGTACTTTTTCACTCTCAGGGAGTAGTAACCTCCCCAGATGGTAGTAGGAGGGGTGGGGGTGCCAAACGTCAGGATGATGGTAGGGAGACGGATCTCCCCACCACCTCGCTTGGAAGCGAAGCGCCTGACGCAAGTCACCCCCTGAGACTTCAGGTACCTTACAAGTTCATCTTCTGACAGTTCTGCCAAAGCTTGATCTTTGATTACGCCTCTTGACGAATTCATAGTTTTGTGGGGTGTGACTTCCACAGGAGTGTCTCCGATGGAAGAGAGCCCCAGTAGCCCGCTGGAGTGTGCCCGAGTACGGCACTCCACCAGCAAGTCACCAGACCTGAGGCGCTGGGCGTCAGGCCTGCCAACACGGCTCCTGAGGGTCTCCCCCACCAGAAAAGGATGCAGCTTGGTAACTGGTTTCTCCTTCACCTTGCTATGGACAATGAGGAAGCGAGGCCATACGGCCGACGCCTGAGGCGTCGCTTCCTCACAGTCTGAATCACTGTCATGTGCAATGTCGGTGTCTATGCGCCGTTTCTGTGCTAGTTTTGGTTTTTTGGTTTTATCCATATTATATTAGTAGAGATATTCATCCCCTGGGGGTCCCCGCCCGCCACCGAGCCCAACAAGGGAAAGTGCAACTGTCGGCGGGTCTCCAGCCGACGCACAATGGAGACTGCCCGAAAGATATACTCAAGGGGGTAAGCCCGATTGAACCGTTTGAGCCACCGCCTTCTATCACACCGTTGAATGCAGGGGAATACTGGCGTAAAGCACCTAATCAGCAGCAGAAGCTATAGCATGGTGCTCCGTATAGCAACCCGCATGTCAACAGTGGGATAGGGCTCAACGTGACAAGAGCCGATTGACTAGGCCGGTACGACTAGCCTCCCGTTTAGGTAGAAGTCAAGGCCGAAGTGGAGTGTTGGCACCAGTGAGCCGCAGCCCAAAGGGAACCTCAGCCACCAGGATCCTCTTCTCCCCCGACACGGGTCTCCAAGCACGGCAAACACTTGGGATCCAAAGGACCAAAAAGTCACGAGTATTTTTAAGGACCAATCCAACATGGTACGACCTAGGTTAGCACAGCTCCTTAAAAACCGGACCAGTGAAAAGGCTGAACAACATATCTGCTGACATCAAGTCCTAATCCTGGACAAAGATGGCACCCGTCCGCTAGCCCACTCAGTCAGGGACTGAGCGGACTACCCACCTACGCCACGTGGAGGCCGGTGCCGGGTAGGCAAAGGTATTTCTGACTCTGATTACCAACATGCACTTGATGCATGGGATAAATTAGGGTGTCAGACAATTGGTGACTACCACGATCAGTACTTAAAGGCTGACGTTTGCTTGCTAGCAGACGTATTTGAAAGTTACCGTGAAAAGGGTCTATTACACTACAGACTTGACCCGGCCTGTTACATAACTAGTCCTGGCATGACATGGGATGCATTTTTGAAATCCAGTAAGATATTTATTGACCTGTTGTCTGATCGTACGATGGGTGAAATGGTGGAACGCAGTTTGAGGGGTGGCATTAGTATTGCAGCAAACAATTATGCCAGAGCAAATAATAAATATCTGGACAACCCGGACTTTGACCCCGAGGGGTCAAGGTCATTCATTATGTACTTGGATGCTAACAATTTGTATGGGTTCGCAATGTGTGAATTATTGCCCTTGAAAAACTTTTGTCTGTATGATTTGTCACAGTATGACATAACAGAGTTAACAAACAATATTATGAATCATGACCGAAATGATGCAAAGGGTTGGATCTTTGAAGTAGACCTGGAGTACCCACACCATCTACATGATTATCACAATGATTATCCATTAGCTGTTGAGAAAATGAGTATGACAGGGAAAAAAGAAGACACTAAACTTGTACCAAATTTGAATGACAAATTCAATTACGTGTGTCATTATCGCTTGTTACAGTTTTACATCAGACATGGGTTAGTACTAAACAAAGTTCACAGAGGCATTCAATTTGATCAAAGTGCTTTTATGAAAGATTACATAATGAAGAACACAACATTGCGTGCAAGGGATGGCAACACTGCATTTGACAAAGACTTCTTTAAGCTTATGAACAATGCCTGTTTTGGCAAGTCGATGGAAAATCCTCATCACCGCAAAGATGTGAGACTTGTCACAACTGAATCAGGTGCAATTAAACTTACAGGTAAGCCACAGTACACAGGGTACAAAGAGTTTCATTCATCATTGTATGCAGTGTCACTCAAAAAAAAGATTGTTAAACTGGACAAGCCAGTATTCATTGGTATGGCAATTCTTGAGTTATCAGAACTGTTGATGCTTGAATTTTATTATGATTACTTCAAACCAAAGTATCCGGAGTGTCGTCTGCTATACACTGACACTGACTCTATGATCATAGACGTGCCTACTGAAGACTTTTATGAAGACATGAAAACAGAACTACACATGTATGACACGTCTGACTATCCAAAGGAACATCCACTGTATAGCACACAGAATAAGAAAGTGCCTGGTAAGTTTAAGGATGAACTGAATGGTGTGCCGATAGTTGAGTACGTTGGACTGAGATCAAAAATGTATTCTATACTGCATCAAAAGGGTAGTCAGTCGAAAGCCAAAGGAATAAAAAAAAAACAGCAATAAAAAATAAAGACCTTAGACATGAACATTATAAGCAAGTGTTAGATGGGGCATTAATCCAAACAAGTCACTGAGATCAAATAGACACAATCTTGAAATGATTCAAAGACATAAGAAGTCACTGGCAGTTATGGACACGAAACATGTTTTTCACAGTAAAGAAAAAGCTTATGCACCTGGACATTACAGGCTTAAGTTATCTGAAGACATTTGTGACGAACTGATCGATGAGTTAGTTACTGAAATGAGTAACAGTGTCTGGGGGAATAATCTGTAATTCTTCTCTGACAAATGCCCTCTGGGGTGCTGGTTCATATAGGTAATATATCGGTGGATTACCGGGGACTATTTTTTTTATATTGTGTACAGATGTAGACCAGATGGGGTCTGTTGCTCTGCGTCTGACATCATTTTCGGCCTCTCCAGATATAGATATCTTACCTGTTTTGTAAATAAACTTGTGTCTGGCACTTTTGTTTTTATTTCTGACCCTGGCGCCGGGGGTATTGTTTTCAATTTAATAGCATCTGTGGGTTTTACATGGCCTTCATTATTCATTGCTTTTATCACATGTGGCAATCTTATTACCCACTCAGTGTTACGCATGTCATGCATGAGTTCCTTAGAATACTGGTAACTGAAAAGTCTCTCTGATAATTGCTTATTGAAGTTCTCAACAATTGCCTGTGATCTGTGCACACCTGGAATGCCTCGCCGCACAAGCACATTATGCTTTGCAAATAATTGATCAACTGCTCCTTTAAATTCAGATCCGTCATCGATCTGCACAAGCCTGGGAAATTTTAAAGGGCCTCGGCTATATATTTTTGATAATGCTGTTGCTACTGTTGAGGCGTTTTGTCAGTTATGGGTTCGGCGTCCTTGTACCTTGAAGCAATGTCGACAACAGTTAATGCGTACTTGTATCGTTTTTTTCTTATTGTGTCATGGGGTAGAAACAAGAGGTCCATTTGATGGGTGTCATTTGGTATAGTGTTTTCAAAATGAGGTCTTGTTATTTTTCTTGGTGCAGGGAGATATATTTGCCATATTGCTTGTTTTTGCAGCCACTGTTTTATCTCATTGAGTGTGACATCCCCACCCATGGCCGCATGTAATTTTTCTAATGCAGTCTTTCCTTTCCAGTAGCCAATTGGGGAGTAATATATTTTTGATAACTTAGCCCCGGCGTCTGTCATTTTTTCTAGCAATATAAAGTCCTGTAAAATAAACTAATGTCATTCCCACTAGAACAAAGATTATTTCTCCATTTCTTTGTTCTGGACTGGGTTGGTAGTAATCACTAAGTTTTGGTTTTGGGATAGACATGTCTTCACCTGTGACAAGATAGTATTCCCTGATTGCGTCATTGACATTAGAAAATGTATGCTGTGCGTGACCTTCAAGCCTGAGTTTTTCATTGATGAAATCAAGTTTCTCAATTCTTTGCTTTTCGTATGCCTGTTCTGCCTGTGCTAATTTTTCTGATGCCTCGTTGTGACGCTTCATCTTTAGAGCAGATTCCTCTCTGCCCATTTTTGAAAAAGGATAGTTTGATCCACTGAATGCCAGAGCATTAACAACTATGCCCCCCTCAATAACAGCTAGTGTCGCCATATTATTTTTATTTACATAGATATATTTTCGGGAATAATTCCTTGCTTGACAAGAAGGTCTTTCGTGGCAATTGACGCTGTGACAACTGCAACCAATTTAGCCGAATCTTCAAAGTCTAATCTGCTAAGGTCTGGCAATTTCATTTTGAGGAGACTTTTTGCAAGCATAGAATAAGCTACTGCTAATCCGCTGATCACGGCAGAATGATAGACAAGATTCATTATATTCTTTGTGTCGCTCATTTTCTTAGGCAATAAAATTAAAATATTTTTATTTATTGCATGAAAAATGGGTCGACAGGTTTTGGTGTTACTGATAATGTGGCGACTTCTGGTTTTGCAGATGGGAGTTTCTAATTTTTTGGTCACTGTTTGAGTGTGCGGCTTGTATTTTTTGTATAATTGGTAACCTGAGAAAACAAATACAACAACAAATCCAGCAACTATATATTTTGCTGATTGGGATTTGGGATTAGTTGATAGTCTCTCACTTTGTTGTGGGTGTGACGGTAGTGACGGTCCTGACAGTGTTGGCACTTGTCCTGACGGACCTGACGGCGGGTCAGTTACTGTTTGTGCCTTAAGCTGTAATTTCTTTTGCCTGTTATATTCTGCTAATTTTTTCCCAGCTTGTACTCTGCCTGGGTGTTTCTGTTTAGACACTGTCAAAACAGGGTTCTCTTGTGGTGTCTTCTCGTCTGTCTGATCCATTTGGTCCATCCTTTTCTTTTCTTAGAAAATTTAATTTTGAAAAATCGATATGGCTGCCAGTAACCATTAAGACTACCAAAGGCGCAATCAAATTTCCAAATCTGTAGAAAATCTGACATGCTAATTTACCTATTGTACTTGTCATTATTAGATTACTCTCGAGATCGTGCGACAGACTTTCTGTGTCAACAACGGGAAGAAAGTTACTGACTGCTTTTGTGTATAATAAAACAAATGATTTGCTCAAATCACAGGTCATTAGTGAAGCCATGTGTTGATCAAATTTAGAATAAAGTTTATTCAAATCATCAGCCGAGAGAGATTCAATATCTTCTGTCATGTATTGTTTCCCGAGATAAGCTTTCGACTTGCCTGACACAATCACAGACAAAAGACGCTGTTTCTTAGAGTCTAAGTCTTTGTTTTCTACAGCGCCGATATCATTCAGTAATAAGAGTTCATCTAAATTCATTTTATAATAAAAAATAATAATAATAAGTTCAATAAAAAAATCACTTACCTTTAGCCAAGTCTCATCAGAAAGGTCATCAACCTTTGACAGCCCATTGTGAATGAAAATTTTTTCGTGGTCACCTACTTTGTACCAAAGACCACATGTCAAAACCAAATGTGAATTGCTCTCGGATGTGGTTTGTGTGTGTCTGTGTGCTGAGCTGTTGGTACATTCTATTCCAGGAAAAATCAGACGCACGGGGCACTCCCGGACTGAGCATAAAAACTCATACCACGTGCATGTGATTTCCTCTGACACATCACGCTAAATATGATATGATGTGATGTGTAAATTTGATGGTATGTTCAAAAGCTGAGAGCAATGTAAGCCGCTTAAATTTCGGTTCTTCGTAAGTGGCTGTGAAACTACTCCGTTATTATGCATTGCTTCCACTTGCTGCTGCTGCTTTTTCTTGTTTCCTCTTTTCAATAATTTCATGCAATTTTCGAAGTAAAGGGTTTTCATTTTCTAATTTAGTCATTTTGTCAGAAATATTTTTTGCAACCATTTCATTCATCTGTATATCCTTTTGTTTTAATCTTGCCTTTACTCCTTTTAAAGAATAGCTTTTTAAATTTTTTTCTGCCTTTCCCTCAAGGTTGCCATATTCTTTTATCATGGCTGACAATGAATGTAAGTTGTTTTCTTTTTCATACACAATTATTGCATCACAAATAGGTTTCATCTCTTCTTCAATGTTATTTAAGCTTGATTTTAACTCCTGTACATTATTATTCAGTTTCTCCAATTCTTCTTTAAAATGAGCCACTTTTTCCCGACGATCACACAGCCGCTTACAAAGAAGACAGTTTTGTACAATCGCACTTTTTCCAGAATATTGAGTCATGTTTTGACTGTGCCTTGCTCGGGAGTTCGGTTTTATCCTAGAATTATCTTGACACCCATTGGATAGAATCTTGCCGACCAATGAAATTAGTTACCAGGCAAGCTGTTTTGGCCAAGCTGTTTTGGAGTGCGCAGAAATAACAGTCAGAGTAAAAACCCTTTAGTCCTACTCACAGATAGGGGCGGCCAGACTTAAAAGATTTCTCTGTTTCTAACAGGTTGCAAACTCATTTAGGTTCTGTTTTGCCAAGGCGTTTGAATTTAATTCACCTGTTAAATAATGCCCGGCACTGAGGTTACCAGCAATTGATTTTTCTGAAGAACAGGTTTTTCAGAAATAAGCTACCCACCCAACTCTTTCACAACGCATGTCTTGCTATCGCCGTGTTGTCAAAGAGAAAAGTGCCGTCAAGTGGAGACCTGAAGTACAGTTAAAAGTAAAGTAAAGTAAAGCCTTGTGAACGGTAAAGTACAGTAAAGCCTTGTAAAAATGGAAGCCAGGCCTGGGGCTCGGGGCTCTTGAGGATCTGACCATGTGTCAGCTCATAAGAATCCCAATTGGCTCTTTTTGTTCAACTGGACATGAATGTGTTATTTCAGTGCTTTGCGAGTTGATTGATACCTGCATTAGTGGCCCAATAACGAGTTATTGATAGGCCATTACGCCAGGCACATTAAAAGCTCCAGCCAGTGTGTGGCTACTGATTTGATTGTGACAGAAACGGCCCGGTAATGCTTTCAGTGCGGTATTTTCCAATCCTATTAGCATATCTTGGGTTCTTTTGGTAGCATTGTGCATACGACGGTGTCGGTTTTTTTGATTGAGTGAATTTCAGACCAGGACGCGTGCATATGACTGTGGCTGTTTTTTTGATTTTGTGATTACGGCTAATCACCTGTGAATTTCGAAACAGCCTGCGCTCATACAGACGACTCTGGAGATTTTTGTCAATATTATTGTGGCGTGGTAATTTATCAGTGCGTCGCCGGCCGGGCGGGTGGGGCGGGTGGGGGAAATCAATACTCTGCAAGTATGCAGGGTGTTGGTTAAATGGGATTTATGTGTGTGTGCGTATGTATGTGTGTTTGTGTGTATGTGTGTGTGTATGTGTGTGTGTTTGTGTGTGTGTGTGAGGAGAAGATCAGGGTTGACTACATCTTTTGGCTCTATGCTGTATGCCGCGTATGGTGCGGCATGGTGCAGCATGTGCCACGTATGGTGCGTATGGGCTCCTGAGGATCTTGTAAAACCCCATGTTGTTTATGTACACAATACGAGGTATCCAGAGTCTTGGCTGCAGTTAAATCAATACCTGTGTGTGTGTGTGTAATGAAAAAATCAATCCTATCCTTGATAGCATTGTGAAGACGTCAGGGGCCCGCGTGGGCAAATCAATACATTGGGAGTTAGGTGGAGGTTGTGTTCCAGACAATAGACAATACAATTGATGATTCTCAGGAGTAGGTGTGATAAAACTAGTGGGGATGTTAAGGTTTGTTTAACCAAAAGATCGCCGATCTTCTCCTGAGAATGTTAACATTGAGAGCACTGAAAGATTTTGTGTTTTAAATTGAATAGTTTAAGGGTATCTGTCTGGCTCATGAGGATCCGGAGCTTTTGTATTGTACATTGTTCTATCTCTTGAGAGACACAGCTGGCCCCGTCGTGAGAGAGAGTCCGCGAGTACGTTGAGATGGCCTGGGATGTGCCGCGCCTGCAGAGTGATGCCCTGATCCCTGCACCACAGGAGGACTTGGTACATGAGGATGCAAAGGGAGTGTGCGCGCGTTACCCCCTGTTCTGAAAGTAGACCACGACCGTCGAGTTGTCGGAGAGCACCAGTACCTCCTGCTGCGCAAGTCGTTCTTCCCATACGACAAGCGCCAGCCACACCGCCTTCATCTCCAGCCAGCTGATATGTCTGCTTGCGTGTTCCCTCGTCCAGCTACCCGAGGTTGAGACAAACTCCGGTAGCACGTGTACTCCCCAGCCTGAGAGGCTCGTGTCCATGCAGATGGAGAGCTGAGGCGGAGGGGAGAAGAGGGGTACCCCCGACGCTAGCCAGGCACTGTCCGTCCACCGTTGGAGATGAGACGACCAACGTCGCCACCAGCACCAGGGTTGCCAGGTCGCCCGAGGAGGGGCGCCGGTGCAAGAGCAGATGCAGCTTATCAGTCGAGAGTAGAGTCGGCCTAGGGGTAAGAAATCCGCTGCAGTGCTTAGCAGGCCCAGAAGCTGGAGCTCAGCCCTGGCCAGGAGAGCTTCCGCACGAGACACTCAGAGTGCCGCCTCCGCTATCTTCTGTATCTGCCCTTTGGGGAGTCGTACCCGCCTGATGTCGGTCAGGAACTTCATGCCTAGGGGGATAAACCTGCGTGACAGTATCAGGTTGGACTTGCCTCTGTTGACTAGGAATCCGAGTTGGCAGAGCAGTGTCAGCAAGGAAACTCTGTCCTCCACCAATGCTTTCGCCATCTGGTTCCGGAGGAGCAGGTCGTCCAGGTAGTTGGAGGCTGGACTGGAGGCCGCTTGTCGAAACTTTGAGACAACTCCGTCTCTAATCCTGGTGAAGACCCATGGGCTGAGGTTTAGTCCAAATGGTAGGGCCCGAAACTGATATATCACCCCATGGAAGGCGAAGCGCAGGTAATGCTGCCACGGCTGTTCAAGGCCTCCCATTTCGTTTTGAGGCGCGCGCGCGTGCGGCGCCGTAAGATAATGAGCCACACAGTATGTAAGCTCCTTGAATACCGCCCGCTGACAGCGCAGAGCTGAGCACAATCTGTTACGGCTGTGCAACTATAGTCGCACTATTCTTGTCACCGTTTTACTCGAGCACGCTATGTGTGTACATGCTCAGCGCTGACTGTGTACCACACGGGATACATTTTAATGGCGCCGGTCATTTACAGCATGTTGTTTAAGCTGTACTGAACGTATGTTGTATTTATGACATACACTTAAAAGCTAAGAAAACGAGCTTTCTGTAGACACTAGACATGCATAGTAAAATGAAGATGAGCAATGCATGCAACGGACTAGAAGACAGGCAACCGGCGCGCAGTTTACCGTGAAGACAATGCAGATCTGTTGCAAATGACGCGTCTTTCAACTGTTCTAACTCATGCAAAGTACTTTTGCGAAAATTATGGTTCAGGCCAGAGATCATCGTATACAGCCACTACGCTATCTTACTTACTTACTTACGCCTGTCACCCCTACCCGGGTATAGGCCGTCGACGAGAGACCTCCAGCAACTCCTGTCCTGTGCTTCTCCTTCGATTCTACTCCAGGTGGTTCCCAGTCTCTTGATGTCTGCTTGGAGGTCTCGATGCCAGGAGTTTCTCGGTCTACCTCTTTTCCTCTTTCCCTGGGGGTTCCATGACAATGCCTGCCTAGTGATACTGGAAGCTGGCTTTCTCAGACTGTGACCGATCCATCCCCATCTTTTTCGCCCAATTTCATTCTCTGCTGTTATCTGCTCTGTTCTCTCCCAGAGTCTGACGTTGCTGATCTTCTCTGGCCAGTGGATTTTCAAAATTCTTCTAAGGCAACTGTTCATGAAGGTCTGTACTCTGTTGACTGTGGTTTTTGTCAATCTCCAAGTCTCTGCTCCATATAGGAGAACCGCTTTTACATTGGCGTTGAAAATCCGGACTTTGGTGTGTTGTGACAGCTCTCTGGAACTCCACACTTTTTTCAACTGGAGAAAGGCTGCTCTGGCTTTACCGATTCGTGCTCTGACATCTGCATCAGTGCCGCCTTTTTTGTCTATGATGCTCCCGAGATAGGTGAAGGACTCCACCTCCTCCAACGGGGTGCCAGCAAGCAAGACTGGTTCTTCCCTGGTTGTGTTCAGCCTCATTGTCTTTGTTTTCTGTTTGTGAATGGTGAGGCCCACTTGGTACGAGATGTCAGCAAGCCTCATGGTCTTGTCCTGCATTTGTTGATGAGTGTGGGACAGTAATGCCAAGTCGTCTGCAAAATCGAGGTCGTCAAGCTGTGTCCACAGTGTCCACTGTATTCCACTTCGTCTGTGCTCTGTGGTCATCTTCATGACCCAGTCTATGGCCAGTAGGAAGAGGAACGGAGACAGCAGACACCCCTGCCTGACACCAGTTCTGACCTGGAGCTCCCTGGTGAACTGCCCTTCGTGGATCACACGACATGTCATGCCATCGTAGCTGCTCTTGATCAGGCGTACGAGCTTTGTGGGTACACCGTAGTGTCGTAGGAGTTTCCACAGAGTCTCTCGGTCCACACTGTCAAATGCTTTCTCATAATCCACAAAGTTGACGTACAGCGGGGAGCTCCACTCCAGAGACTGTTCCACGATGATGCGGAGAGTGGCGATCTGGTCTGTACATGATCGGTTCTTCCTGAATCCTGCTTGCTGGTCTCTCAGCTGGGGGTCGACGGAGCTCTTCATTCTTTCCAGGATGATCCTGTTGAAGACCTTTCCTGGTACTGACAGCAAGGTGATTCCTCTGTAGTTGGAACACTTGCTGAGGTCGCCTTTCTTGGGAAGCTTGATTAGGTACCCCTCCTTCCAGTCAGCCGGCATCACCTCCTCTTCCCAGATCTTTCCAAACAGTGGGTACAGCATCTCCACTGTTGTCTCTATGTCTGCTTTCAGAGACTCCGCTGGGATGCCATCTGGGCCTGCTGCTTTGCCGTTCTTAAAAAATGCCACTGCTCTTCTGATCTCTTCCCGGCTGGGTCTGTCACAGCTGATGCAGGGGTCGAAATTAGCGCGTGCCCCGAGCCAAATGCTACGAAAAATTACCTCGGGCACGCTAATCTGCCGTCTAGCGTGCCCGGTTGGCTCTCAAAAATAAGTAAAGAGAAGGGCAGATATCAAGGACAAGGTAGTTGGCATTGTTGACCAGCCACCAACACCGAAATACGTCGGCTGCTACGGCCATTGCTTCCGGTGTGTCGTCAAGCAGAGCGGGCCTAATCCGTATTTTCGAACATGATCGCGCATAAAAATTGTGTTCAATTTTGTAATTGTGTTCCATAAAACTGTGCAGAGGTGCCAACTAATCCGGTTTCGCCGTATTTAATTCCGGTCAAGTTTAATAAATACGGTTTTCCGCTTGATTGTATATTAGTACGGAGAAAACAAAAGGGAAAATACGGTCAATTTTTTTTTTATTGCCCGTTATTTTCACATCGCACGGCTGTGCAGAACCACACTTTTAGTTAGGAGAGGACCGGGGTCCACTGAGTGCAAGATAAGCCATCTGTGGCACGGCCGGGCGTAGGGGCAATTAGTCATTAGCGCGCGCCTCTTCAGGCAGAGTGACAGAGCCGTTTATGGTCCTAGAAAGGAGTGCTCTTCCAATACCCTACACTATGTCTACGTGCCGACAGGGCGCACTGCAGCGGAAACGCTGGCCAGTGTTAGTAACTGAACATTCATCACAAAATGCGTTTTTGTCTCAAGAATGTCTTATAACATGAGTGTAAATTTGTAGCTGATAAAATTTGCTTTCTTTTCATACTAAACATGCCCATGCTGCTTACTACCAGCACACCTTGAAGAGCAGTTACATTTCATATTTGCAATACAATGAACATGCACTGACAAAATAAAGCGTTAACTTTGAAGCTCAATCTGTTGTGCATGTCCCTTTTCTGTGGGATGAAACGTTGATGTATCTACGCAGCATTCTAGCCTCTACTGTTATAAACAATAATGTAAGTTAGCTTTTTTATTTTCAAAGTACTTATGATAATTATTCTGTAGTTGTATAATTAATGCATCATTATTAATGAATAGTGTAATTTTTTTTTTCTTGTAGACACCATGACTGAAACCGTGTCATGCAAAAATACTGACAGTTTTTGAAAAATACTGACAAAATGCTCATTTAATACTGATACGTAAAATCAGGGGTTGGCACCTCTGACTGTGTTCCAATGTGACCATCAGTATTGTATTGAAGATGTATCCTTGTATTACATGTACCAGTTCTTTAGTTGTTTGTGCAGGGGCTGAATTTAGCTTTCTTATTTGAGTGCCAATGGAGAACCCTAGAAAAAAACTACATTTAAAAAAAATCAGTTTACTGTACAGTGTAGTAAATTCTTCAGTAACGACGACTATTAAGTTGTATTACTTTTTTCATGTTCTGGTATTTTCCATTATATTTAACCTATTTTTATGATTATAATTTTTGGCTCTCAAAATCAGAATGGGGCACTCAAAGTTTTTCTCTAGGGTGCCCCGTTGGCACTCAAATAAAAAAGTTAAATTCGACCCCTGCTGATGGGTAGGTCGGTCTCTGCCGGCTGGATGTCTGGGGGGTCGGGTGGGCTAGGTCTGTTCAGTAACTCTTCAAAATACTCGGCCCATCTGTCGAGTTGGTCTGCTCTGTCTGCAATAGGCTTGCCTTCTTTGTCTTTTACTGGTCTTTCTGTGTGGCCATACTTGCCTGACAATCTTCTGGTAATGTCGTAGAGCTTTTTCATGTTGCCGCTGCCTGCTGCCTTTTCTGCCTCTGCTGCCAGGCTGTCTGTGTAGGCCCTCTTGTCTGCCCTGATACTCCTCGTCACCTCGCGGTTGGCTTCCCAGTATTCCCCCTGTGCCCTTACTTTGGCTGCTCTCGTGCGACTGTTGTTGACAACTGCTTTCTTCTGCTTCCTCACTTCTATCTTCTTCAAGGTCTGTGCCGACAGCCAGTCCTTGTGATGGTGTTTCCTGAACCCTACAGTGTCTTTGCAGGTTGAGTTCAGCGCCTCTCTAACTGCCTTCCACTGCTGCTCTGTGGTGACTGCCTCCTCTTCATTTACTAGCTCCTGTAGTGCTTGAAACCGGTTGGACAGCACCAGTTTGAACTCTTCTCTAACTCCAGTTTCTCTCAGGAGGCCTACATTATAGCGCTTTCTTCTTGTTGTCTCTGTGCGGCTTTTCTTTAGCTTGAGCTTCATTCTTAAGGTAAGCAGATGGTGGTCTGAGGCGACATCTGCTCCCCTCCTCACTCGAACATCTTGAAGGGATCTTCTAAATTTCTTGCTAATGCAAATATGGTCTATTTGGTTCTCTGTTGTATGGTCAGGTGAGACCCAAGTTGCTTTGTGTATTCTTCTGTGTGGGAAGATGCTGCCTCCAATGACAAGTCGGTTTAGAGCACAAAAGTCTACAAACCTCTCCCCATTCTCACTCATCTCCAAGCCTAGTCCCTGTCTCCCCATCACCTCTTCGTATCCGGTGTTGTCCTCCCCTATTTTGGCATTAAAATCGCCCATGACGATGGTGATGTCTCGCTCCGCACATTTGTCCACGGCACTCTGGAGTCGGTCGTAGAACTCTTGTTTCTCTTCCTCGTCACTGTCATTAGTGGGCGCATAACACTGGATGACGTTCAGCTTGAGCTTTTTCTTGGTTCTAAAGGCTGCTGTGATAATTCTTGGCCCAAGAGGTTCCCAGCCCCATCAGCGCTCTCTGTGCCACTGGCCACTACGCTATGCACTACTCAAAATGTCAGATGGATTTACCTTGCGATCTCAGTGGGTCCTGAAATGGGATGATGCGTCAGCGGTAATCCAGTGTCATACAGATGGAAAGTTCTTGGGTCAACGTAATCTCCACACGTAGTTGATTTCGGAGGAAGTGAAAAATGTTTCCAATAATTCAAAGTTCATATACAGGGTTAGTGGCAGTGGCAGTTGCACACTTTGTATAGGTGATTTGTCTATAGCATTCTACTAAATTAAAAACAAAATCGGAAGCGCAATCCACTTTACTAAATCTTACAAATCAGTCGGATGGGACACCCACAGTGAAAATAATAAACACTCTTAATGGTGATCAAATAGCTATTTTGACTAGGCGTAAATCAGATGAACACAAAACAGTTCTGGCAAAAATGTATCAGTCTCAAGACAGTTTATTTGACAGAGAGACTTTTTGTTCTGTGTGTACTTGGTACCGGCGGCTCTACAAGACCTTTGAAGATTGGTGAAACTGTTGACATGTGTTCTGTCATGATGACACAAATTTTTTCTTGTTCATTTTTCATCCCACATGCTCTTCGCTTGAGTCGATTGATGACTGCGTGCGTTTCTTGCTCACCATGCAGTGCAAGTCCAAAACCGTATTTGCGAATGAATGGCAGACAATGATGTTCCAAGAGATGTTGTTTAGGAGTGATTCGCGTGTGTACAAACTCTCTGCGGTAAAATGACATGTATTGCTTGATGTCTCTGTCAAGAATGTCGATGTCTTCTTCCTTCACAGGCCGTGAATGGGAAATATTGGCATGTATGTTTGAGTACTGGGTGTTTAGAGTTTTGAACTTGCGGCTTATTTCTGCGGCTCTCCTTTTGATATTAGATTCACCAACAAGATCTGCCGTTTTGCTAACAACGCTCTCAGACAGTAGGCTGATGGTATCTGCTTGCATATACTTGTGGCAATGATTGCCAATAAATGAGCGACCATGATAAGCTTGTTCACATATTTTCTCTCCCGCAGCACGGCATCCAAGTGGCATGTTACAGTAGGTCCTGACAAGAGCGGCAAGTGGAGTTTAGATTTCATCGCTTCGATTTTGTCTTCTTTTGCAAATATTTCATCCTGAAGTTCACTGTATCTAGCCTGCAATTCAGCTAGTGGTGTTTGATCATCGCTGACTGGTTCATCATAGAGAAATACAAGTTGGGTTTCGAGATCTCGCTTTTATGTTTCTTCGTTTTCAATTTGTTTGATCTGTTGGACGTAATTGTTGAATGCCGGGCTGCAGTCTGCTGTTTTATCTCTGACACTGTCACTTTCAGCTAGTGACTTGCAGATTATTTTATCTAAAGAATGACAGTCATTTTCCAGCAAATCGTGATGTTTCTTTGTGATTCCAAGCAGTATGTCCAGATATGGCGGCGCAACATAGTCAAGCTCAATATCAATAATTGGTCATCGAATTGTGTTGTTATGCAGTTTAGCGACGCCTGTATTTTCTATTGTCACTCCTGATGTTAGCGACGCTTCGCTTTGGAATGTTTCCTTCAAGGAACTGGGGTGGAGCTTGAATCTGTGCTTTAGACGCTTGACAGTAAAGGCATGGATGGGTGCTCTGTGCACCCGAAATCCCGTACAGTTTTAAAAGAAAATCATAGTTGCCATACAGGAAAAGACGAATCTTCTTGTTTCTCCATGTCATTGTCTGCAACGTCTTGAGTTGGTTTTTGTATGGCTTTAGCAGTCTGCGGAGGTTATCAGGACTGTCTTTGCAATCAACGATTAGTAGAAGACATGTGCTATTCTTTGAGTTTGGGTTTCTAATGTTTGCAATCTGTAGTGTTAGTTTGAATGATCCGCCGCCATGGTCCCCGCCCAATTTCACCCACACCTCATCTTCAGGGATGGTGTTGTCATGCCAGGTCAACTTTCCTGCTTTGTCATATCCATCCAAAAGATTTGTGACCAAGTTCGGAACATTTTTAATCTTTCCAACTGTCGTCAGCTTTTCTTCTCGTGATTCTTCATTGACGAAAACAAGATTTATTTGTTCGGTTTCTACTTCTCCAAACATGGCCCTTTTCTGCTCCTGACGTTCCTTTCTTTCACTCTCACATTGGACTCCAACTGTTTTCAGAAATCTTTTCTGAGTTCGGTACTGAGACCAGCTTAGTCCTGTTTGGGTTCGAAAGGCAGATCCTTGTAGGCTGGTCAAAGATGCTTGGTGACAACCTGCCGCTTTCAGGATTTGTTCTCTGGCTTCTTTTGTTTTAATTTTAAGCTCCAAACTCTGTTGTGTGAAAGAATCGTCAGCATTTCCTGCAGAAACATTTTGCCTCATTTTGTGAAGTATTCCTGATCGTTTTTTCCTCAGAGGGGAATTTGCTACCCCTGACGATTTCCTTGGCTGTGGAATCTTTTTCAGTACAACGAGCTGACCTCCTGTCTTGCATTTGACGGTCATTTTGTCATCGGATTCTTGCATTTTTGTTTTAGCCAGCTGGGTAAGATAGACTTCTTTGACACAGGTTAGAGGTGTCTGGATGTGATGAGGTTGTCTCAGTTGTTTCTGCTGAAGAAATGGTGATGTGGCGATGTCTCTGACTGTGGGTTTTGGGGGCGTTTTGAATATTATGACTGGAGACACCTGAGGCAATATGTCGGCTATTTTCTGTTGTTTTGCTGGCGTTGATGTCGACGGACCTGTATGGTCATCAGCTATAATGCTGCAATCAAACTGAGCTGCCTCAGCAGAAATTTTGGACACATTTCGTTTTGGTGCACCCACTTTTGATTTCTTTGGCCGGCCACCTTTACATTGCAACTCAAAATGATTACATGCGCTGCATTCACTTTCTGACATTGTGGGGTCAAATTTTGTCCAGATGTATGTGGATCTTTGAATATCCTCTGCAGCGTGACTGACAGTGGTTGTTATGGTAGATGAGTGTGCACGTTTGCATGATATGAGTTTTAAATAACACTTTCTACACATTCCTTTTGGATGTTTGTCTTCTTCATTCTTACATACGTCAATACCATAAAAAGCAGTAAGATCGTTTACATAATCAACACACAGTTTAAAGTATTTAAGTCTGTCTTTCTTTTGCCTTTTTACTCGCTCTGCACAAATTCTGCACAAACTACTCAATCGTGCCATGTGGTTTGAATAGGAATGTTGTGTGTCAGACTTCATTTTAAACGTCTGCGAAATACACTCATATGCTGGTCTATAAAACTTTCTATAACAAATCACAGGTAAATCTATCCAGGAAAAGAAAAACACTTACTTGTAGTACTATGTTACACTAACACATATCACTCATTGAAAATCCAAACAAAAGTATTTTGAAAGCACAGTAAGCTTTAAAGCCAACACAAATTTGGCACTCTGCCCACATAAAATAGTAAGCGTAAAGAAGGCCTACTACCAGGCGGTGCCAGATGCCCATCGGAATGCGCTGTAACTAGGTCACCTCGCCACCTGATAAGATAGCGCAGCACTCCCCAACTAAATGTGATGGTTTGTAGAAGAACTGAACAGCCGTGCTGCGACGCTGGATGGATGGGTACATGAAGATATGCGTCCGCTAGGTTGAGGCTCACAGCGAAATCCTGGGGCCGCACCGCCACCCTCAGTGCTCTGGCCGTTTCCATCCTGAAGCGCAGGGCTGAAATGTACTTGTTTAGCGCCCAAAAGGTCGATTACTGGGCGCCACTTGCCTCTGGGCTTGGGGACAAGGAAGAGTTGACTGCAGAAAGCCGGGGAGACGGGGTGCGAGACCACCTCCGTGGCCTCCTTCTGGAGTAGGGCTCTCCCTTTGCCATGCAGCACTGTCGCCTTGTCCTGATCCCCCGGTACTCGCGTCTAGAGGGAGAATGTCGCAAAGGGGGGGGGGGGGGGGGGGGGGCGACTGGAAGGAGATCCTCAGGCCCTCCGTGACAGTTGAAGAATCCATGGGTCGTCCTGAAATAGCTGCTGCCACGCGCTGCTGTGGAGAGCTAGCCTCCTGCCGACCTACAGGAATCGGCGGGAAGACAGGGGTCGTCAGCGAGCCCAGCCGCGCCCTCGCTTCCAGGCGCCTCTGGACCAGGCAGTGGAAGGTGCAGGGAAAGCAGTTGAGGGTGCGGGGAAAGCGCGCGAGCGCCCGGTTAGGTGGAGGGTTCCCCCGCGGCCTTGGGGAGGGTGGGAGGAGGGGGGTCCGACGAACCGCTGGGCGCGACCCATGGCTCTGCAGGCTGACTGAAAGAGGGTGGAGACGGATACTGCCGTGGTGGACCAGACTTTCTTTGTTGTCTCCTTTACCATCTACCAAGTCGGTCCGAATAGTAGAGTTCCCCCCAAAAGAGCCTGGCACAGCTGTGACTTCACCGAAGCTGGGAGAGAGAGGCAGCGTCCCAGCAACTCGTCCCGTCACATCAGGTCGCAGTTGGCCACTGCCATGGAGTTGGGCGAGGTGTGGTACGCCACCCTATTCGCTGCCACCAACACTGTGTGTATCCCGAGCAGAGGAGCCGAAGGCGAGAGGGCCCAGGTGTCCTCCAGATACTTGGCCACGGACTGCGTTGCCCTCTCGAGGGATCCCGCGCATGCTAGGGAGTTGCGGACCAAGGTAGCCGTCCTGTCCAAACCTCGCGTCAGTTTCCGTCGGCTGCGGGGTGTCCCTGCCTGCAACAGTGCATCCTTGTCCACCGCCGGTAGGATACAGGAAAATGCCTGGGAAAGACCTGCATACCACTGCTGGTGGAAGAGGATATCCATCCCCTCTGGCCATCACGAGTCTGAGAAGAAGCCCTGGTCTCCGAAGCTGTCCTGTAGCAGGTGAGCCGAGAACGTCTCCGTTAGGTCCCGAAAGCTTGCCTGTTGAGGGAGCGACTTGACGCGCTTGAGCTGCCGCGGTGCGTCGACCATCATCGAGGCCTTCCTCTTCAGGGGCGGAGACAGAGGGCAGTACTATGGAGGGAGGAATGATGCGATGAGCCGGGATGTCTCGTCCAAAGAGCGGCGAGTATGCAATGCCGGGGCTGCATCGGCCGAGGTGGTGGAGAGTGACGAACACCCGCCAGGTGAAGCCGGTTGCCTGTCGTATACGCCCAACACTGACACCGAGTCCTCTGGGTGTAGACTGAGTGCCTCCTCATCGTCCGCCGCAGCCCATGCTGAGGGAGATGCTGTAGATCTGTGCGCCGCCCGAAGAGTCGCCAACGGGGAGAGTCTGTTTCCGTGAACCGTCGTGGACCGCTGACCATCCTGCGACTGCTATCCGAGTGGTCCCGGTGCTGACGTCGAGGCCACGTCCTCGAGATAGAACGTTCCCTGAAGGTCCGGCCGGAAGATCGGTTGCTCCTGGAGGGTGCCTCTGGTGCCTCTGAGATCCGGTGTTGCGAAGGTCCGCCCCTGCGACGTGGCTGAACTTGTACGCTGGTCCGACAAGGAGGAGCTGGAAGTGGAGACTTTCTCTTGGGCGAGGTATCTGTAGCGCTCTGTCCCCAACTGCTGCGGTCGCTCTTTCGATCGCAGGGACCGAGGCCACTGGGGGTCCCTCTCTACGCTCCTGGGGGGGGGGGGGGGGGGGGGGATGCTTCGGGGTCCCGCACTCGACCCGGAACCACATCTCGTCGGCTATAAGTACTGACCGAGCTTGTTTCCTCTCCGTGGCAGGCTTCGGTCTCAGTGGATCGCCCGTGGCTCCACTCTCTGTCTCGGGACCCTGAAGTATGTGTTTGTGGCCTGTCCAGTCGGCGGCTTAATTTCCTGTCCCCCTCTGAGAGGTGCACCCTGGGTGCGGCCCGGTCTAGGCGCTGGTCTGGCCTAAGGCTGGTGGGCGCTGTCGTCTCAGAGGGGTGGTCCCCCGCTACTGCTGCCTGGGCTCTCCGTTTTCCTGGCGAGCATACGTGAGGCCCAACTTCTCTTTGCGGGGGGACCGAGCTCCTAATGCCTGCATATCCCTAGGGGACTAACCCCGCGCAGCATATCCAAGGCCGAAAGGCGGGTTGACTGGAGGGCAAGTCCCGTCGGCTGCTGATAGGCTCTTTATTCTGCTCAAGGCGGAGCAGCTCTGTCTGAGGCACCGGTGGGGGCAGCAGGTCCCTTTTTCACGCCGACAAGCTCACCATGTCTGAGGTTGCCCTCCTCTGCGATACTTCCAAGGCTGCGGTCGCTGCAGGGTTGCGTGCTGGTCTCTACGTCCGGTAAAACGCCCAAAGCTGCGACCATCGTTCCTCCTCCCACGTCGTGCACTAGTTGAATGTCTGACAGGAGGCACAGCCCAAGCAGGGTAGGCCGACATTGTGCGCATCGCTAGGCCACTGGAATGCCACACCTGGTGCAGGTTCTCACCTGAGTACTGTAACATAAGACAGACAAAGGCCGGCGTGAGTGCGCGGAGCCTCCTTGCGAGGGTCTGAGCTCCCGGTCGGTTGCATACATAGTCTCCGGTCAATGCCGCCGCCCGGTAAATCGCTGGCTGAGGCAGTAATCGAAGCTATACCTTGTCATGTCCTGAGACCCAGTAATCCACAGAGACCAAACCACCAAGTAAATCCTCAGAAACCGAAGGTAATCCAAGCACCCAACACCACACAGGTAGTAACACACGTGCAAGTTATATCCAACGTAAGTCGAGTTCACCAAAGGTAATCCCACCATACACAGTCGGAGCACGCAAGGTTAGGTGTAGCTAAGCGAAGAGACTGGCGGGAAATGGTGAGCGCGCCACCAGATAGGGAGGCAGGGGAGGCTACTCAGGGTCTCTTGGTAACAACTCCCTAGAGTCGCCTCCCCGGTTGTGGTGTACACAACAAGATTTTGGGGCTAAAATTGGTATGCTAAGCGAACTTCCTAGTAGTAATGCCATCAGTAAAGATTTTGAGAAAATAAAGTGTTTCCTGCTTTGATGTTTCAACACATTAGGACCAGTAAAAAAAGGACAAAAAAACACTCACTGTCTTCCTCAAGAAGCAAGGCGGAGCCATCAGATCCAGAATGAAGCAAGGAAAACGGTCTCTCAGGTTTGGACAGGACGATAAAATAACTGCACACAGAGAAAAAGATTATCCTGATTGTCACAATTTATTTTAATCATTATTAATTATTTTCTTTTGCATAGAAGTTCTGTTTTATGTTTTGTATTGAGATGATGACACGTGCTTTTTAGGTGACGTCAAAAACATTTGACGTTGGATATTTGACGGACGGTTTGCGTCATCGCTGATATGCTGACACATCAGCACACAAGAGATTTTGCTCTTACAGAGAAATTAGTTTTGTAGGAAGTGGAGGCAGTAGGTGATTCTGCGCAGTGATTTATTGATTGAATAGATGAGGGAGGAGCAGAATGCTCAACGTGCAAGTGTAGGAAAAGGTGTGTAGTTTGAGAACTACGAAGTGACAGGACTGACAAACCGGTGACCTTGTCCATGGCCATGGTGGGCAGCGGACAGGCATGAAATTAGTCAAAGGGATAAACAATTCATGCATCATTGGGTAGGTGTTTGTTTGTTAAATGGTAGATTCGGGAAGTGTGTTAGTTGATTGGCTCTGGATCGGAAACCGTATGACAATCGGGCGCGCATCAGCAAGTTTGAGACATCGACTGGTGATCGAGCGCGGGGATGCAGTTGATTGAGAAGCATTTCGTTTGAGCCTATTTGATTTTTGAGTGATTCGGATCGAGCTTGAGGGGTTATGTCTTGTGCGGAAATATGTCATATTCGAGTGTGTGCATGGCATTTTGAATTGATAGTCATATGATATTATATTCGATGTTGGAAACGATCGGGAATGGTCGACAATGTCCGGAAGCCGTTGGCGGTCGTCATCGTTACATGCGTGTCATCTTTCGGGTGGAAGCAACGATAAAAACAAATGGTGGATTTCTCATTGGGATGTACAATTTTATATGTTGAATAGCTGCACTCCAGGTGTGATGAGAGTTACTCCAGGTGTGATGAGAGTTACTCCAGGCGTGATGAGAGTCACTCCAGGTGTGATGAGAGTCACTCCAGGTGTGATGAGAGTCACTCCAGGCGTGATGTGAGTCACTCCAGGCGTGATGAGAGTCACTCCAGGCGTGATAAGAGTCACTCCAGGCGTGATGAGAGTTACTCCAGGCGTCACTCCAGGTGTGATGAGAGTTACTCCAGGCGTGATGAGAGTCACTCCAGGTGTGATGAGAGTCACTCCAGGTGTGATGAGAGTCACTCCAGGCGTGATGAGAGTCACTCCAGGTGTGATGAGAGTTACTCCAGGCATGATAAGAGTCACTCCAGGTGTGATGAGAGTTACTCCAGGTGTGATGAGAGTTACTCCAGGTGTGATGAGTGTCACTCCAGGCGTGATAAGAGTCACTCCAGGTGTGATGAGAGTCACTCCAGGTGTGATGAGAGTTACTCCAGGAGAGTTACTCCAGGCGTGATGATAATTGCCCCAAGAGTCAACCTAAGTGTACGGAAAAATTAATCCAGGTGTGCAGGAAAATTGCCTCAGGTGTTCCAGGCACATTCAATGGGTATGCAGGAGAACTGAATCAATGGGCCACCGTGAGAGACAGTCCGCTCATTCAACAAGTGACGTAGGTCAACGAGCAGCGACAGCGACTACCAAGATATATTCATCTTCAATTCACGGTCGGATGTAATTAGACTGTTTAAATACCTTTGAGGAACTAAAAATCAGCTTAAACAGTAGACAATTTTCATCAGACAATGAGATGAAATATTGCAGTGGAACAATGAGTGTATGAAATATGATTAGTGCTCCGAACTCTGTGTGAATGCTTAAGTGTATGCGTTTAATTCATTGTATTACAGGTGTATGTATGAATTGACTGAGTAGTGAGTTGGTTTGTGTACGTCTTTGTCTATCGTTTGTCGTGCGAAAGACAAAATCAATCATTAAAAATCGATCAGAAAAATCCAACAATTCCGCGTGGTCTCGAACCTTCCTCCCTTCAGTGAGACACTGATGCATAGTGTGCACCACAGCAAATTTCTGCATAACTTTAACCCATTCAACCCTGATGCACTTCAAGAAGATAATTATGGACTGGCCATGATAGCGCAAGGGTAGTGCCATAATAGCTTGGCGCCCATACGTGCCAATTAGCTATTCTGGAACCACCCCTGAGCCATCATGGTCTTGCCATATCCCACAAGCTATTTTGGTAATGAACTCTCATGGTCACTCTATCACCCAAACATGTACATGCCCTTCAGATGACAACTCCCAGTCCCAGGTGCGTTTGTTTTATCAGCTATCATGGTTGATCCATTGTATTTAGTTGCATTTATAATTAGTGTCTGTGCAATGTGTCAGTGATGCCAGAGGAATATTCCCAGAACATGCACAATAAAGTGTACTGTAAGGTACATATCTATTCTACGATTTTTACGTATTTTACGTCAGTAAAATCTATCATAAAATATGACCAATAAAATCTATCATGCCATATATGCAAAGTCACCACCATGAAATCACCAATACAAACACGAGTAGGATTACTACAAACATTTATCATTATAATATTTAACATTGAACATTAAAAATATAAATGCTAGTAGTAATATCCATTGCTAGAGTTTAGCATACCTTTGACATCACAAAACAAATGCTAGTAGCACTACTACCCGTGTTCATATTTGTAATGTCAGCGATGTGACATATTGCATACACAGTTACACTGTCATTCACATGTCGTACCTAATGCCCATAATAACAGGAACAATGACAAGACTGAGAACCGTGTAGCGTGCTGAGAGACCAGCTGATGTGAGTCCTGCATACACCAGGGCGCCAAACACACCCGCTCCTCCTGTGCCAGACGACCACGTGGAGATCACATTTCTGTATCACACACAATGAAAAGTTGGTTAACCCATTTTAGCCCCAACGCCCTACAATGGGAGATAGATAGACCATGATAATTTAAGGGTAGTTCCAGATTAGCTTGGCGCCTTCAGGCGCCAAGCTAATCTGGCACTACCCTTGAATTATCATGGTCCATCCATCTTCTGCAACTGGTACATAATCATTGACACCTCCCAAATTTAGGAAATGTGATATATTTAGATATATCTTACTAAATACTGTATGTAATTCTACCTTACTGGCACCTAGCAGTAATTTTTTTGTAATGATTTCAAGAAAACTGGTACTTGGGACAGTTTTTATATAAATTCCATAACCCCCTAGTACACGCCACCACCACTACTATCTATAGTACCGATGGCTGCATGTACAAGGCGGTTAGCCTTTGCAGTCATGACACACTATAGCAAGATATGGATTGACCACAACAGCTCAAAAGTGTAGTCGAAAAGGCTTGGTGCTTCTAGGCACCATGCTATTCAGGCACTAGCCATGAACTTTCGGCGATCATGGCTAGGTAGCCCCGAATGGTGATTGGCGCCAGAAGCTGGTCATTGAAAAGCCAAGGAAGAACTCCGCCAGCTGGGGCACCCTCAAAACTGTGGGGGAGAGGAGGTTGTCGCCACACCAGTTGCACAGCGCTAACCATCTCCCTCGTATACTCGTCTGGTCGAGGGTCTGCGGGCTGTAGCGATAGCGTCCACTGCTGCACTAGAGAAGCCTCTACTGGTGAGGGCTTGCCACACAATCTCCAGGCGTGGAGGAGGAGACGTTCGGGGCACGGATGGTACAGTGCCTGCCGCAGTAGCTGAGCATCGTGCGTGTAGCGGAGGATCCACGTCGTTTCGAAGAGGTCGATCTTGGGAGCCTTCCAACTGGTCCCAGTCATCCGGAAGATGCCCGGACGGAGCGTCTACTCAGTGCGGAGAAGCTGGCCGTAGCACGAGAGAGGGTCAGCTAGAACAGTCAGAAGCCCTGGGATGAGTCTCGCGCGAAGAGCGATGCCGCAATCTACGCACCAGCGGAACACCTTGTAGAGAAGGATGCAAGCGAGGGGGAGCGGGTCCCGCCTGTTTCTGGATGAAGGCAACGACGGTGGAGATGTTGGACAAGACTAGGAGCTCCTGGCGCCTTCGGTGAGACTCCCACATCGTGAGGGTCTGCCCCATCGCTCTGGCTGCCAGTACCAGAGTCGGTTGATCTGGGTCGGTCCACATCAGCAATCCTGATCGAGTAGCCCCTAACAGCGACGGCACCCAGGTAGTCAGTGAAGAGCCAGAGGTCGGAGTTTACACGCCGAAGAACTGTCCGGTCCACAGCCGCCCCGGACTCGTCCCTCATGTCGCAGGCTCGTCCGGTAGAGTGTCCAAACAGTAGCGATGGGACCCACAGGCGACTGGAGCATCCTCTCACAGCGCAGGCTCGCTGCGCAACGTTGAGGCGCGGGAGAAGAGTTTTCGGGGCTGCAACCATCACGCGAGGTGGGGATCCGCCGATGGGTCAGGATGCCGGTGGTCCGCGAGCAAATTCCGCAGCAAGCAAGCACCAGGCCCAGGACCGCATCGCAAGCCATGATCCAGAGTGGGAGCTTGGAAGCAGCACCGTGTCCCCAGCGAGGCGATAAGTCCTTCCCACAAGGTAGCGGACGTCGACCGCTCCGGTCTGCGAAGATGAAACGGGGAAGGCGAAGCAGAGAAGCTGACGAAGCCCCGCGGGATGGACCTGGGAATCCCAGCAGCTCAGAACAGCGACGAAGTCCTGACGGAAGGTCCACCCAGTGCAGAGAAGCTGGCCACGACCCAGGAAGGCATCGTCACACTCTGTGGAAGTCCTGTGAAGACTGTCAGTCGGGAAGCGAAGTCTCGATCTAGCACCACCGGAGCCAGTGGGCGAGGAGGACGGACGAGGCACCGCGTCCTGCTCAGTGGGAAGAAGGTGAAGAGTGCAGTGCTGTCGGAGAAGAAGAGAAGCTCCAGACGTTGTCGACGATAACCCGAAGTTGGGTTCCAAGGAGTGGAGGCCGTCCGCCGGAGGCTGAGTAGCATCTCGGTACCAGGCAAACACCCCTGGTGGGATGGACCTGGGAATCCCAGCAGCTCAGAACAGCGATGAAGTCCTGACGGAAGGTCCACCCAGTGCAGAGAAGCTGGCCGCACGGCAGTTTAGCCTATGCTCTTTAGTTTTCAGCTCTATGCCTGCCGGCGAGCGCCAGCACACTTAGATTGATTGATTGATTGTACATTGCTTAACGTCCCGACAGCAACAAGGCTTTCTCAGGACGTGCCTGCACTGCTTGTGAAAAAAAAAATAAACAGAATATTGAATGTATGTCGCCAGCCGGTCCAACACGTTAAATAAACCTACGCCATGGGGCCTAAATAAAGCTAAGACCATTTAGCAACACACATCCAATATCGAGAGCTACAGGCAGTGCCGACAGTTGGGAGAGTTTTAAAAAGACAAATACAGGTGAATGGACCAAGGGTAAACAGAAACACATGCCCCAGAATAGAGAGGAAAACCCACCCTGTGGGGCTGACCAGGGTGACCCTGGGAACTAAAAAGTAGTTACCCTACCCAAGTCCCCCAGGGCAGACCCGGGTGGGGGCAGCACACTTAGAGATCGGCTTCGCGAGAGCACTGAGATAGCAAGGCAGCCTCCTTTCCCTTACTATCAGCGCGCTAAATACCATCACTGATAAGGCACCAGCTATGCGGTCTCGCTTCCGCTGAGGATGCGAATAGTGCAGCAGCCGTCTTTGTTTACAGTACTACTGTGCTTAACCCCGATTAGCTCTTAGCCTCTGCTGCATACATCGGCGAATAAGCTGTAAATTACAGATGCTGTCTGTAAACCGGAATCAATACACCTGCAGTTGTGAGTGATTATTTGAACATACGTCGTCTTGTAGAGGAGAAATTGTACTATCTTTGGACACCAAACATGCTGGGGTAATCTGCGTGGATGTTTGTCATGCACTGGCTCAAAGTATCACTAGGAGACGGATTAGATGCCGCCTTCTGTTAGTTTATCATACTTTTCATCGCATCACAGTTCAAAAACTAAAGTTTTTGGAAAGTTCAGACAAAGTCAGTGCTGTCAACAGATGTCTTAACTGGCATATCCCATGCTAAAATCTTCATGAACCACATACCTGAGTCCTGCTAAAGCCGGTTTGGTGGGCCAAGTGAAAACGGTAATCCATTCAGAGCACGCCGACATGAAGTATGCGAATTTCACCAATACAGTCAATGTTTTTAACAATATCACAATTTTAGCACAGTTTAAAAACAATGCACAAAGCAGAGGTTTACTGTTTGCTGTTAAGAGATTCAGTTCCGGCTTAGTGTCATTAAAATAGCTTAAAATGAGTGTGTCTACATGGTCACTATGATGCTGTGTCTAAACTTGATAGGCCGATCAGTTTCATTCTTTGGACGAGTGACAGTCTGTGAATACCTGATGAAAAATGTGGAGAAACCAAAGCCAAATGCTCTGTCAGAAGGATCTCTCTGTGCCCAAGCCTTCCTTTTCAAGATATTCACGGTTGCATGAGCATGACTGACAGTCATCAACAGAAAGAGTTTCATTAAATGTTACCGAAAAATCACACGTTTTGTGAATGTCTGTACAGCCTGTGCGCTCCACTTGTTTTCTTAATTTGACAAGCTTTGCACGACACATGCAACAAATTGTTTTAGAATGCTTCTCTTCCTGGTCGTTGAGCACATCAATGTTGTAACACGAAAATATATCACTGGTGTATTTAGTGCACAGAAACACGGATTTGTTTTTGTCTTTGACTGCTCGCCTAGACCTTCTACCACAAAGTCTACACAAAGAATTCACGGCTTCCAAATGTCTTGGAAAGGAATGTTCATTCTCCATGGCTTTAACACGCTATACTTTACATTATATGCATCAGATAAGGGTACACATTGGAGTGATACATCCGGCACAGAAAACAAGTCATTTACACACAAGCACTGCTGTCTACAGCGGAAGGAAAGTTCCTCAAACTACACATGTTGTAATCAAGTCATAAGCACAGAATTCGAAGAGCTCATCAAACCAAACTTATATGAGCTTGAAGAGGACAATTTCAAGCATAGTATTACATAATGATATTTACGATTTAAACTTTTTAGACACGGTAATAATAAGTTATAAACAGACTAAACGTATCACATGCCTGACAGACTTCAACAGGGAACAAAGAGCACAACACTTCCCGCCAGCAGCTAGGCTGGAGCCTGCTATGACCCGCGCGCACTTATCAGTGAAGTGGGTCACGGCTGGCACAGAGCCCAACTAAACAGAGGAATTCTAAGAAGGGTGAACTGCCGTGGCCGCGACCCAGGAAGGCATCGTCACACTCTGTGGAAGTCCTGTGAAGACTGTCAGTCGGGAAGCGAAGTCTCGATCTAGCACCACCGGAGCCACTGGGCGAGGAGGACGGACGAGGCATAGCGTCCCGCTCAGTGGGAAGAAGGTGAAGAGTGCAGTGCTGTCGGAGAAGAAGAGAAGCTCCAGACGTCAACAATAACCCGAAGTTGGGTTCCAAGGAGCGGAGGCCGTCAGCCGGAGGCTGAGTAGCATCTCGGTACCAGGCAAACACCCCTAGTGGTGAGACTTGCGACGGCGAAGGGACAACAGGAGTGAAGGAGCGCAGAGGTCCTGTCACGAGAGCGTCGGGAGCTGCCCAGCGAAGGAGATGACGGTTGTCTGTCGAAGGTCACCTGGTAAGAAGCAGGGGCCGCCGAAGCAGGAGGAACTAGGCATCGAAGGGGAAGAGGGCCTGCTGCGGAACACACACGGAGGACTCTTACTGTAGGGACACCCGCCGCGCTGAGTGCACCGCTGAATTCGCCGCTCCGGAGATCGCCATACGTGAAGTCTGAGCGTGACTCCATCCCCAGGAGGATATGCGGCACAAGGGCGTGAAGTCAGACTTGCCCACGCAGACCAGTAAGCCGCGCCTGTCGAGGGAACCCAAAGTGCATCTCAATCTGTCTTCAAGGAGGGCTCCGACCGGTAACGCTAGGGCAGTTCGGCTGGAGAAGTCGACGTGCAGCTCGAAAAACGCCCGTCTGGTCCTGCCCACCACGACGAGCCATGACGGTCGAACCCCCGGAGGTCGCATACGACCCCGAAGGGAGCACGAGATACTGGCAGATCACGATGCCGAAGGCAACGGAGGCCAATGGCTGGAGACGGGTTGTCTGGGGACGCGCCAAATCATCCTGCTCCCAGGAGGCTCCGGTCGGTTCCATACCGACAAAGGTCTAGGGCCGTTGATGTGGTTGCACGAGACGCCCAACTGGCAGGAACGCGTGTCGACTGTCGTAGTCGGTACCAACAATCAGTAGGTCGAGGCCGAAGTGCAGGGGGCATCCTGAAGCACCCACTCAACAGCAGTGGTAGCCGGCAAGGCGTCGAGCAAGGCATGGTACGCCGCGTAGAAGGTGGCACCCAGCAGGTCAGGAGGTCCGAAACCGGGGTGAGCGGAGGGCGTCTCCGAGCCTTGCAGCGTGGAATGAAGTCCCGCATCTGCAGGTTGACGCTCAAGAACCCGGGACCTAGCGAAACAACCCGGTAGCGCCAGCAGGAACCTGGCGTCGCCGCTGAAGCTAGGAAGGAAGAAACGGCCCATTCTCTACAGCACTAACTTACCTGCCAACTGTAAGCTCTGTACCATGTGAACACAGCCTAGAACCCCGACATGCAATCCTACTAGGGGCCTCCACAGAGGTGAGCAGGGAACAAGGCATAGTACCCCAGGGTGCCGAAGTCTTCAGATTTACAGACCTGCCAACCCCTACACGGCTATAGGAGTAGTATTTGGGACAAGTGGTAGTAGTTTTGGAGAGTCAAGAGTAGTTTCCGCGAAGGCGGAAAAATCAAACAGTGGTGGGGGAGGGGGGGACCTTCCTTACTTCTGAGCGCCGAAAAATCAAACAGTGTGGAAGGGCGGGGGGGGGGGTTGGCAGCGCACCTTGCTTACTTCTGGCCGGCCAGATAATCAAACAGTGGGGGGTGGGGGGGGGGGGGTGAATACGGGGAATAGGGTTAAATGGAGATCGAGAACCGTGCAGCAGAATGCTACACTAAATTTTAATCTCCATGGTTTGGTCCGCTGACGATGACGAGTATCGGCAATTCAAAGCAAAACCGTGTCCTCGAAACACACATGAACTAGACATAAAAATTCACTGACTTGTGTCGCTCCAGTGTGTACGGCCGGCCGATAAGTGCGATGTCAAACACATCTTTACACATCGATTCCGGCTCCTTTCTTTTCAGCATGGTTCAGACCGTCGTTTATCTGACGCATTTTCTGAATAAAATCATGCACGCTGGGAAACCCGGAAGTTCACTCCGCTCATTCTCATTGGCCCTAACCACATGTTCTTACCGACTACAAACCGAAAACAACACAAAAAAGATTTTGGGGGTTTATTTTTTTCTTCAGCGTAGAATTTCATCAATGACCGTAGTAGCGTAGTATTGGAAACGTTGGCGTAGGAAAATACGGCGAAAGCGTAGTGGTTGGCAGGTCTGGATTTATGCGGAAGGTACGTCCAGGGTGAGGCATCACCGCCGGGCCGGCCGCCGACCGTTGTTTGAAGGGCCGGAAGGCGTACGTCGTAGCGCGTGCAGCCCGAGCCAACCAGTCCCATGAGAGTCAGACAAGCGGTTGCCCCCTGACCCTGAAGTCACGCCCGGGACGAGGGTACCCTTAAAGAGGCAGAACGCTATTGTAGGATTATGGCAGGCTTGGAGAGCCGTACTGTTGTCCCAACGGCAAGCGTGAACCCGAAGCGGAGGCGAGTAAGGACAGACTCTCACGGTGACTGCCGCAAGTAACGCGGCCACAGACTGTAGTAGTGGCGGCCTGTCCCAAGAGCGGGGGTCTGCTCGGTTCTTCCAACCCCCAGGGGGCCTTCTGCCCTGCCTACATCACATGCGGTAGACGAGGCGCGAGGACCCGTTGCACACTTGGCTCGTGCCTCCCTTGTGCGGTGAGCGTGCTCTCTTCCGTGCAGCCGTTTGGCGCGGTCGTGGCACCTCCTCACCGACCTGGGCGCGTGACGCTGAACGCTCGAAGATCCTATGGGACTCACAGTCCCGTCATGAGCCACGTTCATACCCCGAAACTCTGTGCCGCGAGCGGGAGCTCTTCCGTCCATCAGATTGTCCGGTCGTGGAGACTCGTTACTGACCTGGGAGCGAGATGCAGAACATTCGACGAGCAGACGTGGCTCGTGGTTCCGGCGTGCGTTAGGGACGTTCCCCGTTACTCTGTGCAGGGAGGGAGCGCTCTTCCTTCAGTCAGTTTGTCCGGTCGTAGAGACTCGTCACTGACCTGGTAGTGGGACGCTGAACGTCTGGAGATCCTGTGGGACTCGTGGTCCCAGTATGCGCCCGGCTCGTGCCCCATAACTCTGTGCAGCGAGTTGGCGTTATTCTGTGTAGTCAGTCTGTCCGGCCGAGGAGGCTCGTCACTGACCTGTGAGTGGGGTGCTGAACGTCCGTAGTCTAGACGGGGGGGCGGTCCCATCGTGAGTTCGCCTCATGCCTCCCTTCCCAGAGCAACGAGCGTGCCTCTTTCTGTCCCTCATTCCCACATTCTGCTGTCTGGTCCAGGGCTGTGACCGCTGTTTGTGCGTGTGCTGGCGTCGGCCCGGTAGTGGAGGTTCATCACTGACCTGTGAGCGGGAAGCCAAACGTTCGTAGTCTAGACGGGGGCGGTCCCATCGTGTGTTCGCCTCGTGCCTCTTGTCCCGAAGCAACGAGCATGCCACTTCTTCCTCTCGTTTCTGCGTTCTGCCATCTGGTCCGGGGCTTTGACCGCCGTTAGTGCGTGTGCTGGCGTCAGCCCGGTAGTAGCTGGACAGGCCAGAGGCTCCACGAGCAGGGGAAGATCACTTGACCCATCCGTGGTAGTTTGAGCGGGGGCCGAAGCTCGCTCCTGGGTAGGTGTCAGGCGTTCGTGGCGGTAAAACTCCCACAGCTGGGGCCATCGCTCTTCCAGCCAAGGGGAGGAGACAGCACAGGGATGCGTGGAAGCACAGCCGGAACAGGGCAGGCAGACTGCAAGATCACTAGGCCACCGAAATTCGCCACAGCGCGTGCAGGTACGGACCTGGTAACTGTAACACAGAGGCAACAATGAAGGACGAGCGAGCGTGGCCTCCGAGACCGCGCACCCATAATTATGCGCGCGAGGGTGATAACGAACTCAGTCAAGTGCACAGTGCGTGCCGCCGCCCGGCGCTCTTCCCTTCCCCTGAGCGCCGGTCGAGGGCAGTATCCGAGGTTTTACCTTGCCATAACGGTGAGAGGACCAAACCCACGCCGGTCGACACGACATCCGAAGGCGCCAAGGGACTCTCAGTCACCATCACCGGTCGAGGCCGTCCACAGGCACGCCAAGTCCAAGCCCACGAAGCACAGCCGAAGTTCAAAACCAGCTCAACACAAAGTCCAAGTGAGCTCAACACCCTCGAAGCTAGCACAATCCCTCGCAGCCAAGCCCCAACACCATCAGAAATAGTTTAAGGCAAGTCACAAGACAGCCAGGCACACCACACAGTAGTTCTGAAGAGCGACGTACATAACACAACCGTCCACAGGCTAGCTAAGAAACTAACTGGCGGGCTTCCGGTGGGCGCTTACCCAGATGGGGATGGAAGGGAGGCTACTCGGGTTACCGCCTAGGCTATGGCGCCCCTCGCCTGCCATCACTCCCATATACGTACACAACCAAAATCTGGCTAAAATTAGGCTAGCTAGGTAACGTTTCCTATTAGTAATGCCATCGGTAATGTGTTTTAAGGAAACAAAGAACCCTCTAGAAATAACTACAGCTTTCAACTAAAATCTAGGCGAATTCGATACAATGTTACGAAATGTTCCCAACAACTTTGACATCATATTTGAGGTCACTAGAATGATCGTGCCGTTTCGAGAACGTTATAGGTCAAACGAGGTTGGACTATAGCAACAATGTAATGAAAAGACGCGTCATTTAAGCTACACAACAGAAACCGATCGCAATTCTCCAGGCAAAAGAAAATGAATCCTACTAAAAAGGTACATAATTCTTATCCAAAATAACTTGAATATCAGATCTTTCCTATGATCAACACACACATGCTCTCAAAAGAATAACGCAACCACAAATGTAACACTCTCTCATACCAATCCGATAAGTCACGAGAGAAAAAAAAAATCCTCTAACTCACTGCAGACACTTGCACAAAACTGTGCATTTGCATGATGCCGCCCACTACTTACCATTACCAGTGACAAATAGAAACCTATACCTGACATCAAACTCTAAAGTTAAAACGATGTATTTCCCTGCTCCATACACACATCATTTTAACACATTCGAGACAAGCTGCAGCCGGATACGCGTATCCGGCTGTGGCGCATCTCAAATGAGTTAACATGCACAAGTCTTGTTATGTCACACTTTCACTTCAGCATGTGCTCGTGTTTGGTCAGCAGTCCATTTCTTGTTGCTAGTTAAATCAGAGGTTGCTAGGTTGATCGAACATCGGTAATCCACACCAGAAAATGCCATGAGAGTGATATAAATACATTCTGACAATGTTGTATTTCCATAATCTGCCCACCTGTTGTAGAATGTGGAGAGGGAGAGAAAGGTAATTTCCCCGATGCCCCCACTGCAGCTGGCACACACCACACCTGTCACAAGGAACAGACAGTAATAATTTTGAGTGTCTATTTATATCTGTGCTGGTCTGCAATACAGAGGTAGCACCACATCTGTCACAAGTAACAGCCAGCCACTGGCAGTCTGCTGCTGGTGACATGTGGCCTGATCTTTATATGTGCAGAGCAACCAGTCACAGCACTGGAAAATGAATTTTTCTCTAAAATGTATTTTTTCGAAAAATACTTACCGATGACATTACTATTAGGAAAACGTACCCTTAGCTTACCATTTCAGCCAAAATTCCGTTGTGTACCTACACGACAAGGGAGGCGACCCAAGGGCGTCATAGCCAGGTACCCTGAGTAGCCTCCCTATCTCGTTGCGTGCACAGGGTGTCACGCCAGTCTGAAGCTTAGCTTAGGAGCGGCAAGCGGGGCAGGCGGGAGGATCCTCCGAGTAATGTCATCGGTAAGTATTTTTCGAAAAAATACATTTTAGAGAAAAATTCATTTGTTTCCTAAAAAACATTACCGATGACATTACTATTAGGAAGAATAGCGAATAGGAGGTGGATGCTGCCTAGAATCACACTCCCTGTAACGGGCCCACCAGACCACCCCGGGGCACACTCCTGACCATTTCAGCTAAGCTAACGCAAGGCGCCTAGGCGCCGGGAGGGGATGTTGCGTGGCAGCGAAGGCCCCAGCCAGGGCTAGAGTCGCCCGAGGGCCCGAAAGGTCACTGCGGCAGCATCGGGCGAAGGTAGATCACGCCCGCCGACTCACGGCCATCCCAAGACTTGACGACACAGTTGTGGGTGAAGGCGACGCTCGTGGCCAGGGCTCTCACCTCGTGCGCCCTGATTTTCCACTTCTGAGCGTCCTCCGGGGAGAGGACCAGGCAGGCGGACAGGAAAACCCCCGCAGAGCCAGGAAGATATCGTCTGGCCGCAATGTCTGCCTTCTGGGGAACAAGGCAAAAGGAAGCGGGCACGTCCACTCCAGACGGGTTCGGATCGGCGCCGGGACACCTGTAAGGCCCTCCCAGGTCCTGCTGTCTGGTCTCCTGGGGTAGGCTAACCCCGTCAGTGCCGTAGGGCGATCACCTGGGGCACAGGTAATGGGGACCGAGTCTTTGGCAGGCAAGACAGGTCGGTCAGGAGCTGCCCAGAGCCATCCGTTCTGCACTGTACGCAGGCGAGGGCCAGGAGGAACCGGTCAGCCGGGTAGGGTCCACGAGGCGAGCCAAGGGGAGCGGTAAAAGCGGTCTAGACTGAGCCCATCTTCTTATGTCAGCACCCAGGGTAGGTCCTAGTGCGGAATCAGCGAGCGGAGGCACGGCTGCTGGGGGCCGAAGCGTGCCCTAAGGTCGGCACGGTCCTTGCCAGAGCCCAGGAGCGGGCGGCCCAGGTGGAGACACGTGACCGCTATCATGGCCAGGTAGCTCCCGAAGGTGATCGGCGCCAAGTTCTGCTCGACGAATAGCCAGAGAGGAGTAGGCAGATCTGTCGTCGCCCAAGGACCTCCGGACTCACCACTGTCCCTCATAGATGCGTCTGGTTGAAGGCCTGGGAGCTGTAGCGATAACCTCCACTGCTGCACTTGAGAACCTCTAGAAGTGAGGGCACGCCGCAGAATCCCCAGGCATGTGTGGAGAAGTCGCTTGGGGCACGGTTGGCACAGCCGCATCTGTCGGGGTTGCTTGAGCCTCGTGCGCTGGGTGGGGAACCGCAGGGCAGGGGGAGGGGGGAGGGGGGGGGTGTGGTGGGGCTCAGGGGTCGGTGGTCCAAGACTTGATCCAGCAAAATGGGGCCCGCAGCAACAGCACCGCGTTGGCACCCTTGAGCTTGAGCAGAACCTTGGGACTAGCAGCGTTGGCGGAGAAGCACCCGTGACGAGGGTCTCCCCAGAGATGGAGAGTGCGTCGACCGCCACGAGGGGGAGCTGGCAAATCCACTGTGTCGAGAAGAGGTCAGACAAGGGCGTCTTGCACCACGCGCAGATCCTCTTAAGATATCCGGATGGAGCGCCCACTTTGTGTCGATAAGCCGGCCGCGCCGCGAGCGGGAGTCGGCAGGACCATCAGGTGGGCAGGGGTGTGTCGCGCTCGGAGAGGGATGTTGCGATCTTCGCACCACTGGAGGATCTGTGACAGGAGCATGCAGAGGGAGCGGGCGGGGAACCCACCCCACCGCCGGATGTAGGAGCCCACAGTGGCGGTGTCGGACAGAACGAGAAGATCCAGGTGCTGGAGGCGTGTCTCTCACGAATGAAGGCTCACCCAATCGCCGCCAGCTCCGACCCATTGAGGTGCCTGTCTGCGAGGTCTGGAGGTCAGCGGCAGGAAGCGGTGAGGAACATCGGTAGAAGGCGCGCGTCCCATCCGGCGAGGCTCATGTCTGCGTCGAGGGATGCGCCTGACGGGAATTGTCCAGCAGGGGAGACGAGAGTGAAGCATCAGGAAGACCAGCACCAGGGTCGCAGAACCGCCAGGTGGGAAGCCAGAGCAGCCGAAGCGGTCAGGAGGAAGCCGGTCGAGAGGTAAGACATCTGCCATCGCGGTCATCAGGCCCAGGAGATGAAGACCAACCCTGGAGGGAACTGTGTCTACTAGAAACATCCGCCAGATGAAAGTCGCCAGTGTCTGGAACTGAGGCTCCGGTAGTCCCACCATGTTGCGGTCGGCCCGAACCACGTCCAAGCACACCACCGGTGGGAAGGCAACTTGCCGAAGATGACCGGGAGGCCGAGCCGATTGGGTAGATCGTGCAGCGCAACTCTGTCCTGCTCCGGAGCAGAAACGTCCCAGTAGTTCAAGGTAGGCTCAGGGCAGCCAGCCTGGCCTTGGCAAGAAGCGAGTGCCGAAATGCGTCGAGCATGTCCCGGCTGACCGCGAAGTCCAAGTCCTGTACCACCGTCCGCAAGGTTCAGGGTGTCACCAGGTGGAACGTAGATGCGGCGACGTCCTGATCAGCGCGGAGAAGACGATGACCGGACGCTACTTGCTGCCGGGCTAGGAGACCACGAAGAGACGGGTGTAGAAGGCAGGCATGCGACGCCATCCAGTCTCGAAGAACGTAGGCTCTGCGCCGAACTGTCAGGACAGCGGTCTACAGGGGAGAGCGCCGCAGCATCAGAGGGGACCAGAGGAGATCGAAGGAGGTCAGGAGGCCCTCGGCTGGTGAAACGGGCCCAAGGGTCGTCTGGGAGCAGCGGCTGGACCAGAGGTCCTAGTCGAGACCGTCACTGCCAGCAGGCTAGAAACGAAGAGGCGAGCGACCGCGCCGGGCCTGTCATAGATGCGTCTTCACTTCGGCAAGGAGGTCGCGGCAGGAACAGCGGACCACATCACGACGCATCGGGGCACAGTATGCGGCGGCAGCCATGGCGTCAGCGGAGACGGAAAACGCAGCCCGGTGTCCTCGACGCACCGGACAACAGTCTGTGCAGACAGCTCCGATCTCGCTCAGGCCAGGGCACAGCGCAAAAAGGTCGCAGTCCTGTCCAAGCTGCGGGGGAGCGGCGTAGCAAAGCTGAAGAGCAGTGTGCTGTCACCACCAGGGTAACCACTGCTGGTGAAGGTCCGACTGGGAGCCGTGAACCAGCGAAGGCAGACGGCCCTAAGTCCGCCGGGCCGGAGGAGTCGGAGAAGAAGCCAGTGTCGCTCAGGAGGTCCGCTGCCGGGGCGCGGAACACCCCGTCAAGGTCCAGGAAACCAGGGGCCGGGAAAAGAACTGGGACCGCCCGGAGGCATCCATCTGGGTCGACGCCTTCCTCTGAGCGGGGGAGGGGGGGACGGGGGGCAGGGAGCGATAGCTGCGCCATCGCGTCAAGGAACTGGGAGTCTCCATCCGAGGGCCAGGGGGCAACCAGCGACGAGGTTGACTGTCATCATGAGGAGAACTGCGATGGAGTCAATCTGGCCAACAGCTGGGGCTTGTCGGTGTCGGGGGATGCACGCCGGGGCGAGTGTGGGGTCAGTCGGGCCCTCGAGGAACGCGAAGTAGCATGGCGCAAGAAGGAGGAGGTACCACGCCAGAAGTGCGTCGGCCGACACGTCGGAGAACTGGGTCCCATCGGGGGCGGGATCAGTCACCGCAGAGTGAGCCGATCCATGGCGCCTCAGGGTGACGTAGCCGCTGGGCTGGTCCGAGAAGCGGTGGGGGGTGAAGTGAGAACCACGTCAAGGTCTGGAGCCGCTCGGTCCACAAGGCGGGGTGAAGCTTTCTGTGGGCCCGGCTCAGAGGAGGGGGCGCACAAGGTCCCGTAGCTACGTGCAGCTGGTGGCGCTTGTCACTCCGTGTGGGGCGGGACGAAAGGCGTCGCTATGGGACCGTACCCGAGGAGCGGCGGGGTTGGCTCCGAGCACCCGCAACGGAGCCCGAGAACTCGGACCGGGAGGTGGGATGAACAAGTTCGTTGTGGTCCAGGCTCTGAGGGCGGGCGCACAAAGGTCCAGCAGTCTCGTCCAGCAAGTGGAGCGTGCCACTCATCGTGGAGAGGGACGATCAACGTAGCCGCCAGACTGGGTCCGAGGAGCGGGGGTACCAATCCCACTCAGCCGCATCAGACGTCTCCTTTTCTCTGCTGTGAGCCAGGCTCTAAGGAGAGCGGGCGCACAGGGGTCCGGTAGCCTCATCTGGCTGGGGGCGCTTGTCACCCACCGTGGAGTGGGACAATCGACGTCGCTGCTGGACCGGCGTCCAGGAGCGGTTGGGCCGATTCTTGTAGCTGTGTCATAGCCCAAGAGAGCTCAGGCCTGGAGGCGGGGCGAGCAAGCTCACTGTGGGCCAGGCTCGGGGGAGCAGGCGCACACGAGTCCAGTAGTCTCGTCCGGGCGGGGGTACTTGCCATCGACCCTGGAGAGGGACGAAAGGCGTTGGTGCTGGCCTGGTTTCGAGAGGTTGGTGGGCCGATATCTAGTAGCCGCGTCAAGACCTGAGAGAACTCGGGCGGGGAGGCGGGGCGACCAAGCTTGCTGTGGGCCAGGTTCAATAGGCCATGTCCGGGGACCTGCAGCACGCATCGTAGCCTGGGTAGTCAGTCCCCCAACGTCAGAGTGGGTACGCCTCGTCGCATCTGCGGCGGCAGGGGGTGCGGTAGCGGGTGGCCGGTCTCAGGTCGGCGTAGGGCGGCCGCGCTGACATAAGCCCTCAAGCGGAGTCCAGTGCTCTTCCACCCAGGAGGCCTCGGGCATTGGAGGTCCTGAAAGAGCATGCAGGTTGAGTACTCAGTAACTGTAACACATAGCCAAAGTGAATTGATTGATTGATTGTACATTGCTTAACGTCCCGACAGCAACAAGGCTTTCTCAGGACGTGCCTGCACTGCTTGTGAAAAAAAAAATAAACAGAACATTGAATGTATGTTGCCAGCCGGTCAAATACATTAAATAAACCGAACACATGGGGCCTAAATAAAGCTAAGACCACCTAGCAACACACATCCAATATCAAGAGCTACAGGCAGTGCAGACAGTAGGGAGAGTTTGAAAAAGGCAAATACAGGTGAATGGACAAAGGGTAGACAGAAATACATGCCCCAGAATAGAGAGAAAAACCCACCCTGTGGGGCTGACCAGGGTGACCCTGGGAACTAAAAAATACCTAACCCCACCCAAGTCCCCCAGGGCAGACCCAGGTGGGGAGCCAAAGTGAAAGGCGAGCGAGCGTGGCTCCACAAGGCCATGCAAAACAAGTGCACACGCAAAACATAACAAAGCACTTCTATAGAGCGTCCCAGTAGCCCCTTTCCAAACAGACCACCTCATCTTGGTCAGGTATGACGCAAGCTCACGCTTAGTTGCCAATGATGCATTTGACAGTGTTACGATAAACCCAGGCCTTCCTACTGGGACGCTCGTTATCATATGTGAAGGCGACCTCCGTATAAATAGCCAATTTCATGGCCCTTGCCACCGCCCCGCGCACCGAGGCCTTACCTTGCCATGGCAAGAGAGGCCGGCGGGGAACCTGTTTGAAGGCCGTAGGTCACTGCTACGTGTAAGCTGCAGTCTGTCACGCTTGGTGGAAGGTTGAAGGCCCCTCATGCGCAGCGGAGAATGGCCCAATACCTCCCGCGTCAACCGAAGTCCCAGGCAAAACCAACGCAGGCACCTCGAAATCCAAAGGAAGTCCCAGTGCCCACATGGCAAATCCTTGAGAGAATGAAGGTAATCCAAGGCAGGCATGGTAAACGCCAATCCAAGGCAGGCACGGTAAACCACGGCAAATGCCAATCCACCGGTTACGACCGGTTCACAACCGTACACAGCCGAAACATCCAGTAGGCTGAACACAACCGTTCGCGGTAAGCTAAGCGAACAGATTGGCATGACACCCTGCGCACGCAACCGGATAGGGAGGTACAGGAGGCTACTCAGGGTACCTGGCTACGCCGCCCTTGGGTCGCCTCCCTTGTCGTGTAGGTACACAACGGAATTTTGGCTGAAATGGTAAGCTAAGGGTACGTTTTCCTAATAGTAATGTCGTCGGTAATGTTTTTGAGGAAACAATGTTAGTTTATGTGTAATGTGCAGGTCTGTGATTTTGGACCATACAGCTTCAGGTTGTAAGGTCCAAATTAACAGAACAGCAAATTACATGACACTCAACACGTTGCCATTAAACAGACAGCTATAGCACAGAAAATGTGTGTTTATATAATATAAAGTGATGGTATGTGATTTTGGTACCCTGTTAAAGCTGTTAAGGTCCAAATTCACAAACCAACACATGTAAATGACAAGTAACACTGCAAATAAGAGTGCTTTGTCTTGATACTGTAACAAAAAAAATTAGAAGTTTGTAAACCATTTCAAAAAGCATATGACATGCACATACAGGTTTCAAAATGTACAGGAGACATTACTGACACATAAATATAGCTACTAGTATCACCGATATGTAAATATATCAAACATGAATTTTATTTAAAAACTCAACCCCAGCATGGGATCACTTAAAACGCATTCAACTTTGACACACTACAAGACATTTCAACGGCGTCAAGCTATCATGGCTCCACCCTTGACCTAGCATGGTTGAACCTTCTCCTTAAAGCGCCGGACATATTATGAATTTTAACTAGGAAAAGTGACCTCTAAATAAACTCAACCCTCTTTTCTGAGAGGACGAAACTCAACATTGCAAATGCTAAAAATTACTAACTCATTCAGCCCCAACACACCTAAGCAAGACATGGATCGAGCATGATAGTTCAAGGGTGGTGCCAGAATAGCTTGGCGCACATAGGCGACAAGCTATTGTGGCACCACCCTTGAACTATCATGCTCGATCTGTCTCTAGAATTCTAATACAGTCCTTCCCTTTTGAAGGCAAGTTCAAAATTTGGGTTAGAAAGAATGTGTTAATTGCCAAAGCGCATATTGTACGGCGGAAAAGGGAGGGTTATGTTCATTGAGTTTTCATTTAGTTTTCCCACATAAAATTCATAATACATTTGGCACACTTGAACCGTAATGTAGTTTTTACAGGACAACTTTCAGTTTGGGAAATTACGACCCTAGGACACAATCTATTAAATTGGATTTGTATGCAGGATTAGTAAGATAAAGACCAACCTATAATGCTCAGCCAGACCTCATGTGCAAAGGCTACAATCAGAAAACTGGCCAATGCAAACAATATCACCAACAACACTTTGAACCTGAAAGCAGAAAACAAACAAAACAAAAATGATGGCTAAGTAAAAGAAATAGCTGTGGTACATAATGCTGTTGAACCCTCTTTACTGTATCTGTATGCTCATTCACCTGACATGGGAAGGCTATTCTGTGCGTTTTTTGCACCAAAACTGTACCACGCAGAGAACAACATTTTGCCACAACAAATTCAGTACTGACATACTACAAGAAGATATGGACTGACTATGATATTTAATGGATGGTGCCAGAATAGCCTGGTGACGACAAGCTTTTCCAGCACCATTCTTGAATTACCGGTATCCTGTCTCCTGAACTGCCATCAAGCCTTCAGAAGACAATTCCCAAATTTGTGAATTGGACCTTACAGTTCAATGTGTCAAAACATGCATGGCAAAACGTCTTCGGCCCCTGACGGACACAGCGGCTGTCATGGGCCCGAGGACCTTTGCATGCTGGGATACACCAGTATGCATGTTTTGCACAATGAACATTAACAAGAAATAACAATAACACGAAATAACCAACCAACCAAAGTAGTAGGTATGTCGAGTTTACTGTTCTTCCACAGGTAAAAATAGAATGAGGTCTGCTTACCAATAAGGTAGTCTTTGAATGTAGAATGGTGCCGTAAACTTGATGACTAGTGTTGGCAAAATATCAGCCAGAAGAATAGCCTGGAAAGTAACAAACATATCCATGGAGTCAATATGAAGTATATGCAAAATCAGGCACTGTCCAAAATCACTGACCAGCACATAAACTGTATTACAATGTCCGCATATCATTAACCCATAAAGACCTGACATGCCGTGACAAGGTGTGGATCGACCATGATAGTTCAAAGGTGGTGTCAGAATAGCTTGGCACCTGTAGGCGCCAAGCTATTCTGACACCATCGTTGAACTGTCATATGCGATCTGTCTACAGAACTTTGATGAAGACACCAAAGGATATCTAAAAAGATGATAATTTCATCCTCAGGATGTAATTTGAAACAATGAAAAATTCACCAGGCTATCTCACTCAATGCTCCGTTGACCCCCAGCTGAGAGACCAGCAAGCAGGATTCAGGAAGAACCGATCATGTACAGACCAGATCGCCACTCTCCGCATCATCGTGGAACAGTCTCTGGAGTGGAGCTCCCCGCTGTACGTCAACTTTGTGGATTATGAGAAAGCATTTGACAGCGTGGACCGAGAGACTCTGTGGAAACTCCTACGACACTACGGTGTACCCACAAAGCTCGTCCGCCTGATCAAGAGCAGCTATGATGGCATGACATGTCGCGTGATCCACGAAGGGCAGTTCACCAGAGAGCTCCAGGTCAGAACTGGTGTCAGGCAGGGGTGTCTGCTGTCTCCGTTCCTCTTCCTACTGGCCATAGACTGGGTCATGAAGATGACCACAAAGCACAGACGAAGTGGAATACAGTGGACACTGTGGACACAGCTTGACGACCTCGATTTTGCAGACGACTTGGCTTTACTGTCCCACACTCATCAACAAATGCAGGACAAGACCACGAGGCTTGCTGACATCTCGTCCCAAGTGGGCCTCACCATTCACAAACAGAAAACAAAGACAATGAGGCTGAACGCAACCAGGGAAGAACCAGTCTTGCTTGCTGGCACCCCGTTGGAGGAGGTGGAGTCCTTCACCTATCTCGGGAGCATCATAGACAAAAAAGGCGGCACTGATGCAGATGTCAGAGCACGAATCGGTAAAGCCAGAGCAGCCTTTCTCCAGTTGAAAAAAGTGTGGAGTTCCAGAGAGCTGTCACAACACACCAAAGTCCGGATTTTCAACTCCAATGTAAAAGCAGTTCTCCTATATGGAGCAGAGACATGGAGATTGACAAAAACCACAGTCAACAGAGTACAGACCTTCATGAACAGTTGCCTTAGAAGAATTTTGAAAATCCACTGGCCAGAGAAGATCAGCAACGTCAGACTCTGGGAGAGAACAGAGCAGATAACAGCAGAGAATGAAATTGGGCGAAGAAGATGGGGATGGATCGGTCACAGTCTGAGAAAGCCAGCTTCCAGTATCACTAGGCAGGCATTGTCATGGAACCCCCAGGGAAAGAGGAAAAGAGGTAGGCCGAGAAACTCCTGGCGTCGAGACCTCCAAGCAGACATCAAGAGACTGGGAACCACCTGGAGTAGAATCGAAGGAGAAGCACAGGACAGGAGTTGCTGGAGGTCTCTCGTCGACGGCCTATACCCGGGTAGGGGTGACAGGCGTAAGTAAGTAAGTAAGTATCTCACTCAATCTTATTCAGATCCACAAAACCTCATCAGAAAATGTCACTCAACTATCTGCCAATTTTTAAGATATATATTCTCAGCAGTTACCATTAGCAGATTCTACAAGCATGAACTTGAAAACAATTCACTCCACTGACAATTAATGCCCAGTGACACCAGTGATTTCATGAGACAAAATTGAAAAGAAAACGATCATCTCCCTCTCCCTCTCACACACACACACCTGACAACCTCTTTTTCCAAACAAAAAATGTGTACTTGACTCACCCCAGTGCCAACAGGATTGCACGAGAGATATTCATCTTCATTCCCTGATGACGTAGTGGCCGGAGCAAGTGTCTACGTATTAAAACAGTGTACTATATTTAGAACCTTTAACCCTTTGGCTGTCAGTAGTGGTTTATGTCACAATGATTCCTGTAGGAATCTTCGTGACTAAAACCGCTACTGACAGCCAAAGGGTTAAACATTTACATTTCCAAAGTCCAGCTGAAAACATAATTTCACAATTCTGTTTTAAACACATTTAATTTTAACCTTAGGACGCCGCAGCAGTAAGTGGATCAGCCATGAATGTTCAAGGCTTGCGCCAGATTAGCTTGGTGTCTGCAAGGCCCCTAGCTAATTTGGCATAACCTTTGAACTATCAAGGCTGGTCAATCTCCCACAGCTGGTAAACATCCAAACAGAAACATTGAAAAGTCAAAATTAGGTGTGAATGTGTAAAACTGATTACACTATAAATAATACATACTGGGGTACGAGTTAATTCTGTGATGCTAATCTTACCCTACCCTTAATTCAAAGCCAATCCAAATAATGACCAAAATATTTTGCTGAAATATGTATTTGTTTCTTCAAAAACATTACCGATGCCATTACTTAAGTGGAACAACCCATAGCTAGCGTAATTTTAGCCCAAAAACTTACGATGTGTACCCTTGGAGCCAGGGGAGGCCACCAAGGGTACCGTGGTCTAGTACCCGGGTAGCCTCACTTACCCCGCCGACAGGTGAACGACAGCTCACTACCAATCCAACCAGTTCTTTCCTTTAGCTTAAAGTGTGCAGACGTGTCTGCTTAGCCCTCCTTGGCTGTGTATGGTAGGCTTGGTTAGCGCTTGCTACCTAGCCTGTGTACCTTCGGACTTCTGCTGTGTAGCCTTCGTTGAGACTAGAGTTCGACTACGTTAGTCTCTGCGCCTTGTCTTCGCAGTGACGGTGCTTGTGAGCGCGAGTGTGCCAGCTCAGGCGTCGTGCCGGCTTCGCGCCGCTGGGCGCTCTGCCCTAGTCCGGCTGAACTGTTGCGGTTGTGTGTGGCCCTCGGACTTCGCCTCGCTTCTCGGCTGTTCTGCCGCCTCTTCGGTCGTTTCGCCGTCGGCCTGCCGTTCCCGTTGCAGGACTTCCGTCCCTGTTCGACTGGCTCCCCGTGTCTGGGCGCCGCTGCTTCTTCTCTTCGACCTCAGGTTTCCTTCCCTGCCCTGCGACATGGCCAGGTAAGGTCTTGATTTTTTCTTTGCTAGCGCCTGTGGCGACGTGCGTAGCGGCGGCTTGCCTCCTTGCTTGATGTTTCGACTCAAGTTAGAGGGACTGAAAAAAAAAAAAAAAAAAAAAAAAAAAAAAAAAACAGGGACTTGGGACGGCATGAGGACGTAGTGGGAAGTGTCGGTGCGCGTTCGTTTCGTGGAAATGCCGCTTCGACCAGTCGCCTTGTAGTGTCTTTTTATGTTGCAGTGCTCACGTCACCTGCACCAGATGTGGCGACTTCCAGTGGCCGTCGGACAAGCATGCAGTTTGCCTCCTCTGCTCTGGTTGTTCCTCGAGCCGCACCTGTGATGTCTGCGCTCTCTGGGAGGAGGAACAATGGGCCCAGCTGTGGCGGTTTTATCGGCGTGACAACACTAGACCGCCGCCCGCCAGCACCAGCAAGCATGCTCCGGCCAAGAAAGACCCGACACGCACCTACGTCGCCGTTGGGGGACGGCAGTCTAAGGCTCCCCCCTTGCGCACCCACTCTCTCGAGTCGGGTCCGCAGCGAGTCCGCTCGCCCCGCTCTGCGGAAAACAAACAAGCCCCAACCCTCGTCGTTGGGGGATGCCTTTCTCCCCCCTTGCGCACCAGCTCGCTCGAGCCAGGTCCGCAGCGAGCTAGCTCGCCCCGCCTTGCGGACCCCAAGCCTCACAAGACCACCGACGTTGTTGGACACCGTGCTCCTCCGTCGCCGGACCCTCGGCTTCGTCCTTCGACCTCGGAGTTTCGTCCCCTTGCCCTCGATCGTCGGGAGTCCGCCCCTAGGAAGGACCGGTCGCATCGCAGCCCTCTTCCGCGCCCTCCGTCTCGGACTGCCTCTTCTCGGCCTCGGACCCGGAGCCCCTCGTCTGCTTCTCGGCCTTCCCGCCTGGTGCGTTCGGCGCGCCCCTCTTCTTCGGTGGCTTCGAGTTCCCGGTCTTCTCGCCACTCTCGTCGTCCTTCTCCTCGGCCTGGGGAGGTACCTTCGTCCGTGCGGCGCTCTTCCCGTCGGGATGGTTCTCCGTTCTTCCGACCGTCTCCTCGCCGCCGGCCGTCCTCTCCCCCCTTTCCTCCCCGGCTTCCCTCCTCCCGCCGGCCCCGCTCCCCTTCCTGTCGTCGACATCGCCGTCGCTCCGCTTCGCACGGACGTTCCACTCGTCGGTTTCACCGCTCCCGTTCGCGCCATCGCGGCCGCTCTCCTCGCTCGCGCTCCTCCTCGTGGCGGCGCTCGGCTCCTCGCCCCCCTGTGCGGCGACCTCCTGCTTCGCCTGTGGATGTTCTCAGCATCGCCCTGGAGGACTCTGGCTCCTTCTTGGACCGCTCGGCTTCCTCGCTTCCGCGCTCGCCGTCAGCTCCCTTGTCGCCTTCTTTATACGGACGACCAGGACGGAGACTCTTGCTTCGCTGGACGTAGCCGCGCGTCTTGTCGCCTCGTGTCTTCCTCCGGACGCCTGTCCCCCGTCGCCACCTCCCAAGAGGAAGATCTCGGCGTTTGTGGATGCGGATCGCCCCTCCAAGAAGTTTAAGTCCCTCCCTCAGCCACCGGGATTTCTGGGCCTTCGTGACGCCTTCTCCGCGCTCCTTCTACAGGGTTCAGGCTCGGATGCGCCCTTCTTCTTCACCGACGCTCGCTGGCCGTCTGACTTGGATATCGCCTTTCAGCACTCCTGGTATGCCGGACACTCTCAGGCCTTCGCTGCTTCCTTACCCGCGGTGGATCCGGCCGCCCAACTGCAAGCTGGTGGACTGCGTGCGTCTCGCCGCTGCATCTCCCCTGGACTGGAACGGACGGCGATTCTCATACGCAACGCCCTCTCCTGCACGGGTTTCCTCGACCTCACCACGCAAGCGATTGTCAGACTGTTGGAACGGCATGGACACCTCTCGGCTTCGCCGCTCGTAGGGGACCTCCTCGCCTTGGCTACGGCCGCTAACCGGGCTGCGTATCATGCTTCAGTCAACTCCATGGCCGCTGCCGCGAACTGCGATTTGCTCCGCCGAGATGCTGTACTTGCCGTCTGCCCCGACATTCCACAGGACCTGCGGAGACAGCTGCGTCAAGCTCCGCTCGGGGATCCCCTTCTCTTCGGTCCTACCTGGCAGTCGGTGAAGGATGCTAATAAGGACCTCTGGCCTTCCCGCGCCTCCTCCGCCCGCTTTCAAGCAGCCCGCAAGGCTTTGGGTCGCGCCCTGCGGTCCTCCAGATCCGCCCAAGCCCAGCGCCCGCAACGTCGCCGCCTCCCGCTTCGGCGCCCCGCTGCCCGCCGCGCTGCCCCCCCCCCCTCCCCCGACAGGAAGAAGCAGCCTCCGCCCCGGCCTGGCCCAAGCCCGCCCGCCGCCCTGCGCGGGGTCGGGCCCGGTGACTATCCCCCTCCTGTTCCCCCGCCGACCGCTTCCGGGTCTCCAGTCGGCGGGAGGCTGGCCCTGTACAGCGACGTCTGGCGGTCGCTGTTTCCCGACGACCCGTGGATCTCCTCCACCGTCTCCGAGGGCCTCCTGCTCTCCTTTCGGACCCCCCCGCCTCTGCGCCGCACCCCCCTCTGGACGGCCGCCCCTTCGGATGTCTCCAAGGCTGCGGCACTTCGCGAGGAGATCTCCGCTTTGCTGCGAAAGAATGCCACGGAGGTAGTGCAGCGTCACGACTCTCCCGGGTTTTACAGTCGCCTCTTCCTCGTCCCCAAGCCCGGCAACAGGTGGCGTCCCATCATCGACCTCTCGGCGCTGAACGCGTTCATCACGGCTCCGCGCTTCCGCATGGAAACTGCCAGAGCTCTGCGCGCCGCGGTTCGGCCCATGGACTTCGCCGTAAGCCTGGATCTCGCGGACGCGTACCTGCAGGTTCCAGTACACCCGGCGTCCAGACGCTTTCTTCGCTTCGCCTGCGACGGCGTCGTTTATCAATTCCGCGCCCTGCCCTTCGGTCTCAACCTCAGCCCATGGGTGTTCACCAGGATCATGGATGGCGTCGTCGCCAAGGCCAGGCAGACTTCAGCGAGTCCTTCGTCGAACTACCTCGACGATCTGCTCCTACGCAACCAGTCGGCTTCCGCCCTGGAGACGGATCGAGACGCCCTACGGGCCCTCCTCGACAGCCTCGGCTTCATCGTCAACCTAGGCAAGTCGGACCTCGTCCCGTCCCGCCGGTTTGTCCACCTCGGCATGGAGTTCCTCACGGACCTCAACTTAGTGCGACTACCGGAGCCACGGATCCTGAAGCTGGCAGACCTGGCCTTTGCAGTTTCCCAGGAGGAGACGGTCCCCGCCAGAGTTTGGCTGCAACTCTTGGGCCTGATGAGCGCGGCTGCGGATCTCCTCCCCCTTGGTCGCCTCTACTCGCGCCCGCTCCAACTTCACCTGCTTCTTCACTGGCGTCCTTCGACCTCCGACATCGAGGCCCCCGTTCCGGTGCTTCCCATGCTCCTTCCACACCTTCGCCGCTGGGCAGACCCTGTCTGGCTTGCGACCGGAGTCCCGCTCCTTTCCCCACCCCCGCAGTTGTCCCTGTGCGTAGACGCCAGCCGTTCCGGCTGGGGCGCTCACCTTCTGCCGACGTTTGCCACGGCCTCCGGCCCCTGGCCACAGGAAGTCGCGGTCAAGCACATCAACTGGCTGGAGCTTCAGGCGGTGTGGCAAGCCCTCCTCGCATGGGAAACGACGGTCGGACAACAGGAGCTCCTCGTCCTTTCCGACAACTCCACTGTGGTGGCCTACATTCAGAAGCAGGGCGGGACCCGCTCCCCGTCCCTCTGCATACTTCTCTACCGACTTTTCCGCTGGTGCGAGGATCGCGGCGTTTCCCTCCGAGCGAGACACATTCCCGGACACCTGAACGTCCTAGCGGACTCCCTCTCCAGGAGCGGTCAGCTTCTCCACACCGAGTGGACGCTTCGCCCGGACATCTTCCGGATGATCTGCTCACAGTGGGAGACCCCCCTTATCGACCTCTTCGCGACAAGGTGGAACCACCAGCTCCCCCTGTTTGTCTCGCCTGTTCCGGATCCTCTAGCCTGGGCGGTCGATGCGCTCTCCATTCCCTGGGACGGTCTTTGCGCCTATGCTTACCCCCCCTCAGTCCTGGTACCCAAGGTCCTGCTCAAGCTGAAAGGATGCAACGCGATCCTCTTGCTAGTGGCGCCGTTCTGTTGGACCAAGTCTTGGACCACCGACCTCCTGAACCTCGCCACGGGACCCCCTCTGCGGCTTCCCACCCCTCGCACGATGCTCAAGCAGCCACGGCAGCCGCTCTTCCATCCGTGCCCCGAACGTCTGCTACTTCACGCTTGGAGGTTGTGCGGCAAGCCCTCGCCGCTAGAGGTTTCTCGCGTGAGACAGTGGCAGCTATCGCTTCAGCCCGCAGGCCCTCGACCCTCCGAGTCTACGAGGGAAAGTGGAGAGTGCTAGGAGCCTGGTGCGCCCTCCATCACCTCTCCCCTACTGCTCTGACTTCCCCCCAACTGGCTGAGTTCTTCCTCTGGCTCTTCGCCGATCAGCACTTGGCGCCGATCACCATCAGGGGCTACCTTGCTATGATCGCCGACACTTACCGGCACCTCGGCCGGGCGGACCCGGGCAAGTGTAAAGACCTCGCTGACCTCATGGACCACTTCGGCATTCAGCGACCAGCCCTCCGCTCCCTGATCCCACGTTGGGACCTTCCCTGGGTACTCACCTGGCTAAACACTGAGCGTTTCGAGCCGCTTCCCCTGGCAAGCCTGGCCGACCTCACGCGGAAGACCTGCTTTCTTCTCGCCTTAGCCACAGCCTCCAGAGTGAGTGAGCTGCACACGCTCTCCGTGCTCCCCGCCTGCCTGCAATTCAGGTCGGATGGATCCGTGCAGCTGCTGACGGACCCGGCCTTCTTGGCCAAGAACCAGTCTCCGTTGACAGCCCCCCAGGTGATCACCATTCGACCGCTGAAGCCGGTCGACTCGAGCAAGGAAGTCAGACAACAGGACCCGGTGAGAGCCTTACGAGTGTACCTGCGCCGTACCAAGCCGCTCCGCCGGGGACGCACCCGCCTTTTTCTTCCTCTGTCCCCAGGTAGACAAGATATCTCAGCCCAGACGATCTCCTCCTGGCTCAGATGGGTGATACGTTCCGCCTACCAGGACCTCTGCCCGGACGCTGCCAAGCGACTACACATCCGGGCCCACGAGGTCAGAGCCATGGCTGCAAGCCTCGCCTTCGACCGCAACTGCGCTGTGCGAGACATCGTGGCGGCCGTTGGCTGGCGGACCGAGTCTACCTTCGCCCGGTTCTACCTACGTAACCTGGCTGGCCAGCGTGACAACCTGGCCCTGGTGGGGGACATTACGGCGGCGCGACACTCCCTCCCGGCACCCTCGGTGCCGTAGGTAAACCTTTAGCTAAAATTTTCGGGAGCGCGCGCCGAGGAGGACGGGTCTTGCTAGCTCGGTTGGCTACTGGGTTATGCGGCACCCTCCTCCTCTTCGCCATTCTCCACTTAAGTAATGGCATCGGTAATGTTTTTGAAGAAACAAATTAATTTTTCTCTAAAATGTATTTTTTCAAAAAATACTTACCGATGCCATTACTCGGATGACCCTCCCACCTGCCCCGCTAGCCGCTCCTCAGTCAATGAAAGAACTGGTTGGATTGTAGTGAGCTGTCGTTCACCTGTCGGTGGGGTAAGGGAGGCTACCCGGGTACTAGACCACGGTACCCTTGGTGGCCTCCCCTGGCTCCAAGGGTACACATCGTAAGTTTTTGGGCTAAAATTACGCTAGCTATGGGTTGTTCCACTTAAGTAATGGCATCGGTAAGTATTTTTCGAAAAAATACATTTTAGAGAAAAATTAATTTTTCTCTAAAATTTATTTTTTCGAAAAATACTTACTGATGACATTACTATTAGGAAGTACACTTATCTTACCGATTTCAGCCTCCAAACCGTAGTGTGTTGCTACACAACCAGGGACGTAACTCTGGCAAGCAGTTACCACGTACCCTGGGTAGCCTCCCTTCCTCCTCACGTGAGCTGTCTACTCACGCCAGTCTTATCTTAGCGTACTGGTGGCAAGCGGGATAGGCGGGAGGGACGTTTGAGTTATGTCATCGGTAAGTATTTTTCGAAAAAATACATTTTAGAGAAAAATACATTTGTTTCCTAAAAAACATTACCGATGACATTATTATTAGGAAGAATTGCGAAGAGGAGGAGGGTGCCGCTCATTACCACCTACCCCTGTGTCAACGCTTAGCAAGGCCCCCCTTCGGTGCACACTCCAGACGATTTCAGCTAAGCGGTACCCAAGGCGCTTCCAGCGCCGGGAGGGAGTGTCGCGCCGCAGTGATGAGCCCCCCTAGGGCCAGGCTCTCTCCGTGGCCATAGAGGTCTCCGAGGGTGACGCGGGCAGTCGATTCCGTCCACCAGCCCCCCGCTGTTACATTGTCATCAGTGCACAGTTGTATTGGAAGTGAGGCTCGTGCCAGAGGCTCTGACCGCAAGTGTCCTGATCCGCAGCCTCTTCACGCCCTCTGGGGAGAGGTCTGGTTATGCAGAACGTATGACTCCGCTAGGCAAGCAGAGATAGTCTGGGCAGAAAGCCGTTCCTGCCTGACGCCTGGGGGCTTGGCCGGCGGCGGCAGATTCCCACGCCCAGACCGGGTCCTGCTGTCGGGACTCCCAGGACTGGCCACGGCCCTGCAGTGGCCGCCGTGGCGTCTGAGGCGCGGCCGAGGGGGGGTCTATCCTGGCAAATAACGTCGGCCTGGTGAGGAGCAGTACCGAGGCATCAGTCTTAAGCTGCAGACAGGGTGGGGGGGGGGGGGTGCACTGAGAGTGCGTGTAAATCGCTCTCCCAAGACGCTGGTAGACTGTCCGCTTTGCCGAGAAGTCCCTAGTGGTGGGGGCATGCCGCAAGATCTCCAGGCGTGAAGGAGGGGTCTGTCCGACGAAGGGAAGAGATCTTGCCGTGTCTAACTGGCACCATGCGAGGCATGGGGAGTCCCCAGCGAGGATCTGAGGCGAGGCTCAGAAGATTGGTAGTCCAGCACTTGATCCAGCTGAATGGAGCCACCAGGTGAAGCACTGCATAGCTGCCCCTGCACTTCTGTAGAACCGCGGGCACCTGCCCGGAGGGAGGAAAGCGTCCGCCCGGAGGCCAGGCGAGTGGGTCCACGACGGGGGAGACGAAGGTAGAAGCGAGGTCCATCCGTCACACCCCAGTTGACCATGGGTGCCTCCCCGTTGCCTGCAGAACATCTGAAGAGGTCAGTGCGGTGGGGGCACTTGGAGGCAGGATGTGGGCGCCGCTGCGCTAGGGAGACCAGTAGCACGCAGAAGACCTGGGAAGGGTCACGACTGCTGTGATGGCGGCGAGGACCCAGACCTCCTGGTCCATGACGCGGGTGTCCCAAGTGAGGAGAACGAGCCAACTGCCTTCCACTCCACTAGTAGAGGTGTATGCCGCTAGGAATGTCAGCAAAGGCCTGCAGTCGCGCTAAGGTCCGGGAGCAGGGCGCTCCCCAGCTGGCGAGGCTTGCGTCCATGCTGAGCGACTGGTCAAGCTGGGGGGGGAGGAGAGGCACTCCTGACGTAGCCGCCCCTGTCCAGCGAGACAGGACCCACCATTCTGCAGAAGAGGACGGACCAGTGGGAGCACCGGGAAGAGGGCTTCTAGAACTCCCGAAGATGGGTGCTGAAGCAGGGGAAGCGGTAGAATCGGACATGAGGAGGGTCGACTGAACGGAACAAGTCTGCCGTCGCACTGAAGGGCCTCAGGAGCTGTAGCCACACCCGAGTGGGGACATCCACAGCGCGGGACACTTGCAGGGCTAGCACCGCAAACTTCCTGAATGGAGCTCAGGTAGTTACTGTGTTGAGGCCAGACGTCCAAGAACGATTCATGCCCGTCTCATTCGGTTCTGAAGGTCCGTCATCCACCGCGTTGCGGGGCAGCATCAGCCGCAGTCGGCCAGGCTCTGTGGAGCGGGCGGACAATTCCAGTAGCCTCGTCCGGCTTAGGGGCGCTGTCATTCATCACGGTGCGGGGCAGCATCAGCCGTCATCGGCCAGGCTCCGTGGAGAGGGCGGACAAGGTCCCGTAGCCTTATTCAGTTTAGAAGGTCTGTCATGCACCTGTTGTGTGGCGGCATCAGCCGCTGTCAGCCAGGTTCAGTGGAGTGGGCGGACAAATTCCAGTAGCCTTGTCCGGGTTAGGGGGGCTGTCAATCACGCGGTGCGGTGCGGAACGGCATCAGCTGCCCGTGGAGCGGGCGGACAAGATCCATTAGCCCTGTCCGGCTAGGTGGCCTGCCGATCATGCGTAGCGGGGCGTCCGAAGCCGCTGCCGGCCGCATTCCTAGGAGTGAGTGGGTGGGAAAGTCTCAAGGCCCGATGCGGCCACCGGATCTGTCCCCGCGAGGTGGAGCGACACGAGCGGCTGCAAGTCCGAGTGTGGTAGTGTGGGCCGGGGACCGGAAGGCAGAAGAGTAGCCCTCTCGCTTAGATCCACGCCGGAGCGGTCGCTGAGAACGCCTGAGGCGGCCCGGATACGAAGCTTAGGCCCGGCGCCGCCGAGCAGCGAGAAGAAAAGGCCGTGTGTGACCCCAGAGTGTGCTGTACTGTGCCCCCGAAACCAGTGGTCCCCTGGCTCCTGGGCCCTGGCGGGAAGACTGCCAACAAGAGTCTGCTCCCCGCTGGAAGGTGGGGCATCCGCCGCTGTCGAGCCCAGACCGGGGTGCGGGCGGCGAGGTCCGAAGACACGTGAGGGGCGAGAGGACACATCACAGCGTAGCGGGGGGGACTCCAGCCACCGCTGGTCGCATACTTGTATGAGCGATCGGCTGAGATCTCGAAGGACATATGGGGCACAGGGTTGTTCACCGCATAGCAGGGCGACATCAGACGCTGCCGGCCGCGCTCCTGAGGCTGAGTGGGCGGGCAAGGACTCGTCGGCCCTATGGGGTCACAAGATAATCTATCGCATAGCAGGGCAGCCCCAGCCGCTGCTGGCCACGCTCCTAGGAGCGGGTGGGTTCCGAGTGCATGCTTCGAAAAGTGCAATCTGCTGTGCCACCGCAGAGCGCCAAAGAGTGCGAAGCACAATATGGGGCTGTAGGCTAATCAGGCAGGATTCTACCCGAAGCACCTAAGGTGGAGGACTTTAGAACGTGCGAGTAGCGAGGCATGCTAATCAAGCGGGACATTACGAGTAGTGCCCGACGACGCATGGCCGTAGCGTGGCGGAGACGACAGTCAAGGGGAGCTGGCCTTGATGCGGTGCGTCCACCAGCAAGTCTAGTTCGCTATAACCTGAGAAAAGGAGTCTCACCTGTAAGCTCACCCACTGGAGCGCGAGCACATGCGTTTCCTGCCTGGGCTCTGGCCGAGCGTAGGCGCCGGCGGGGAGAAGAATACCGTACCTCATCGGCCGCCTAGTGGGGCAACTTCCAACGCCTGTCTCACCCGTCTGCCAGAAGCACCACCCGAACAGGTGGTCCAAATCGTGGTGCGCAACACCCGGCGCCACAGGCCACAGAAAGGCCCCACCAAAGGGCAGGTCGTCAGTTGCACTGTAACACAGAACATACATGTAAAACACGACCGCGCGTGGCGCCCGAGGCCACGTGAACTTAGCTCACAACCGGTCTGTCAAGCTGCAAAGTCGAAACGCAACAGCAAAACCACCGTAAACGCACAGAAAATGCCAAGGCCAAGCTCATCCCGTCGGCACAATGGCATTATCCGAGGCCTTACCTCACCATATCCTAAAGAAAGCTTGACCAAGGTAGAAGATAATCCAGTCGACAAAATTTGCGGAGACTGAAACCAGCAATCCTTTCACAAGGCAGCTAAGCATAAGACTGGCGTGAGTAGACAGCTCACGTGAGGAAGAAGGGAGGCTACCCAGGGTACTTGGTAACTGCTTGCTAGAGTTAGGTCCCTGGTTGTGTACTTTCTAATAGTAATGTCATATGTAATGTTTTTGAGAAAACAAATATAAATTCTTCATAAATTCATTATACTGATATGGGATATTCAACCTTTTATTACTGGCAGTTTTAAAACAATTGAGAAGAAAGAGAACTAAACAGTCGTACAGTGGTATTTGTAGTTTCATTACTGTGACCGTTATCCGCTTCCTCCTCCTTTAGAATATCATGCGCAGCACTCAGCATAACAACATATGCAAAGTTGTTGCACAGTCCCAGGAACCTGAAACAGTTGACATTTCCCAGTGAACTAACAGTAACAGTCCTAGGGAAAACGTCAGTTGCTGTGGGGATGCACATGGCCAACACTTTTTCCCATGCCAACGTACATACACTTTGTTTCTGAAATCTGTGTTCACTGAACGACCAGACGCCACAGCTGTCCAAAGAACATGGACACAGAGTGGCCTCAGCAAGAGGCATAAATCCTCATGAGCCCCCGCAGTCGCGGGGGCTCACGAGAATCTATGCTTCTTGCAGTTTAAATCGCGTTCACTTTTTCTTGGCAGTGAAGGGGTTAATAAAATCCTAATCATGTTGTTACAACATTCAAAAGACAATCTTGCTAAATCTTGCATGAATACCTCCTGTATCATTTAACACATTCAGTCAAAGTCCACAAGTTTTGGATTTGTCTTCTGAATGCAACATTACAGGTCAAAAGACATCGACCATGATAGTTCATGATAGCTTGCATAGAGGCACCAAGCTAAATTAGCACCACCCTTGAACTATCACATCTTAATGTTACATATAGCAAACACTGAATGAACATGTATACATTGTACTCTGTAGCTTAATTCCTTCTTAAAAGTTGTGCTTACCAGAAAGCCACAAGATTCCGCTTTAAAGCTGGTGTTCCTGAGGCTGTTGCACTCTGTTCATCCACTGAAAACCAAATAGCATCACTCCATCACACCACAGCGGGAGATGGATTGACCACAACAGTGCAAAAGTAGAGTTTGATCATCTTGCCACCTTGGAAGGTGCCAAGCTAACAGACGTTAGGAAATCAGAAGTGGGAAAAGAACTGCATGTGTTTCAACAAAACTAAAAGCCCAGATAAACAATATACAATATATCACAATTTACATGTTTGTCCTGACTTTTAATCCACTGCTTACATCAAAACCTGTGCAGTTTTTGATTTTCTGAGCTCTGAAAATATAATACCAGTATTAGACCACTATCCTTGAACTGTGTGAAGGTGCCGGATACTCCCACCTCCTTTCCAGCCTAAAATTTCTTTATAATGCTTTAATTACAATGAGTTTGGAACCCCCCCCCCCAACACAAACACCACACCCACTTGCATTTTGTTTATGTTTGCTTGTTGCGGGGTGAAAGAGGGTGTCAGCATGTCATCTTCTTTTGGTCATTAAATACCATTAATATGTTATGGATCATACATTACAAAATATGTTCAAAGAAATGAAGGGGAGTGGAGTTTTCATCCAATGTCATTACAGTGATCTGCTCCATGGCAGACTTTGTTTAATAATATTCACCGACATAATGGGTTATCAATATTGTCTTGCCTCTTTTTTCACATTCCATGACATGGGGACGTAGCTTAGTGGATAGGTTGCTGACAAGACACTGCACTGGCACTCATACATCCCGGGTTCAAATCCCCTGGTGGGCAGGAATGGGATGTGGACTTTTCTTCATTCCCATAGGCTGAGGGTCAAATTTTCATACAGACTCGGGTTATGGTACCTGTCTCGCCTTCATGTGTACAGCACACATAATCATCAGGCAGGCACACTAAAAAGCCCATCACCACTATTAAAAAAGAATAGGCCAGAAGTGGAAATAGAAATATATTGCATGTACCAAAGTTAATAGCAGGGTGGAGGTTTGCACTTAATAGCTAAGCAGCAGGCTTTCAAAGCTCCAGCTTCAATCCCTGTGGCGCCTTGAGCAGTACAGATGGATATATGAGCCTCAGAGACACCTTACATTACATGTGATTATGCACATGTACCAGGTAGAGGTTTTCAACTGCCTTTTGAGTGAAACACAAGGAACTCTTCTGTGTACAACTACAAAGGAGAAGAAGAGCTGGAAGGACTTTTATTTTAATTTAGGGCATTCGAATTTCAGTTTATACATACCTAAGAACATTTAACCCTTATCATTTGGAATACACCAGTGTGTGAAATAAGTTTGACTAAAATAGTTCAAGGGTAGTGCCAGAATAGCTTGGTGTCTTTAGGCGCCAAGCTATTCTGGCACCACCCTTGAACTAAAGCCATTGGTCTATATACTTATCTGTAAGTACTTTAGTATAATGTAGCTTGCATATGATTATATGGCAGTGTACAATTTTGAAGCTTTTAGCCTCCGTATGATATGGGGTTAAACAAGCGATATTATGAACTATTGGCTTAGTCTTACTCACTGTGCCTAGAGTAAGTCGATCGCTTTAAATGTGGCACTTTGTCCACTCGTGGGTCCACATGTGCCTCGATCACTCAGTAATAACAAAAGCATTGGGAGGCCATTCAGGTACTTATTACGGAACATTTATAATAAAATTGTGTCACATGACAAAGGCCGACGAACACGAGTGAGGGTAGGACTGCATGAGAAAGACAGAGTCACACATTTTATTTTTGAATGAGAACGTGATCCCATCATAGACTGTCATGCCTTACTTGTCGGAAGCTGGTTAAACTATAACAGACAAGCAGAACAAACGATGAAGATTGACGACTGCGAGTGTTGTGTTGTCATTACTTTCCGCAAGCCATTTTGTTCTCCGCAGTTTCATTGAGCCACCTCGATTATCAAAACGAAAGGATCAACATGCATAGTAAAATGCGGTGGAGTTTTTTCAGGGGTGACGGTCAACTCGCTTATATGCTAACTCGCCCAGTCAAGTCGCCAGTGTAAAGGTCAACTCGCCCTATGGTAGCTGTCATCTCGCCCAAAATAGCAGTCAACTCGCCTGACTCGAGTCAACTGGCCGAAGGCTAGTTCAACTCGCGCAGTTTTAGTCTCATGTTTTGACCTCACATTTGTTTATATGTATCCAGGGATATTTGTGGCTGGTTTATACAGTGTGTGTGTGTGTGTGTGTGTGTGTGTGTGTGTGTGTGTGTGTGTGTGTGTGTGTGGTGTGTGTGTGTGTCATTTTCTTTACTTTTTAGAATTATTTACTTTATCGCCGACATAAATATATCTGTCCTTGAAAAATATGGTACAAACACTTCACCGGAAACAGTATTACATAAAATGCACACTGTAGGATGGCACAATGCTTTAATAGTGACAGAAACGATTTAATTATTATTTGAACGATGAATTTCGTTGTCTTTTTGTCAATTCAGCCGTAACTTTCTCATCAGGTAGTGTCCCCTAATCTTGTTTTGATCAAAATATGGGGCAGCAGAGAGCAGGGACACTGCAGGATTTTCATAGCCCCTAAAAACGTGTCGGGACAAAGTGCTTTGGCACCCAGTGTGGAGAGGAAACATGCCAGAGCCTTGAACCGCAGATGCAGCGAGTTTCCAGGGCCAGACCAAAGTATTGAGACACAGAGAGTCAACTTACGCCAAAGGCGCCCGTCGCAGGGCACAATGATAGGTTTCCCTTATGTAGCATGTGTAGCCTTTGTAAATAGTATTTGACACCCAGACACACAAAGAGTCAACTTGGTCCAAAGGCGCGCGTCGCAGGGCACACTGATAGGTTTCCCTTATGCAGCCTCTATAGTCTTTGCAATCTCAGTATTTGACACCCAGTGTGGACAAGAGACAGCCGAGTTCCCTTAACCGTCCTTCTCGAACGCCGTCACACTTGGAGTTTGGCTCTCAAAATGAAATCTGTGGTCTTCTGTAGCCCCTCCACAGGCCCGTACAGTTTCTCTTGTAGAGTGGGGGGCTTCGGCCATATCTCCTCCCTCAGCAGCTGGTGGATCCCAGAGTCCTGGAGGATGTGCACTGTGATCTGCTCTGCTTCTTTGGGGAGATGGCACGAGGTGGAAGCGTCTGTGCAGGTGGAAATTGAGTCGGTTGTGCCCGGTCCTCAGACGGAAGATGGTCACCTGCTCTTGTCTGGACAGATGATGGTGACTGTCTAGGGGCCGTTGTGGTGGTCTGTACACAGACTTAATGATGGTCTTCATTTCTGTGAAGCTGACTCCATTTTCATCTTGTTCTTTCTCTGCGCCCGCTTTTGCCGTTCTGTCAGCTTCTTCATTGCCGTAGATGCCACAGTGCGAAGGGATCTACTGCAGCACCAGTCTGGTGCACTTGATGTTTTGCAGTGTCTCTTGTAGACGTGGCAGTTTGCCTGTTGTTGCTGCCTCAAGGACAGACATGGCATCAGTCATGAAGACAATCTGGGCATCAGGGTCTGCAGTGCCACTAAGGGTGTTTGCAGCGCGGACTAGGGCTTCCACCTCAGCTCTGTAATTTGTGCAGTGAAGGCCTGTTGGTACTGCCTCTGCCTGCCATTTTCCGTTTGGGTACTACATGTACACCCCAGCCCCTCCATTCTGAACTGCTACTGTGTGGCTGATCCATCGGTGTATGCCCGTATCCATGCTTTGTGGGGATACTCTTCTTCGAGCATGGCCAGTGTCAGGGCTTTCTTGCTCACAGTGCTGTGCTCATCTTTGGTGGTGATGTAGGGTACCATGGAAGAGATGGTGATGTTTTCTGGCTTACTTTCCAAGGGTGGAAGGTCGCTAGCAGGATTCAGAGCCTCTACCTGCGCAGGGAGCTTTGTCTGGTGTTTTCTCTGCTCTCGTCTCCTTCACAAAGCTTGATCTGTTCAGTCTCCCTGAGGCTGGTTGTTTCATCCTGGCGTTCATAGGATGTTCTTTGGAAGACTTGACCTTTGTGGACTGTATCAAGGCTTTGCAATCTCTTCTCATGCGCAGGGGTGGGATGCCTGTTGTCTCTTCCATCTTTTCAATTGGTGTGGATCTCAATGCGCCGGTGATGATACGCAGTGCCTGGTTCTGAACTCTGTCAATGGTCTGCTGGTGTGACTGGGCTGCCGTCAACCATGCATTGGATCCGTACTCAAGGTGTAGTCTCACTGTGCCTTGATATACATTTTTGAGGATCTTTTCATTGGCTCCCCATTGTGTTTCAGCCAGCTTCCTCATGATGTTCAGCTTTCTTGTTGCTTTCGCTTCTGCGTTCCAGAGGTGCGGCTTCCACGTCAGCGAGTTCCCAGGGCCAGACCAAAGTACTGAGACACAGAGACGGAGTCAACTTACGCCAAACTGAGGCGCCCGTCGCAGGGCACAGTGATAGGTTTTCCTTATGTAGCCTGTGTAGCCTTTGTAGACATAGTATTTGACACCCAGACACACAAAGAGTCAACTTAGTCCAAAGGCGCCCGTCGCAGGGCACACTGATAGGTTTCCCTTATGCAGCCTCTATAGTCTTTGCGATCTCAGTATTTGACACCCAGTGTGGACAAGAGACAGCCGAGTTCCCTTAACCGTTGATGCAGGGAGTTGCCAAAGGTAGACCAAGGTACACAGAGCCCTGAAACAGCAACTTCCGCTGAAGAGCATCATCAGTTGTGGGATTTCCTTACATAGCCCCTTATCTATATAAGCCTGACGGGACACCAGCACTTTGTCACCTACTGAGGGTACAAGACAATAGAAATGGACCATCGGTTGACAGGGGGTGGGTGAACATTAGATGTAACTCATAACATTAGTCAGTATACACTTTTTCATCATTGTATGTGAAATAAGGGTCACCTTTTCTCCCAGCCGAAAACCTATTTTGTGCTTCAGGGTAACAAAGATGGCACCATGATGACGTCACCATTTTGCTTTTACGACATTAATGATTGTAAATCGGATGGGCATATGTATTCTGTTTTTAAAGATACCACTCATTTAGTTCTGCGTTTTTTTCCCCTTTGTTTTTTGGTTTTCTTTTATAATGAGAACAGCGCTGTTAACACCAACACTACCCCAAAAAGCAAAATATGGGGCCCAAAGAAGAAAAATGTGACCATAGTACATGTCCTCCTATATTCAATACGGTATTTATTCTGGGCAAACACCTATGGTTCATTTTTTTTATGTGATAGGCTTTCAAAAACAAAATGTGGTCTCCAATCTCCCGCAGGGGGATTGGAGACGACATTTTTTTTCTCAGAAGGGTTTCGTAAGACAGGGAGGGCTTTCACATATCCGCTGACGGCATATACTATGTAGGCCTATTCAATCTGGCAGCGTAATAGAGAATATACAATCCGATCGCTTGTGTGTGTTTTCTTTATCCTTTCTCGTTTGAAGAAACTGAATAAGCAGATTATACCCTTCGCTGAGGATTTTTGTCGCGTCTGAAAGCACAGCACAGTGACCCAGCGTCATTCGCGCGACAGAGAACACGCCGGAATGAAATGTGACCAAATATGGGCACAAAGAACACAGGACTAACAAGAGACATACATCCTTATGAGCCCCCGCGACTGCGGGTTTTCGTGGGTTTATGTCTCTTGCAGATGAATAGAGTTCGCCTTGCCCCGGCAGTTAAGGGGTTATGCAAAGTAGCAGGTAGGAAAAGGCCTTTGTAAGCAAGGGGCGGAGAGAAACATGCTGCGCACTAGTTATTATTACATGGTATTTATATGGCGCATTTCTCATATTTATAATATAACTCAATGCGCAGAATGTAGCCGCGACACTGAACCCAACAAGTGAATCACGCGCATTCACTCACGCACTGTACGTAAACACAGAACATTCACGTGGTGCTAAGGGCAAGCTCAGTCAAGCGAGCTACTGAAGTCAACTGACGGTAGTTGGAAATCGTTTTGTATTTGAAATTTTATTAAGTTGGCTGAAACTGACACCAAAGTGGAGGGGGAGGAAGATCCGGAGTACCCGGAGAAAGAACCCCCGACGGTCCGCCCGAATTAACGGTGACACTTACTAGAGGAGAAAAGTCCGACGCCGGAACCCGGAATCGAACCTCGCACCTTTAGCATTGGTGGCAGGCGCCTTAACCACTGCGCCACGGACCGCCCCGTCTCTGCTACGTTTTCAGAGTTTGGACCCGCGGCATTCCGAGGATGAAGTCAGAGCCAACGTGAAGTTGTCGGTCAACTTCCTCTTGGATCTGACTTCTGGTCACAATGCAGGGACGGATCTGTGGGGGGGGGGGGGCGGGATTCAGACGGGTTCCGGAACAAACCCAAAAGTCGAATTATTAGACTAGAACAGGCAAATAATACACAACGTATCCGATCGTAGATATATTTTTAAATAAAGAAATGGAATGCCGCATTGACTCAAGTTTGGTGGTGGTGGTGGGGTGTGATGAAAGTTGTGGCTACTCAGTGTAGAAACTGTAGGCCAATTACTCATTTATGATTGTCGGTCAGTGATAGCCTAATCCACAATGGAGCCGGTCCAGGCCAGTTAGACCAGCGGAGCCGCGCAATTCATTGCAGGAGCGGATCAGTTACCTCGAGGGGGGGGGGTGCAGGGGACGGGGGGGGGGGGGGGCCTCCAACTTTTTGTTTGGGACCTTCAACCTGATACAAAGGCCTTCACGACGCTAGACTTTGCTTCCAGAGGCCGAAAAATCGAAAACATGGAGGGGGGGGGGGAGTGGGGGGGGGGGGGATGGGTAGTTAAGACTCTTCATCATTCGCCAAAATATCAAACAACGGGGTGGGGTGGGGTGGGGTGGGGGGGGGTCCATACACCCCAATAAGAGACTGTGAGACTTTGTAATGGGGGGGGGGGGGGGGGTGAGGCTGTGACTGAAAATGGTTGAGTGGCTGTAACTGAAAGGAACAACTCTGCGGTCGTTCTTTAACTGCCCCCCCCCCCCCCCCCGCGCGCTTTAACTGGCCAAAAATATAAAATGACGGGGAAGGCAGGGGATTAAGTGTGGAACTGACTAACAGTTTGGCAACAGACTGTTCACGCTTCAAGAAACTTCACTACCCCTTTACGTTTAGTCCTGTAGGAATCATCGCGACTACAACCGCTACCGACACACAAAAATCTAGTAACACAAATTTTTGTAGTTTACCTTCACGTTTTACGTTTGCATACTTCTTTCGCAAATCACGAGGATGAAATAATGCAATCACGAATGACCGAAAACATGTGTATGATTTAAATGCATACCCCCCCCCCCCTCCACCTCTCCCCCCTCCTCCCCCCCCCCCCCACCCCGGTCTCCCCTTCTTTAATAGCCATTGGTATCAAAGAGGGTTGGAATGATAATCCAAGGGTCGTGCTATTCTGATACGATCATTAAACTATCATAGCCAGTCATGGTCTTGTTTTTTCAGCAACGTCAGTGTTGTGGCCCCATTCGTACATTCGTCTGTACAGTGCTAAGTCACTGTTTGCTCGGACTGGCTGGCTGGAGCGGCAGTGGATAGTGCCAAAAGAAAGAGTGCTTTCAAAGAAAACATTCTTTGGCCTGCACCATGTATGCCAGTAAAATGTGATTCGTCATGTTTTGACGAACACCTGCGGGCGGGCAGGGACACACTAGTGACGTCCGTGAACAACTCTTTCGGTCCACTTTTAAAGTGCTTTGTGACAATGTAACAAATGTCCCAAAGCGGATCGCGCATCACGGCACTCTGTCCTTGTCGGAGTTCTCAGCGTGCCTTGTAATCAGATAAACAGTTGTCACAAAGCTAGTGGAGTTTTGTGACAATATAAATATATATAATTTTTCATTTCAATTCTGAGAATCCTCTTGCTGTGCTAATGCCATGGAATTCCAGGCTGGTAAGCTTGCATCGTGTCATCAAGACATCAGCTGCCCTTTTTGTGACTGCATCGCTCACTAGATCTAGAAAGAGGGTAGTGGGAGAGAAGGAATGACAGACCTATCTTTTTTAGACCTCCACTGAACACCTACTGGATATTAGAAATAGGGACTACTCCCAGGCGCCCCGCAATCCGCTGGAGAATATCCTGACCTCCCCCCGAGGGGGGAGTAGTACACATGAATATTCCCAAACATATCTTGGACCTGCTGGGTAGCAAGAGCATTCTCAGAATTTAAAATTACGCCTTTTAAAAGTAAAGAATATATATATATATATATATATATATATATATATATATATATATATATATATATTATATATATATATATATATAGTATATATATATATATATATATATATATATATATATATATATATTATATATATATATATATATATATATATATATTATATATATATATATATATATATATATATATTATAGTATATTGCGCCCTGAGCATGCTGCTAACGTGGAGTGGATGTGCGGCGCATTATAACTCGACATCGTCATCATCATTCGTAGAAGTAAGTCAACATTGCACGTATTTCGAAGAAAAACAGGCCCGGACAAACATACGATGTTGCACGTGTTTCAACGAACAGTGGATTGAAAGCCACATGTTTCTTGACTTTTAATTCTAGGACTTCTGTGCATCAAAGTTTTTTGTGTTTTTATTCTTTTCGCTCTGAGCATGCTGCTAGCATGGAGTGGATGCGGATTACAAGTGGACATCATCATCATCATCAAGCCCGGACAAATATGCGATATCCCATGTTTGTCCGGGCTTTCAATCCACTGTTTTCGTCGAAACAAGTGCAGTGGTAGCCTACTTCTTATTTTTGAACAACCTCTATGTGTTCACAAAGCCACTGGAGACTCAACGAGTCATTCAGTTCGTCAGTTATAAAGTACCACAAAGCTCCAAGAAAACCACCTACGGATTCAGTCTCCACAAGCTTTGTGACACATTCAGTATTACAAAGTTCGTGGAGTCTGCACGAGGAGTGTAACAATTGTCACATAGCTAGTGAGACGCAACATGCTTTATTGTCACAGATCGCGTGGAAAACGGGTCCAAGAAGTGTCCTTAGGTTTTGTAACAATTGCCGGTCAGTTGTTACAAAGCTTGTAACCTGCAACTGCCGCTGCACTGATACTCGCCCAAAAAAGTATATATCAGGGGCGGATCTGGTCGGGGAAGGGGGTGGGGTGTTCCAAGGGGTTGTGCCCCCCCCCCCCTCTTCCCCGTTGTTTGCTTATTCGGCGACTGGAAGCAAAGTCTAATGTCAAGTTAAAGGTTCCAAACGAAAAAGTGTGCCCCCCCCCCCACCCCCGAGGTAACTGATCCGTCCCTGTATATGTCTCTTAAATTTACATTACAGATGGACTGAACCGGTTGGCTGAATCCGTTGAACATTTTCTGCCTATACTTTTGTATTTTTCTGCCCTGGCTTGAAGGCTGTCTATAGTTCCGCGCAAAGACCCAGCGCTGGGATGACATACTGCGTTTCACTCGGAGGAACCACTTGACCCGAGTACAAGAGGGTCTCGGACGTTGCACATACTTATTTTGACAACACAAGTTGCGATCGTTTCCAATAAAAGGTACGTCCAAGCTTCAATAATAAAAAAACAAAATTAAAAAAAAAAAGAAAAAAAAAAGACGAAACAAAAGAGAAGTAAGTAAATATCGACGTGGAAATATGTTATAAGCTGGAAATATGTTATCAGCTCACATAGTAGATGGATTAACCCGTTCAGTGCCGAGAAGATCTTAACATTACCCAGCTGCAAGAGGTATAGATCCTCATGAGCCCCCGCAGTTGCGGGGGCTCATGAGGATCTACACCTCTTGCTGACAACACTCAGTTGATCCATGTTCCTGGGACTGCTGGGGCGGCCTTTTGGTGTTGCATCAGCGAAGACTGCAGAAACGCAATATCCGTCCGCTGGCACTGAACGGGTTAAGAATGGGAAGCTAAGAAACACGCTTAGAAAGGACAATTGCAACACAGTTTTGTGCACCACAGTTTATTGAAATAAACTGTGTTGGACTTGTCCTTTTTTAGTTTGTTCTTTCGTTGTCAGGCCGTTCCGTTTTATTTTACGCGCTTCACAGCCACATTGTTGCGGCCACAGTTCTCTCTCTCTCTCTCTCTCTCTCTCTCTCTCTCTCTCTCTCTCTCTATATATATATATATATATATATATATATATATATATATATATGTATATATATGTATATGTGTGTGTGTGTGTGTGTGTGTGTGTGTGTGTGTGTGTGTGTGTGTGTGTGTGTGTGTGTGTGTGTGTGTGTGTGTGTGTGTGTGTGTGTGTGTGTGTGCCCGTATATACTTCTTTCTTTCTTTCTTTTTTTCATTCAATTCTGAGAATGCTGTGCTAATGCCTTGGAATTCTAGTAAGCGATGCAGTCACAAAAAGGGTAGCTGATATCCTGATGACACAATGCAAGCTTACCAGCCTGGAATTCCAGGGCATTAGTACAGCATTTTCAGAATGGAATGAAAAATTACGTCCCTTGGAGCTAATCTGATCGAGTGCATATTTTTGGCTTTGGGCGACGCCTTTCTTATAAGTGAAGAATAATTGCACCACAAAATTGCCTAGGTATTGCCTTTTCAAAATTAGTCTGTCTTCTTCCACTGCAACACCTCGTAAAGCATTAGGGATGCAATCCGCGCTGTACTGGCGGGGTGCTACCAGTAAATTCTGCCGGGAGGCGGCTTCTAGTACATGCGTTGTGTTCGCACTTTCAGCCTTTTTAATAAATTGTATAAAATTTTGGTGCATACTCGGACCGTAAGCTGCTGGTTGTAGGAGATAAGAAATACATGTTTGTATTAAAAAGACCAAATGCTAGTCCCCGATCACTTCTGTGCCAGTGCCAGGACATAAAACTGAATAAACGTCAACCTTGTACTGTCGCAGGTCCAATAACATGGTCTAAACGACCTGTCTGTAAAGACCAGCAGACACAGTGTGCGTCGCACAGCTGATCTATAAACAGGGAAGCAGCAGGTCAGACCAGAATCCCGCCTAAAGGAAAAAGACAGGGTAAAACCAGCTGGCCTCCCACAGATAGTGGTCTCGGGGGGACGGCGAGTTGGATTTGGTCAGTCAGTGATAAAGGCGCGCCTGCCTCTCTGCTATCCAGCTACTTCCCAACTTATAGATAAAGAAAGTCAGTGCTGTTGCTATATTAAATCCTATTTTTTTTTAAAGAATGGTAGATGTATATATAAACTTTTACTAATAATATTTAAACTTGTTTTAAATTTATTGTAATCACAAATGATGTTTATATACAGATCTAAAATTCAAATTTTTAACTTTTTACATAGCTGGACCCGAGTCTTGACCTAGATATTAAATATTAAAATAAATTATATTCCTTCTTCCATACAAGGACAGTTGTTGTTTTTCTTTTTAAACACGAAGAGATAGTGTGGCGTATTTTATTAAAAAAAGTATTGACAGAATAATTTTTTTTACTGTTTGTTGTCCTTGTTAACTAAAGTAAAAGCGCTAGTCTCTGATCACTTCGGTGCCATAGGGACAGGAAAAGGGATAAAACGAACGAACGAACGAACACTTTCAGGTTGTGCCGTATGCACACACATATATATATATATATATATATATATATATATATATATATATATATATATATATATAATATATATATATATATATATATATATATATAAATATACTTATACATATATATATATATATATATATATATATATATATATATATATATATACAAATATACTTATACATATATATATATATATATATATATATATATATACACACACACACACAGTGGCGTAGGATTCCACTCAACGAAGAAACTATTCTGCCCTGACAGTAAGTACATTTTTGTGAACACTGCACATTTTCATGGTAATACAATAAAAAAAATCTTGCTCTTCAGAAAACAATGGACCTGCTGTTGTTGCTTTCCCAAAATAATAATAATAATAATAATAATAATAATAATAATAATAATAATAATAATATAATAATAATAATAATAATAATAATAATAATAATAATAATGTATATTTTTGAAAGCACCTATACTTCTCTAGTCGCAACGTACAAATGACATACTAACATACTTGCACCTTGCATCCTACAACATATATATACTCCCCAACATACACACCCATGCAACAAGATGTACAAGAAAAATAACAAGATGGGATGAACCCTAACCCACAAAGTCACTTTTATATGAGAGCTGTCCTCGCTGTCAGTGGTCTCTACCTTTTGTCTTTGACCTGATTCTGATGTTGATTTATCTCCTATTGAAAACGTCTGCAGATCTGCCAGTGCGTCAGTGAGTTCTAGAAGGGGCGCAGGACATACGCGTCATTGATTTGTCAAACGTCATTTGTCATGACGTAAGTTTTAGTTTTTACGTAATTTTATATTTCACGTGATATGAGTTTCACTTTCGCTTCATAGGCTTGAGAAAATGATGACACAATTAAAAATTCACGGTACAATTTCAGTCTTGCTATAATTTGTGTGAAAGCAGGTTGACTTTACTTAGCTGCATGATATATTAAGTACACGGGTCACCTGCATGCTCTTCTGAAAGCGCGTCGATGTGTGTGTGCGTGTTAGTGCCGTGCATGCGCGCGCGCTCCAAACCTCCTAGAGACATATATCCTCATGCGCCTGGAGGGCGCAAGAGGATCTATTCCTCCTGGAGATGCGTGCATGTTTGTGTGTGAGAGAGAGAGAATTGAATTGAATTGAAACTTTATTTTCTAAGGATGAAGACAGTAGGCACACAGGCCTCTTTACACGTCTGTCCTTAGAGAGAGAGAGAGAGAGAATCAATGAATCAATGAATCAATGAAACTTTATTTTACAACGGTTTAGGCATTGACATCGTCATCGACACAGCCATTTTACAAACCTGCCGTTGCTAACAACTACAAGACTAACTACAAATATACATACATATAAGTAAACATAATACTTACAAAGAGATGACAACACTATTCACATAGACAGACATACTCATAGACTCAGAGACACCCCCCACCCCACCCACCTCCCTTCACACATAGACAGAGCTAAGTAGTCCAAATGATAAATGAAAAGGATATTTCAACAGACTTAATTGGGAATAAATTGGACCCAGCATAAAAAGAAACATATAATACAAGTGGTTAAGTCATCCCTACGAGTGATGCACAAAATATTTGCAGAGACCCTTTTTAAAACAGGCTAGCGAGGAGGCGGATTTTACATGGTCGGGAAGGGCATTCCAGATAAGTGCCCCTGAGAAGGATAACTTGAGTTAGTTTTATATAGATCGATCCTTGGTTTTGGGATTATGAAAAGCTTTCTGATGTTTCCAAGCTTGGACTCAGACTTACGGAACAAAGTGGAGATGTACTCAGGTGTTTTGCGTTTCCACACTTTGAACATAAAGATTGCTTTGTTATATTTAAAATGATCTTGAAGAGAGAGAGAGAGAGAGAGAGAGAGAGAGAGAGAGAGAGAGAGAGAGAGAGAGAGAGAGAGAGAGAGACAGAGACAGAGACAGAGACAGAGACAGAGAGAGATTGACGTCATATTTAGAGTATTATGTCAGTGTCTGCGTGGTGACGGAGTTGCCTCTTTTACGTCACCGCCACTGTCTGACTTCCTAGAAGTGTTTTAATTCTTTTCTGAAAAGAATTATTTTTTACTAAAGAAGTTGAAATGATACAAAGTTGGCTAACGAACCCATGTAATGTCTTTCTCTAAGCTAGCTATATGCAAAAGTTCAAGTAAATATGAGAAAAATTACGGATTCTAATCTGGGTCAACCGACTTCCTATAAACGGTTGTTATTGTCTTCAATGAGACATTTAATTACAATATGCTCGGAGGCTTTCTTAACCACCCACTTAAGAAAGTATTTCGCCAAGTTTCAAGCGTGTGTGTACAGAAATATCGGAGATTCTCTTGTTTACATACATACGCACACACATATACATACGCACACACATACATACACACATACGGCGCTTCGCGCCAAATGTACGTTCAGCAGCGAGATTAGCGTAACTAGACATGACGTAATTTTTATCTTGTTACTTCAACTGTTAGAGGTTTAGCCTGATCGCCTTTGACATCATGGACATGCTATTAAATTCGCCCCAAAGCGACCCGTCCTTAAAAGTACCTTCTATAAATAGAAGGGACTTTAAAATAACAAGATGGGATGAACCATAACCGACAAAGTCCCTTCTATATGACAGCTGTCTTTGACTTGATTCTGATGTTGAAATATCTCCTTTTGAAAAAGCCTTGCAGATGTGCCAATGCGTCATAGTGAACTCTATAAGGGGCGCGCGCAGTGCATACGCGTCATTGGTTTGTCAAACGTCATTTGTCATGACGTATTTTTTTGTTTTTACCTAATTTTATATTTAATGTGATATGAGATTCGCATTTGCTTCAAGACTTGGGAAAAGCGTGACAAAACTAGAATTTCAGGGTACAATTTCAGTCTTGCTATAATTTGTGTGAAATCAGGTTGACTTTACCTACCTACATGCTAAACTAAGTACACCTGCATTTTCTTCTGAAAGCACGTCGATGTGTGTGTATGGGTGTGCGTGTGCGTGCGTGCAGGCGCGCGCTGCAAACATCCTCAAGAGGGATAGATGTTCATGCTCCCTCCGGGCACTTGAGGAGCTATGCCTCTTGGAGATGCGCGCATATGTGTCATTGGTTTGTCAAAGGTCATTTGTTATGACGTGGTTTTTTTTTTTTTTTTTTTTTTTTTTTTTTTTTTTTTTTTTTACGTAATTTTATAGTTAACGTGATATGAGTTTCGCTTTCGATTCAAGACTTGCAAAAATATGGTGACAAAACTAGAATTTTACGGTACAATTTCAGTCGTGCTATATTTTGTGTGAAATCAGGTTGACTTTACCTAGCTACATGCTATACTAAGTACACCTGCATGCTCTTCTGAAAGCGCGTCGATGTGTGTGTGTATGTGTATGCGTGTGCGTGTGCGTGAGTGCATGCGCGCGCTTCAAACATCCTCAAGAGGCATAGATGTTCATGCACCTCCGGGCACATGACGATCTATGCCTTTTGGAGATGCGCGCATAATGTGTGAGAAAGAGCGAGCGAAAGAGAGAGAGAGAGAGAGAATTACGTCATATGTCTGCGTGGTGACGGAGTTGCATCTTTTACGTCACCTGCACTGCCTGACGTTTTGTAGAAGTCAAGGTTTTTTACTGTTTTAAATATTTTCTGAAAAGAATTAATTTTTACTAAAGAAGTTGAAAGGATACAAAGCTAGCTAACGAACTCATCTAATGTCTTTCTCCAAACTAGCTATATGCAAAAGTTCAGGTAAATATGAGAAAAATTACGGACTCTAATCTGGGTCAACCGACTTCCTATAAACGGTTGTTTATGCCTTCAATGAGACATTCAATTACAATATGCTCGGAGGCTCTCTTAGCCACCCACTTAAGAAAGTATTTCGCCAGGTTTAAGCTTGTGTGTACAGAAATATCGGAGATTCTCTTGTTTACATACATACGCACACACATACATACTTACGCACATACATACATACATACATACATACATACATACATACATACATACATACATACATACATACATACATACATACATACATACATACATACATACATACATACATACATACATACATACATATACATACATACATACATACATACATACATACATACATACATACATACATACATACATACATACATACATACATACGGCGCTTCGCGCCAAATGTACGTTCAGCAGCGAGGTTAGTGTAACTAGACATGACGTAATGTTTTTCTTGTTACTTTACTTCTTGTTACTTTAATTGTTAGAGGTTTAGCCTGCCCGCCTTTGACATCATGGACATGCTATTAAATTCGCCCCACCGCGACCCGTCCTAAAAAGTCCCTGTCTACAGTGATTGCTTGTTTACAGGAATAAATAAGTCTTCAAAGATTGACGAAAACTATCAGCTGATTAAAAATGTCTGAGGACTTGGGAAAGTTTAGTCCAAAGCAATAGTCTTTGGCATGTGAGAGACCTCTCACCAAAAGACTTAGTTCTCACAGTTGGAATGGCGTAATAGTTTTGTGTCTGCCTTGTCACACAGTTGACTTATTCACAAAGAGGTGCGGGCATGGGATTCATATAAAGAGATTGATCTCCATAACATAAAGTTGCGTGAACACTGCAAGATGAATGGTCATACATGTTAGTCTCGACGGTTTGGTTTTTTTCCACTGCCAGCATATCGTTAACCCCTTTACTGCCGAGAAAAAAGTAAACGCGATCCAACTGCTAGAGACATAGATCCTCATGAGTCCCCGCGACTCTTGCTGAGACCAATTTGTATCCAATTTCTTGGATGGTGTTGGCTTTTGGTCGTTGAATGAACCCAGATTCCAGAAACAGGAATGTACGTACAGGTTACGTACAGTGGAAAGGAAGGGGTTTCCTGACAGTTGACGCAAAGAGCTCCGGCCGTCCCATGAACAATAATTCAAACTGGTGTCAGCACTGCGGGGGAGGTGGGGGAGGGGGGTGGTGGGGGTGAGGGCTCATGGGGATCCATATCTCTTGCATTTTGGATCACGTTCCCGTTTTCTCTGCAGTCATGGGGTTAAAGAGAACCAAGTAAATTTCTTACGGAGATAATATATGGCAGACTAGACCATTGTGTGTAACGTGAGGTCAACAGTTCATGTACACCTTGTCTGATTTTCCTTTTGTGTGTCTATATTTGCGCTTTGAAAGTGCGTGGATTTATGATGCATTTCTAGAGAAGAACCCAACGGAGAAATAAACATGCTTAGAAAAGGCAGCTACAACACAATTTATTAATATTTCGGGTAAATACCCTTCTTTATTATAGACAAACAAGTACAGAGATCAGTCGCTACGTTCCTTCCTCGCTGATAAGTAGCGACTGATGTCTGTACATGTGAATAAGTGTATTTACCCGTAATATTAATAAATTGTGTTGTAACAGTCTTTTCTAAGCGTGTTTCTTTCTCCGTTGGTTCTTCTCTGCATTTTACACGCTTGGCAGTCACCCTTTTTTTCTGGATTATGATGAATTCCTAGGTTTTATTTTCTGATCAGATCTATAGATACAGTGCATCCATGTTATTGACCCCTCCGAGAGATTCTGTGTGAGTTTGATGACACTGAAGCAATACTCTACGTTAAAACAATCATGACTGACAGTGTGAATGCAATAACAGACAAAATAACAGACAAAACCGGAAGTCGCACGCCACGCAGTCAGCGCAGTGGAAGACCACAAGGCCTACGGCATCGATGACCACCAAAACACAGCTTCTCAAGGGCTTCGTGTCCTTCCGACTGTGGGGCCTGTCGCGCGATGGCCGTAAGTTCAAATCTACAGCGGTGTCTGGGGATGCACCAGGCGCGACCACCACGCAAACCACTGGAGACCACGGGTCAGCGGAGAGGGACTCCCGGCCATTTGACCACATCCCTGGACCCAAGGGGCTGCCCTACCTGGGTAGTCTGCTGGAGTACAGATTTAGTAAGTTGTATTCGTTTTTTATTTATTTATTTTTTTTGGGGGGGTGGGTGGGGAGTGGGGGGGGGGGGCATTTCTGCCCCAATTTGGCAAAAATGTTGTGGCAGACATTCGTGTGATCTGGCCGACTTCGACCCCACCGAGGACCTTTTGCTCACTGGTGTGATTGTTTATAGTGGCGATGGTGATTGACTGTGTTCATGTTGTTGTCAAGGGCAACTGTTACCACGGCAATAATAGGCATATTCATAGAAGCGTGTCGGTAAAAGTTTCCTGAGAAGAAGAGAAGAACATAGCAACGAAAAAAGAAACACGCTTAGAAAAGACAATTACAACATAATGCAGTGACGTTTCAAGTTAAAACCCTTTTTTTCGAAACAGACCTACAAACAAGTACACACATTGCAACTTATGTTTTCGTGGTAGGAAGATGAAACCTTTGTGGTCTAGATTTTTTTTTTATATAACGTGACACTGCACCGTCCCAGTGCGCCGAAGGTACTCGGGCCCACGTCAGTCCGAGCTCCTTTGGCGCACTAGGGCGGTCTATCTCACACTCAAAGGCTGCCCGTCTGCTTTCACTGCAGGCCGCCCCGGCATTGACCGGATGAAAGACATTCTGACGGACAGATACAAGAGGTATGGTAGTCTCATGCTCGAGACTCTGGCCGGCCGCACGCGCCTGCACGTGTTTGACCCAGAGCACGTGCGCGAGATGTACAGACAGGAGGGCAAGTGGCCGGAGATCGAGCCGCTGGTGGAGACGACGCAAATGTACAGGAAGCAAGCCAAGCATTCACCGGGGCTGGGGAACACGTGAGCATGCATCTTCATCACTTCACCGCCGAGAACAAGCGAACACAGTCCAACTGTAAGAGACCTAGTTCATATGGGGTGGGCCGAAGGCATGTCACAGTCCACCTCCGAAAAATCGATTAAAAATATCAAAATCTTCCCATAAAAAAAATAAACAATCAATGTTTAAAACACAATCTGACGGTTTCTTTCTCTAACACAAATTCTTCACAAAGAGGTATTATGTTCACACGAGCCCCTGTAGCCGCGTACATATTGTCAATCTTTCAGCAATGGCGATGAGTGGTACAGGCTGCGGAGCGCGGTACAGCAGATGATGATGCGCCCGAAGGAGGTGGCCGCTTACCTCCCCTTGGTGGACAACGTGGCTATGGACCTGGTGCACCACCTGGGTGACGTCACGGACAAGAGAGGCCGCGTGCGGGACCTGGCTATGGAGCTGGCGAAGTGGAATCTAGAGAGTGAGTCGACTGATGACTCCTCTTCTCCCCCCCCCCCCCCCCCAATCTCCCCGTTGATTATTTGGGTTTAACGGCCGAAAAAAGGTGAACTGCAAACGGCATAGATCCTCATGAGCCCCCGCATTTGCGGGGGCTCATGAGGATCCATGCGTCTTGCTGACGCCACTTTGAATCCAAGTTTTTGGGACGTCTATGGCTCTTTGGCGTTGAATTAACGAAGATTGCAGAAACACGACCTGGATCCACTGGTAGTGCAGGGGATAATCCCATCACTGCGGAAACAGGGACCACGCCGCTACTAACAGTTGTCACGTGATTCGAACACTTACGATCAATTAACGAATGAACAAACGAATAAATGAATAAATGAATGAATGAATGAATGAATGAATTTGGAGGTGGTGGTGGTGGTGGTGGTGGTGGTAGGGGTGGGGGTGGGTGGTGGGTGGGGGTGGGGTGGGGGAGGGGGTGGGTGGTGGGTGGGTGGGTGGGGGTAACAGAGGCTTTTGCTGACCACAGTTCTTCTTTCAGATGCATCCATGATTGCTTTCTACAAACGGCATCACTTCATGACCACCAACTCGCACAAGGCAGAATTGTGGATCACCGCCAACACAGCCATCATGCGGGAGGCTGGCCTGCTCAGGTACAAGATGCCGCTGTACAAGTTTGTAGCGACGCCCAGCTGGCGAAAACTGGTACAGGCCGAAGAATACATCACCAGGTATGTGACTGCAGATAGACCTAAACCAGACCGAACATACTGACGAGCAAAAGAAATGTGACATTTTTGGAATAGTCGGAAACACTAAAGTTAGTTTAGAAAAAAACCACAACAACCAAAGGCACCTTGAGGGGAGAGAACTGTGCATTGTTGAACAGTGATCATAAATCCAGTAGGTCAAAACTAATTTTTTTTTAAAAAAAAAAGGTAGATAGTAAAGAGAGAGGCGTACTACAAAAGTGACTGGAAGCAGTGAATCTGGGATACCCCCCCCCCCCCCCCCACACACACACACACCCCGAATGCACAGTTCTCTCCCCTAACAGTGTTTTTACCTAATTTACTTGAAAGTCTTCCTAAGACTTTATTAGCACTGGCAATTGCTTTTCTTTTCATGTATTACTAAGGTTAGTCTCTCCGTTTATCTTGTCGCATCAGTGCAAATATTATCAGGACGTCCTCGCTGTCAAGGGGACCAACAGACTTCCGGCTTTCACTTAGCCTGAATGAGAAGTACTGTATTTCCTATCTCAGAAGTTGCCTTCATAACTACTAGCATCAGTTTGATTGCAGCGAGTGCCGACGGATGGTGGAAGAAGCTCTGCGACGACTGAAGGCCGCCGAGGAGCAGGGAGAGCTGATGAACAACAGCGACAAGTTCCGCTTCCTGCGCGGTCTGCTGGTCAGCCCCAGTCTCAACCACAGCGATGTCGTCACGCTCACTCTCTCGCTCATGACGGATGGTCTGCCCTCAGTGAGTCGTTCATTTGTCACATTTGGTTCAAACGCGACGTATTACCACCGTAATACACTTCTGTAACAGATGGTTACGAAACGCTACACACAGGTCTAGTCACTGACCTATATTTACTTGACAGTAATGTAGTATCCATGGGTCTAGTTATGGTTCACTAGACCCAGGACAATCCAGTTCAGCACACGTTGTCTTTATATCAAGTAACCTGACAATCACTCCACTCCATTCTAGAAATACCGCAACGCTATCAGTACGAGAAACAGCTAAAAATAGACTGACACGCTAACAGCAGCGCAGAATAAATATGTGCGATCACGCGTGTGTTTTTGCTGCGTGTCCAAACTGCTGTTAAAGTTCATTAGGTGTGTCGACAAGGCAAAACAAATACACTTGGTGCTGAAATGTGTCAGATTTATGCGGGCGGTCCGTGGCGCAGTGGTTAAGGCGCCTGCCACCAATGCAAAAGGTGCGAAGTTCGATACCGGGTTCCGGCGTCGGACTTTTCTCCTCTAGTAAGTGTCACCATTAATTCGGACGGACCGCCGGGGGTTCTTTTTCCGGGTACTCCGGCTCTTCCTCCCCCTCCACTTTGATATCAATTGCAGCCCATATCAAATTTCAAGCATAAAACGATTTGAATTTCCAAAACTTCAGTAGCTCGCTTGAACTTGCCCTTAGCACCACGTGAATGTTCTGTGTTTATGTACAGTGTGTGGGTGAATGCGCGTGATTCACGTGAGCGTGCTTGTTGGGTTCAGTTCGCGGCGGCGCTTTGAGCCGATATTCAATTGGGTAAAGCGCCTATTTAATGCTCTGATTTATTATTTATTTATGCGTAATGGCCGTGTCAAAGCCGTGTCGACAAGTGTTCTGACGACTGCCCTGGCATTGAAATGCCGCACGACTACGCTGGAAGTAATATTTCGAGATTGAATTATGTAGTGTGACCTCTGGTTAAGCAAAACAAATCACGAGTGCTTAGTTCCATCAATAACAGGGGCGGATCAGTTACCGCCCTGGAAGGGGGGGGGGTGAATGGGGGGGGGGGGCGCCAAACTACAAAAAGGAACTTTAATATAGCATTTAAACTAATAAATTAATTTAATTAATATAGCATAAAAGTCAACTGATGTCTGTGCCAGCAGAAGACACCAACTGGTGAAGTAATCTTGAAAATAGTCCCTCGGTAATCTGTGCGCGGGTCAGCTGCGGCCGACATCGGCACGAGGACTTTGGCTCACCTGGATATATATATACCTTCAGTCCGATATCTGTAAAGGGCTGCATGCCTATTTCTTGTTTTCAGACTGTGCCAACGTTGATCAGCGTGCTCTACTGCCTGGCCACGAACCCCGAGGCGCAGTTCAAGCTTCACAAGGAGGTGGCCGCTCTCACGTCCTACGGCTCGCCCCTCACCAGTGACGCCATCAACAAGATGAACTTCCTCAAGGCCTGTGTCAAAGAAACCCTCAGGTAGCGTACATGCTGAGACAGGACGAGACGAGTCAGTCGAGACGAGATAATGCGAGACGAGAGTCACAAAACGAGACGAGATAGGAAAACATGCTCATGAACATTGAGCATTCACGTGACTTGCATGAAGCACACCCTCCCTTTCGAGTAAAAGATCTCCAGGCCGATACTGGCACGAACACCCTGTGCTTGTCGGGTCGAAACCACCCAAAAGCGCCTGACAATCGTGCGCTGATACAATAACTTATTCCGTCTCAAGTTCACACATCTATTTCAAGGGGTGTGTGATAGGCCCAATGCGCAAAAAAAGCTATCGGGCCGACTGTCGGCCGCCGTTGAACCGCGCACAGCCGTGCGCGGGTCAACGGCAGCCGACGATGGCCTTTTGCTCACTGGGTATTAGGAACCTTCGCTATCGTTGGTCGTCCCGGAGTGGAGCTGGTCATCCTTGTTAGGGATATCGGCCGGTGAAAAGAATATCCATGCCGCTCAGTTGTCTCGGTCCGGCCTCGCATCGTGAAACGTCAATGCTAGTTTGGGTGATTCGTAAATCTCCAAACAAATCGTCGTGAATCTGGGATAGTGCCTCCCCCACCCCCTCCTCCCCTCCAAACCCCGCCCCACCCCCCCACCCCTCTCTCCTTCGCGTCCTCTCGACGAAGGTTAAACAAAAACGTTGATATTAAAACGAATCAAAATTCACTTTGCGTCTGTTTAAACTTGACATGGAGTTCATTTTAAGAGTGAAATTCATTTCATCCGTGTGTCATCCGCTGCTTGGCCAAAGCGGAAAAAGACCCTAGGGCCGATGTCGGCCTGAGGATATTTGCTTACTGGGGTGCGTGTACTTGGGAAAGGGGGGAGGGGATAGGAGTGTGTAGGGTGGGCGGGGGGTGGGTGGGTGTGTGTGTGTATGTGGGGGGAGGGGGGGGGGGTTCTCGAGCCTACATTTAATGCCTTTACTGCCAGTGATCGCAGATTGTATTTCTGGAATCCCAACACCAAAGATGCGCAGCCGTTCCAGTAACCTGCATGCAAAAATGGGGCCAGCGAGAGACACAGATCCTCAGGAGCTTCCGTAACTGACGGGGGCTCATGAAGACTGATCTATGGTTTCTTGCGGCTGGTTCGGGTTCACGTATTTTCGACATTGTGCCTTTCAAAAGTCGAAGAGTGTCAGTGAATTGGTTGGATAAAAAGCTGCCCCGTATGTCTGACAGGTTGTTCCCCGTAACCTTGGAGATCTCGCGTGTCTGCCCGAAGGATGTCGTCATTGGTGGTTATAAGGTGCCAGAGCGGGTGAGTCATTGCACAAGGGGGAGGGAATCGAAGATTTTGTTGCCAAAACTTCCGTGTTCGTCAGACGCTCGGAGCGAAGCCGCCCGCCCCCCCCCCCCCCCCCCCCCACCCGGGTCTGCCCTGGGGGACTTGGGTGGGGTTAACTACTTTTTAGTTCCCAGGGTCACCCTGGTCAGCCCCACAGGGTGTTTTTTCTCCTCTATTCTGGGGCATGTGTTTCTGTCTACCCTTGGTCCATTCACCTGTATTTTCCTTTTTTAAACTCTCCCTGCTGTCTGCGCTTCCTGTAGCTCTTTTCCGGCCTCCCTCACTCCACCACTTTCACTCTCTAACGCGTCCAGAACAACGCTGCCCGCCTCGTCCTCAGAAAGAAAAAATCCGACCACATCACTCCCCTGCTCAAACTCCTTCACTGGCTCCCCATCCCCCAACGCATCCAATACAAAATTCTGTCTCTCTGTTACAAATCCCTGAACAACTGCGCTCCTGCCTATCTCTCCAACTTACTTCACCCCTACACACCTTCCCGCTCCCTCCGCTCTGCCTCCGACCCTCTCCGCCTCCACATTCCTCGCACCAAACTCAACACTTTCGGCCCCCGCTCCTTCTCCGTCTACGGTCCATCCACCTGGAACACTCTCCCACTCTCTCTCCGTCAGAAACACTCTCTCTCCTCCTTCCAGTCCGCCCTCAAAACTCACCTCTTTCAACAGTTTTAGCACTATATCACCACCCTCCCCACCCCAAGCTGACTGTCGTAATGTATTTCACTATTTGTGGTACGTGAGTCATTGTCTAAAGCGTGCGCATGCGTGCGCGAGTTGTGAGTGCGCGCTTAGAGTTATAATTATTATAAGATAAGCGCATTCTAAATACCGTAATTATTATTATTAGCTCTTGATATTGGATGTGTGTTGCTAAATGATCTTAGCTTTATTTAGGCCTCATGTCGTTGGTTTATTTAACGTATGGACTGGCTGGCGACATACATTCAATATTCTGTTTAGTGGTTTTTTTTTTTCCCCACAAGTGTGCAGGCACGTCCTGAGAAAGTCTTGTTGCTGTCGGGACGTTAAGCAATGTACAATCAATCAATCGGAGCGAAGCAGGGGCACGAAACTCTTGGCAAAATAAATCTTCGATTCCCTCCCCCTGAGGTTGGTCCCGTTCTGTGGTGTTGACAGACACTGGTTGACTCCCACGATTCGCTTGAGGGAGACGTGTACTGTTGACAGGGATTCTACTTTTGAGGCCACTTGCCGCATTGAGATACCTCGTCTTTTTGCTGTGTATTAGATATGCGGCACGTCTGGAATAAGTTAACTCATTCAGCTCTGACATACTGCAATAAGATCAGTACCTGATCTGATAGTGGGGTTTAACGCCAAGCTGGCAACTAGAGTTATCAAATGGCGGTCTGAAAAGGTAAGAGACAGCGATTCTGTTTTTATGAAAAGCGAGATTTTCATTGAAGTAAATGAAAATCTTGTTTTCTAAAAAAAAAAAAAAAAAGGGGGGGGGGGGGCTTTAAAGAGCAGATATGGTTTGACAATGATAGTTAAACGGAATAATAATGACAGATTAGCTCTGCCGTGTTTCGAAATAAAATACTGTTCCTTACTAAGTTCCAACTGAATTGAAGATCGAGGCTCCCGGCTCACAAATTCATCACACGGAAGGGCATTAAAGCGATCTTCTTCAGAATAGCTGTGGTTGCGCCAGCCCACAGGACGTAAAATAGGAATAACTAGGGTGGGCAACCCATCTTGTTAATATTTGATTCTGTCTCGCACCCCACCGCCCCCTCTCCCCCCTTTAAAGACCGCCATCAAGCTGAATGGATTCGTGGCTCACCGGGACCCGCAATACTTCCCTAACCCTGACACCTTCCGGCCCGAGAGGTGGCTCCGAGAGTCCGGCGACGATGACCTTTCTCTGCAGCGCGAGGCAGATCACCCTGAGAAGGAAGGTCAAGAAGGTCAGAAAGACAAGCACGGTCAAGCGGCAGACTTGACCAGCCATCCTTACAGGTTCATCCCGTTCGGACATGGACCGAGGATGTGTCCAGGTGAGAGTTAAATCGCCATTGTGAGTGTAGTTTAACTCATTCTACCCCAACACCGAAATCCCCAAATGTTGCCGTTGTCCTCTGAAGACTGCACTCTAGTGCAGGACACAGATCGACCATGATAGTTCAAGGGTGATGCCAGAATAGCTTGGCGCCCATAGGCGCCAAGCTATTCTGGCATCACCCTTGAACTATCATGGTCGATTGTTATCTTGCTGTGGTGTGTCTGGGGTAGAATGAGTTAAAACTATTCCACGCGTATACCTTACATTAAATGACGCGCGGCAACAGCAGGATCTGTATCGACGATGATATTTCAAGGCCAGTGCCTGATTGGCTTGGCGCCTGAAGGCCGCGCCAAGCCAGTCAGGCACAACCGTTGAAATATCGTCTCAGTGTCTCTGGCACTTTCAAATATTTAATACTGACTTTCAACATGCAACATTTAATACTGACAGTTTGCCAACCTTGTCAGGTATCTGTACTGATACTGTGCACGATTGCGGGAAATAGATCGTGTATGATAGTTAAAGGGCAGTACCAGATTAACCTGACACCGTACCAGGCGCCAAGCTAATCAAGCATTACCCTTGAACTATCATGGCCAATAAATCTACCGTTTTGTAGTCATTAAACCGTCGGCTGGCCTCTATAAACGCGCGCGCAGTCCCGATGAGTCATTTGAATCCTAGCCGTCAGAGCGAAAGTATAGCGCTGCCTGCTCTGCGACTAAACCGAAGGAACACCATCGGGACCCGTCCCTTTAACTAAATGACTTCCTTATGTACTCTTCAAGGGCGGCGGTTTGCGGAGCAGGACCTCCACGTGGCCACCGCGCGACTGGTGACTCACTTTTTCGTCGACTGGCATGGTGGACCCATGGGACAGAGGTTCGAAACCCTCATGCGTCCGGACTGCCCACTTGACCTCTCTTTTCACGCTCGGGCCTGAATGTACAGCTCTGATGGAGAGAGCCGTGAAACAGCAGCCCGTCGAAGAAGGGGACACTCTCTCGCTCAGCACTCAGCATTAACGGCGGTGTAGCGGCTTCCTCTATGCGGGAATAGTACGACCCGGGGGTGCCGTCACAGCCGCCACTCAGGCTTGACGAAGTTCATGTCAAGACTGTTGTAACCTCAGCCAACAGTAATACCTCTCCCCCCTCCCCATTTTTTTTGGTGCGATTGTATTGGGAAGAAGTAAAATTGTGTGTTGAGATGTTTCCAACTGTGCCAGAATTCTGCTTCCAGTGACAGTACTGAACCCTTTGCGTGTCGGTAGCGGTTTTTGTCGCGATGATTCCTACAGGAATCATCGCGACAAAAACCGCTACCAACACGCAAAGGGTTAACCCGAAGCGACCTGCTGCAGGCAATGAATGGCTAATAGTTCGCGATATCTCCGTATCTCCTTTATGGTATGCCTTACAAAAATGCTGGACAAATAGTGCTAGCGTACGTTCTGAAACGACGGATTCGAGCCAGGGGTGGTAGAAAACCTCTGCTACTCACGTCTACTCACATGGATTCTGAAAAGAAGGGTGGAAACGTCTTAAATAGCGGAGGCAAGACAACATTGAGAACCCGTTTAATCGGCGGATTTTAGTTATCAGAGCCTGACCATCGAGCAGACTGGTTTGACCTTTTTCATTCTGATACACTGGCTATTGCTTGAAATAAATTTGACTACGATAGTTATGGGGTGGTGCCAGAATAGCATGGGCGCGCCTGAGGCGCCACGCTATTCTGGCACCACCCATGAACTAAAATGATTGATCTATCTCCTAATCTGTAATGTAGCCTTCATAGGACAATAAGCATTTTTTTTTTAAAAAAGTCAGCCTCAAGATGTAATGGGTTAATGGGCGGGCGGGTCCTGTGCAAGGCCCGAACCCACTATTCAGTGAGCAAAAGGTCCTTGGGCCGATGGCAGTTGTTCGTACATTGCCGAACGCGAGCTGACATTGGCACGATGGTCATTTGCTCAATGCTGCACATACTGACACTATGCTCACGTGTATGTGGACAGAAGACGCTAAATGCTTTACAAACTTATTCAAGTTATTGTTACTGACTTGCAATACTGGTTGTCTCAGTCCCTCGATTCGCTGCGCTGATCAACGCAGCGAATCAAAGGAGACAACCAGTGTGCGGGTTACTTGCATGTCAACACTATTCTATTTAAGTCATACAAGACAGAAAGTCCTTAACACTCCTGATCCAATAGGCTTCAGGGGCGGATCGGGGGAGGGGGTGAGTGGTCCAGGGGGTTCCGGACACCCCAGACCCAAACATTCTTTAAAATGCTACAGCAAAGTGCCTTTTCGCGGTGTCTGGACCCCCCCCCCCCCTTCTCAGTTTGATTTTTGGGGGGGGCGAGTCTCGACACACAAACGCTTCTCTCTCACTCTCTCTTCTCCCCCCCCCCCTCCCCCGGTTGTTTGATTTTTCGGCCTCTGGAAGAAGGTCTAGCGTTGGGGAGACCTTTTGCGTCCGGCTGAAGGTCCCAAACAAAAAGTTGGACCCCCCCCTCCCGAGGTAACTGATCCGCCTCTGGGGGTTGCGGAGTAGGTGCCATGTACTTTATGGCTGGTGTTGTGTTGTGGGCTGGCGATTCGGTGCCATTTGGAACACTGTCATGTGCTTTGTGAAGGCGAAATACAAGCACGTCCATTTTAAAAAATATTTTTTTAAAGCGAGTTTTATTAATCACGACTGAAAACCCCGCTATTCACACATACTGACTCACTGTCTTTTTGCCTTCTGACAGGGCCGCAAAGCGTGTAAAGGGATTCCATTATTGGTTTATGCGTGAATTTCCCCGTGAGGGATTAATAAAGTATTATTGTATTGTATGCTGCCGGTATTGATCCCTTTAGGCGTTCTGACTGCATCTATCAACACTTCTCTTGTATTCGGTCTGTGGCTGTGTTTAGCGCATATGCATGCGTGTTATGCGTTCCAGCATATAATATGTACGGGTCTCTTGGCATCCACAGGGATGCCCGGTAAGCAAAGGGCTCTCGGTCCGACATTAGCCCCTTTATGGGAGGGACATCAGCCCCTTCAAGGGTCAGTGGTGCCAGGATAGCTTGGCGCCTATGGGCGCCAAGCTATTCTGGCACCACCCTTGAACCATAATGGTTGTTCTGTCTCCTGCTTTTAGTAACGCAGTCTTCAACGTTTTGGGGATTTCGGCCTGTACAATGCGTTAAAATAAGTGAATGACCATTGGAACTGTAGGTGGAACTTTAACACACACACACACACACACACATAACAAAACCACAACCAATACTGAGCCAATATACATCAATGTCACCATACATGTAAATACATAATCATGTGACCAGCTAAGGCTGATTTTGGACCGAAAATCGTTCGCTTACCGTGGTCGTTTTTTTTTCACAAGTCCAGGCTGTAAATTCGGTGTAAATTCAGCACAAGTATACGCAGTGACGAGCAAAAGAAATACGACATTTTGGGGGAATCGTCGGAAACACTTTTTCAAAAATGTCGCATTTTTTTTTTTTTTGCTCGTCAGTGTAAATAAATATTAACGTACTGCAATCGCGAATACACAATGTGACTGTGTGGCTCCAGGATACCGCGATTGATACAGGCTTACTGAGGTTGACATCACTGGGGCCTGTCGGCTATGCCGGAGTGCTGATATGCGAGTCTCTGGCAGCGCGTGTAGGTGCGCTCAGCGATCACTCTCACCATGTCTCACCCATCAGCACGCAAGGCCATCTTCTCTATGGAGGACTTAGACCACAATCGACCTTCCTTTCAGTCCCATCTGTTAAAATGCCTTAGCCTTAGACTGTCCCAGTCGTCCCCTAATTTTTCAATCCCCTAAATAACACTACCGCCCACATGCTGCACATTTGCCGTGTGCAAAATCCACAAAAAGGACACCAGCCGTCTAATTTCCTGGATACGAACCTGATTCTGTACCAACCATACAACCAAACGCAACCAAAACTGCTACACACCTCAAATCCGCTTGGCAACTCAAACTAGGCCAAAAAGAGTCTGCTGGTTAAGCCAAGGCTGGTATGATCAAAGCACCAAACATGTCTTTTCTTATCTCTCAAGAGATTTCAAGCAAATTCCAGCATACTGCGTCTGTACAAAATGCCAAAGGCAGAAGACTTTAAAAAAAAAAAACGTTCCTGATTGAGTGTTCACGAGTGCGCCTGCACGCAGAGATTGTATTGCATATTGTGATGCACAGCCGTCAGGCCCCTATGCCGTTTGACCTGTGCATGCCTTCTCAGTAGTCGATTTTCGGAAATCAGAAATATGTCAAAATTGCACGTGTTTGGACGAAAGCAGTGGATTAAAGCCCAAACTCCTGATACCGCGTTTGTCCGGGCTTTTAATCCAGTTTTCGTCAAAACACTGACATGCAAATTTGGCCTACTACTGAATTCAATATGTCTGTTATGATGATGTGGCTGAAAGAAATAACACCAAAGTTTGTGACGAAAGGGTTTATTCAGAAAATGCCATTATTTATGTTGCAGTTTACCTGCTGTGGCACATGCCGGCGATTTATTTTTGTCATCACATGCACTTTTTGTGTATTATAGAATTTGTGTAAATAAATGTAGGTCACGTTTTTCTATATTTCTGAATTATATTGAATAACAGAATATACAAGTATAATGTTGACATGTGCATTTTTTGGTTTTTAACTCGGAACTGCGCTATTGCTTATACACGCAGTCATTTTAACACAGAGCACCATGGCTTGAAGACTAGTCTACTAGACTGATTGACCATGATAGTTCAAGGGTGCCACGCCATTCTGGCACCTTACTAAAACTGTTGTGGTGAATCCATATACGGGCCAGCCCCCTTATTATCTCGTTGCGCAAAGGACACCGGGCCAATGTCGGCCCAATGGACTTTTGCACATTGGGATACGCATCAGAACACTGTCAGGTCTGTGGCTCCTATGCCGACTCCCAATGAGCAAAACTTCTTTTGGCCGACTCCAGCCTTTGCTCGCCTGCCCACAACTGTGTGGGCCAATTAAGGATGGGGTGTGCCAGAGGACTTTTTGCTTTTTTTTTCTTTCTTTGCAAGCTTATCTAAACCGTCGGCTGGCCTATATAAACGCGCACACATTTCTAACGAGGCTTTAGAATCCGAGCCATCTTCGGGAACGCATAGGCAGTGCCTGCTCTACTGCCAAAATGAAGATACACCTTCAGGACCCAACCCTTTAACCCACTTAGCCCTGACATCCTGCAGCAGGAGATGGATCGACCATAATTCGAGGTAGTGCCAGATTAGCTTGGCGCCTTGAATTATCATGGTCAATCCACCTCCTACAACTGGTACTGTTGTATCAGTGACTTTCCAAATTTGTGAAATGCACCCGTGGGGCTAAATGTTCAGCACTACATTAAAGCAAAGGCCAATGACGCGGACTGATTGAGATTCCTAGATATCGAGATATGAGGCTGATCTGTATTGAAGTGGGCTCCGAAGGTTAAGGACCAACAACATGCAGAATGCACACCTTCCACACACACCGATTTACTAATTCTCTCTCTTTATTTTTTGAAAAGTTTTATTTCAGTCTAATTGCTATACACATTAAACCAGATACATCTTGCTGAAGTGAAAGATTAAAGTCTTAACAACCATTTAACTCATTCGAGACATGCTTTTCACCCAACCACTGTGAAACAGCTGCACCAGGTTAATCGACCATAATTGAAGGGTAGCACTGAATTAGCTTGGCGTCTGGCGCCAAGCTGAGCTGGCACTACCCTTGAATTGTCATGGTCAATCCATCTCCCGCTGTAGTGTTTGGGCTAAATGGTTGGTTGGCTGGTTGTACATTGCTTAACATCCCAACAGCAACAAGACTTTCTCAGGACGTGCCTGCACTGCTTGTGAAAAAAAACAACTAAACAGAATACTGAATGTATGTCGCCAGCCGATCTAATACGCTAAATAAACCTAAGATCATTTAGCAACACGCATCCAATATCAAGAGCTATAGGAAGCGCAGACAGCAGGGAGAGTTTAAAAAAAGAACATACAGGTGAATGGACCAAGGGTAGACAGAAACACATGCCCCAGAATAGAGGGGAAAGCCCACCCTGTGGGGCTGACCAGGGTGACCCTGGGAACTAAAAAGTAGTTAATCCCACCCATCCAAGGGCAGACCTGGGTGGGGTGGGGGCTAAATTGGTTAAAGCAACCTTCTCCAAGCAGTAATGGTTAATCATTCGTAATATCTCCTTTATAAATGATTTTGGCATGCCTTTTGATAATGCTGCGCGATCGAACCAACTTAATTTTTATTAAAAGTACCATTACACGTAAAGCTGAAGACCAATTTCAGAACCATTTGTGTTTGTTATGCCTAGCTGACACACGTAATGAGTTGCTATGGCAGTTTGGACATGCAGCAAAAGCACACATGTAATAGCACTTATTTATTCTGTGCAGCCGTTAGCATGTCAATGTATGTTTAGCTGTTTCTCGTACTGAAAGCATTGTATTTATAGAATGGAGTGGAGTCGTGAGGTTAATTGATATAAAGACGAGGTGTGCTGAACTGGATTGTCCTGTGTCTAAATGAACCATAACTAGACCTGTGCGTAGTGTTCAAAACCATCTGTTACAGAAGTGTATCTTTAAACAGTTATGGCGGTAGTGGGCCTTTAATACTAACTTAACACTTATGAAGTTTGAACGTAATAAAAACTTCTTCTCTACTCTTTTTCTCCTTTGCAAATGCATCAGAGTTTCCAATGCAAATGGGAAAGGGCGGTAATAATACCTCGGATATGTGTGCCTACTCACATGACTTGCGAAAAGGTGGGATGAAAATCTCAGTTAAGGCAGGACACACATTGAGAGCACATTTTATTGGTGAAATTTAGCAGTCAAAGCCAGCCATGTTGAAGGCCATTTTGACACAAACACATTAACATAACTGAAGATCATGACTTTTTTGTGAAACACAAACATACCATGAAAAACCTTTTCATCCTAATGCTTGAGATTAATTTGACTATGATAGTTCAAGGGTGCTGCCAGAATAGCTTGGCGCCTCAGGCACAAGCTATTCTGGCAGCACCCTTGAACTAAAATGGTTGATCTTGCTCGTAATTTGTAATGTAGCTTCTTAGAACAATAAGCAAATTTGTCAAAAATCGGCCTCAGAATGTAATGCATGCAGCCATGCTCTAGAGGGTTAACCAGATTTGTCACACAGGAAAAAAACAAACGTTGACTGATGATTAAAATGAAAAAACAAAAAAATAATGCCCAATACATGTAAAAATAATAATAATAGGTATTTATATTATATAGCGCCTAACCTCTTGACGGAGCTCTAGGCGCTTTACAAATGTAATAATGATAATACACATAATTATGTATTTTTTCAAAGAACAAAACACCACAAAAAGAAGAAGCGATAAACAATAATGACCAAATCTTCATGGCTCAAGTGCATAATGAATCTGTATTATTTCTTTGAACTTACGTGACCTTTCCAAAAGGCCAGGCAAAGTGTTACACAGCTGGCCATAGTACCTGTAAAATCCTATTTTTTAGTGCAGAAGCCATCCCTTATTATCAGACGTGTGTGGATTGGTCATGCACGTGAGCCATAAGCGCTTTGCCTTTCTCGTTGGTATTACGTGCCAGAGCAAAAGTGAGTCTTGTTTATTGGGCCCTGTTGTCTTCTGTCCATTAACATTTTCTCGGAGACTATTCAAGCCACAGACTTCAAAACTTGGCTGAAGAATACTTTGTGTCAAGACCTTTCTAAACATGCCAATGTCATTGACCTTTTTAAAAGGTCATGGTCACAGAGCGTCTATAAATAGGTTGAAAATTGGCATTTTTTTCTGAAGTACTATTTTCAACTTTAATCAAAGCCAAACTTAGTACATGTGTACTGAGATACCTGATAGTAAGATCTTCCTGTGCATTGCAATTTACGTTAACCCACCTATAAGGTCTACTGGATGAAAAATGCCTATATTGTGATGAATTTTATTTTTGGGTGGTCAGTGTCGCAAAGCTTTCAGTCAAACTTAATACATATTTTAGATGATAAAACACTGTAATGCATACAAATTTGACAACCACTCATTAAAGGTCAAAGGAGTCGGATAAATGTGTGAAAAATCCATGTTTTCTCAAAATTTAATCAGTTTTCACACATCTGTGAAGCCCTTATGACCCTTGACCTTTTGCGATGAGTCTACTAAATTAGGATACATAGGAAGGTCGTATCATCAGCTACCTTTGTGCCAAATTTGATTGAAAAGTTTGCAAAAATGTTGATAATAACTACAATTATTGGCATTTTATACACGTCGACCTCTTGTGACCCTTGACCTATTCCGTGGAGTCATCCAAATTAGTATGCATAGATAGGTCTTACCATCAGGTATCTCTGTAGCAAATTTGGGTTTGAAGTTGTGAATAGTATTTGAGAAAAAAACATATTTTGTCAAAATATAGTGATTTTGGACCTATTTCTTGAGCTCTTGTGACCCTTGACCTTTCCGAGGGATCAACCAAATTAGTACGCATAGAGAGGTCTTACCATCAGGTATCTCTGTATCAAGTTTTGGTTTTAATTTGTGAATAGTATTTGAGAGAAAACATCTTTTGTCAAAATAATAATATGGCGATTTTGGACGTATTTCTGAGCTCTTGTGACCCTTGACCTTACCAAGGCAATCAACCAAATTAGTGTGTGTATAAAGGTTTTACCATCAGGTATCTTTGCACCAAGTTTGAGTTTGAAGCTATAAATAGTATTTGAGAAAAAATAAATTATGCCCCAAAATAACTATTTTTGATATATTTCCTGATCCCCTGTGACCTTAACCTTTGTGAGAGGTCACTGAAATTGGTATGTTTAGAAAGGTCTTGCCACAAAGTATCCTTGGGCCAAGTTTAAAGACTGTAGCTTGAATAGTCTCTGAGAAAATGCCAACGTTAAAGTTTACCACGGACGACGGCGGACACACAAATGACCACTGGCCCAGAATATACTCACTTTTGCTTCACATGTAAGCCCAAAACGGTGTGTTTACCCTTTTTAAAAAAAAAACAAAGAAGTGTATGACCACTTTATTATCTTATTTAACCCTAACACATCATAGCAAGATATGGATCGACCATGATAGTTCAAGGGTGGTGCCAGAATAGCTTGGCACCTATGGGCGCCAAGCTATTCGGGTACCATCTTTGAACTATCATGGCTGAGCTGTCTCCTGCTTTTAATGAAAACTGCAACATTTGGGGAATTCAGCCTTAGGACACAATGCGTTAAAATAACTGAATGTAAGTGGAACTTTAACACACACTCATTACAAAGCCACAACCAATGCTGAGCCAATATACATCTTTGTCACCATACATGTAAATACATAATAATGTGACCATGTGCGTGATGTTTCAACACTAAATTGTTCACTTTATGTAACACCGACGTGCTGTAGGCCCAACAGAATGCTGACTAAAATGTAACATATCAACCAGCAATATAGAAACACACACACACACACAAAAAAAACAACCCACAAGCATCCTCCACAACCTTGAAGACCAACCATTACATTTTAACCCATTGAGGGTCTGTAGCACTTTGTGTCAAGGTGATTCCTGCATGAATTGCCCTGACAAAAGTGCTACAACCGTCAAAGTGGGAAACCCCTTGCATATGCATCTGCCGGTACTGTTCACAGTACCAGTGACTGCATGCATGAGGGGGTTAAATTTTCCACTACAACTTCACCTTATCATCTTCCTATTTCCAAATTCATTCTTCTATTCAGAACAAAATGTAAACTACAAAGTAAACTACAAGTTGTAACTACACACAGTCAGCACGAGTTAAAGCTTACCCCTTATCATTCAGAATACACCAGTGTGTGAAATCAGTTTGACCAAAATAGTTCAAGGGTAGTGCTGGAATAGCTTGGCGCCTCTAGGCGCCAAGCTATTCTGGCACTACCCTTGATCTAAAGCCATTGGTCTATATTCCTATCTGTAAGTACTATAATGTAGCGTGCATATGGCGGTGTACAAATTTGAAGCTTTTAGCCTCAGTATGATATGGGTTAAGCAAGGGCTAATGCAAACATGGGTAGCTAACCCACAAGCTGGTCAATAATATAGCATTCATTATTCAGGTAAACAAAATATGCCAACAAGCAAACTCCAAATCTCAATACATGCACTGTATAAAAGCTGTCACTCAGTGTACAAACGATACACAATGCTTCAACCGGTATGGCCACGCTTGTGTGGCCAAACTAGATACAAAAATTGTGCCTGTGCGAATAGCTTAACCCTTTTCATCCTGATACACCCATTGCTTGAAATAAATCTATGGTAGTTCAAGGGTGGGGTGCCAGAATAGCTTGGCGCCCGAGGCGCCAAGCTATTCTGGCACCACCCTTAAACACACACGGTTGATCTACCACATAGTCTGTGATGTAGCCTTCATAGGAAAATAAGCAAAGTTGTCACAAATCAGCCTCAGGATGTAATGGGTTAAATGGACCCATTATCTGCTGCAACATGCCAGAACAGCTGAGCCTTACAGCAGATCAGCCCATATCATTCAAGCATGACTATTCTGAAAATAATATAGTGCATCTGTGATGCTTGTGAATGTTCTACAGCAAACAGGAGTCAATATACTAATTACTTGGTATATTCAATCAATCAATCAACTTTATTGTTCCAAATACATGTTGCCACATACAGGAAAATTTGTCTCGCCACCTCAGGTGCAACTCGCAATCACCCAGACTCACACAACAGTTTACAAACAACAAATGGACAATGGCTCTGGACAGGTGAAGACCGTCGCCAAGCCGTCTAATGGCAGATGGCGCCAACGGCCCCAACCCGAACTAAACCTCCCTAACACAAAGCAAACTAAAGACAGCTCTAGTATCTCTTAAACATGTAATATAATGTTTTTAAACTTTCTGCTTGGCTGAGACTAGTTGCACAAATGAGATATTACGCATAAACCAAAAAAAAAAAAAAAAAAAAAAAAAAAGACGAATCAGTTATACTTTTACAGTTGCTACCTGGGGGCCATCGCTATAAGAACAGCGCCAGCTATTAGACAGTCGCTCCGGCATGAACAGTCACCATTATAACTTAACTAGTATATAACTTCATAGTCAATTTTAAAGCAATAGTAGTAGAACTACAGTATTAACGTGAAAGCAGTCCAAAATGATTTCTAAAGAGTACACACATGCACACGCTGTTGTAAGAAACACAGTCACTGTGTCGGGAAGGTGTCTGTCATCACATCATTCGACTGGAATGTGGGGGCCTGAACTTTGCTGGTACTCGCTTCGTTTTATGCACTCGTGCTATTCCGTAGGCAGTGATGTTGAGCGTGGTGTGGGAAGAACCACTCCTGAGATGATGGAAAGGGGAGAAAAGCATGTTGGTTGTATTGCCACATCACAATGCGCGCTGTTCTTCTGAGATCCGCATTCGAATGGTACTAACAAGAATCAGCGTGTATCAACTCCCTCTCCCAGCATCGCACGGAGGAAAATATAAAATCCAATTAAGAGTCACAGCACAACAAATTGCCAAAAGTCATCAAAAAGAAATACCAGTCGTGATGCAGCATCGCAGGGCCTGACATCATATAATAATCAAACGAAGGCCGTAGAATGTCTGTTAGAATACTGCGCGTGGTGACCATTTCTGCCGGAGCGGGCGGCCAGGAGTTGTTGCATGGCCTCCATCTTATTCATATGCATGAAAGTGACCCTGGATCAGATCTGGTGTGAGAGTCATTTTAGCACATCAACCTGTTCAGTGCCCGTTGACGGAAACCGTGTTTCTGCAGTCTTTCATCAATTTAACATCAACAAGCCCTAGCTGTCCTCGGAACATGCATTCAAAGTGGCGTCAGCAAGAGGCATAGATCCTCATGAGCCCCCGCAACTGCGGGGGCTCATGAGGATCTATACCTCTTGCAGTTGGGTGTGTTCAAATTTTCTCAGCACTGAACGGGTTAAACCAGCTTCAGCTCCCACCCAACTGATGTGTGGTCCTCCTGTCCTCCTACACATCACTACAGCCACTAGCTGGCTTGAACACCCGTCCTGCGAGGCATGCGGCTGCGGGGTTTTACAGGACCAAGAGCCATGGCAGGTACTAGGGCATCAACATAGGGAACTTCATCAAAGTTACTCTGAAAAATGAAAAAGAAAATAATCAGCACAACAGGTACATTTGAAAGATTTTTAGTATTTAGCAGTACTGTTGTATTTGCGATGGTACACAGCAGTACTGTCCTGAATGAAACAGCAAGCTAGCCTGCAAATAAACCAGACAATTGATAACACTGTTCACATAAACACTGACATAGACATACTTATAGACTCACAGACACCTCCCTCTTCCCCCCCCCCCCCCCCCCACCCCCCCCCCCCCACACACACACGGAGCTAAGTAGTTCAAATGAAAAGGATAACAGGCTTAATTGGGAAAAAATTAGACCAAGCATAGAACAAGACATATAATACATTTAGTAAAGGCATCCCTACGAATGATCCACGCAATACTTGCAGAGACCCTTTTTAAAACAGCATTCCAGATATGTGTCCCTGAGAAAGATAAGCTGGTTTAATATAGATCGATCCTTGGTTTTGGGAGACTATGAAAAGCTTTCTGATGTTACCAAGCTTGGACTCAGTCTTACGGAACAAAGTGGAGATGTATTCAGGTGTTTTGCGCTTCCACACTTTGAACATAACACGGCTTTACCAGCCAGTGCTGGTGCTTAGCACTTAGTTCGCTTCCAGCTGCCAGAGAGATAAGGCGCCATGAGGTCAAATTCCACTCTCGCAAGCTCATTCTATTTATATCGCACTTGCTACTGTGCGGTACACTATAACAACTACCTACTGGTTTGTATTCATAACACATCTCTGCCTAAAGTGACTGTTGTGAAAGCAACATCATTCAAAAGTTGAAATTCTCATCTACACACTGATACCAAACATCATAACATTACGCCTTACACTTGTGTAGCAGGTTATGGTGAAAATAAAGAGAACGAGAACTTGTTGACGTACGATGTCGGTGTTTGTTGTGAAATTGACAATGTTCCCACAGCCATAACATGAAGACGCCATTTTTCCCAATGAAACACACTTGCATGCATAAGGGTCAGCATGCCTACAGTAAGTATCACTTACCGGATTTTGGTTCTGTGGTGGGGGACGGAAGCAGGAGGGTTGTTAATGAGGTCACCGACAGGTCGCGTTCTCGCATTTCTCGCCCGCAGTCTGCTATTGCCATCCCGAAATCCAATCAGTACATCACAGGTCACAGTATTCAACAGTGTTTTTAAATATACCTTGAGGTTTAGCACATTTGCTGACACACTAGACATAAGAACCGAATACTGAGTTTCTGTTCACAGATACACAAGACCGGTGCCAGCTAAACAGAACTATACGAGAATTTTTTTCTGTTTTACTGCTGGAGGAATGACGGAGTGGAGGACGGGTGACACGAGTGTCATGTGCTCGGTCATGAGCAGTCTGAGGTTTTCATCCTCCTCTGCAAGCCATATGTCCTGCTCTTTAGAATGTTAATGGTAGTGTGACTTTCTTCACCTCCCTGCTCACCATGAAGCGCCAAACCAAATCTCCACTTAGTCAAAATTCAATGCAGTGACATTCCAGGATATGTTGTTTCGGAATGATCCTACTGGCTGGAAAAGTACTTTGAAAAAAACGCATGTTGTTTGCAATCTTGTTGTTGATGTCTTGCATTGATTCATTCCTGTTCTTCACTGACATTTTGTGAGAAACATTAGCATTGACTTGTGAGTAAAGGTCATTCAGAATTCGGAACTTTAAGGATATGTCATGCGCTGCTGCATGAAGTTTAGGATCATCTGTCAGCTTCATGGTATTGCTGATAACACCGTCATCAATATCAGTGAACACATCATACTTCAAGTAACGGTGGCAGAGGTTGCCAACAAACGAATGGCCATGGTATGCTTGCATGAATATCTTATTCCTCTTTAGTGCTTCGTCAAGGCCAGAAGTGACAGGCCCGCACAGAAATGGCAACTTTGTCTCTTCTCTCAGAGCTTCTATTTTGTCCTCGAATTCTGCTAACTGCTGCATCTTCTGCTCATGTCATTCATTAAAATGCTTTGTACTCTCATTGTGTCTCTTGTTGCTCAACACTGCAATACCCTGGGTCAGCTGTTTTCTTTTTTCCAGTTCTTTGATGACTCTTACTTCTGAAATGTACTTTTGAAAAGATGTGTTTCCATCATGTGCCTCCTTCCCTCGGCCAGTCTTTTAGCTTTATCAAGTTCATGGCATTCTTGCTCTAGAAGGGAATGATGTTTTTTTTTTTTTACTATACCTAGCAGAAAGATGGAGGTATGGTGGATCAGTTTGCAAAATCTCAACATCAAAGATTGGTTCATGTACAACATTGTTCTAACCCTTGGCTTTCATTTTGTCTCCTGCACGAATGTATCGCCTGTAATCCCTCTTGATGTTGTTAAGAGTTCTCTGTTTCACTTGTACTCGCTCATGTGGAGCTCTTTGTAGCTCGCTTTTGGAAGCTGTGCACCAGAGACAAGGGTGGACCCACCCATTGTGCTCCTGAGAGACCAAAGAGTTTGATGAGAAAATCATAATCTCCAAACAGAAATACACGTATCTGTTTTTCTTTCCATTTTACAGTTTGGAGAACTGACACCAGCTCTTTAAATGGCTGCAAAATTGTTTAAGATTTTCATGACTGTCTTTACAGTTAGCCATACACACCAAAAACGTATTGTGTTTAGAGTTAGGGTTTTGGAGATTAGCAACTTGAAGCATTGTTTTATAACTGTTACCACCATGATCTCCTCCTAGTTTTATCCAAATTTCATCATTTGGTATTTGTTCATGCCATTCAAGAAGATTTGCAGCTTCATACTTGTCAAGCAGTTCAGGAACAAAATGTGCGAGATCCTCTATGTACACGTCAGGCGTTTTCTGGCTTTCTTTCTTGTTTGTGACTTTGTTTTCAAAGGTCAGATTCTTTTGTTCAATGGTCATTCTGCCACAGAGCGCTTCCTTCTGGGCCTGCTTTCCTTTCTTTCACTTTCAAGGTTGACACCAATACTTCTCATGAAGCGTTTATATGTTCTGTACTTGGACCAGCTTAATCCTAGATTGGTTCTCAGAGCAATACCCCGTTTTCTACAGACATACACGGATCGCCTATGGCCTGCTCTGCCTAATATTGCAGTCATTTTTTCCTTTCTTTCTCGTCTTAATTCGTCAGCTATTTGTTCAGCTTTGTCCACTTCTGATCCGCCAGACATATTTGCTCTAGCACAGGCTAGCACCTTTGACCTTCTTTGTATTACGGCCGATGATGCCACTGTTGTTGGTTTTCTTGGTTTGGGTATGCATAAAATACAAAGGCTGTCCTCCAATCTTGCAACGAATTGTGGCATCAGCTGATTCATTAAGCATTGTGTGCTTTAGTACCGTCTGATATTTTTCTTCCTCCTTTGTCAGTGGCATCTGCAGTTCCTGGACAGATCGAAAGCTGGGTTGTTTTATATGTGGAGATGTGGCTATATCGACACCCGTTTTTTTTCAATGGGTGAAATGTCTATTTCATGCGTCCGCTTTGCTGGTGGCGATGCGGTCCACACTCTTTGTAATGGCGACGTTTGAGCATCGACTGTGCATGGCATTTTATGGGGAGTAGAAGTCGGCGGAATGAAAAATTGTTTACCACCATCACCTTCATTAGTGCTGTTATTAGTGTCAGTGTTAAGAGTGTCACATTCCGCCAATCGAAACGATCGTTTCTTCCCATGCGAACCCCGCTTCACTGGTCGTCCTCCTTTACCTAGCTGCATGAAGTGAACACACAAGACACATTCTTCAATGCTCGTATTTGGATCGAACATGGTCCAAATGTGTTGTGATGAGGCAATATCAGACGCCGCATTTCGCGTTGTCTCCTAGGACACGCGTGTTTCAGAGTCTATCCGTTTCATTTGACTATAGCAACTCCTACACATTGTTTTGGAGTGCATCAAGTCATTGTCTTCCTGGATATTAATTCCATAACACTTGTGGATTAAGTGTTCATAACTGATGCAAAGAAATGACTATACTATCCATGTATTTCTTTCGTGATCTCTCGCCACATATTCTGCACAATGCTTTTACTCTCAGTGCATGGAACAAACCTGTGTGTACACAGATTGTATGCGTTTCATCAGACTCCATCATGAGCAAAAGTTAAATCAAAAGTACATTTACAAGGTTCACTGTTAGTGTTACACTATTTCCCAAGAAAGGAACGTGACTATCTCCTCAATAGTATACGTGTAACTAAGCCCTCACCTTCCCCAATTCCGGGAGTGTACACTAAGGCAGATGTCTGGAACTTGTCTGTCGACACCTGTCAGTGACCTCATTAACCACCCTCCTGCTTCCGTCCCCCACCACAGAACCAAAGTCCGGTAAGTGATACTTACTGTAGGCATGCTGACCCTTATGCATGCAAGTGTGATTCATTGGGAAAAGTGGCATCTTCGTGTTATGGCTGTGGGAACTTTGTCAATTTCACAACAAACACTGACATCGTACATCAACAAATTCTCGTTCTCTTTATTTTCACCATAACCTGCTACACAAGTGTAAGTCGTAATGTTGTCATGTTTGGTATCAGTGTGTAGGTGAGAATTTCAACTTTTGAACAAAATTGCTTTCACGTCAGTCACATTAGGCAGAGATGTGTTATGAATACAAAAAAGTAGGTAGTTGTTATAGTGGCAGAGTGCCGGTCACGCCGTGTACCGCACAGTAGCAGGTGCAATATAAATAGAATGAGCGTGCGAGAGTGGAATTTGACCTCATGGCGCCTTATCTCTCTGGCAGCTGGAAGCAAACTAAGTGTCAGCTATGGTAAAGGCGTGATAAAGATTGCTTTGTTATATTTGAAATGGTCTTGAAGATGTAGGAGACCTGCTTTTGTGAGCTTTGCTTCTGTGCTTAGGTGTGGATTACTTACTTACTTACGCCTGTCACCCCTACCCGGGTATAGGCCGTCGACGAGAGACCTCCAGCAACTCCTGTCCTGTGCTTCTCCTTCGATTCTACTCCAGGTGGTTCCCAGTCTCTTGATGTCTGCTTGGAGGTCTCGACGCCAGGAGTTTCTCGGCCTACCTCTTTTCCTCTTTCCCTGGGGGTTCCATGACAATGCCTGCCTAGTGATACTGGAAGCTGGCTTTCTCAGACTGTGACCGATCCATCCCCATCTTCTTCGCCCAATTTCATTCTCTGCTGTTATCTGCTCTGTTCTCTCCCAGAGTCTGACGTTGCTGATCTTCTCTGGCCAGTGGATTTTCAAAATTCTTCTAAGGCAACTGTTCATGAAGGTCTGTACTCTGTTGACTGTGGTTTTTGTCAATCTCCATGTCTCTGCTCCATATAGGAGAACTGATTTTACATTGGAGTTGAAAATCCGGACTTTGGTGTGTTGTGACAGCTCTCTGGAACTCCATACTTTTTTCAACTGGAGAAAGGCTGCTCTAGCTTTACCGATTCGTGCTCTGACATCTGCATCAGTGCCACCTTTTTTGTCTATGATGCTCCCGAGATATGTGAAGGACTCCACCTCCTCCAACGGGGTGCCAGCAAGCAAGACTGGTTCTTCCCTGGTTGCGTTCAGTTAGGTGTGGATCAGGGCAGATTATTTTGGCCGCCCGTCTGTGTAGGGAATTGATTCTCTTTAAATGGACCTCACTACATCCGTCCCACACTGTTGACGCGTGATCGATGTGAGAACATATGTGAGCGTTATAAAATAGTTTTCAGCGTAATATTTCAGTTTTGATAACATAAAGAGATTTTTTGCTATTATTTTGCATAAGGCGGCTGTATGATGCATGTATGGAGCAGGGAAGTAAACCGTTTTAACTTTAAAATTAGAGTTTGACGTCAGGTATAGTTTTCTTTTTGTCACTAGTAATAAAAAGTACAGGAGTTTTGTGCAAGAGTCAGTAGTGATTTGAATGAACTTTGTGGCAGAAACAGTGATCACAGACTGTTTCTGAAATTTTGCATGATTGAATCCCAGCTGTCCAAGCAACATGGGTGCAAAGTGGTGTCAGTAAGAGGCATAAACCCTCATGAGCCCCCACAACTGCGGGGACTCATGAGGATCTGTGTCTTGCAGCTGGATCGATTTAACCCTTTGAGTGTCTGTAGCAGTTTTATTCATGATGATTTCTGTAGGAATCATCATGACTAAAACCGGTACCGACACAAAAAGGGTTGGGTTAAGTTTTTCTCGACAGTGATGGGACTACTGACCTGTTTGAGGAAAAGTTGATCAGGGATGGCAATCGCCCCCTTGATGATGGTGTTGATATTCGCAAGTGAAGAACGTGGCAAGGACGTGACAATGTACACCAGCTGCTGCTCTGTGTCTACAGCTCGCACCAAACCTGCAATACGAGAATAAGCAATGCACAACCAGTCCGTAAGTTATTCCTTCCCATCCGCAAAGGTCATAGATTTTCAAGAGCCCCTGCAAGAGGCATGGATTTCCTGGAGCTCATGAAAATTCCAGCCTTTCCACTCCAGCGCTCAAGAAGCACATGACAAGTAATGTCGATGAGCAATCTTGATTGACATTGTCTCTGAGATTGTAATTTACTCTTCAAGCCAACTCCCAACTCTCCAGGCTCAGTATATTAACTCCTTCAATGCAAGTGGACATGGACTGTATTTTTTAAAATAATCACTGTTCATTAAACTGCAAAGATCTCCAGTCATCACAGGAGATAGATGTAAAGTGGTTTTAGCAAGCAGCATAGGTCATCATGAACCCCTGCACTTGTGTGGTTTTAATTTTTCTCAACAGTGAACTGGGTAACTGTACTATTTTACTTCTTGAATCAGAATTTTTTAAAACAGTGTACAGACTTTAGATGATGCAATCTTAACACTTGCAGGTTAACAGGTAGAACACATTGTCAGCAAAAACCTATAGGTGCCAAGCTATTGTACCACTACCCTGGAACTATCATGGTTGATCCGTTTCCTGAATTGTAATGCAGTCCTCAGTCCTCCAAAATGTGGGTATTTCATACCTCAGACACGAGTCAATGACAGGTGATCTCTCATAATGATGGCCACTCAAAGCAGTGTCTGCTGTAAATGTGATGCATACTTGTCTAAAATGTTTGCTGGTCTGTAATTTAGACCTTCCGCTTCTAGAGCAGAATGGTTCAAAATTACAGACCAGCATACAAATAGGACAATCCCAATCTTACCGTATCCCAAACAGTCACATACTGGTGTTTCATCAAAGAACAAGGGGCCGCTCTCGCTCATACTTCTGGCCTGCACACAAATGAGTTTTAGAAACAATTAAACCTTTGGCCGTCAGTTGTGATTGTTGTCAAGGTGATTCCTGTAGGAATCACCTTGACAAAACTGCTACCGGCAGCCAAAGGGTTAACCCCCTCGTTATCAGAAAAAAAGGAATTTTTCAGTAAAATGTATGTAACGAACGCCTTTAGTGCAGATTTCGGTCGGACGATGGTGACGTCATTAGCAGTTGGACCGAATGTACACGTGCGAATAATGTAGAGATAAGCAATGTTCACGAGCGGGTATGTACAGATAAACCATGTTCACGTGTGGTAATGTAGGTGAGCGATGTTCACGTGTCACGTGTGGGAGTGACAGTGTGGCATCAGGAATAATTGCAAGTTAGAGATGCTACACCAGTCAAGCCGAGCAGTCGTTTTTGCTAGGGCTCTGAGGAAGAATTCTGGCTAGAGAATTCGATAGCTGTATATTGAATACAGGTATTTATTCTTTATTACCGGTATTTATAATGACCCGTAACGCTATTCAGATGAAAAAGAAAGTATTGTTTTATGAATTATTATTAGAGTGCAGAAGAGCCATGTTTGAAGGAAATGCGATGGCTCGTGTCAATACTTGTTTAGTCATGTAATTATGTGATATAGTTTATAACCAGGATGTCATGTTGTATTCATTCATATGTGAAGATGTGGAACTGAAATAGGAATAGAATTCAGTATATATTTAGTGATCTAATGATGGAATGTGCAGTAATATGTTACGAAGTGAAGGTGAGCTGTGATTGTAATATTTGGCTCATAGTCCATTGTGTGTGGGTACGTAAGATGTATGTACAGTGTTAAAGTGGCTATAGGAATTGTGTGCACTGTGTTAAAGTGGCTATAGGAATTGTCATAAGAATTATGACAATAGTGATTGTAGTATGGTGGCATAAAGAAGACATTTTTCAGAGGAAATGATCTAGAGCGCTCTGAAGAATAATAATGTGTCGAAGACACATTCAGACTTTTGGGTATAAGAGTGAACATTTATGAGTGTATAAATGTTGTGTACAGCGGGGCCGGTACGGAGCGGACACCCCTGGTGTATGGCCGATGAAGCTGTCCTGAGCATCACGTACGTGACCGGAATGCGGACATCATCAAGCCTTCATCTCTCCTTCGTCCTACCATCACTGGTGCTACGAGCAGCAACGGTAGCGAAGTAAGCCACAGATTCGTGCTACAGGACCACATGCAGTGTTCCGTCAGTGTAGCTATTGTCGCCTAGCGCCGTAATTTCACGCCTAGGAATGTTCTAAATCTGTGAGTAGTCATTGAATAGTAATATTCAGTTCAGGAATCTCCGTCAAGTCGTCAATGTGATATTGACTGTGTCGACACTAGTATAAAGAGGAGTCGAGTGACGTCTCTCGAGAGAGACAACGACCTCTACGGTAGCGAGTGAATGTGTGAGCGCTGAAGTTGTGAATAACCTATATGCCACTTGTTATTGTTAGTTATTTGTGCAGATTGGTTTATATGATGTGAATTGTGTGGTTTAATGTATGTTATGAGTGTATGAGAAATAGTTAAAGAGGGCAAAGAGATATAACTGTGTGGCCTTTGTCCTTCGTTTGTAAGCGCGTGTGTGGTGGATGAAAGAGTATAGTGAACAGAGATAGTGCACCCACCTTTATACTGATTATCAGAACAAACCCACGCACACACTCATTCCATTAGAATAAACGTTTATATATGTAATAATTTACTTCAGTAGCGAAAACACCGTCGTTACATTTGGTGACCCTGACTTTCTCTGTTAGCATTAAGTCATACATATTCATATTTAGTGAGGGCACCACTAGTTATTATAGATATATATAGGTAGGCTAGTGGGCTGCTTCTTTTGACATTTTGTTATATTGTGTATGACTGGGATGTGTTTTGTGTGATAGTTGCCGTCTCCAGTTTAACGGCTGTGTCTGTGTACAGTTTCTGGGCACTAAGGATTTAGCTCTTTTTCTGTCTTGGGGGTTCCTATTCTCTTCTTTGGCTCTATTCTTCTGTTAGGGAATTGTATTTGTTTTACTAGTTCTTCACTGTTATAGGGTCCTGTCCTTTTATGCGTGTGTTTGTGGGTATGTTCTCTTTGCCCTTATTTTAAGTAGTTTATCGTGTTGGGATTTCAGTTTCATTTGATTTAATTTATTTTGTTTTTGTGTGATTTGTATTGATTTTGATTTCATTTTTTTTTGGTATTTATGTATGTGGTTATAATTGGTTCTTGTTTGTTTTGATTTGGTTTAGTTGTCAATAGATTGTTTCCCGTGGTTCATTCTTGTTTGAGACTTTGATGATTTGATTGGGTTTATTTCCCTTTCACCGTACATTTGGTATTTAGTATTAGCGATTATAGTGTTTGAGGTCTTTGACATACATTTCATTTTATTTTTCTTTGAATATATTTGGATTAAAACTTTGAACTTAGTAACTTCCTTTTTCGCTGTACATTTCTTGTGCTTCTATTAACTAAAGTTGACGTTCTTCAGCATATATTAAGTTAGTGTGTTCTATTTGGTATACAATTGGTCACTTATAGACATATTGAGTTAATACAATACATACTTTGCTCTGCATAATTGTAACTCTGACTGTGCATTGTCCTGTAAATTTACTTTTGGAGAAACTTCATTGTTTCGTAGGGTTTATAGAACAATTTATTGTGATTAATTGCATTTTACCATTTCATTGTTGACACTTTAGTACTTAACTGTTTCCTGTTTAGACATTTTGATATTTTATAGTAAGTTTTATTTTTTTGTTTGTTGATCTACATTGCACTTAGCCATGTCTGACGATTATGATAAGTTGTTCCAATCTTTTATTGCTCAAGCTACTACTTTGGGTATCCCTGATAAGGAACGTGCAAAATATGTACAGGATTGTTTTGATCGTCTTGAGAGACAAAGATTGAGGGATGAAAAAAAATTGGAAAAAGAAGCGGAGGTTGAGCTAGCTAAACGACAAGCAGATGTTCAGTTAGCGTTAGCAAATAAACAAGCAGAAGTTGAGCTAGCAAATAAACAGGCAGAAATTAAACAAGCAGATGTTCAGTTAGCGTTAGCAAATAAACAAGCAGAAATTAAACAAGCAGATGTTCAGTTAGCGTTAGCAAATAAACAAGCCGATGTTCAGTTAGAGCTGGAAAGAGAGAAAACAAAACAAATGGAACTTGAGTTACATTCTGCACGTAGACTTGAGGAACAAGATGCTGGTCATGGAAACAGAGGTAGGGATAGTAATTCTTTTGGTGCTAGACCTGTTTACCCCAAGTTGCCTCTTTTCAAAGAAAGACAAGATGATATTGATTCATACCTTTTTCGTTTTGAGACTCATGCTACAGCCCTTGGCTGGGATCAAAGCAAATGGGTTACCTTTCTTTCCGCTTTGTTAGAAGGTAACGCATTGAACTTGTACCACAGTCTTGCTGCTCATGGTCCTGTAGATTATCAGACATTGAAGGACAATTTGCTTAAGAAGTTCCAATGTACTGCAGAAGGTTTTCGCAAGAAGTTCCGTGAAATCCGACCAGACTCGAACGAACCTTTCCAAACTTTTGGTATTGAGCTAAACAGATTGTTTGATCGATGGATAGCTTTGTCCGGTGTTACTAGAAACATGCAAGGAATTATGGATCTTGTCTTAGGTGAGCAGTTTCTCGATTGTGTGTCACATGATCTTGCTACTTTCATTCGCGAGCGTGGACTTGTCACATTAGATGATATGGTTAAAACCGCTGAAAGTTATCGTCTTGCTCGTCCCGGAAAAAACTTGGCACGCAGATCGGCTGCTCCGGTTTTCGGTTCAGTAGGAGCAGTTGATGTAGCTGAAGAGTCACATGCTGTTCCTGGCTCTGCAGATTCTCGCGGTGGTTACTCAAACTATCGAGGTCGTGACTATTGGCGGAATCGTGGTGGTTTGCAAAAGAATGACCAAACACCCTCGGTTTCGAACCTAAAGGTCGAAGATCGTTTTGATCAAACTCGGAGATATTTGAAACGTGGACGTGGAGGTGGTTCGTTTTACACCAATTTTGATAATTGCCCTCTTTGTGATGGTAAAGGTCATGGTCCCAGGCAGTGTCCTCTTCGCAACAGTCCTAACCCTTGCTCTGTTTGCAACATTGGTGGTCATACTCGAAAAACTTGTCCCTTTGTTGTGCAAAAAACTACAGCTTCAGATGATCAGACTAATAACTCAAGCTCAGGTTGTGCAGTTGTCCCTGTAGACTCTGAAGTTGTTTGCTCTATTTTTGATCAGTCAGCTGGCCACTTACATTTCGAAGTTGGTTCTGTCAATTCTACTGCTTGCTCAGTTCTGCGAGACACAGGTGCTACCATTTGTGGTGTTCAAAAACGTTTGGTTTCTGATAAACAGTATGTACCAGGTACTGTCCGTTGTAGAACTTTTGGTGGAGAGGTCAACATTTACCAGCAGGCTAAAGTTGTTGTTTCTTGTCCGTATTTTGCTGGAGAGTTGGTTTGTTGTGTTCTTGAGGATCCAGTTGCTGACTTGATTGTGGGTAATATTCCAGGTTTGATTGTCCAGCAGGCCCAAGATACCATAGTTGCTGCTGCTGTTGATGAGGTCCCTGTTGCTGCTGTCACTACTCGTGCTCAGGCTCGAAAACAAGGTCTCCCGCACAGACCTCTTGTCACTGTGTGCGATGACTTGAAGGTCACTCGTGCTGAACTCATTCAGTTGCAGAAAGGTGATGCTACTCTGCAAGGTTGTTTCAATTTCGCTGCCTCAGGTGAAGAAAAGGTTGTTGGTTCTGCTACTTCTTCTTTCTATTTTCAAGATGATATTTTGCACAGGAGGTATCGGAAAGCAAAGGATATTTTGCATCAGGTTGTTGTTCCCGAGAAACTTCGTGCTTCAGTCATGACTGCTGCGCATGATCAACTTTTGGCTGGTCATTGTGGAGTTCGTAGAACTCTGACTCGGATTTTATCCCAATTCTTTTGGCCTGGTGTTTCTGTGGATGTGCGTACTTATGTTCACACTTGTGACATTTGCCAGGCGTCAGTTTCAAAAGGCAAAGTTCCCCTGTTCCTTTGGCGACTATGCCTCTTATCTCGACTCCGTTCGAGAGGGTCGCTATTGATCTCGTTGGGCCTTTTCTCCTTTTTTGCTTCCAGATGTCGAGGGTGTGGAGCCTCAGTGTGATGTTCCTCATGTGGACGTTTCAGATTGGCATACTGTCCCATCAGTGGCTATTGCTGGTGTTTCAGATGATGTTGTTGGTGGTCTTCCCACTATTCCTCTCATGTTGTTTGGCTATTGTTTGGGCCATAGCGGCATTTCACAAATTTCTTTGGGGGGTCGATTTCATTCTCCAGACTGACCACAGACCGCTGACGTACTTGCATACAAGTCGCTTTAAGAATTCTCGCATCATGCGTTGGTCCTTGTCCTTACAAGAGTTTAGATTCAATCTCGAACCACTTCCAGGTACGCAGAATGTGTTCGCGGATCTGTTGTCCCGCGCTGATCGTGATCAGTCGGTTCCATAGATCAAGGTTTCATAGTCGTTACTGTATTTTAACATTATCCTACGAACTTGTAAAAAAGACCCTCGGTCGGTTCTTTTTTTCGTTGAGAGGGGGGTAGTGTAACGAATGCCTTTAGTGCAGATTTCGGTCGGACGATGGTGACGTCATTAGCAGTTGGACCGAATGTACACGTGCGAATAATGTAGAGATAAGCAATGTTCACGAGCGGGTATGTACAGATAAACCATGTTCACGTGTGGTAATGTAGGTGAGCGATGTTCACGTGTCACGTGTGGGAGTGACAGTGTGGCATCGGGAATAATTGCAAGTTAGAGATGCTACACCAGTCGAGCCGAGCAGTCGTTTTTGCTAGGGCTCTGAGGAAGAATTCTGGCTAGAGAATTCGATAGCTGTATATTGAATACAGGTATTTATTCTTTATTACCGGTATTTATAATGACCCGTAACGCTATTCAGATGAAAAAGAAAGTATTGTTTTATGAATTATTATTAGAGTGCAGAAGAGCCATGTTTGAAGGAAATGCGATGGCTCGTGTCAATACTTGTTTAGTCATGTAATTATGTGATATAGTTTATAACCAGGATGTCATGTTGTATTCATTCATATGTGAAGATGTGGAACTAAAATAGGAATAGAATTCAGTATATATTTAGTGATCTAATGATGGAATGTGCAGTAATATGTTACGAAGTGAAGGTGAGCTGTGATTGTAATATTTGGCTCATAGTCCATTGTGTGTGGGTACGTAAGATGTATGTACAGTGTTAAAGTGGCTATAGGAATTGTGTGCACTGTGTTAAAGTGGCTATAGGAATTGTCATAAGAATTATGACAATAGTGATTGTAGTATGGTGGCATAAAGAAGACATTTTTCAGAGGAAATGATCTAGAGCGCTCTGAAGAATAATAATGTGTCGAAGACACATTCAGACTTTTGGGTATAAGAGCGAACATTTATGAGTGTATAAATGTTGTGTACAGCGGGGCCGGTACGGAGCGGACACCCCTGGTGTATGGCCGATGAAGCTGTCCTGAGCATCACGTACGTGACCGGAATGCGGACATCATCAAGCCTTCATCTCTCCTTCGTCCTACCATCACTGGTGCTACGAGCAGCAACGGTAGCGAAGTAAGCCACAGATTCGTGCTACAGGACCACATGCAGTGTTCCGTCAGTGTAGCTATTGTCGCCTAGCGCCGTAATTTCACGCCTAGGAATGTTCTAAATCTGTGAGTAGTCATTGAATAGTAATATTCAGTTCAGGAATCTCCGTCAAGTCGTCAATGTGATATTGACTGTGTCGAAACTAGTATAAAGAGGAGTCGAGTGACGTCTCACAACGACCTCTACGGTAGCGAGTGAATGTGTGAGCGCTGAAGTTGTGAATAACCTATATGCCACTTGTTATTGTTAGTTATTTGTGCAGATTGGTTTATATGATGTGAATTGTGTGGTTTAATGTATGTTATGAGTGTATGAGAAATAGTTAAAGAGGGCAAAGAGATATAACTGTGTGGCCTTTGTCCTTAGTTTGTAAGCGCGTGTGTGGTGGATGAAAGAGTATAGTGAACAGAGATAGTGCACCCACCTTTATACTGATTATCAGAACAAACCCACGCACACACTCATTCCATTAGAATAAACGTTTATATATGTAATAATTTACTTCAGTAGCGAAAACACCGTCGTTACAATGTATATTTTTCGAAAAATACTTACCGATGACATTACTATATGGCATATCTACATAGCTTACGTAATTTCAGCCTAAGAACCTGTCGTGTTCCTACACAACCAGGAAGGCAACTCAGGGGACCGAAACTAGGGCCGTGAGTAGCTTCCCGTGCCTGCCCATCTAGTACATGTCACGTGGTGTCACGCCAGTCGGAAATGCTTAGCTTACCAGCGACAAGCGGGGCAGGTGGGAGGGTCCTCCGAGTAATGTCATTGGTAAGTATTTTTCGAAAAAATACATTTTAGAGAAAAATTCATTTGTTTTCTCAAAATACATTCCCGATGACATTACTATATGGAAGAATTACGAAAAGGAGGAGGGTGCCGCCCAACCAAAACCGATAGTGTAAGGGCCTAGCAGCCCCGACCTCCTAAGAGCAACCTCCCGACAATTTCAGCTAATTAAACCAACGGCGCCTCTGGCGCCGGGAGGGAGTGTTGCGTTGCGGGGCTGTCACCCACCAGAGCGGGGTTGTCTCGCTGGCCAGCTAGATCCCGGAGGTAGAAGCGGGCGAAGGTTGAACCGCCCGCCCACGCCGAGCCACCACGAAGCACTGACAGCACAGCTGCGGTCGAAGGTGGCGCAAGTGGTGAAGGCTCTAACCTCGTGCGCGTGGATCCGTAGCCTCTCGACTCCCTCTGGGGAGGGGCCCTGGTAGGTGGACCGAACGCCCCAGCATCGCCAGGAGGAACCTTCTGGCCTGTAAAGTCAGTTCTGCATGTGGCCAATGGCCGAAAAAGGCGGGACCGTCCCCACCGGACGGGCTTGGATCGGCGTAGAAAACACGCAGGGGGTGCCCCGGATCTTGCTGCCTGGTCTCCCGGGTAAGGTTCAGTCTTTCAGCGGCCGACTGGTGATTTCCTGGGGCGCGGTCAAGGGAGACCTAGGCTTGGCGAGGAAGGAAGAGATAGTGAGGAGCTACATGGGGCCATCCGTCCTGAAGTGCAGGCAGGCTAGGCGCGCTGAGTGCGTGTAACTTGTTTACTCGGAATGCCGCGGCGAGGGCCAGCAGGCAGCAGGTCTCCCGGGTAAGTCGGCAAACCGGTCCCAGGGAAGCGGTTCAAACGGTCTGAAATCCGTCTCGCAAGTAACCCGGGTAGGTCCCAGCGTGGCATCAGCAAGCGGGGAACCGGCGCTGGAGACCAAAGGGCGGATAAGGTCGGCGAGGGCTTGTATTCGCCGGAGGTCAGCCTGCCGAAGTGGCGAAACGTCTGCACTCGTTGAGAGGAAGACCCTGACGTGGCGGGAGCCCAAGCCTGGTTGGCGAAGAGCCGGAGGCAGAACTTGGCGAGCTGAGGGTTAGCCAGTTAGGTGGGTGGGAGGTTCTGGCCACCGTACCAGAACCGAAGGACTCGCCCCTTCCTAGTGGTCACGTCCAACGATCGGAGGAGCACGGAGCTCCTGTCGTGGAGCGATCTGTCCGGTCTGCTAGTCATCCTAGGACAGAGAGACGAAAGTCGCTGCGGGCAGCCTCAAAGAGGCTGGCTCCCTGCTGACTGGCCTCACGAAGGAGTGCACCGGCTTGTCCCTCCAAAATAGCTCAGAGCCCAGTGCAACCGCGGCTGCAGGGAGTGATCGAAGCGAGCGGGCCTCGAAGAGGCCAGCTCGCTGCCAGCTAACCTCCCAATGGGAGTGAGCGGGCAATGTCCTTGCGTCAGGCGTCCATAGCACCAGTCTCCGCTGAGCGGAGTACAGTCGAGCGGACCGCAATGAGGAAGGTTCACTATAGGGCGTCCAAGCAACAGTATCCGCAAAGCGGTGTACAGTCGAACGGACCTCGATGAGGAAGGCTCACGGTAGGGTTCCAAGCATCCACAAGTGCGGGGTATAGTCGAGCGGACCTCCGTGAAAAATGCTCGTAGCTGGTCAATCTCCCGGGGGGAGAAAGCAGGCATATCCTTGCGTAAGACGTCCGTGTCCGCAGAGCAGTGTACAGTCGAGCGGACTGCCATGAGGAAGGTGCGCCGAAGCGTCTCCAGAGGAGCAGGATCCCAGTGCGGTGTACAGACGAGCGGACCTCGGAGAGGAAGGCTCATTGCCGTGCTTCACCCCCCGTGGGAGGGAGCGGGCTGATCCTTGCGTAAGGCATCCTTATCTGCAGTGTGGTGTCCAGATGAGCGGACCTCTGTGAGGAAGGCTCGCTGCCATGCTTCACCCCCCGCGGGAGGGAGCGGGCTAAACCTTGAGAAAGGCATCCTTATCTGCAGTAATAATAATAATTATGGTATTTATAATGCGCTTATCTTATAATAATTATAACTCTAAGCGCGCACTCACAACTCACACAAGCATGCGCACGCTTTAGACAATGACTCACGTACCACAAATAGTGAAAATACATTACGACGGTCAGCTTGGGGTGGGGAGTGTGGTGATGTAGTGCTAGAACTGTTGAAAGAGGTGAGTTTTGCGGGCGGACTGGAAGGAGGAGAGAGAGCGTTTCTGATGGAGAGAGAGTGGGAGAGTGTTCCAGGTGGATGGGCCGTATATGGAGAAGGAGCGGGGGCCGAAAGTGCCGAGTTTGGTGTGGGGGATGAGGAGGCGGAGAGGGTCGGAGGCGGAGCGGAGGGAGCGGGAAGGAGTGTAGGTTGATTGATTGTACATTGCTTAACGTCCCGACAGCAACAAGGCTTTCTCAGGACGTGCCTGCACTGCTTGTGAAAAAAAAATAAATAAACAGAACATTGAATGTATGTCGACAGCCGGTCAAATACATTAAAGAAACCTAACACATGGGGCCTAAATAAAGCTAAGACCATTTAGCAACACACATCCAATATCAAGCGCTACAGGCAGTGCAGACAGTAGGGAGAGTTTTAAAAAGGCAAATACAGGTGAATGGACAAAGGGTAGACAGAAACACATGCCCCAGAATAGAGAGAAAAACCCACCCTGTGGGGCTGACCAGGGTGACCCTGGGAACTAAAAAATACCTAACCCCACCCAAGTCCCCCAGGGCAGACCCGGGTGGGGTAAGGAGTGTAGGGGTGAAGTAAGTTGGAGAGAAAAATAAATAAACAGAACATTGAATGTATGTCGACAGCCGGTCAAATACATTAAAGAAACCTAACACATGGGGCCTAAATAAAGCTAAGACCATTTAGCAACACACATCCAATATCAAGCGCTACAGGCAGTGCAGACAGTAGGGAGAGTTTTAAAAAGGCAAATACAGGTGAATGGACAAAGGGTAGACAGAAACACATGCCCCAGAATAGAGAGAAAAACCCACCCTGTGGGGCTGACCAGGGTGACCCTGGGAACTAAAAAATACCTAACCCCACCCAAGTCCCCCAGGGCAGACCCGGGTGGGGTAAGGAGTGTAGGGGTGAAGTAAGTTGGAGAGACAGGTAGGAGCGTAGTTGTTCAGGGATTTGTAGCAGAGAGACAGAATCTTGTATTGGATGCGTTTGAAGGAGCTTGAGCAGGGGAGTGATGTGGTCAGATTTTTTCTTTCTAAGGACGAGGCGGGCAGCATTGTTCTGAACGCGCTGGAGAGTGAGAGTGGTGGAGTGAGGAAGGCCGGAAAGGAGAGAGTTGCAGTAGTCGATGCGAGATAAGATGAGAGAGACAGCGAGTTTGGTGGCAGCTTCGGTAGTGAGGTATTTTCTGATCTGACTGATGCGGCGGAGGTGGAAATAACATGCCTGGGCCGTGGTGGAGACGAAGCTGGTCATGGAAAGAGAGGAATCGAGGATAACGCCAAGGTTCTTGATGGAGTCTGAGAGGGAGATGGGGGTGCTGTCGAGTTGAAGGTGGAGAGAGGGAGGGAGCTGGGAAAGTTTCTGGCGAGTGCCTACCAGCATGGCTTCCGTTTTGTCGTCGTTCAGTTTGAGCTTGTTTGCTGTCATCCAGTTTTTCACGTCTTCATAGCAGTCAGCCGTGCGAGTCGGTAGTGTCTGAGTGTTGTCGAGTTTGTCTTTGTCTAGTAGTTGTGAGTCGCCAGCGTAGAGGTCGTGTATGTGGTGAGACTGGATGATGTTGGACAGGGGAGAGGTGTAGAGTGTGAAAAGGTCCGGGCCCAGGACGGACCCCTGTGGAACGCCGCAGGAGAGCCTGACTGGGTTGGAGGAGATGCCATCGATGGTGACGGACTGCTGTCTGTCGGAGAGGTAGGAGAGAAACCAGGAGTGGGCAGAGTCAGTGATGCCAAAGGAGTGGTGAAGGCGGTGGAGGAGGATAGAGTGGTCTATGGTGTCGAAGGTGGCAGAGAGATCGAGTTGCGTAAGAAGGGAGATGTTGCCCGAATCAGTGGAGAGAAGCAGGTCGTTTAGGATATGTAGAAGGGCTGTTTTCAGTGCTGTGATGTTGGCGATAGGCAGACTGGAAGGGACTGAGGAGGTTGTTGTCAGCGAGGTGGAGGTTGAGTTGGTTGAGGACAACCTTCTCAAGAAGCTTGGACAGGAAAGAGAGATTGGAGACTGGGCGGTAGTTCTTGAGTTCGTTTGGGTCGAGGTTGTGTTTTTTGAGGAGAGGACGGACGATGGCAGACTTGAAGATATCGGGGACGGAGCCATTCTCTAGAGATGTGTTGATGATGTCGGTAATGAAGGGCAAAAGTTTTGGGAGGCCGTCCCGGTAGAGAGAAGCTGGGAGGGGGTCTAGTTCGCAGGTTTTGAAAGGCATGGACTTTATGGTCTTGAGGACTTCTTCATCCTGAGAGACGGGGCAGAAGGACGAGAGGGGAGTGCTGGAAAAGGGGGGGGGGGGGGGGGGGGGGTCAGGAAGGCAAGGCGGAGAAGGCAGAGTGTCGAGTGTGTTGCGCAGAGTTTGAATTTTGTCGGAGAAATAGGAGGAGAAAGCAGACGGAAGATCTTCTATGCTGTGTGTGTTGGGAAGAGGAGAGTCTTTAGAAGTGCCTAGGAGTGTGTTCATGGTGGTGTAGAGGGTTTTGGAAGAAGTGGATTCCAGGATTTTGTTTTGAAGGTGTTTACGTTTGGAGTCGGAGATCATTCTGCAGACTTTGGATCTGGTGGTTTGGAAGATCTCTCTGTGAACGGTGAGGTCAGATGATTGTCAGTGGCGTTCCGCTTGTCGACGCTCGCGCTTGGCCTCAGCTATGTCGTCAGTGAGCCAGCGGGAGGGGAGTCGGTTGGGTATGGAGCAGGTGGCGACAGGGGCATGGGTGTCTAGAAGTTTTCGAAGGGAGGAATCGAAATGGGATGCAAGATCGGGAGAGGGGGCGGGGTCCAAGAGAAGGTCAACAGCTTCGTCGAAGAAGTTCTCTCGGTTGACAGATTTTAGTTTGCGACGAGAGACAAAGAGCTTGGGTTTTTTCGGGGGAGGTTGGTTGAGGGCGACGAGAATAGTGAGGTGGTCGGAGGGAAGCACAGAAGAGGTGTCAGAGTCGAGGAAGAGTTGATCGGAGGTGCGGGTGATGATCCAGTCGAGGGTGTGGCTGAGTCAGTGGGTGGGTTTAGTGATGTGTTGTGTAAGATTGTGGTTTGAAAGTGACGTGCAAAGGCGTTTTGTGTCAGGGTGGTCGGGTTTGTCGAAGTGGAAGTTAAAGTCGTCAAGAAGGATGTGTTTTCCTTGTCGTGTGCTGTAGTGGTCGAGGAGGAGGTCGAACTCGGTGAGGAACATGGAGTTTGTGAGTTTGTTTTGAGAGCTTGGAGGGGGGCGATAGATACATGAGAAGATGAGGGACTGGCCAGGGAGTGTTGCTACAACCTCGACAGATTCAAAGGAGGGATGAGCAAAAGGGAGAGACTGAGAGAAGGAGAGGTGAGCAGAAAGACAGTCCCTGTAGATGATGGCAATGCCACCCCCTCTGGAAGCATGCGGGAAGGAGGCCACTCAGAGTGATGCTGGCGATGATGGGTTCGTCGCCAGCTGAGCGGAGCCACGTTTCGGTGATCACGACAACATCTAGGTCATTGTCTAGAATGAAATCTGAAATCACATCGGCTTTGCCATCTTTGCAGACAGACTGTGCATTGAACAGACATAGTTTTAGGTTGGATGAGCCAGAAGAGGAACAGAGAGAAGAAGCGGACGAAGAAGAAGACGAAGGAAGAGGAGGGTGGGGAGGGGGGAAAGAGGATGGAGGGGGGAAGGAGGGGGGAGAGGGGAGAGGAGGAAAAGACGGGGAAGGAGAACCGGGCAAAAAAGAGGATGCGAGAGGAGGGTGAGTGGGGGAGAGGGGAGGTTTTAATTGATTGTACATTGCTTAACGTTCCGACAGCAACAAGGCTTTCTCAGGACGTGCCTGCACTGCTTGTGAAAAAAAACAACTAAACAGAACATTGAATGTATGTCGCCAGCCGGTCAAATACATTAAATAAACCTAACACATGGGGCCTAAATAAAGCTAAGACCATTTAGCAACACACATCCAATATCAAGAGCTACAGGCAGCGCAGACAGTAGGGAGAGTTTTAAAAAGGCAAATACAGGTGAATGGACCTCGGGTAGACAGAAACACATGCCCCAGAATAGAGAGAAAAACTCACCCTGTGGGGCTGACCAGGGTGACCCTGGGAACTAAAAAGTACCTAAACCCACCCAAGTCCCCCAGGGCAGACCCGGGTGGGGTTGGAGAGGGGAGGAGGAGGAAGGGGAGTAGGAAAAGCTGAGGTAGAGGGAGGGGGAGGGCAAAGAGGAGGAGAAAGGGGGGGGGGGGGGAGAGGGGATGAGGAAAAAGCAGGCGAAGGAGGAGGGGGTGAGGGGGATTGATTGTTTTAATGATTGTACATTGCTTAACGTCCCGACAGCAACAAGGCTTTCTCAGGACGTGCCTGCACTGCTTGTGAAAAAAACAACTAAACAGAACATTGAATGTATGTCACCAGCCGGTCAAATACATTAAATAAACCTAACACATGAGGCCTAAATAAAGCTAAGACCATTTAGCAACACACATCCAATATCAAGAGCTACAGGCAGTGCAGACAGTAGGGAGAGTTTTAAAAAGGCAAATACAGGTGAATGGACCTCGGGTAGACAGAAACACATGCCCCAGAATAGAGAGAAAAACTCACCCTGTGGGGCTGACCAGGGTGACCCTGAGAACTAAAAAGTACCTAACCCCACCCAAGTCCCCCAGGGCAGACCCGGGTGGGGGAAGGGGGTGGGGGGGGGGGTGAGGGGGAGGAGGGCGGGGGAGGGGGTGGCCGAGGAGAGCAGTGAGCGGTAGATGAGCAAGAGAGGAAAAGAAATGGGAGAAGAAGGAAAGGAGGTGGAGAAATCGAGGAGGCGGGGGGAGGCGGAAGGGGTGGAAGGGCATAGGAAAAGGGGAAGAAGTGTGTGGTTGTGTTTGTGGTGGCGAGTCCCGCCTTTTACTAATTCCGCCCCTGTGGCCTCTCTTTCGCGATCGGATGCCGCGTAAGGCATCTGCAACACTGTCAGCGGCACCGGCCGCGCAGTAGGTGGCGTGGCAACGTAGAGATAGCAGTTGTTGGCGTGTGTATTTGATGAACATGATTGTGAGGACAAGAAAGAGGAAGATGAGAAGAGGGTTCAGTAGGGTGTGTGTGTGTGTGAGTAAGTGTGTGTGTGTGTGTGTGTGTATGTGTGTGTGTGTGTGTGTGAGCGGTGTGGTAGGGGAGCAACCTGATTTTCGGTCGGTCAGCGGCGAGAACGGGCAATGGCGCCAAAAGTGGGGAGGGCGAGATGTCGACGGGAGAGCACACGTAAACCTATAGAACGGTAGGAACACGAACGAGTTTACAACAACCAAGCGGCAGATGCAGCCACGGGTGGCAAACAGACTCACACAGTAAACACTTCACACACTAGCATGCAGCACAAAGAAAAGGGCGGCGGAAAGGCCCGGCGAACCCACGCTGCGAATGAAGCAAAATGGCGACGTAAACAAAAATTCAAATGACAGACACAATTCAATACGATACCACTCAAACAGCAACCAGATCCGACGAAACACAAGCATAATCCTCATCAGCGCACTCTTATACGATACTCAGCAGACTTTCAACACATGAAACACAGTACATCCAACAAAAAACCACTAAAACACTGGGAGCAAAACACACGTGGTAGGTCGAGTGGACCTCTGTGAGGAAGGCTCGTTGCCGGTAAACTCCCGGCGGGAGTAAGCAGGCTTATCCGTGTGTAAGGCTGCCGTATCCGCAGTGCATTGAAGGACGCCCCTAGTCTCAGTATCCGTGGTGCGGGGCATAGTCAAGTGGGCCTCGACGAGGAGACTCACTGTAAGGTGTCCAAGCCACAGGATCCGCAGTGTGGGAAGCAGTCGAGTGGACCTCCACGGTGGCCTCCGACATCCAGAAGCAAGGGAGTAACCAGTACCGAGCGGTGAACCCGCCGGAGGACGGAAGCCAGTGGGGAAGGAGATGCAGCTGGAGAGGCCGGGAGTAAGATGACCAAGCGGCAGGGAACCGCCGCTGCATTCCCCAGGCCGAGGAGCTGCAGCCAACTCTGGAGGGAACAGCATCTTCTTGGTCTCGCTGGCAGGCCCAGATGGCCAGTGTCTGTCGGAAATACCAAGCCGAGGTGTCCAAACCGGCGGGAAGGTGTGAGGTTCACGTAGTCGGCGTTGACCTGGAAGCAGAGCCGCATCCACCACGGGAGTAGAGACTCCCTGTCCGTCATTAGCGTGGCGTCCAAGTGGTTGATCAGAAGGAGGTCGCCTAATAGTTCGTGGTCGGACTGGAGGATGACTGTCTGGCCTTGGCAAAGATGGCGCCCAAGATGCGGGTGAAGACCCAAGGGCTGAGGTTGAGACCGACGGGGAGGGGCCGAAACTCGTAAACCACGCCGACGAAGGCGAAGCGCAGGAACCGACTGGAGGCGGGGTGCATGGTGACGTGAAGATACGTGTCGGACAGGTCCCAATCAACGGCGAAATCCCTGGCCTGCATGGCGGCCTGAGGGCCCTGCTGTCTCCATGCGAAAATCCGGGGCTGCAAAGTATCTGTCAGTGCCGAGAGCTAGATGACAGCTAGATCGCCACTTACCGCCCGGCTTGGGAACCACGCAGAGGCGTCTGTAGAAGGCTGGGGAATCATAATGCGAGACTACCTGCGTGGCGGGCATCTGCAGTAGTGGTGACCTTGCTGCGAAGAGCGTCGGCTAGGGCTGATCTATCGGCAGCTCGATCTACCAGGTAGAGTGTCACAGTGGGGGCAGAGAAAGAACGGTGATCGGCTGATGGCAGGGGCATGGGGGCGAGAGGCGGGGAGAAGGGAGGAGGGTCTGCCGGACCGCAGGGCGCGACCCATGGCATAGCGGGCTGCCTGCAAGTGGGGAGGAGCGGTGCTGCCGGGCCAGACGTTCTTGCTTGCTTCCGTCACCGACTGCCAGGCGGGGTCGAAGAGGTGGGGGCTAGCAAGGGAGCACGACTGCACCTCCGGAGTGAGGCCACGACAGGTCTGAAGTAGGGCATCCCGGCTTCTCCAGACACAATACAAGGCGGCGGCCACGGCGTTGACAGAGGAGTGATATGCTACCCGACAAGATGTCACCGCAAGAGCGAGGAGGTCTCCCAACCGGGGCAAAAAGGACTGGTGCCAGGCGTCCTTGATGCGACGGACCAACGCTTGAGTCGGACGCTCCCAGGAACCCGAGCAAACCAAGGTATTGCGAACCTGGGACGCCGTCATGTCCAAGCCGGGGGAACGTTATGCCGTGCCTGTCCTCTTCTGCCTGTCAACAGAAGCACCGGAAGATCCCCCCTGGGAAGGGGACAGGAGAAAACCTGGGAAAGTCCTGCATACCAGTCCTGATGGAAAGCGATGTCCAGGCCAGCCAGTCACCTACTGTCGGAGAAGACGATGGCCTCGCACGAGGAGCGCTGTAGCGGATGCGCGGACCAGGCGTCAGCAAGATCCGAAAAGCCGGGGGGCCGGCGTCATCCTCTTGCCTTCAAGATGACTTTATTGTTGCTGTAATAGAAGATAATCATACACAGCAAAAATTGTCTTGCCACCACAGGTGCTGCTCACATTCACTCACTCGCTCATTCCACAAATTACAATAACAGAGCTACAAAATGGACAATGATTTGGGACGGGTGAAGCCCGTCGCCAAGGCATCTAATCGCCGTCGCCAGTGGCCTCATCCCGACCCGAAACCTCCATGACAAAAACAGAATGCTAAGACAGCCCTATGTCTCCTGAACACACTAGTATATGCTCTTTTATAAAATTCCTACTTGACTAAAGCTAGTACATAAAAATACAAGTTAACAAGAGAAACAAATTACCGTCGAAAGGAAATTAATTTCCTATCTAGGCAACATAAAACAACGGTCAAAGCTGCACCTGGAGGCCCGTCGCTATAGTACAGCGCCGCTTGACGGTCGGCGTCGACCAAGGCTGAGGTCTTCCTCTTAATAAGGGGGTAGGGGGGCCGGCCTCGGCAGGAAGACGCGCTGCAACTAGACAAGCCGCTTCATCTAGGGAAAGAAGAGTTACCGCCCTCGGACCGGAGCGGGCCGCGAAGGGTTGGCAGGAGAGCGCGAGTGGGGTGAAGAAACTTACTGTCCGCGTCGAGGATAGCAGAGACGGAGTCACCTGGCTGCAGTCACAGGGCGTCAACATCTACCAAGCGGCGGGGAAGCCAGGAGCCGTCCCGAGGGGGCAAGGGAGCCAGGTGTCTCGCTGGGCACGTTACGACGCCTGAGGCTGGGGGACGCAAAGGAAGGAGTCCTCTGTGAGCTCCATCATTGTCTGTTGGATGGGCCACGGTACAACTGGAGGGAGCAAGAGCGAATGTGGGCGCGATCTCAAGTCGCGTGAAGCCACCGAGTGAGAAGAGGACGAGGAGAGCCGGGAGCTGCACCGCACCTCTCGGTCCGTCGTAGGGGTCCGATCCCCTGAGCGGGGGCGCACGGTAGGCTCGCGATGTGTCCAGCCTGTCCTGTGTCCTGGGACGTAGGTCGCTGTGAGCGGACCTCTGTGAGGAAGGCTCGCTGCCGTGCTCCCCCCCCCCCCCCCCCCCCCCCCTGTGGGAGGGAGCGGGCTTGTCCCTACTTGCCGCGTCCAAGCCCGGAGTACCAAATTCCGCAGTGCGCCTAGTCTGTTCTGTGTCCTGAGACGTAGCGACATAGGTCACTGTGAGTGGACCTCTGTGAGGAAGGCTCGCTGCAGTGCTTCCCCCCCGTGGGAGGGAGCGGGCTTGTCCCTACTTGCTGTGTCCAAACCCAGAGTATCAACGTCTGCAGCGTGTCTAGTCTGTTCTGTGTCCTGAGACAGACCTCAGGGAGGAAGGGTCGCTGCCATGCTTCCCACCTGTGGGAGGAAGTGAGCATGTCTCTACTTGAAGCATCAGGGCCCAAAGTATCAGTGTCCGCAGTGCGGGATCCATACGAGCGGACCTCAGTGAGGAAGGCTCGCTGCCGTGTTTCCCCCCCGTGGGAGGGAGCGGGCATGTCCTTACTTGAAATGGTCGACGAGGCCTTGGAACCTGCAGCGTTGTTACGGGTCTGACCTGACGATCTCTCCCCAAGCTCTGAGAGAACGCGTCTAAGTCTTTTCACCTGGCAAGGTTTGGGGCACCATGGCGGATGAACAGTCAACGGTCGGCACCAGGTGCTCATGGCAGTAAAATTCCACAGCTGTGACCAACGGTCCTCAGGCCAGGTGGAGCACACATCGCACAGGCGGTCGGAGGCACAGCCAGCGCAGGGGAGGCAGACTTTGTGGTTGTCGCTCGGCCATTGGAAATCACCACAGCGTAAGCATGTGCGAACTTGGCAGCTGCAACACACATCGAACGTGAAAGGCGACTGGGTGTGGGGACCCGTAGGCCCCGCGAACGAATACGAGCGAAACGCGAACTGTGGCAAGCGAACTCAGGGATCCACGGTTGAGGCCAACACCAGGGCCGAGGGCCTGCGCGGCCTAGACCAAGGCCTTACCTTCCATGGTAGCAGGGGCACGGGGGGGGGGGGGGGGGGGGGGGGGCGGAAGCTCCACACAACCCACAGGGCGACGGGCGGAACAAAGTCCCGAGCACACCAACCCCGAACCAGTGCACTCACAAAGTCCCAGAAGGAAAGGCACCACCCGTAATCCAACCACAGGTAATCCAACCAAAAGTAATCCAAACACCAGGAAACCCCCAGAACGTAATCCAAAGGAACACATAATCCAAGACGACCGGCCCTTTAAGAACCGGTCACACCATACATAGTCAAGGTCAAGGTCCTGTAGGCTAGAACACGTCTGTTCACTGTACTTACTTACGCCTGTCACCCCTACCCGGGTATAGGCCGTCGACAAGAGACCTCCAGCAACTCCTGTCCTGTGCTTCTCCTTCGATTCTACTCCAGGTGGTTCCCAGTCTCTTGATGTCTGCTTGGAGGTCTCGACGCCAGGAATTTCTCGGCCTACCTCTTTTCCTCTTTCCCTGGGGGTTCCATGACAATGCCTGCCTAGTGATACTGGAAGCTGGCTTTCTCAGACTGTGACCGATCCATCCCCATCTTCTTCGCCCAATTTCATTCTCTGCTGTTATCTGCTCTGTTCTCTCCCAGAGTCTGACGTTGCTGATCTTCTCTGGCCAGTGGATTTTCAAAATTCTTCTAAGGCAACTGTTCATGAAGGTCTGTACTCTGTTGACTGTGCTTTTTGTCAATCTCCAAGTCTCTGCTCCATATAAGAGAACTGCTTTTACATTAGAGTTGAAAATCCGGACTTTGGTGTGTTGTGACAGCTCTCTGGAGCTCCACACTTTTTTCAACTGGAGAAAGGCTGCTCTGGCTTTACCAATTCGTGCTCTGACATCTGCATCAGTGCCGCCTTTTTTGTCTATGATGCTCCCGAGATAGGTGAAGGACTCCACCTCCTCCAACGGGGTGCCAGCAAGCAAGACTGGTTCTTCCCTGGTTGCGTTCAGCATCATTGTCTTTGTTTTCTGTTTGTGAATGGTGAGGCCCACTTGGGACGAGATGTCAGCAAGCCTCGTGGTCTTGTCCTGCATTTGTTGATGAGTGTGGGACAGTAATGCCAAGTCGTCTGCAAAATCGAGGTCATCAAGCTGTGTCCACAGTGTCCACTGTATTCCACTTCGTCTGTGCTCTGTGGTCATCTTCATGACCCAGTCTATGGCCAGTAGGAAGAGGAACCGAGACAGCAGACACCCCTGCCTGACACCGGTTCTGACCTGGAGCTCCCTGGTGAACTGCCCTTCGTGGATCACACGACATGTCATGCCATCGTAGCTGCTCTTGATCAGGCGGACAAGCTTTGTGGGTACACCGTAGTGTCATAGGAGTTTCCACAGAGTCTCTCGGTCCACACTGTCAAATGCTTTCTCATAATCCACAAAGTTGACGTACAGCGGGGAGCTCCACTCCAGAGACTGTTCCACGATGATGCGGAGAGTGGCGATCTGATCTGTACATGATCGGTTCTTCCTGAATCCTGCTTGCTGGTCTCTCAGCTGGGGGTCAACGGAGCTCTTCATTCTCTCCAGGATGATCCTGTTGAAGACCTTTCCTGGTACTGACAGCAAGGTGATTCCTCTGTAGTTGGAACACTTGCTGAGGTCGCCTTTCTTGGGAAGCTTGATTAGGTACCTCTCCTTCCAGTCAGCCGGCATCACCTCCTCTTCCCAGATCTTTCCAAACAGTGGGTACAGCATCTCCACTGTTGTCTCTAGGTCTGCTTTCAGAGACTCCGCTGGGATGCCATCTGGGCCTGCTGCTTTGCCGTTCTTCAAGAATGCCACTGCTCTTCTGATCTCCTCCCGGCTGGGTCTGTCACAGCTGATGGGTAGGTCGGTCTCTGCCGGCTGGATGTCTGGGGGGTCGGGTGGGCTAGGTCTGTTCAGTAACTCTTCAAAATACTCGGCCCATCTGTTGAGTTGGTCTGCTCTGTCTGCAATAGGCTTGCCTTATTTGTCTTTTACTGGTCTTTCTGTATGGCCATACTTGCCTGACAATCTTCTGGTAAGAGGCTGGGCCCACGCTACCAGAATTTGCCACTAGCAATGTGTGGTAAGCAACAATTTGCCACCTGCCACATCGGCTTCCTGGCACACGTATCAATGTACGCGCAATGTGTTGTACTGACTGACCTGCCATTACTATATATGGAACAGCTCTCACCGCGCCCGGTTGAAATATTCGGAGCTGCAGGAGTCCCATATGCATGGGAACTCTCGGACAAGGTTGATCAATTTACTCACTGGAGACGTGCCGCATACGGATACGCAGCTGTTTAGCAGCGTTTTCACATACAGCGCGTCTCCAATGAATATTACAGTCTCAAAGCCGTCGGCCGTCGCTCAGCTTCTCCGCCATTTTTTCCGGCTCGCCGGAAGATGAAGAAACGGGAAGTGGCGCAAGAACACCGCTGATTGGCTGAGAGGCGGCAACATTGCTCGAGCCTTGCCGGCTACCACAAATGAATAGACTCGGTTTGTATCGGGTCGCAATTTGTGGCGGCAATATTGTAGGCGCCCCTAATTGAGGCGGCAACATTGCCGCCACAAAATTGCGCCCGGCAATAGGTGTTTGTGGTAGCGTGGGCCAAGCTTCTAATGTCGTAGAGCTGTTTCATGTTGCCGCTGCCTGCTGCCTTTTCTGTCTCTGCTGCCAGGCTGTCTGTGTAGGCCCTCTTGTCTGCCCTGATACTACTCTTCACCTCGTGGTTGGCTTCCGAGTATTCCTCCTGTGCCCTTACTTTGGCTGCTCTCGTGCGACTGTTGTTGACAGCTGCTTTCTTCTGCTTCCTCACTTCTATCTTCTTCAAGGTCTGTGCCGACAGCCAGTCCTTGTGATGGTGTTTCCTGAACCCTACAGTGTCTTGAGTTCAGCGCCTCTCTAACTGCCTTCCACTGCTGCTCTGTGGTGACCGCCTCCTCTTCATTTACTAGCTCCTGTAGCGCTTGAAACCGGTTGGACAGCACCAGTTTGAACTCTTCTCTAACTCCAGTTTCTCTCAGGAGGCCTACATTATAGCGCTGTCTTCTTGTTGTCTCTGTGCGGCTTTTCTTTAGCTTGAGCTTCATTCTTAAGGTAAGCAGATGGTGGTCGGAGGTGACATCTGCTCCCCTCCTCACTCGAACATCTTGAAGGGATCTTCTAAATTTCTTGCTAATGCAGATATGGTCTATTTGGTTCTCTGTTGTATGGTCAGGTGAGACCCAAGTTGCTTTGTGTATTCTTCTGTGTGGGAAGATGCTGCCTCCAATGACAAGTCGGTTTAGAGCACAAAAGTCTACAAACCTCTCCCCGTTCTCACTCATCTTCGAGCCTAGTCCCTGTCTCCCCATCACCTCTTCGTATCCGGTGTTGTCCTCCCCTATTTTGGCATTAAAATCGCCCATGACGATGGTGATGTCTCGCTCTGCACATTTGTCCAAGGCACTCTGGAGTCGGTCGTAGAACTCTTGTTTCTCTTCCTCGTCACTGTCATTAGTCTGTTCACTGTAAACTAAGTAAAATGACTGGCGTGGCACCACGTGACACGTACCGGATAGGCAGGCACGGGAAGCTACTCACGGCCCTAGTTTCGGTCCCCTGAGTTGCCTTCCTGGTTGTGTAGGAACACAACAGGTTCTTAGGCTGAAATTACGTAAGCTAAGTAGATATTCCATATAGTAATGTCATCGGGGATGTATTTTGAGAAAACAAATCTGACTCACCACCCAACTACAAGAGGCAAAGCACCTCATGAGACCCTTGTGACATGGCCATGCAGATATAAATGGAACTAACCAGAAGCAAAGAATCTCTCTCCATTTTTGTAAACACAGCGGATGTTCTTCTAAAGCAGAGGTGGGCCATCCGTACATATAGAGAGATTCATTTTCACAGCGAATGGCCAAGCTATTCTGGCACCACCCTGAACTATCATGATCAAGCTTTCTCCGGAAACATGCCGTAGTCCTCAGTTGACAAACCCACATTTTTACTTTAGGGTGCCATAAGTGCTGGAATTCGCAAGTTCTCATGCAGTAATGAATATCCCAACAGCACAGGCTTAGGAAGGACAGTTACAACACAGTAATTGCTGTGTTGCAATTATCCTTTCTGAATGTGTTCTTTTCTCTGTCATGATTTTCTTTCCATTTTACATGTTTGGCAGTCACCTGTTTGGCCTGGATTTGAAGAAGAATGTACAAAATCTTTCTGCACACTAACCTCTGACAGATCTGCAGAGCAAAGTGCGACCACAGAGGCATTGAGCGCTGCCCAAATGAGCCTGTTCGGCACCTGACTGTGACAGACATGAACGGCCAGATTGCACCACGGTACAGCATAGGGCACTGCCGATGTCAAGGTCACAGCAGGGTGGAACCCGTCCATCAAGTGGGCCAAAAGGGCAAGGTCACGCAGATTCTTGGGAGTCAGTTTGATCTTGTTGGACCTGAAAATACAGTTAAACTCATGCAGTGGTTTCAGATTCAGTGGTTTCCAGATGCACAATACATGTATAACAACAACTGAGGCCACCAAAACAATACTGTCAATTTTGCAGAAGTGTTTGGAAATATAAGCTGGTCTAAAAATTGGAATGACAATGACCTTCTCAGGACACAGACACGGAAACTGCAGTCAAAGGCCAACGGTTAACAAAATTTGTTGTTGTTTGCATCAGCATATTTGCACAGTGTGAACAACTGCAATGGCTGAAAAAGAGTCCACAGACTAACCATGCCCCATAATCAATTGCCAGCAAGAGACATAAATTCTCATGAGCCCCTGCAGACGCAGGGGCTCATGAGAATGTATACCTCTAACAGATGGTACAGGCTGGCTGATGGGCTGTACATTCTGAACCAAAAGGCTGAAATTCATCTTTCTGGGATTTTGAACAAATCTGATTCAGTCTCCAGGATACAGCAAGTCTCTCATGTATATTGTAACCAAGTATCAAGTGCGAGTGATGCTTACTCTACACGGTTGTTGACCAAAGACTCGACAGTGATCAGTTCGTGCGTCTTGACCTCCTTCAGTTTTTCATCTTCATCCTCCACCTGCGAACAGGACAAGTACTCAATGCTTATTCAAACACACCAAATTAACCCCTTCACTACCAGTGGATGCTGAACATTTTTTTTAAGCTCTCGTTTACATCAAGGCCAAAGAACCCCAGCTGTGCAAGGAACATGGATATAAAGTGGTGTCAGCAAGAGGCAAAAGATCCTCATGAGCCCCAGCAACTGTTGGGGCTCAAAGGATCTATGTCTCTTGCAGGGGGACCTGTTCAGTTCTCTTGGCAGTGAAGAGGTTAATGTCTCAAAGAACATGTACAAACACATTTCTTAGAAGTTAAGTCAGCACTGACCTAAGCTCACCAGAATAAACTACAGATTCTGCTACAGCCCAGACACGGCTTTAGCTCCACAGCGGGTACTGTCAATCACAAATCTAAGCCGAATTTAGCACCACAATACTGTATCATGCAAACACAAACACTGCAGTTGGAATAAATGGGTCCCAGGCACAGTGTTATATTAACCCTTTGGCTGTTGGTAGCATGTTTTGTTGAGGTGATTCCAGCAGGAATCACCTCAACAAAATGCGCTACCAAGAGCCAAAGGTGACCTGCACTTCATTTTCATAGCTGTATAGCTGTCACAGTGTCAGGGCATTGAATGAAACTCTCTGAACCCTTTGGCTGTTGGTAGCACTTGTCTCGATGATTCATGCCGGCATCATCATGACAAAAACTGCTACCAAAGGGTTACATTCTACACATCCAAAGAACAACATTAACATGTGGGCTCATTTTGTATGCTGGTACAAGCATGGTTGGTAAGGTGACTGACAATATGAAAATCATAGTGACACAAACTGTTCAACTCATTTGAGATTTGTTGCATCCAGACACATATGAGGCAACAAAAAAGCCACGTTTCTGAATGTGTTTTGAAAGAGTTACAGGAAAGGCAAACTCAAACCCGTTTGATTTGTATAGTGCTTGTCTGTGATTTTGGGATCATACCTAATCCCAGACTAGCACAAATATGAACGAAACCGAAAAAGGTGACTGCCTCATAGGCCAACTATACTGATGAGTGAAAGAAACGCAACATTTTTGGAATCATCGGAAACACTAATTTCCGATGATTCCAAAAATGTTGCATTTCTTTTGCCCGTCAGTACAGATCTATGATGATTGGTCAATAATGCACAGTTCTCTCCCCTACCAGTGCTTCTCCTAACTACAAACGTGAACATAGAGCAAGAAACAGTTTACAGAGCATTATTGCTTTTGATGTGAATACATGTGCATCAACTAACATATGAGTTGGAGCTACTGGCAGTCTGTCATACAGACACCATGTGCCAAGATAATGGATGCCTACCAACAGTATGAACATATGCCAAAGAGGAGCACTGCATTTGAGAAAATGTATGTGGCTATATGCTTCAACTCTTTGGCTGTTGATAGCTGTTGTCGCAATGATTTTTGCAGGAACGATCATGACAAAAAGTGCTACTGACAACAAAAAGGTTTTTAAAACAAAATATGCAAATCAAGATGCAGAAATACAAAGTGGTTGTGAGGAGTATGAACAATTCTAAGTCTACAACCAAAAAACAAAACCAAAGAAACATTTTACACTTTGTAAGGCACAAAGCAGTCAATGCATGCCTGTACCTGCGAGTATAAAAGTGTGTGTGTGTGTGTGTGTGTGTGTGTGTGTGTGTGTGTGTGTGTATGTGTGTGTGTGTATGCACATGTACATGTATACCGTATCAACATCATCTTGGAATTTGTAACTATACTGGTAGTCTATTATTATGAATCGCTTGTGCCAAATTCCGTAACGACGTCGATATACATGTGCATGTTTGACCACTCATGAATAAAACAAAAGTAAATCTGAAACATGGACACTGAAAATAAAACCCCAACTCTATCTTTGTTCACATCAATATGACAAAGTGAATGCAGGTACCTCATGCACAGTGGTCCAAGCCTTGAGCAGGGGTCATCAGATGGCCAAACAAGTGTCGAGTTCGGCTTTACAATCATAACAAGGGTATGTTTGAATGGATCATGGATCTGTGTCTTGATACTGATGTACAGGGAAGTGCTGAGATGTACTGGTAGACCTGTTATTTCCAGCAAAACAACATTTGGTATGGATCCACAACAAATGCTGTTTTCACTACATGATTCAGTTGAAACTTGCTGGGGCTGCCTGCTGCTCCCTTCCTACTAGCATAAGAAAGGTGCTGCTTATACTGCTGCAACACTGTCGATAGAACAAGGAGAGCTGATACTCGATACCATTCAATGAGAGCTTCTGTGTCATCTCTGCAAGGTTTCACCAGGACTCTGCTGCAAATATGTGGTCTGGGATTTTTTACCTTTTTCTTGAACATGTACATTCAGCTGGAGTGTCGTGTTGGCCACAGGTTCTCTGAATGAACTCATACCAACATGTTGGCAATTTCAGTACATGTACATCATGCACTGAGTCTTTATGGGCATGACATGAAGGTGATCTTAACCCATTCAACGCAGAGACACTTGAACACTGCAAGAGGTACAGATCATCCGCAGTTTGTGGGGACTCATGAGGATCTATGCCTCTTGCTGAAACCACTCTGTATCCATGTTCCTTTGATGACACAGAATTTACTATGATTTGAAAAAACACATTCTGCATCAGCTACCAGTGAAGGGGTTAAAGCAGGGCAGGTGCCACCACCCAAAGCATCAATCTAGCACTCCGCTTACTGTACTACCCTATGTAGCCCATGCTGACCTATAAACATTCTACATTCTGCTTACTGTACTATGAAGCCCATGCTGACCTATAAGTACAGAGGGAGACCCGAGTCATCTGACATAGGTCGAGTCTGGGATTAGGTGAACACAGCTGTAGTGGTTTCCATGGTACTGATGGGAATCACTCAATGCAAGTTTCATAAAACTTTTTCATGTATAAGAGAACATCATGCTAGGCATGATCTTTTGAGCCAGAGTATCAGGACCACTGAATGACACCATGAATGAGTTGGAAGTGTGGGATTGGTATGGTGGACATGTGCCAAGATAGAATGGATTTTTTTCTTTGAGCTAGTAAGCCAAAAAAATAGGGTTCACTCATCAACGGTTCAAACGCTGGGCTTGAAGATTTGAAGAAACTGATGAAGTAAGAAAATATGTGCTTAGGTGTTCAATTGTACTTGATCTTCTGACATATATGGCTAGGTTGTAATGTCCAGACAACCACTTACTGGACTGCGGATTACACAGACTGGATGAGGGGTTGAGGTTGGGGAATGAATGGGCAAGTTGCACATTTTTGGAAAAACATCACAGTGTGAAATTTGTCGAGTTGTACAGTCAGGGCTGCAGTGACACTTTTGGCATGACAGCAGACATCCCCATTCCCCTGACAAACATTAGCCTGGATCCAACGCAGATAATGGTCTTGAATGGACATGGGAGCAAGACCAGGGCCGTCATGTGGCAATGGAAGGGTCGATCATGTTACAGCAACAGCAGATTTTGGCGAGCTCAGGATAGCAATTATCCAATGCTGATAATGGTCTTGAACGGACATGGGAGCAAGACCAGGGAAGCCATGTGGCAATGGAAGGGACGATCATGTCGCAGCAACAGCACATTTTGGAGAGCTCAGGAATCACTGCCATGGTATCAAAAGACGCAGGCATTGCAGAGATGACTTTGCAGCCATAGAGGGTGAGGGACCATGTCTGGGAGTGTGAAGAATCACTTTATTACCCACCAGCTTCATCTGCACGAGACATAGATCGCGTTGAGCCATCTGCAAGAGACTAAGATCAAGACAAGTCCCTACAACCGGCTGAGGTTGATCAGGATCTAAGTCTCTAGCGGACCTATGCTCTTGCTGGCAAAGACTGGCAGATTTAGGAGTGCAGGGCTTATTTCACTGACTATGAATTGAGAGGATATGGAGCGATACATCTGGGTTGAAGCCATGGACAAGGGAAAAGGAAATCACCGCCGAGTGCTGTATCACAGGTCTGGAAAACTGAGGCTTTTTTCAATGTCTGTGAGGGGTGTTGACATGAAGCGATACATGTGGGTTGAGGTCAATGCCAAGGACTGGGGCAAATCAAGGAAACTACCACTGACCAGTGCTGTGGGGCAGGTCTGGGACACCAGGGCACATACCACTGGCTGTGAGCAGAGTAAACACAAAACAATATGTTCGAGTTGAGGTCAGGGGATGAGACGAACAAAGGGTATAGCTCATAAATCCCAAGTAGTCCAGGTGTTTAGGACTTATTCCGACTCCTGTACTGGAAACAAAACAAATTTCTGAGATGAGGTTAGGGTTAGGGAACAGCCCACCAATTCCATGTTGTCTAGGAGTTCAGGGCTTATTCTGACTGCTGCGAGCGGAGAAAACCCAGCAGAAATGGACATCGGGCAATATGTGGCGGTGGTGGTCTGGGACTGTTAGGAATCAAGGAGGAATATTGCAGTGAGCGAAGAAAACAGCAGTAACGGACATGGGACAACATGTGAGGGTGGTGGTCGGGGATTGTTGGCAATCAAGGGAAAATATTGCTGTCAGCGAAGAAAACACAGCAGTCATGGATATGGGACAATATGTGAGGGCCGTTGTCTTGGGCTGTTGAGAATCAAGGGGAAAACCCACGGGTTCGGTGTTGTAGAGCCATCCAGCCTCCAATGCTGTGAAGCGTGTGTCAATGGCCGGGAAGTTGAGGGTGGGGTTGGAACTGTGGAACTGGATCACCATGTCCGGGCACGTTAGCTTCAGCACGTCCACAAACAGCTTCAGTCCCAGGCCTGGCACCAACACAGAGGAAAAAAAGGAAAATTAACCCCCTGACTGCAAGTAGATGCAGGTTGTGTTGTTGAAATCATTGTAAATTCACTGTAAAAAAAAAGGTCCAGCCATCAAAAGAACACCGATACATAGTAGTTTCAGCAAGAGGCATACATCCTCATGAGCCTCTGCAGCTGTGGAGGCTCATGAGGATCTATACAGTAATACCTCATGCTGTTTGATGGTCTTCAAATTTTCTCAGCAGTGAAGGGGTTAAGGGCATACATTAAAATGAATTTTTCTCTAAAATGTATTTTTTCGAAAAATACTTACCGATGGCATTACTGTATGGAAGTGTCTACTAGCTAGTCAATTTCAGCCTAAGAACCTGTTGTGTTCCTACACAACCAGGGAGGCAACTCAGGGAACTGTAACCAGGGCCGTGAGTAGCTTCCCGTCCCTGCCCATCCAGTCACGTGCCACGTGGTGAACCACCAGTCAGAATGTTTAGCGAACCAGCGGCAAGCGGGGTAGGCGGGAGGGTCATCCGAGTAATGCCATCAGTAATTATTTTTCGAAAAAATACATTTTAGAGAAAAATTCATTTGTTTCTTCAAAAACATTACTGATGGCATTACTGTATGGAAGAATTACAAAAAGGAGGAGGGTGCCACCCCAAAAAAGACCCCAGAGTAAGGGCCTAGCCAGAACCGCCCTCCCAATAGCAAACTCATTGATTCATTGATTAAAAAAAAAAACTCCCGACAATTTCCGCGAAGTAGTTACCTACAGCGCGACCGGCGCCGGGAGGGAGTGTTGCGCCGCGGTGATGTCCCCCACCAGTGCGAGGTTGTCTCGCTGGCCTGCCAGATCCCGGAGGTAGAAGCGCTCGAAAGTAGATTCAGCCCGGCAGCTCACTGCTGCCATGATGTCTCTGACGGCGCAGTTGCGGTCGAAGGCGACGCTCATGGCCATGGCTCTAACCTCGTGTGCGCAGGTCTTCAGCCTCTGAGCTCCCTCTGGGGAGAGGTCCTGGTAGGCGGACCAGATGACCCAGCGTATCCAGGAAGATATTGTCTGGGCTGTATCAGTTCTGCCTGGGGCTAACGGCAGAAAGAGGCGGGACCGTCCCCTCCGGACGGGCTTGGATCTGCGTAGGTAAACTCACAACGCGCGCACTGGATCTTGTTGCCTGGTCTCCCAGGGGAAGTTCACTCCCTTCAGCGGCCGAATGGTGATCACCTGAGGCGCATTCAATGGAGACCTAGTCTTGGCGAGGAAGGAAGGGTCAGTGAGCAGCTGCACGGAGCCATCCGTCCAAATTGTAGGCAGGCAGGGCGGCTGAGAGCGTGTGTAGCTCGCTTACTCGGGCTGCCGTGGCTAGGGCCAACAGGAAGCAGGTCTTTCGAGTCACATCTGCAAACCGAGCCAAGGGGAGTGGTTCGAAACGGGCGGAATTTAGCCACGTCAGAACCCAGGGTAGATCCCAGCGTGAAATCGGCGAACGTGGGACCGGGCGCTGGAGTCCAAAATGAGTCATAAGGTCAGCGAGGTCTTTGCATTCGCCGGGGTCCGTGCGGCCGAGGTGTCGGCAAGTGTAGGCAATCATGGACAGGTATCCTCTGATCGTGATGGGGGCCAATCCCTGGTCGCCAAAGAGCCAGAGGAAGAAGTCAGCGAGCTGGGAGGTAGTCAGTTCGGTGGGGGAGAGTTGCTGGTCAGCGCACCAGGACCGTAGTACTCACCACTTTCCCTCATAGATGTGTCTGGTCGAGGGTCTGCGGGCTGTAGTGATTGCTTCCACTGCTGCACTCAAGAAGCCTCTTGCGATGAGAGCTTGCCGCACAATCCTGGAGATTGCTTGAGCATCGTGCTCAGGGTGGGCAGCAGAGGGGGGGGGGGGGGGGGGGGCCCGTGGCGAGACTGAGCATTGATTGATTGATTGTACATTGCTTAACGTCCCGACAGCAACAAGGCTTTCTCAGGACGTGCCTGCACTGCTTGTGAAAAAAAAAAAACACAAAAAAACCCCAGAACATTGAATGTATGTCGCCAGCCGGTCAAATACGTTAAATAAACCTAACACATGGGGCCTAAATAAAGCTAAGACCATCTAGCAACACACATCCAATATCAAGAGCTACAGGCAGTGCAGACAGTAGGGAGAGTTTTAAAAAGGCAAATACAGGTGAATGGACAAAGGGTAGACAGAAACACATGCCCCAGAATAGAGAGAAAAACCCACCCTGTGGGGCTGACCAGGGTGACCCTGGGAACTAAAAAATACCTAACCCCACCCAAGTCCCCCAGGGCAGACCCGGGTGGGGTCGAGACTGAGCAGGTCGGTGGTCCAAGACCTGTTCCAGGAGAATGGGGCTACCAGAAACAACACCTCATTGCATCCTCTGAGCTTGAGCAGGACTTTGCGGACAAGAACTGTCAAGGGAAACGCGTAAGCGACGAGTCCTTCCCATGGAATGGAGAGCGCGTCGACTGCCCAGGCTAGGGGGTCTGGGATCGAGGAGACAAAGAGGGGAAGCTGGTGATTCCACCTTGTGGCGAAGAGGTCGATCCTGGGTGTCTCCCAGTGAGTGCAGATCATCTGAAAGATGTCCGGTTGTAACATCCATTCTGTGTGGAGTAACTGGCCGCGCCGCGAGAGGGAGTTGGCTAACACGTTCACGTGTCCTGGATTGTGTCGCGCTCGGAGGAAGATGCCGTGGTCTTCGCACCAGCGCATTAGGCGGTAGAGGAGAATGCAAAGGTCGGGGGAGTGCGTTCCACCCTGTTTCTGGATATAGGAGACCACTGTGAAGTTGTCTGAGAGGACGAGGAGCTCCTGGTGACGGAGATGCGACTCCCACGCGATGAGGGCCTGCCAAACTGCATTGAGTTCCAACCAGTTGATGTGCCTGTCCTCCAGGTCCAGGGGCCAGGTGCCAGACGTCGTGAGGAAGTTCAGTAGCAGATGAGCACCCCACCTGGTGAGACTCGCATCCACGCATCCTGAGAGCTGAGGAGGCGGTGAGCGCGAAGGCGAGAGGAACTCCCGAAGCGAGCCAAGAAATGTCCGTCCAGCGCCGCAGATGGGGACAAAGAATCTGAGTAACCGGCACTAGGGCAGCAATGTCGCCGGAGGACGGACGCCAATGGAGAAGGAGGTGCAGCTGGAGCGGCCAGGAGTAAAGACGACCAAGGGGGAGTAGATCCGCTGCTGCATTCATCAAGCTGAGAAGATGAAGCCAAACTCTGGCGGGAATTGCATCCTCCTGGCCCACCTGGCCGGCGAGGGCGGCCAGCTTCTGGATCCGGGGCTCTGGCAGTCTCACCTGGTTGAGGTCGGTGGCGAATTCCATCCCAAGGTGTACAAAGCGGCGGGAAGGAGTGAGATCCAACTTGTCCGTGTTGATCAGGAAGCCGAGCCGTGTCAACAACTGGATCAGCGCATCCCTGTCCCTCACTAGCATGGTCTCTGGTTCCTCAAAAGGAGGTCGTCTAGGTAGTTCGAGGTCGGGCTGGAGGATGACTGCCTGGCCCTGGCAACAATGGCGTCCATGATGCGGGTGAAAACCCAAGGGCTAAGGTTGAGACCGAAGGGGAGGGCCCGAAATTGGTAAACCACGCCTTCAAAGGCGAAGCGCAGGTAACGCCTGGAGGCGGGGTGCATGGGGACGTGGAGATACGCATCGGATAGGTCCACACTGACCGTGAAGTCCATGGGCTGCACGGAGGCCTTGAGGGACCTGGCTGTCTCCATGTGAAAGGACGGGGCCGCGATGAACCTGTTCAGCGCCGAGAGATCGATGACGGGTCGACACTTTCTGCCCGGTTTGGGAACGACAAAAAGGCGGTTGTAGAAGGCTGGGGAATAGCTGTGCGAGACGATCTCTGTGGTGGCCTTCTGTAGTAGAGTGGAGACCTCGCCGCGAAGCGCGTTGGCTCTGAGCTGATCTATCGGCACTTCGGTCCACAGGGGAGAGCGTCCTAGTGGAGACGGAGAAAGGAAGGTAATTTGAAGGCCCTCGGAGATGGTGTAGAGGACCCAGGGGTCGCCTGAAAGCAGCGACCACCAAAGATTGCTGTGAAGGGCGAGCCTCCCACCGACTGGAGACCCTGAGACGATTGGTGGGGGCTGAAGCGGAGGGGCGTCAGGAGGCCCGCCCGCGCCCTGGGGCCAGGAAGAAGCCGGGGTCCTGACAGGTCGGGAACGGTCAAAGGCGTGGGCACGGGTGGGGGCCCAGGGCCGAGAGGCGGAGGGGAGGTTGGAGGGTCTGTGGGACCAAAGGGTGCGACCCAAGGCCTTGCAGGCTGCCTGAAAGCAGGGTCGAACGGAGCTGCTGGGCCAAAGGTCCTTGTTAGCGTCCCTCACCGACTGCCAGGAGGGTCCGAAGAGGAGGAGGCCACCAAAGGGGGCGCGACGAAGCTGCGACCAGTTCCGCTGGGAGGTTACTGCAGGCCTGGAGCAGGGCATCCTGACGCAACAGGTTACAGTTGCAAAGAAGTACCCAACGGAAAAAGAAACACGCTTAGAAAAGACGGGTACAACACAATTTATTAATATTTCGGGTAAATACCCTTTGTCAAAATAGACAAACAAACAAACAGAGAGATTAGCCGCTACTTATCTTCATTAGCAGAAGGAATGTGGCAACTTTTTTTTGTGAATGTCCAGCATACCAATCCTGATGAAAGGTGATATCCAAGCCAGCAGGCCACCGACTGTCGGAGAAGAAGACCTCAGGTGAGGAAGGCTGCAGTAGATGCGCTGAAAAGGCGTCGGCCAGGTCCTTAAAGCCCAGGGGTTGGGGCAGCGGGCATGCGTCGACCGGGAGGCACGCTGTGATGAGACGAGCCGCTTCATCCAGGGAATGGAGAGTCTCCGCCTTAGGACCGGAGTGGACCGCGGGCTAGGAAGGGTAGCCAGGCGAGGGCGAGCAGGGGAAGGGAGACCTACTGTCCACGCCAAGGAGAGCGGAGACGGAGTCATCAGGCTGTAAACTCAGGGCATCCACATCCGACGGCGGGTGGGGGCGCCGAGAGTCGTCCCGAGGGGGGCCCAGGTAGCTGGGGGTGTCGTCAGTCACTTCCCGACGTCCGCAGCTGGGAGATGCATACGACGGAGTCCTCCTTGAGCGCTGACGAAGCCTGTCGGGAGAGCAGTATGAAGCCATCCTGAGGGAACGAAAGGGTGAAGCGATGCTGAAGCGAGCTGGCGACCTATCCCGTGAGCGCGATCGACAGGAAGAACATAGCTGGCGGGGGTGATCAGGCGAGATGCTTGCACCGCGTCAAGCAGAGGGTGTGGAGGACTGGCGGGACCGACAAGGTGATATGGACCGGGACGAATGCGAGGGCAGGCGTGGTCTCGCGTGACACGAGGTCGCGCAGTGCCGGGGGCTGCGTCGCACATCTTGGTCCTTTGTCGGGGTCCCATCCCGGGAGTGGTGGCGTACGGGGGTCCTGTCGCGATGCGAACTGTGAGGTCTGTCGTGTATCCTGGGACGTAGTGATGAAGGTCGCTGCGAGCGGACCTCAGTGAGGTAGGCTCGTGGCCGTGCTACCCCCTCCCCTCCCCCCCTCCCGGTGGCAGGGAGTGGGCGTGTCCCTATCTGAAGCGTCAAAATGTCAGCGTCCGCAGAGCGAGATCCGTGCGAGTGGACCTCAGTGAGGAAGGCTCGTGGCCGTGCTTCCCCCCCCCCCCCCTGCCCCCCCCCTGCGGGAGGGAGCAGGTTTACTCCTGTGAAATGTATCCGTGTCGGCAGTGCGGGGAACAGGTGGCGGACCTCGGTGAGGAAGGCGTGCCGGGTCTGCGCAGGTACCACCGTCGACGAGGCCTTGGGACCTGCCATGTAGATATGGGCCTGACGTGATGGTCTCTCCCCGATCTCTGACTGAACTCGTCTAGTGTCTACAGCTGGTAAGGGCGGTGGCGCCATGGCGGACGTAAGGCCGGGAGCCGACGTCAGGTGCTCTTGTCGATAGAAATTCCACAGCTGTGACCATCGGTCTTCAGGCCAGATGGAGCACACATCGCACAGGCAGATGGAGGCGCATCCGGCGCAGGGGAGGCAAATCTTGTGGTTGTCGCTCGGCCATTGGAAGTTGCCACAACAGAGGCAGGTGCGGACCTGGCAGTTGCAACACACGTCAAACATGAAAGGCGATCGGGCGCTGGAACCCATAGGGCCCGCGGCGAATACGAGCGAAAGGCGAACTGAGGCGAACGAAGTCAGCGATCCACGGTTGAGGCCGACGGCAGGCCGAAGGGCCTGTTGCGGGCCTAGACCGAGGCCTTACCTTTCCATGGTAGCGGGGACCAGGGGAAGGGGGGAGGAAGCTCCACACAACCCACGGCGGAGCCGGACAGGAACGAAGTCCTGAGTAGACAAAGCCCGAAACTCTGCACTCACAAGTCCGAAAGGAAGGCAGAACAGAAAACAACCACAGAAATTCAAGGCACAAGCACACAAAATCCACAGAAGAAGCACAAAGTCCCAAGAAGTAATCCAAGGAACACAAACAACCAACGGCCGGCTCTTTAACCTTTAGCACGCTGGTGGCGACATTTGTCGCCAGCCGCCATCTTGCTTCATTATCGGATGGCGACATATGTCGCCACCACGTGGTCTGTTCGAAATCGGCTATGGTAAACACACTAGGTTGCTATGAAGCCTTTGCAAAGGATTGTGGGTGATTGTAAATGAGGCTTGCTTCCGTTTTATATCGGCCATCTTGCTAACTTCGAGTGCGTTTGAGCGATTCAAATTTTCTAAGCGAGAGTTTGTTCTGACGGCTTCATTTTGACAAAAGATGACCGATGAGGAGTTAGAAGCATTCATCAAGGAATACTTTTATGGAGTCAGATTCTGATGATGAAGACTTTCTTGGTTTTTTGCCAGAAGACTTGAGATCGAGGGTGGGTGGGTGGGAGATAGTGGTGATGGGCAGAGGAGCGATTCTGAATCGAGTGCTAGTGAACGCGGAAACGGTGCGTAGTAAGCATTGATTATTTTTTTTTATTTTTTTTTTTTAGGATAATAACACAGATAACACAGTTTTAAGAATTGTGACATAATCTTGATTCATTTATTTACGTACATGCCAAATTCCACAACCATACGTAGAAAAATGAAAAAGTTGTAGGCTTTTGAAGTAAGTAGGGTAGCATTGGGTTTAGCCCACTCAAAAAGAATGCAGTTGCAGGGAAAAGAACTGCCAGCGGAAAGCAGAGTGCTAAAGGTTAAGAAACGGTCGAAACCAGTCTAGGTCCAGTAGGCTAGCACACGTCTGAAAGCTGTGAGCGAGGTAGACTGACTGGCGGTTCACCATGTGGCACGTGACCAGATGGGCAGAGACGGGAAGCTACTCATGGCCCTGGTTAAAGTTCCTTGAGTTGCCTCCCTGGTTGTGTAGGAACACAACAGGTTCTTAGGCTGAAATTGACTAGCTAGTAGACACTTCCATACAGTAATGCCATCGGTAATTAATGTTTTTGAAGAAACAAAGATGCACCTGTTCAAAAGAATAAATGACCCACTAAGACAGAAACAAGATTTAGAAAAGTCAAAGCAACAGTCTCAGGCCTGGTGCCTACAGAGAAATGATAATTTAATCCCTTTAACACATGAAGCCACTGGTAGTGTGGGAACAGTATGGAAGGGAGGGGGGGGGGGGTGGGGGGGGGGGGAGTTAATCCCTTCCCTGCCAGTGGACACACAGAGTGCTTCTGAAACCATTGTCAATGTAATAATAATAATAATAATAAAGGTAATTTGTATAGCAGTAATGAAACAGTGAAGCAGAATACACAAACAAGCACATACAACAAAAAAATACATTAATTTACAAGGGCGAAAACTCACACCACACACTCACACACACACGCATGATGAGCCGGCAGACAAAATGGTCTTTACGTATATGCAACAGAGAAAAGGTGTGTTTTAAGCTTGGATTTGAAAATGGAAAGAGATGATGAGTGACGCACATCAGCTGGGAGAGCGTTCCATGTAATGGGACCAAAATACGAAAATGTAATGCCACAGGCCCCGGCCATACACACAACACAGATACATATAAGTGTCAGGAAAGGGCACAGATGCTCATGAGGCCATGCCCCCTCCCCACCACCTACTACACTCTATGTCTCTTGCAGTTGGACCAAGTTCACTTTTCCTCAACGTCCTACAGCAAGAGATGGAGTGGCTATGATAATTCAAGGGTAGCGCCAGATTAGCTTGGCACCAGTACCCTTGAATTATCATGGTCGATTCATCTCTTGCAGCTGGTGCATAGTCGTTAGATGAGATCTCCAAAATTTGGGAAGTGAAGCCACAGGGTTAAATAAGCTCCATTTCTTCTCCAGCTGACCTTCATTCCAGCCCATGGTGTTAATGACAAGCGGCAGCGGAGGATCCAGCACCTGATAGGCCTCCCACACGTACTGCAGGCACTGCACAAAGCGCGTTGGGCCATCACCTGGGGTCGTCAGGCCAAAGAAACACATTCTGTGGACATAACAGTTCACTCATTCAGCCCTAACGAACTACAACAGCAGATGAATTGACCATGATAGCTTAAAGGCCCACTACCGCCGTAACTGTTCAAAGATACACTTCTGTAACAGATGGTTATGAAACGCTACACACGTCTAGATATGGTTCATTTAGACACAGGACAATCCAGCTCAGCACACATCGTTTTGATATCAAGTAATTTGACAATGACTCCACTCCATTCTATAAATACAACACTTTCAGTGCGAGAAACAGCTAAAAATAGACTGACACGCTAACGGGTGGGCAGAATAACTAAGTGTGATTATGTGTGTGCTTTTGCTGCATGTCCCAGCTGCTGTTAAAGTTCACTAGGTGTGTCGACAAGGCATAACAAACACAAATGGCGCAGAAATGTGTATTAAAGTGTACGCGTAATGGTACTTTAAAGATGGTGACAGAATATCTGCCTATTTGAGGTGACAAATTATGGCACCACCCATTGAACTATCATGGTTGATCTCAAAATGGTGAATCTGTATTATGAACTGACTGTACCAACTGTAATCTTCTCTGAAAACAAACTTCCAGTTTGAGAGAATTTGACCTAAGGGCAAACTGTGCCAAACAGCCAGTTGTATTGTCCTCAGTAAGCCAACCATCTACAGTCATCAAGCAAGAAAATATCAACTAACTAGCGCTTTGCCTATGACAGGCACAGTCAACTGCCAACTTGCTTTCCTTGTAACACGGACGCCGACACACCGCCGAGACACAGTACACGCGTTTGGCTAGTTTTAGTGCTTCACCCATTCAGCCCCGGGACCCTGCAGCAGGAGATGGATTGATCATGATAAAATTCAAGGGTAGTGCCAGATGAGCTTGGCACCTGAAGGCGCCAAGCTCATCTGGCAATATCCTTGAATTATCATGACCAATCCATCTCGCTACACCTGGTCCATAGTCGTTAGACAACACCTCCAAAAGTTTGGAAATGCGGCCACAGGGTTAAGAGGGTTAAACCACAACATATAGCTGTTACAGGGCATGCGGGCTGCCTTAAAAAATAAATGAGCTTCCTCAGTTCCTGTTTTTAGTTGGGTCGCTTCTATTGGCCACTTTATACAACAATTGTACATTTGCAGCAGCATGACAGATGGATGTCATACTGAGAGGGAGTTTATTGCAAGGTAGGCTCTGATGATAAATTTGCTGGTTTTACATGTATTTAGAAATAACTGAGCCAAGCTGTTGCAGATTTGGAAAACAAAGGGCGCAGTGACACTAGGATGCAGATAACCAAGAGTCAGAGGATGAAATGACCATTTTCGCAGCATCTTAAATTTCTTCCATGGTTGCTGACATGCACTGCACTGACATTGTCAATTTGATTGTTCACATTATTAAACATACAAACCTACCCACCTCCACGAAAAATCAAGTAACATTTTTTACATTTAATTTTTTAAAATAATTTTTAAATAAGGTAGGCACAATTTTCTGGCAGTCAGGGGATTGGCCCACACCATGGACCCTCCCCAAAAAAGGCAACTTACATCAATGCCAGAACTATCGCACGATCAGTCTTATATCCCACCCAAGCAAAGTCATGTTAAAGATCCTACTGAACAGGCTGAAGCCACAGGCAGAGGAAATCATAGCTGAGGAACAGGCAGGCTTCAGACCAGGGTGCAGCACAAATGAGCAGATCTTCAACCTGAGAGTTCTATGTGAGAGATACCCCCAGCACCAGCAGGACCTCTATCATGTCTTTGTGGATTTTAAGAAAGCGTTTGACAGGGTGTGGCATGCAGCCCTTTGGTCCACCATGAAGCTATACAACAAGGCCACTAGCGCAGTCTGCTTCAACGGCAAAATAGGAAACTGGTTTAGGACTACAGTTGGAGTCAGACAAGGCTGCTTGCTCTCACCTACTCTTTTCAATATCTTCCTGGAAAGAATCATGACGGACGCTCTGAAAGATCATGAAGGAACTGTCAGTATTGGAGGCAGAACAATCACAAACTTGCGCTTTGCGGACGACATTGTTGGCCTTGCAGGAACAGAGAAGGAGCTAGCTCAGCTGGTGGAAAAGCTGGATAGTACAGCCATTGCATATGGGATGGAAATCAGTGCAGAGAAGACCAAACTGATGACCAATAACGCCAGTGGCATTGGCACTGAAATCATGGTTGGAGGCCAAAAACTGGAAACAATTAAGAAATTCAAATACTTAGGAGCCATTGTGACAGATGAGGGATCAAAACCAGAAATACTGTCCAGGATTGCGCAGACAACAACAGCACTGACAAGATTGAAGACCATATGGAAGGACAGAAACATCACACTCTGCTCCAAGATCAGACTGATGCGCTCCTTAGTCATCTCAGTGTTCTTGTATGCCTGCGAGTCATGGACCCTCACAGCAGACCTTGAAAGGAGGATACAAGCCACTAAAATGAGATGTTTTCGAAGGCTGCTTGGCATCTCATACAGAGATCACATCACAAACGAGGAAGTGGGAAGCAGAATCAGGCAAGCCATCGGGCCCTATGAAGACTTATTAGCCATTGTGAGAAAACGCAAACTGAAGTGGTATGGGCATGTCACGCATTCAGCAGGGCTTGCCAAAACAATCCTGCAAGGCACTGTGCAAGGAGGACGAAGGAGAGGAAGACAGAGGAAAAGATGGGAGGACAATATCTCTGAGTGGACAGGACTGAAGCTGGGCGATACGCTGAGAATGGCAGAGAACAGAGAGGAATGGAGGGAGCTGGTTGCCAAGTCATCAGTGGTGCCCCAACGGTTGGCAAGACTACGGGGTATAGATAGATAGATAGATAGGCACAATTTTCAAACCAACTTCAAAAGTTGCTTAGTGGCAGTGTGTGTATTGCAGCTCAATTACTTATTAGGTAGACTTAAGAAATTATCAAAATACATGTATGAAAACATACCTCTCTGTTTTCCTCTGGTGGCAGAAAGGAGGACCTACAGAAACAAAAGTTTAGAAAGTGAATGTATCCATGTACTGCAGATGCATGTAGAAATTTACACGATGATGACTGAACATCGGACTGTGCGTAACAATAGCAAGGTTTGAAAAAAACATTAGTCCTGCAGAAGAGTGTTAAACCACAAAATTAATGAGCCATTGCACTTGTCAATTATACTGATATGAAGGCCTCAATATATTTCCAAGAAAAAGTGATGTTCTTTAACACACACACAAACATATACACACATTTGCTCTATACATGCTGCTGTGCAATTTTGGACCTTAAGGCATACAGTCATAAGGTCCAAAATCATACACCAGCACATCAATTATAATATGTTCTCACCTAGAATGGGTTCTTCAATAATGGTGAGGGACACAGAACCAGGTGGTGAAAACTCAGTCTGTCCAACGTCACAGTTCAGGTAACAAACTTTTGGTGCTCTGCACAACACAGGCAATTTTTAAAAAAAAGATTAAAACAGCAGCATCCTGCTTTTAATTTAAAAGGCGTATGCAGATAACAACATTCAAACAACAAAAGTGTGGAACATATTACTGTGAAAGTTCAAGGAAAACGCCTGATTCAGACATGAGAACAGGAGGGAGAAAGAAAGTAGGTAAGTGAGATAGGAGCAGGGTCCAGGATCAGAGCCAAGTTAACTATTTCAGTGCCCAGAAAATCTGAACACCACCCAACTGCAAGAGGTATACATCTTCATGAACCCCCGCAGTTGCGGGGGCTCATGAGGATCTATGCCTCTTGCTGACACCACTTTGAATCCATGTTCCTGGGACATCTTGAGTTTTCTGGTGTTGAATTAATGAAGATTGTAAACACACAGTGGAGCACGGCAGTTTCCCCTAGCCCAATTAGTTTGCCGATAGCTGTAACCAGATCCACCTAGCGCAGGCATCGCCAGACTCCAGGCGGGTGCGAGCACCGCAGTAGCAACAAAAAAACAAAAACAGATACCTCTTGCAAACAACTAAAGATTTAGCCAGTTTTCCAGGTTTTTACAGCCCTAACATCTTTCTCACCTTGAAGGCAAATGGTCTGCCTTTATCAAGGTTATGATTTCATTTCCTGCACTTACACTGTAAGCAAATAAAATTCTTGGTAAGACCAGTGCATTGCCAGACTCCAGGTGGCTGCAAGTGCCGCAGTAACAACAAAGAAGCAAAAATGGATATCTCTTGCAAACAAATAAAGATTTTTCAGGTTTTTACAGCACAAACACCTTTCTCATCATAAAGGCAAATGGTCTGCCTTTATCAAGCTTATAATTTCATTTTCTGCACTTACACTGGAAGCGAATTAAACACTTGGTAAGACCAGCACTTGTGATGTAACCTTTCCCCTAAGAGGGTCAAGTTCAGCACACACACATACTGCTGGAAACGGCAACCTAGCTATTCCAAACAATTTCTGCCACAGCTCGCTTGCACACATGCATAGACCTTGAAACAAAGTGGGCCAAAGCCCGCAGACAGAAACCGGTGTGCACACGCAATAGGAACAAAGAAACAAAAATGGACACCTCTTGCAAACAACTAAAGATTTAGCCAGTTTTTCAGGTTTTTACAGCACAAACATAAGATAAGATAAGATAAGATAAGATAAGATGGTTTATTGCCATATGTTTCCATGTACAAAACAATAAAAACATTGGAATTTGTCTTGATGTCAGTTACTAAGACTAAACACACACACACACACACACACACACACACACACACACACACACACACACACACACACACAGAGAGAGAGAGAGAGAGAGAGAGAGAGAGAGAGAGAGAGAGAGAGATCTGATACAGTTAAAAACTGACTGTACACAATCATTCTCACTCGCCACTCGCGCTCTCTCCAATTAGTCCGGTTGATCAGAGAGAGCGTGAACAGCAAGAGGGAAAAAACTGTTGCGGAATCTGCTGGTCCTGGTACTGATGGACCTGTACCTGCGCCCTGATGGTAAAATTTGAAAAAGCTCATTGCCGGGGTGGGTGGAATCCCTGGAGATAAGACGTGCTCTACGTAAGAGACGCTGCTGGTACAGTGAGTCCAGGCTAGGAAGATCTCTGCCTATGATTTTTGAAGCGGTCTTGACCACCCTACTCAGTCTGATTTTCTCTTTGGCCGTGATGGAACCATACCAAACCGTGATCGAAAAGGTGAGCACGCTCTCAATCACAGCTCGGTAGAATTGCATCAACATGTGGGCACCGAGACCGAAACTTTTCAGACGTCGCAGGAAGAACAAGCGCTGCTGTGCTTTTTGGACGATAAGGCGAGTGTTTTCCTCCCACTTCAGGTCACATGACAGGGTAGTGCCAAGAAACTTAAAGTTCTGGACTGTTTCAATGATTTCACTATTGATCACAAGAGGGGGAGGGGGAGGGGACTGTTTCTTTCTAAAGTCCACAATCATTTCTTTTGTTTTGCCAGAGTTCAGTTCAAGGTTGTTGTTATTACACCAACTAATTAGAGTCTCAACCTGACTACGGTAAGCGGATTCGTCTGAGTTTGTAATGCACCCTTCCACTGTGGTGTCATCTGCAAATTTCAGAACTTTAGTACTGGCATGGCATGAAGCACAGTCATAAGTAAACAGGGAGTAGAGCATAGGGGAGAGCACGCACCCCTGAGGCGTGCCCGTGGATAAAGTGAGGGTGGATGACACATTTCCACCAATTTTAACGACCTGTGGTCTCATCAACAGGAAATCGAGGGTCCAGAGGCACAATGTCTCTGGAACTCCGATTTGCTGGATCTTCTGGTACAATTTAGATGGAATAATGGTGTTAAAAGCAGAACTGTAATCAACAAATAAAATTCTGGCATAGGTGTTTGGGATTTCAAGGTGTTGTAAAACATAAAACAAACCAAGTGACACCGCATCCTCCACGGAACGTTTTTCGCGATACGCGAATTGAAAACAATCCAGCAGAGGGTCGGTAAATGTTCTCAGAAACCGGAGGACGAGGCGCTCAAGCGTCTTCATGACAACTGAGGTCAGAGCGACCGGTCTGTAATCATTTAGGGAGGACACTTTGGATTTTTTCGGAACAGGAATGATGGTGGACCTTTTGAAACACTGAGGAACAGTGCACTGAGAGAGAGACATGTTGAAAATGTCAGTAAAGACGCCCGAGAGCTGGTCCGCACAGTTTCTGAGTAAGCGTGGAGAAATGTTATCTGGACCGGCAGCTTTCCTGCTGTCTAGACGCTGAAACATGCACCTGACATCGGCGTCTAGAATAATGAAAGGTGGGTTCTCAGTATGACTCCTCTCCACATAAGGAGGTGGGGTCATATTCTTTTTGTCAAAACGACTATAAAAGTCATTCAGAGTGTCTGGAAGAGACGCATCAGTAACATCAGCAGTCTTGGAAGCTGGTTTATAGTTTGTAATGTCTTTGAGGCCTTGCCAAATATCTCTAGGGTTACTAGCTGCGATTTTCTGTTCTAGTCTGTATCTGAAGTTGCGCTTGGCAGTCTTAATTGCTTTTAGTACTGCATACCTGGCTTGTTTGTACCTTTCTCTGTCATTGTCTTTGTATGCGTCATGTTTTTCGTGGAGTTTGTGTTTAATGTCTACTGTAAACCATGGCTTGTCATTAGGAAAACTCTTGCAGGTCTTGGTGGGAATACAGAGGCTCTCACAGAAGGCAATGTAGTCAGTGACAGCCTCTGTGTACTCGTGAATGTCTGATGTTACCTCCTTAAACACATCCCAGTCAGTGCACTCTAGACAGCCACGGAGTGTTTCAGCTGCCTCAGGTGACCATTGTTTGATTGATTTTACTTTTGCTTTTGCACTTTTGAGTTGTTGCTTGTATGCTGGCACAAGATAAATCATGGCATCTTTCTCATCTTTCTCATCTTGAAGGCAAATGGTCTGCCTTTATCAAGGTTATAATTTCATTTCCTGCACTTACACTGGAAGCGAATTAAACACTTGGTAAGACCAGCAAATGTGCTGTAACCTTTCCCCCAAGAGGCTCAAGTTCAGCACACGTGCACACTGCTGGAAACGGCAACCTAGCTATTCCAAATAATTTCTGCCACAGCTCCATTGTGCGCGCGGGCAAATGGCAGGTTAACTCACACACATGCGTAGCCGTTGAAACTAAGTGGGCCAAAGCCCGCAGAGAGAAACCGCCGTGAGATGTCAGCTGGCACTGAATGGGTTAAACAAGCGCCACTATTATATTAACTCCTTCAATGCCACTGTGTTCCTGAACTCATTGCAGATACAATGCCACAGTCCCAGATGTCAAAGGAAAACAGATACAATGTGGTTTCAGCAAGAGTGTTTAGATCCTCTTGCAGGGGCTCATAGGGATCATGCAGCTGGGTGGTTTTCAATATTCTTGGCAATGAATGTGTTAACATAATTAACTCTTTCGAGACATGCCGCATCCAGATTCACGGCATAAAGCCACGAATCCGGATGTGGCACGTCTCAAAAGAGTTAATCCATCTCCAGCAACTGAAACAGGGTTGTCAGAGAAAATATACCACAGTTCAGAAACATTAACACATTCATTTTGAGATGTGCCATACATAATAATTATGGATATGTGGTCTATGAAGTTACTGTCTAAGACATGCCACATAAATTATATATCTACATGTCTTGAACACTAATATATACAGCATATCTTGAACACTCACTTCATATTAGCCATTTATCTCATATCTCAGCATATCTCAACACGTTAGATGGTCATTACACTTACATGTTCAAAGCTGCATTGACCATGTATCTGCTGAAAGTAGATTTGCCCGAGTTGACTCCACCACACAGCAATGCCACTGGAGCGCCATCTAATACAAACAATAAAGTAATAAGGTACACTGATCTGTAATGTTTAAAAAAATATATAAACAAAGAACTTGCTTCCTATTCACAGAAAATTACAACTAATAAAAAATGTAACAGGACATTAAAATTACACACAGAGTGCCCCTTCCATTGCATTTGTATCAATACATCACACTGCATGGAAGATTACAAAGTAGTTAAAAGCACTGTCAGGGGAGAGAAGTGTGCATGATCGACCAGTGATCATAGATCTACTTGGTCAAAGCACACACACAAAAACAAGATAGGAAAGAGGGGGCGCTAAGAAAGTGACTGAAAGCAATGCATATGGAATCTATGAAGTAATGTATAGAATTAGAAGCATGTTTGGCATTTTTCTCTAAAATGTATTTTTTCGAAAAATACCTACCGATGGCATTACTATGTGGAAGATACATTTAGCTTAACAATTTCAGCCTAAGAATCTGTTGTGTATACATACACAACCAGGGAGGCGACTCTAGGGAGCTGTTACCAAGACAACCTGAGTAGCCTCCCTTCCCTCACTATCCGGTCACGTGTATACTGGTGCCACGCCAGTCGAATGCTATAGTGCTCCGGCGGCAAGTGGGGATTGATTGTATTGATTGTACATTGCTTAACGTCCCGACAGCAACAAGGCTTTCTCAGGACGTGCCTGCACTGCTTGTGAAAAAAAAAAAAAAAAAAAAAAAAAAAAAAAATTGAATGTATGTCGCCAGCCGGTCAAATACATTAAATAAACCTAACACATGGGGCCTAAATAAAGCTAAGACCATTTAGCAACACACATCCAATATCAAGAGCTACAGGCAGTGCAGACAGTAGGGAGAGTTTTAAAAAGGCAAATACAGGTGAATGGACAAAGGGTAGACAGAAACACATGCCCCAGAATAGAGAGAAAAACCCACCCTGTGGGGCTGACCAGGGTGACCCTGGGAACTAAAAAATACCTAACCCCACCCAAGTCCCCCAGGGCAGACCCGGGTGGGGTGGCAAGTGGGGAGGCGGGAGGGCCATTTGAGTAATGCCATCGGTAATTCTTTTTCGAAAAAATACATTTTAGAGAAAAATACATTTGTTTCCTCAAAATACATTACCGATGGCATTACTATATGGAAGAATAGCGGAAAGGAGGTGGGCGCCGCCCCCAAACCCGCCAGCGCAATCTAGCTCAGCCTGCGAGGGGCAACCTCCCGACAATTTCAGCTAAGCGTGACCTACGGTGCCCAAGGCGCCGGGAGGGAGAGTTGCGCCGCAGAAAGTCCCCCACTAGGGCCAGGTAGTCCCGCTGGCCCGCAAAGTCCCAGAGGTAGAAGCGGGCAAAGGTGGAATTAGCCCGCCACCCGCCCCCCCAATCCGCCATTCTGATCAATGCGACGCCAGTGGAGCTTGTATGGACCTCGTGTACTCGTATAAGCAGCCTCTTACCTTAGCCCCCGCTGGAGAGAACTCCTCGTCCGCAGAGCGGATAACCCAACGCGGCCACGAGGCGACCGTGTGCGCAGAGATAGTCCCTGCCGGGGGATAGTGGCAGGAAGAGGCAGGTCTGGCCACGCTGGATAGGCTTAGCCCTGCACAGGTAGACTCACAGCGCCCTGGACCGGGTCCTGACGGCGTCCTGGGTCTGGTCAGGTCCCCTGAGAGGGCGCAGGGGAAGGACTGGGGCCCTGGCTGAGGGGAGCCGATTCTTCACCAAGAAGGCGGGGTTCGGGAGGAGGTGCACTGAACCATCCAACGTGTGCTGTAGACAGGCCGGGTCCACAGAGAGCGCATGCAGCTCACCGACACTGGACGCTGTAGCAAGCGCCAGTAGGAGGCAGGTCTTCCCAGTTACGTCCGCCAGACTGGCCCAGGGCAGAGGCGCGCATCTGTTCGAATTCAGCCAGGTAAGGACCCAGTGAGGGACAAGTGAGTGCGGGACAGGTGGCCAGAGCTCGAAGATGCGGATCATGTCCAAGAGGTCCGGGCACACCCAAGGGTCTGCGCGGACCAAAAGGGCGGTACGTGTCTGCCACCATGGAGAAGTATCCGCGGATAGTGAGAGGGCCAGGTTCTGCTCTTGGAATAGCCACATGAAGAAGTCGGCTAGCTGGGGGAAACGTCAGAGCTGTGGGGGAGAGGTGCCTAGACTCACGCCATCCCCGGAAGACTCGCCACTTTGCCTCGTACACCCGGCGGGTGGAAGATCTGCGGGCCGCAGCGATAGCCTCCATCGCCGCACACGAGAAACCTCTTGAGGCGAGGGCTTGCTGCACAACCTCCAGGAAAGTAAGAGGAGCTGCTCTGCGCACTGCTGCCCAGGCTGCTACAGCATGTGCGGGGTGGGGGGGACAAAGGCAGGGGGAGGGGGGAATCTGCGGCGAGGCAAAGGAGATCGGCCATCCAACTCCTGTTCCAGCTGAACGGAGCGACGAGGAGAAGGATCGCATTGCAGCCCCAGAGCTTCAGCAAGACCTGGGGCACCAGCACCACTGGTGGGTACGTGTAGGCCACAAGGCCCTCCCAAGAGACGGAGGGAGCATCTACCGCCCACACTAGGGGATCCGGGAAGGGAGAGACGAAGACGGGTTCCACCCAGTCGCGAACAGGTCGATCAATGTGGTCTCCCAGTGTGTGCAAATTATGCGGAAGATCTCCGGATCCAGCGACCACCCGGTGTGCAGGTGCTGACCTTTAGAGTCCATGAGGACGTCCAGGCGGCCTGGAATGTGCCGAGCCCGGAGTGAGACGCCGTGGTCCCTGCATCACAGGAGCAGCTGGTAAGAAGCAGGCAGAGGGTTGGGGAACGGATGACCCCCCGCATCTGGATATACGCGATGATCGTCGTGCTGTTGGACATGACCAGGACCTCTGGTGGAGAAGACGAGACTGCCAATGGTTGAGGGCCAACCACACTGCCTTTAAGTCCAGCCAATTGATCTGCCTGTCCATGATATCCGGGGCCACGGGCCCAAGGCAGAAGAGACGTCCGGCAGGAGGTGCGTGCCCCAACCCGGCCAGCTGGCGTCGGTGCAGAGGGAGAGCCGCGGCGGGGGAGCGCAGAGGAGGACTCCCGAGACAAGCCAGGCGGGGTCTGCCCACCGCTAGAGGTGGGCCCGGAGCGGGAGGACAGGGACAGGAGCCGCAAGGTCGCGGGAGGATGGGCGCCAAGGGCAAGGAGGTGGAGCTGGCGCGGGCGCGAGTAGAGCCGGCCCAGGGCAAGAGATCTGCCGCTGTGTTCATAAGGCCAAGCAGTAGCAACTAGACCCGGGTTGGGACCCACTCCGTGCGGGACACCCGGTGGCAGAACTCCACCAACTATGTGACGCGTGCCACCGGCAGTCTCACTAGGTTGCGGTCGGTCAGAAACTCCGAGATGGACAACCCGGCGGAACGGAGAGAAGTCAGACTTTCCTCGGTTGATCAGGAAGCCAAGGCAACGTCGGAGGGCTAAGAACGCGTCCTGGTAAGTGGCGAGGGCCGCGGAGTCCCGGCTCCGGAGCAGAAAATCATCCAAATAGTTGGAGATGGAGCCAGGGGACGTCTGACGGGTTTTGGCGACCATCGCCTCCATGATTCGGGTGAACACCCAAGGGCTGAGGTTGAGACCGAAGGGGAGAGCCCGGAACTGATAGACCGTCCCACAATAGGCGAAGCGCCGGCAACCGCTGAGAGGCCGGGTGAACAGGGACGTGTAGGTAGGCGTCTACCAGAACGAGGCTGGTGGCAAAGTTCATGGGGCGCACGGCGGCCTTCAGGGCCCGCGCTGTCTCCATCCGAACGGGTGAGCGGAGATGAGCTGTTGAGCACGGACAGGGCGATGATAGGGCGCCACCGCCCGCCTGGCTCCGGGAAGAGGCGGCTGTAAAAAGGGTCGCGGACTTGAGGAGCAAGGCCAAGATCTTGTCCTGCAGAGCATCCGACTTGCGCCGTTTGGCAGGGACCCACGTCCCGACAGGAGCGCAGTGAAGCGGAGGGGGAAGTCGGAAGGAATCCGCAGACCCTCTGAAGGGTAGTGAGCACCCAAGGATCGTCCGGTAGCAGCGACCGCCACTTGTCGCTGTGCTGGCCAGCCACCTGCCGACTGGGGGCTCTGCAGGGGTCGGCGGGGGCGAGGGAGAGACCAAAGAGCAGGGGACCCCTGAAAGGCACTCGGCAGAGCTGAGTGGACGGACACAGGGAAGAGCGGGCAGAAGGTCGCCGTTCACAGCTGCGGTGAGGGCGTTGGTGGAAGCCTGGTAAACCGCTCGGCAGGCTGCAACCGCCAAGGTGTGGAAGACATGCCACGGATCCACATGAGGGCACTCCAGGGATTCCCTTACGCCAGCCAACACACGATGGAGAAGAAGCCCACTCCGACCGCCAACCTTGCTGGAGCTGGGCGTTTAATGCCTCTGGCAGGTCCCGAAACCTGGGGGGGGGGGGGGGGGACCTCACTCAACACATTGGTCAGGTGCGGTGCGTCCACAAGAGTGGAGGCCTTCCTCTTCCTCGGCGGGGATGGAGCGCAGACGTCCGACGGCAGGAAATGGGCAATAAGGTGAGACATGTGGTCACGGGCCGAGAGATCTCCGAGCCCGCGAGGGGGGCCGATGCCAGGGAAGGGCCGCGCGAGGAAGAGCGAGCGGTCAGAGTGGGGCTCAGGCGTGAAGAGCGCAGACATAGAGTCCTCCAGGTGGAGGCATCCGATCGCGACTATGGAGGCGCACAAGGCAGAGAAGGATGACACTCGAGGAATCACGCAGCTGCTGGCGGCGCCCTGAAGGGCACTGAGCCCAGGACACAGACCTGTGCTGAAGACAGTCTGGGTCCCGCTGGTCACTGGCAGCCACACTGCGCTGTAGCCAGGCGGAGTGCCGTTGGTCTCCGGAAACTGACTTGTGCTATAGACAGGCTGGGTCCCGTCGCTCGCTTGCATCTGCTATGTGCAGTAGACAGGCAGAGGGGCCGTCGATCTCGGTAAGCCGACCTGTACTGTGGACAGTCGGTTAGTTAGTTATTTAGTTATTGGTGTTTAAAGCCGAGCAGGCAACTAAGGCCATCTCACGGCGGGATGGGTAAAAATCTGGTCAGCCAGACTAAAACCAAGGTCTTAAGATGTAAATATACCTTAAAAATATGTCAGGCTAAAATGTCACACGAGTCTTTAAAAGAAACGTCTACAGACTCTCAAATAGGCAAAATAGTGAAATTCACATAGTCTATGAATGCTCAGATCTTGTTAAAAATATTGCATTCTCTCAAGAAATTGAAGATTTTGTCCGGGGGAACATCCTGGAACAAAACCTTCAAGGAGTCTGCTGTGAAGTGTTTATATATGGTGTCAATTAGATCAGCACAATACAGCAAAAAGTGTCAAACAGAAAACTGCTCGTCACAGGCTAAACACCATGGACGCTCATCCTGTTTTAGTAAGTAAGAGTGCGTAACATATGTGTGCCCGATGTGGAGCCGAGTAAAGACAGTCTCCTCACGGTGGCTACCGCAGCGATGAGGTAGACTGTCGGACACCGTAGGAAGAGCTTCATGGAGCTTGTTTCCTTCCTCTTTGTCCCACTTGGAGTGCCACTCCCGGGCTATGTACGCACTAATCACAGGTTTAAAATCACTATGAACAGTCTGTGTGTCCGGGACAGGGTCAATGCGGGCACTCTTGGCAGCAGAATCCGCGATTCTGTTGCCTTCGATGCCCACATGCCCTGGGACCCAAATAAAATGATGTCATAATATTCCTTCATCAAGTCCGCGTAAAGCTCTCTAATCTGCACCAGCAGGGGGTGGTCTGTTCCCGCGCCCTGAAGACCTGCAGGGCAGAAAGAGTCAGACAGAATCAGGAAGTTCCTTTCCCCGAGACTGATAGGCATGCTTGAGTGCCAGCAGAATTGCCTGCAGTTTTGCACTAAATATAGAGGAATGGTCAGGGAGGCGGAGCTTAAATGGGCATCTAGGATGGCGAGAAGACACTGCAGCCGCAGCCACTCTCCCATCCTCACTTGGACCCATCCGTATAAATACGACAATAGCCAGGAAAACTTGAAAGGATTGATTGATTGATTGTACATTGCTTAACGTCCCGACAGCAACAAGGCTTTCTCAGGACGTGCCTGCACTGCTTGTGAAAAAAAAAAAAAAACAGAAAATTGAATGTATGTCGCCAGCCGGTCAAATACGTTACATAAACCTACAACATGGGGCCTAAATAAAGCTAAGACCATTTAGCAGCACACATCCAATATCAAGAGCTACAGGCAGTGCAGACAGTAGGGAGAGTTTTAAAAAGGCAAATACAGGTGAATGGACAAAGGGTAGACAGAAACACATGCCCCAGAATAGAGAGAAAAACCCACCCTGTGGGGCTGACCAGGGTGACCCTGGGAACTAAAAAATACCTAACCCCACCCAAGTCCCCCAAGGCAGACCCGGGTGGGGTAAAACTTGAAAGGAGTTCATTGAAGCTCTGTTGGTAAATGTACAGTCTTTCTTGTGGGCGGTCAAGTCCAGCAAGATGTCAGGAACTGGTAATAGCCAGGGGGGAGTGATGTGTTGCAGAGATTCCGAAACTTTGTCCAGGTCCACTCTGGCCGCCTGCAGATGAGGTCGGACACGGAAAAAAAGTGGACGGACAGCTCCCGGATGGGCATCATAAATCTCTGCAAACGACGGGTTAAAAACACAATGATAGGCAGGATTGTCTGGATGGGCCTTCAGCTTCAGAACGTAGCTGAGCATGAGGCGGATGCGGCGGAGCTTGAGAAGGCTCCTCTGCCTGGGCATACAGACTAGGAACTGGAGATGTCCTGAAGGCCCCCAGACATAGGCACAGACCTTGATGGTGAATTGTGTTCAGACGTTGTAAAACAAACTTGGAAGCCGAGCCATATACCACAGAGCCGTAATCCAGTTTGGACCGAACAAGGGCCCGGTACAGTCGAAGTAAGACAATGCGGTCTGCACCCCAGTTAGTACGACCAACGACACGAAGAACGTCAAGGGCCTTCTGACAAGAGGTTCTAAGGTAATTAATATGTTTGCAGAAGGTCAGTCTTTTGTCAAAGATGACCCCCAGACACGGCAGTTTACCCTTCTGGAAATCGCTCTCTTTAGTTTGGCTCTGACCCAGCCGTGACCCACTTCACTGATAAGTGCGCGTGAGTCAATGCAGGCTCAGCCGAGCTGCAGGCGGGAAGCGTAGCGCTCTTTGTTTCCTGTTGAAGGCTGTCAGGCATGTGACCAGTTTAGCCTGTTAATAACTTATTACTACCGTGGCTAAAAAGTTTCAATCGTAAATATCATTATGTAATACTATGCTTGAAAATGTCCTCTTCAAGCTCATGTAAGTTTCTTTTGTAATCAGCTTTGACTTCTGTGGTTATTACGTGATTAAAATGTGTGTGGTTCGAGAAACTTTCCTTCCGCGGTAGACAGTGCGAGTGTGCAAAAAAAACCTGGGTTTCAGTGCCGGATGTATCACTATATGTGCCTTTATCTGATGCATTTATGTCAGTAAAGTATCGTGTGTTAAAGCCATGGAGAATGAACATTCCTTTCCAAGACATTTGGAGGCCGTGAATTCTTTGTGTAGACTTTGTGGTAGAAGACCGTTACACGTCCAAAAAATGACACTGATCGGCCTATCAAGTTTAGATGCAGGATCATAGTGACCCTTTAGACACACTCATTTTAAGCCATTTTAATGACATTTAGCCGGAACTGAATCTCAGAACAGCAAATAGTTGAACCTCTGCTTTGTGTATTGTTTTTAAACTGTGTTAAAATTGTGATATTGTTAAAAACATTGACTGAATCGGTAAATTTGCCTACTTCATGTCGGCGTGCTTTGAATGGATTACCGTTTTTACTTGGCCCACCAAACCGTCTGTAACAGGACTCAGGTATGTTGATTGAAGTTTTTAGCATGGGATATGACAGTTAAGACATCTGTTGACATCACTGACTTTGTCTGAACTTTCAAAAAACTTTTGTTTATGAGCAGTGATGTGATAAAAAGTTTGATAAACTAACGGAAGGCTGCATCTAATCCGTCTCCTAGTGATACTTTGAGCCAGTGCATGATACACATCCACGCAGATTACCCCAGCATGTTTGGTGTCCAAAGATAGTACAATTTCTCCTCTAAAAGACGACGTATGTTCAAATAGTCACTCACAACTGCAGGTGAATTAATTCCGGTTTACAGACAACATCTGTAATTTACAGCTTATTCGCCGATGTATGCAGCAGAGGCTAAGAGATAATCGGGGTCAAGCGCAGTAGTACTGTAAACAAAGACGGCTGCTGCGCTATTCGCATCCTCAGCGGAAGCGAGACCGCATACTGGCGCCTTATCAGTGATGGTATTTAGCGCGCTGATAGTAAGGGGAAGGAGGCTGCCTCGCTATCTCAGTGCTCCCGCGAAGCCGATCTCTAAGTGTGCTGGCGCGCGCCTGCGGGCAGCCAGCTGAAAACTAAAGAGCATAGGCTAAACTGCCGTGCAGAAACTTTGCCTCCTGGGCCACCTTAATTGGCACTCCAGCAATGCTCAGGTTAGGTTCTGGAAAAAATTTCGTCTGGTTAGTAAAATGCACACAGACTGTCTTGGAGGGCCCTGAATCCATTGAGAGACACCCACCGCTGGATGCGATCAACGCACAGCTGCAAGCGCCTCTCAAGGGACGCAAGTCCTCGACCTCGTGCACACAAAGCAAAGTCGTCCACAAACAACGAGCATTCAGAATCATCCTTGATGGCATTTACAATGTTATTAATATTAATGCTAAATAACAGGAGATAAAATGCTGCCCTGCAGGACACCCATCTCCTGTTCAAAGGAGTCGGAGAGGGTGGAGCCAACACACGGACATGGAACGAACGGTTTAGACAAAAAATTGTGAATAAAAACGGGCAGGTGCCCTTTAAAACCCATGTCCGACAAATCAGACATCATACCATACTTCCAGGTAGTGTCATATGACTTCTCAAGATCGAAGAAAATAGCATAGACATGCTGCTTGTTAACAAAAGCATCTCGGATAAACGACTCAAAGCAGACTAGATGGTCAGGTGTACTACGGAAGCGCCGGAAACCACATTGGAGGTCTGTGATGAGACCCTGTGACTCAAGATGCCACATCAGGCGGGCATTGACCAAGCGTTCCATAGTTTTGCATAAACATGATGTCAAAGCTACTGGCCGGTAGTTGCCTGGGTCGGAAGGATCCTTACCAATACCCGGCTTGGGGATTGGCACAAACACAGCCTGACGCCAAGATAGCAGAAAATGACCGGTTATCCAGATATGGTTAAAGGCCTTGAGAAGTACAAGGAGTGAATCCTCAGGCAGTTGTGTTAGGAGCTGATAGTGGATGGTATTTAATCCAGCAGCAGAGTCAGTACATTTCTGCATGGCTTGCTGTAAATTCTGAGAACGTAAAAGGGGCATTATAGTCTTCTGAGTTATGCGATATAAAATCACAAGTACAAGACTCTCGCTTCTTCTTCTCTCTCTGGAACTGGAAGAAAGGTGAATACTGCTCTGTTGAAGAATTATGGGCAATGGTGGTGGTAAGCAAATTGGCCATAGCCTTTTTATCCCTGACCAAACTGGCACCATCTCTAAGATGGCCGACAGAAGCCAAGCCACCCCTGCCCCCAATTCTTTGAACCGCCTTCCAGACTTTTTGGGATGGAGTCCTAGAAGATAAAGATGAGACGAAGCGTCTCCAGGAAGCACGGTGTTCAAGTTTAAAAATGTAACGGACATTCGCCCGCTGTCTTTTAAATGTTAAAATATTCCCTTGCGACAGATTACGAAAAGCACGTCGCTGAGCAGATTTGCACGTTTTTTGGGCCTTGCAGCACTCTTCATTGAACCATGGTACTCTCGGCTTCCGAGGGAGTGATGTGGAAGTTCTAGGGATGGTTTCACCTACTACGTCCAACAAAATAGAAGTAAAACAAGAAACAGGTTCTTCAGGTGACATGACCACCTCCTCTGTAAGACGAGACTGACAGAGGGAGGCGAACAGAGGCCAGTTAGCTTTCTTGAGATTCCAGCGCCCCACTGGCGAATCCTCCTCACAGCTGACCGATGACAGGACTACTGGGAAGTGGTCACTACCACACAGGTCGTCGTGAACCTTCCAGTTAAAGTCCAGCATGAGAGAAGGATCACACACAGTGAGGTCTAGAACAGAACTAGATCCTGAACCTGGGTTAGAGTACGTAGGTGAGCCATCGTTAAAGACACATGACATAGGTTAAGGTGAGAAAAAACATCTGCTAACATCTGACCTCTGCCATCATAGTGGTCACTACCCCAAAGGTGAGCGTGACCATTAAAATCCCCCATAAGAAAGGGAGGGGGCAGCTGATCTACTAAGTTAAAAATATCATTACTACAGATCCGCAGTGATGGTGGCAGGTAAACACTGCATATGGTTATGGTCTTCTTCAAGGTAACCCGAGCTGCAACAGCCTGAAGACAGGTGTCGATGCTAACGGGGCTACATAAAATTTGGCTACTAATGAGAAGAGCCACTCCACCCGATCGCCTCTCCGAATCAGAGCGTTTATGTATAACGTTAAAACCATTAACCCTTTCGCCGCCACAGGTGTTAAAATGTTGCATTTCCCAGCGCCGCAGCTGTTTTGCCAGACCGGTTTGGCGCAACACCTCTTATCTTTAAAAGGCTATAACTCTTGAACCACTGAACCGAATTACTTCATTAAAAAAACAAAAACATGGAGATGAGAAAACAAATTTGTGCACTGACACCTTTTTCTTTCATGCGACTCACTCAAAGTTTTATATCTGGCCTGATGCAAGAAGAATAGACAAAATCTGTGTTCTCAACACACACAACAGAAAGTTTACACACAAGGCAGTCACCAAACACAGTAACAAACACATGATAACATGTCAAGAAATATATTGAGAAAATGTCCAACTCACAACAGAAGCATAGTTGGTTGTTCAGAGCTCTACAGATAATCCATAACACACCAACTCACAAGCATAGTCCATGAAGAATACACAACACTCTTCTACATGAAATCTGCTCGCGAGAGTGCTCGTACTCGGATCGTTATCAGAGCTATCTTGCAAATTTCCAAAAAGCTCTTCGTCAACTTCGTTGCCACATGGATGCTCCTCGTTCGAATCAACATCAGTTTGTGATCGTAGGGGGTTCAAATGACGCAAAACTTCCTCCGTACAGTCCACTGTGCCGCTCACTTCGCCCTTTCGAAGTTTCAGCCATCACGAAAAAGCACCGCTCCCAAAAAGTCAGAAAAACTCGCAATTTCTTCGCTCAAAACTCTCAAAAGCACTCAAAGTTAGCGCTGGAATGTAAGAGGGGAATCCCCTGTCCCATGATGCACTATTATTGACCAAAACTACCTCATACATTAGTCACGATCAAGTGCAGTGAACTCGACTGTGTTACTTGCCAAAAGGTGAGATCGGCGGCGAGCCACGTACTCGCCAAATGGCGAGATCGGCGGCGAAAGGGTTAAAGGACACAGGGTCAGAAGTATTCAGGTAAGTCTCCTGAAGAGATATTACTGAGGGGTTATAGAACTTGACTACAAGACGTAATTCCTCAAAGTTAGCTTGAAAACCACGACAATTCCACTGAAGCAGAGAGTACATGATTATGTCTTATCTGGGGGTGAAGAGTTTTTCCCCCCTTTTTTCTTTGCCTTGGAAGGAGTTGAAGAAACAGAGGGGGGGGGGGCCGGCTCCCGGGCCTACTCTGGTTCTTCGGAGATGAAGGGGTTGGGGCTGCCGCAGCATCAGCAACGACAACTTCCACTCCCTCCATCCGCTCCTTCAATGCAGCATATTTGTTTTGAAGGGGGACATCAGTGTCCCCCTTCTGGGCCCATGCGCACAGCGGTCAAATAGATTTCTTAGACTTTTGGTCCTGGGCAGCGTTCCTGCCGCTAGAGTTAGTGGACTTGGAAGGCTGACCAGAGCCAGAAGCCTTTGGAGGTGTCAAACTAACAGGTTTGGGTGGGGGCTGAGGCTTAGGGGCAACAGAAGGCGGCACTACCGGACCGGCAGTGTCCGCCTTCTGCGTTCCCTGGCTCCTCGTCACCACCGGAGGAGGGTTACTCTCCAGGGGCGAGAGGAGCAGAGGCTCCGCCTCCCACCAAGAAGTTGGGGTTTGACATGAGAAGTCTTTGGTGGGGTGCTTGCCTGCCACCGCTGCACTGAAGTATACACAGAGGTGTTAAGAGGTTGGGGCAGCTGCACCAGGGCCTTCAATCAGATTTTTGGCGTCCAGAAAGGACAGCACCATCTCCACACGCACCTGCTGAAGCTTGCATTCGGATATCCAACGAGGGCATTTCTTATCCGAAGCCATATGCGCCCCCTGGCAATTCACACACAGGGGGGTGGCTGTGCAAGACTCAGCAGAGTGTCCGGGCTTAGTGCAACGGGCGCATGAAGCCCCTGCCTGGCGGCATGTCTTCTGCCCATGGCCATACTTTTGGCACTTAAAGCACCGGAGGGGGAGAGGGACGTACTTCTTCACTTTCAAGGAGTAGTAACCTCCCCAGATGGTAGTAGGAGGGGTGGGGGTGCCAAACGTCAGGATGATGGTAGGGAGACGGATCTCCCCACCACCTCGCTTGGAAGCGAAGCGCCCGACGAAAGTCACCCCCTGAGACTTAAGGTTCCGTACAAGTTCATCTTCTGACAGTTCTGCCAAAGCTTGATCTTTGATTATGCCTCTTGACGAATTCATAGTTTTGTGGGGTGTGACTTCCACTGGAGTGTCTCTGATGGAAGAGAGCCTCAGTAGCCCGCTGGAGTAAGCCCGGGTACGACACTCCACCAGCAAGTCACCAGACCTGAGGCGCTGGGCGTCAGGCCTGCCAACACGGCTCCTGAGGGTCTACCCCACCAGAAATGGATGCAACTTGGAAACAGGTTTGTCTTTCATCTTGCTATGAACAATGAGGAAGCGAGGCCATATGGCCGATGCCTGGGGCGTCGCCTCCTCACAGTCCGAGTCACTGTCATGTTCAATGTCGGTGGCTATGTGCCGCTTCTGTGCCAGTTTGTTTGTTTTTTTTTGTTTTCCATTTTATAATAGTAGAGACATTCATCCCCCGGGGGTCCCTGCCTCGCGCTGGGACCATATGGCGTTGAGGCGCGTCCCCTGGGTGGTGGATAGGGGGTCCCTCGTGAGAGGGGTGCACAGAATGAAATAAGGTGCCGTGAACCAACATGGTCTAAGGGAAGGTGACCCCGACAGAAAACCCCTGGTCCTCCTAGTAAGGGGGTTGGGCGTGGGGGTAGCTTCCCCACTCTGCAAAAAAGGAAATGGCTACAAAAACGCCGACGAAAAGACAAACAGTAATTCCTTTCCTGGAGGAGAAAGGTTCTTCTACCAGAAGATTTACGACGTCCTGTGGTGAAAGCCGGAAGTCTTCGGAAGCCACAGGACCAAACCGCCTCTCTCTATCCAGGGACACAACCATGGGCACATGGAATGTCAAGACCATGTACCAGAGCGGCAAGGCCGCCCAGATAGCAGCGGAAATGCAAAAGTACAACCTTTCCCTGCTAGGTATCAGTGAAGCCAGATGGACGCAGTCTGGCCAGAAAAGGCTGTTAAGTGGGGAGATGATTCTGTATTCAGGTCATGAAGAGGAGAATGCCCCCATACAGAAGGAGTAGCATTCATGCTGTCACCAGTGGCACAGAGAGCGCTGATGGGCTGGGAACCTCTTGGGCCAAGAATCATCACAGCAGCCTTTAGAACCAAGAAAAAGCTCAAGCTGAACGTCATCCAGTGTTATGCGCCCACTAATGACAGTGACGAGGAAGAGAAACAAGAGTTCTACGACCGACTCCAGAGTGCTGTGGACAAATGTGCGGAGCGAGACATCACCATCGTCATGGGCGATTTCAATGCCAAAATAGGGGAGGACAACACCGGATACGAAGAGGTGATGGGGAGACAGGGACTAGGGGAGATGAGTGAGAACGGAGAGAGGTTTGTAGACTTTTGTGCTCTAAACAGACTTGTCATTGGAGGCAGCATCTTCCCACACAGACGAATACACAAAGCAACTTGGGTCTCACCTGACCATACCACAGAGAACCAAATAGACCATATCTGCATTAGCAAGAAATTTAGAAGATCCCTTCAAGATGTTTGAGTGAGGAGGGGAGCAGATGTCGCCTCAGACCACCATCTGCTTACCTTAAGAATAAAGCTCAAGTTAAAGAAAAGCCGCACAGAGACAACAAGAAGACAGCGCTATAATGTAGGCCTCCTGAGAGAGACTGGAGTGAGAGAAGAGTTCAAACTGGTGCTGTCCAACCGGTTTCAAGTGATACAGGAGCTAGTAAATGAAGAGGAGGCAGTCACCACAGAGCAGCAGTGGAAGGCAGTAAGAGAGGCGCTGAACTCAACCTGCAAAGACACTGTAGGGTTCAGGAAACACCATCACAAGAACTGGCTGTCGGCACAGACCTTGAAGAAGATAGAAGTGAGTAAGCAGAAGAAAGCAGTTGTCAACAACAGTCGCACGAGAGCAGCCAAAGCAAGGGCACAGGAGGAATACTCAGAAGCCAACCGCGAGGTGAAGAGGAGTATCAGGGCAGACAAAAGGGCCTACACAGACAGCCTGGCAGCAGAGGCAGAAAAGGCAGCAGGCAGCAGGAACATGAAACAGTTCTACGACATTACCAGAAGATTGTCGGGCAAGTATGGCCATACAGAAAGACCAGTAAAAGACAAAGAAGGCAAGCCTATTGCAGACAGAGCAGACCAACTTGACAGATGGGCTGAGTATTTTGAAGAGTTACTGAACAGACCCAGCCCACGCGACCCCCCAGACATCCAGCCAGCAGAGACCGACCTACCCATCAGCTGTGACAGACCCAGCCGGGAAGAAATCAGAAGAGCAGTGGCATTTTTGAAGAACGGCAAAGCAGCAGGGCCAGATGGCATCCCAGCAGAGTCTCTGAAAGCAGACCTAGAGACAACAGTAGAGATGCTGTACCCACTGTTTGGAAAGAGAAGATCAGCAACGTCAGACTCTGGGAGAAAACAGAGCAGATAACAGCAGAGAATGAAATTGGGCGAAGAAGATGGGGATGGATTGGTCACAGTCTGAGAAAGCCAGCTTCCAGTATCACTAGGCAGGCATTGTCATGGAACCCCCAGGGAAAGAGGAAAAGAGGCAGGCCGAGAAACACCTGGCGTCGAGACCTCCAAGCAGACATCAAGAGACTGGGAACCACCTGGAGTAAAATCGAAGGAAAAGCACAGGACAGGAGTCGCTGGAGGTCTCTCGTCGACGGCCTATACCCGGGGAGGGGTGACAGGTGTAAGTAAGTAAGTAAGTAAGGGGGTCCCCACCCGCCAACGAGCCCAACAAGGGAAAGTGCAACTGTCGGTGGGTCTCCAGCTGACGCACAATGGAGACTGCCCGAAAGATATATTCAAGGGGGTAAGCCCGATTGAACCGTCTGAGCCACCGCCTTCTATCACACTGTTGAATGCAGGGGAATACTGGCGTAAAGCACCTAATCTGCAGCTGAGGCTATAGCATGGTGCTCCATATATCAACCCGCATGTCAATAGTGGGATAGGGCTCAACGTGACAAGAGCCGAGTACGACTAGCCTCCCATTTAGGTAGAAGTCAAGGCCAAAGTGGAGTTTTGGCACCAGTGAGCCGCAACCCAAAGGGAACCTCAGCCACCAGGATCCTCTTCTCCCCCGACACGGGTCTCCAAGCACGGCAAACACTTGGGATCCAAAGGACCAAAAGCTCACGAGTATTTTTAAGGACCAATCCAACATGGTACAACCTGGGTTAGCACAGCTCCTTAAAAACTGGACCAGTGAAAAAGACTGAACAACATATCTGCTGACATCAAGTTCTAATCCTGGACAAAGATGGCACCCCTTGGCTAGCCCACTCAGTCAGGGTCTGAGGGTACTACCCACGCATGCCACGTGGAGGCCGGTGCCGAGTGGGCTGTAGACAGTCGGAGGACCCGTCGCTCGCGGGGATCTGCACTGTGCTGTAGACAGGCAGGCCGTCGGCGGTCTTGGGGAGCGCACCTGTGCCATAGACCGTGTGGGTCCCGCTGATTACTGGCATCCGCACTGCGCTGTAGCCAGGCGGAGTGCCGTTGGTCTCGGAAAGCTGACCTGTGCTGTAGCCAGGCTGAGTCCTGTTGCTCGCTGGCATCTGCCCTGTCCTGTAGGACGGCAGGCTGCCATTGGTTTGGGGGAGCCGACCTGTGCTGTAGCCAGTGTGGGTCCTGCTGATCGCTGGCATCCGCTCTTTTTTGTAGACAGGCCGGGCACGACTGGTCCCAGGAAGCCGCACAGTGCCGAGCGGCCCGGGAAACACAGAGACCGACGGGGAGCGAGAGCGTTGAAGCGAGCGTATCTCCGTTCGAACTGACGGCTGATGGCACCAGTATACACGTGACCGGATAGTGAGGGAAGGGAGGCTAATCAGGTTGTCTTGATAACAGCTCCCTAGAGTCGCCTCCCTGGTTGTGTATGAATACACAACAGATTCCTAGGTTGAAATTGTTAAACAAAGTGTCTCTTCCATATAGCAGAGTTGCCAACCCCCAATTTTTTTTTCAGTAGTCAAAATTTAGAATTTCAGTAGTTTCATGACAATTTCAGTAATCAATGCGCGTCGCTGCGATGCATAACTAATGTAACTATACACAAACACAAGCCTTAGCTGATAATGTCGTTAAAATCTCTGACCACATTCTGGGCTCCCAATACAAATTCTTAAAAATCCCTGAAAAAATCCAGTCGCCGGATTTGCGCACACGCGAGTGTTACTTTCAGAGTATAGTGTTACTTTTATGTTACTTTCAGAGTAAAGTGTTACTTTTATAGTATTGACTGTGTTAATAAGAGGATGGGATTTGCATTTTAATGTAGAGAAATGCAAGGTCTTGCATACTGTAAGGAACAATCCTGAACATGATTACTTGATGAAAGTTAACAGTGACATTAAAAAGGTGGTATCTTGTGAGGAGGAAAGGGACTTAGGTGTTGTTTTTGATAAAGTTCTATCTTTTGATCCCCATATTCAGAACTGTATCAATAAGGCCAACAAAACGGTTGGAGTAGTTAAGAGAGCCTTTAATTATTTGGATAAGGACTCTTTCAGTAAACTGTTTAAACTAAAGCACTAGTCAGACCACATTTAGAATATGCAAACACTGTACGGTACCGAGGGTCAAAGAGACAGTCAGTTGCACTCGAAAGGGTACAGAGACAAGCAACAAAGCTGGCTAAAGAATGTAAAAATATGACTTAGATTCAAATATTTTGGACTACACTCCTTACGTGGACGTAGAATACGTGGAGACTTCCAAGCTTTTAAAATTTATAATGGCATCGACGACATAAATTGAAACAACTTTTTTAGGCAGCTAAATGAATTACCAAAATTTAAAGAGATTTTCTATTGCTATGATGAATGATTTGTAGGGAAAAATGCATGCATAACAGACCCATAAAGTAATTAAAGAAAGAAAGGACATTTGCAAAGGTATCGCGGCCTATTTTGTCCTCGCACTACTAGACTTACGACAGCCTGGCCAACAGTGTGACACTTCAGCACCGGCTGCTGTTAAAAATGGTGCACCGCACACGCCCAATGTTGCCACAGTTCCATTTATTATCACACTCTTTGTCTATATTATATCCTTTGCTCTGCTAGAATTCTTCTCAATGATGTCTGCACGCAATATGTTTGCGATGTGATCGAAATGGCGATAGCCGTGAGGTGCGCGTGCATCGGTAACTTCTGGCCGCGTTCCGCTAACTTCCGTCGTCTGCTCTCAGACTCAGGCTTCACAATGATTGGTTCAAAGCCTAACACGCGCCGGAAGCTGTGATCAGTAGTTGCGTGACCGTGACCTTGACTCGCCCGGCAGTCTACACGGTAGCCACAGGCGCTCAACGAACCTTAAAACTTTTGTTGTTTTTTACTATTGTTGATTTTTGCTTTTTCGTAGTATTTTTAATACTTCTGTAGTTCCGTAGTAACACATCGACTTCCGTAGTAAACTACGGAAATTCCATAGTGGTTGGCAACTCTGATATAGTAATGCCATCGGTAATGTATTTTGAGGAAACAAAACGATGTGCTCTCTCAAAAGAAAAGTTGGAGGGCAAAAAATATCATCTGTCAATAAAATCCATCATTTGGTGGTCTTTAAAGACAGGTAAACTCTCATATGGGTGGTGACTCAGAACAGGTTCTGTTGTACTGTCTGCATTATCTGGAAAGAAAAATGAATTTTTTCTCTAAAATGTATTTTTTCGAAAAATACTTACCGATGACATGACTATGTGGAAGAGTCTACTACTTGCTCAATTTTAGCCTAAGAACCTGTTGTGCTACGACACAACCCAGGAGGCACTCGGGGAACCCTTAGAGGGGCTGAGAGTTGTCTCCCGTTACTGCCCATTCGGTTCCGAGTCACGAGGTGACCAACCAGTCGGAATACTTAGCTCACCAGCGGCAAGCGGGGCAGGTGGGAGGGTCATCCGAGTCATGTCATCGGTAAGTATTTTTAGAAAAAATAAATTTTAGAGGAAAAATTCATTTGTTTCCTCAAAATACATTACTGATGACATGACTATGTGGAAGAAGTGCGATAAGGAGCAGGGTGCCGCACCCAAACACCGCCACAGACGGGTAGTCAGAGCCATCCTCCCCGCTGCAAACTCCCGACAATTTTAGCAAAGTGTGTACCTACGGCACCTGTGGCGCCAGGTGGGAGTGTTGCGCTGCGGTGAGGTGTCCCACCAGTGCGAGATTGTCTCGATGGCCTGCCCGATCCCGGAGGTATAAGGGGCCGAAGGCTGATCCTGCCTGCCAGCCCACAGCCACCCTGATGTCCTTGACAGCGCCGCTCCAGTCGAAAGCGACACTCGTGGCCGTAGCTCGTACCTCGTGTGCGCGTATCTTCAGCCTCTTTCCTCCCTCCGGGGAAAGGTCCCGTTAGGCGGACCGTAAGACCCAGCATAGCCAGGAAGAACGTCTGGGCTGTAAGCAGTTCTGCCTGGGTTCAATGACAGAAAGAGGCATGAGCATCCCCTCCGGACGGCTTTGGGACAGCGTCGGCAAACGCGTAGGGCGCGCACGGTAACTTGTTGCCTGGTCTCCCAGGGGAAGGTCATATCTCTCAACGGCCGGAAGGTGAACACCTGTGGCGTGGCCAGAGGAGACCTAGTCTTGGCAAGGCAGGCAGGGTCTGTGAGTAGCTGCACGGAACCATCCGTTCTGAACTGCAGGCAGGCAGGGTGCGCTGACAGCGCGTGTAGCACGCTTACTCGGGCCAGCGCGGCAAGGGCCAACAGGAAGCACGTCTTACGAGTCATCACCACGAAGCGGGCCAAGGGCAGCGGTTCGCATCTGGCAGCGTGAAGCCACATCAGTCCCCTGGCAAAGTCCCAGCGAGGAATGAGCGAGCGGGACGCTGTACGCCACAGGCCGAAGTGAGTTCTAAGGTCGGCGATGTCTTTGCAGGCGCCAGGGTCCGGGCGGCCGAGCTGCCGGTAGGTGTTGGCAAACAAGGTCAGGTACCCCCTGAGGGAGATAGGGGCTAACCCTTGGTCTCCGAAGAGCCAGAGGAAGAAGTCCGCGAGCTCGGGATTTGTCAGTTCGGTGGGGAGAGGCGCTGTACAACGCACCAGGAGCACAGTACTCGCCCTCTTCCCTCATAGGCGTGACTGGTCGAGAGTCTGCGGGCTGTAGCGAACGCCTCCATTGCTGCACTCGAGAAGCCTCTGGTGGCGAGGGCTTGCCGCACAAACTCCAGGCGTCAGGGAGGAGACGCTCCGGGCACGGGTGGAACAGCGGCTGGCGGGGCTGCTGAGCAACGTGCTCAGTGAGGGTAGTAGCAGGGGGGGGGGTCCCGTGACGAGGCTGGAAGGGGAGCGCATCGACCGCCCAGGCAAGGGGGGCTGGAATGGGGGGTTAGTTAGTTAGTTAGTTATTTGGGTTTAACGCCGAGCAGGCGACTAAGGCCATCTCACGGCGGGATGGGTAAAAATCTGGTCAGCCAGACTAAAAGCAAGGTCTTAAGACAAGATGTAAATATAGATTAAAAATCTCCAGCTAAAATGTCGCACGTCTTGAAAAGAAACGTCTACAGACTCTCAGAAAGGGCAAAAAATAAAAAAAATTCACATAGCCTATGAATGCTCAGATCTTGTTAAAAATATTGCATTCTCTCAAAAAAATTGAAGATTTTGTCCGGGGGAACATCCCGGAACAAAACCTTCAAGGAGTCCGCTGTGAAGTGTTTATATCTGGTGTCAATTAGGTCAGCACAATACAGCAAAAAGTGTCGAACAGAAAACTGCTCATCACAGGCAAAACACCATGGACGCTCATCCTGTTTAAGTAAGAAAGAGTGCGTAACATACGTGTGCCCGATGTGGAGCCGAGCAAGGACAGTCTCCTCACGGCGGCTGCCGCAGCGGAAAGGTAGACTGTCAGACAACTTAGGAAGAGCTTCATGAAGCTTGTTCCCTTCCTCTTTGTCCCACTCGGACTGCCACTCGCGAGCTATGTACGCACTAATCACAGGTTTAAAATCACTATAGACAGTTTGTGTGTCAGGGACAGGGTCACTGCGGGCACTGTTGGCAGCAGAATCTGCGATTCTGTTGCCTTCGATGCCCACATGGCCTGGGACCCAAATAAAAATGATGTCATAATATTCCTTCATCAAGTCTGCGTAGAGCTCTCTAATCTGCACCAGCAGTGGATGGTCTGTTCCTGAAATGGGGGGGACGAAGAGGGGAAACTGGTGATTCCACCTCGTGGCGAATAGGTCAATCCTAGGTGTCTCGCAGTGAGCGCAGATCATCTGAACGATGTCCTTGTGTAGAGTCCACTTCGTGCGTAGCAGCGGCCGCGCCGGGAGAAAGTGTCGGCCAAGACGGTCAGGTGGCAAGCCTGGGGGGAAGCTGCGGTCCTCGCACCAGCGCACCAGAGGGTAGCGGAGCATGCACAGGTCGGGTGAGCGCGTACCGCCCTGATTCCGAATGTAGGAACCACCGTCGCGTTGTCCGAGCGCCGGAGGTGAGCTTCCCACGCGATGAGGGCTTGTTAGGCTGCTTGCAGCTCCAACCAGTTGACGTGTCTGTCTGCCAGCTCTGGGGGCCAGGGCCGGGTGTCGTGAGGAACCGTGGTAGCAGATGAGACCCCCACCTGGGGAGACTAGCATTGACGCAAGGGAAAGCTGAGGGGGAGGAGAGGCAAGGGGGAATCCCAAAGCGTGCCACAAAGAGTCCGTCCAAGGCCACAGAAGGGGACCAAACATCTGAGTCACGGGCACCGGGGCAGCCATGTCTCTGTAGGATGGACACAAATGGCGCCGGAGGTGCTGCTGTAGCAGGAGGGCATGAAGACGATCGAGTAAGAATAGATCCACCACTTCGCTCTGCGTAAGAGCGGTCCCCGTCCATCCGGTGATCTGCTGCGGTTCACCCATGCGGTCGCGTCAGTGTCCTCGTCAGACTGCGCGCCTCCGCATCATCCACCGTGCGCCAGGATGTGGTCGTCTCGGTGTCCACGGGACGCCTACATCCATCGGTCACCATCGAGTGGTCCCGCCGCTGAAGTCAAAGCTGCGTCTCTACGTAAGCGCTGTCCCTGCCAACAACTCAATGATCTGGTGCGGTTCGCAGGAGGCTGCGTCCGTGTCCCCGTGAAGGCACCTCCGTCCAAGGATGTCCGACAGCCCGGTGCTGACGTCGTACCGCGCCTGCGGCCGCGCGATCCCTGCCAAGCTGGTCCCAAGGTCTGATGCTCCTAGCTGAAGTCTCCCAACCCCGGTGTCTAGACGAGGTCCGTGCTGCGCCCCGCTCGAACTTGTCCGCTGACCGGCGAAGAGGAGAGGGAAGATGAGACATCAACACGAGAAAGGTAACCGCCGTGCGCCGTCGTCGAACATGCGTCTCCCGAGTAGAGCGACGGTTGCCCAACCGATCCGAGGAACTGCTGTACCTAGCTGGAAACTCTGAAGTCCGTTGCCGCGGTGAAGCCCGTTGGCGCGAGACGCTTGGACTAGTCCTCCGATCCGATGGTGAAGAGCGAGGAGATGAGATGTCAACACGATCACGGTCCCTGCCACGTGTAGACTCCACACGCTGTGATCATTCCTACTATCACGAAGCTCGAACCCTTGGAAAGTCTGTGTTTCGGGGTTCCGCCGACTAAAAGACCTCTCCATCGATGGCTCCTTGAACTGACCACACTGGCCCTCTCCCAAAGGAGGCTATCGTCACCAGTAGATCGCCTGTGGCGCAACTCTCCATCCCTTGACCCCATATTTAACATGTGGCTTATCAAGGTGGTGTCTTGCAATCCTTTCCCCGCGTCCGCTGCCTGGGCACTCATATAGCCAGGAGGGCGTCCGAGCGACCCAACGTAGTCCCTGCAGGGGACCAAGCTTTCAAAGGCCTTACTAACCAAGGGTGGCGAACCCCTGCCTGGGCTATTTCCCGTCTGTCGCTCGAAGGGTATAATTGAGCTCTTGGTGCTGTGCGGGATGGCAAATCCCGTCGGGTGCTATTAGGCTCAATGGTCCGAGCAGGACGAGGCAGCCCTGCATGAAGCACCGGTGGGGGCAGCAGGACCTTCTTCTGTTTCCTTTGCGAGCTCCCACTCGAGCGCCGAAGTGGCAAAGGCGACGGGCAACTCGGCGGGCGATGCGAGCCGAATAGGACAAACGTGGAGACGGCTGCGGAACCGAAGCGCGAGACTTGGTCGAGGGCTGCGTCCGCTGGAGTGACGCGCACTGCGGTGCATCCTGAGCTCGTCCACGGGTGAGCGAGAGCGTCTGGAGCTGCTGGGGGAGTGGGAGGGCTCCGAACTGTCCGAAGTCCGCGGGCGAGTGGACACTGGTCTCTGCGAGCCGGGCTCAGTCAGGCTAACAACTCCCCGAAAGAGTCAGCGAGCTTTCCGAATAGAGACAATAAGGACTGACAGTGGACACAGGATGGCGCGCAGCTCGTCCCAGGAGGCCGGGCTTAGTGAGGCGGGCGCTCTGCCGGCTATATGGCTCCCCGAAAAAACCAGCTGGCTTTGTCCGGGCGGGCTCCCTACGGGGAGCTGTCGCGTTGAATGCAGTCCTGCTAGGAGCACTGGGTTCCCGTGTCCGGCACGGCGTGCATCCCCCAGGGTGGTGTGGTCGCGCACTTCTCTCTTGGCACTGGTCTGTGCGAGCCGGGCTCAGTGAGGTGGGCTCTCTGCTGGTTAACGACGCCCCAAAAGCGTCAGTGAGCGGACCAAGTATCGACGAGTAGGACTGACAGTGGACAGTGAACCAGCGGGCTTTGTCCGGGCAGTGTCCCTCTGGGGAGGGGTCGCGTTGAGCAGTCCTGCGAGGAGCGCTGGGCTCATCTGTCCAGTGTGGTGGGCTCCCGCCGGCTAAGAGTCAGCGAGCATCTGATTAGAGACGATCTAGGACTGACAGTGGACACGGGGCGGCGCGAGGCGCGTCTCAAGAGGCCAGGCTCAGTGAGGCGGGCGCTCTGCCGGCTATATGGCTCCCCGTAAGACGCGTTGAGAGCAGTCCTGCTAGGAGCACTGGGCTCACATGTCCGGCGTGGCGTCCGTTCCACAAGGTCGGTTGGTCACCACTCCGCACTCGCGCCTGTAAGGCTCCATAACTGTGACCAACGCTGCTCGGGCCAGCTGGAGCAGATGTTGCAAGTGCGGTTGGAGGTGCAGCCCGCGCAGGGGAGACAGTCGGCCTTTGGAATTCGCCACACCACGTGCAGAAAGCACCTGGCAGCTGTAATGCAAATCACACATGAAGGCGCGCGAGCGAGGGCATATGGGGCCCCGTCAAGCTAAGGTGAGCGTTCGACGCCAAATGGTACAACGAAGGTACAAGCATGCAGGTAAGCGCCTGGCGCTGCCACACCTATCAACATGAAGGGCGAGTGGGCGCGGGCACGTGGGGCCCCGCCAAGCTAAGGCGAGCATTCAACGCATAATGGTACAACAAAGGTACGAGCATGCAGGTAAGCGCCTGTTCCTGCAACACCCATCCACATTAAAAAGGCGAGTGGGCGCGGGCACGTGGGACCCCGCCAAGCTAAGGCGAGCATTCGATGCATAATGGTACAAGGGTACAAGCATGCAGGTAAGCGCCTGTTCTGTAACACCTATCAACATGAAAGGCAAGCGGGCGCAGGCACGAGGGGCCCCGTCAAGCTAAGTCGAGCGTTCAGCGCGAAAAAGTACAACGAAGGTACGAAAAAAGGAAGTGCCTCTGCTCGAAACCGGAGCCCAGCCCGGGGGCCGGCCAAGGGCTAGTACAGCTACCTTACCTCTCAGTAGAAGCGGGGACTGGGGGAGGGACCTCCAAACCACCCTCAGCGCGCGAAGGCGGGCGGCGACCCAGCCAGTCAGCGCCGTGGAGTCCACGCAACCCAAGAAGGAGCAGACGAGGGAAGCAGCAGAACGTTCAGGCAACGAAGCAGACCCACACAGGGCACAGGCAGGGTCGGCGCAAGCAGATAGTCCAAAACAACAAGTCCAGAAGACCGGCGAACAACCGGTCGCACCAATCAGAGTCAAAGTCCGTAGGCTAGCAAAACACGTCTGCACAGTGTGAGCTACGTAGAATGACTGGTTGGTCACCTCGTGACTCGGAACCGGATGGGCAGTAACGGGAGACAACTCTCGGCCGCTCTAGGGGTCCCCTGAGTGCCTCCCGGGTTGTGTCGTAACACAACAGGTTCTTAGGCTAAAATTGAGTAAGTAGTAGACACTTCCACATAGTCATGTCATCGGTAATGTATTTTGAGGAAACAAAATGATGATCTCCTGTGTACCATGGCATGCAGGAAATGACCCTCCTTCCCAAGATCCTCGCAGGCAAAGAAGCAGCTGTGATGGAAATATGAATTTTTCTCTAAAATGTATTTTTTAAAAAAATACTTACCGATGGCATTACTAATAGGAATGCTTCGCTTAGCTTAACAATTTTAGCCCAAAAAACTCGTTGTGTACCTGGACACCCCGAGTGGCCTCCCCTGCCTCCCTATCTGGTGGCGCACTCGCCGTTTCCCGGCAGTCTCTGAGTCTTAACTCAACTGCGGCAAGCAGGGAAGGCGGGAAGGACCTCTGAGTAATGCCGTCGGTAAGTATTTTTCGAAAAAGTACATTTTAGAGAAAAATTCATTTATTTTCCCAAAATCATTACCGACGGCATTATTACTAGGAAGAATGGCGAATATGAGAAGGGTGCCCAGTCTGGTACACCTGTCCCCTGCCCGAGCGCTCTGCTTGTGAACCATCGAGGCCTGTCCCTACGCGCCACTTCCGACAATTTTAGCTAGGCGTTACCCATGGCACCTGTGGCGCCTGAAGGGATTGCTGTGCCGCCGAGATGACCCCCACTAGTGCCAGGTAGACGTGCTGGCCGGATAGGTCTGACAGGTCTCTGCGGGCGAAGGTAGACTCGGCCCGCTCATCTACAGCCGCCACAATATTCCGCCCTGTTCCAGGCTGGTAAGGCGTTGCTAGTAGCCTCTGCTTGACTTGTGTGCTCTGACGCGCAACGTCTGAGCCCCCCCCCTCCCCCGCCCCCCCCCCCCCCCCCCCCCCCCCCCCCCCCGCGGGTATGCCGAACGAACGACCCAGCAAGCTAGGGACCGTTTGCGCCGAGGAGTCTCATCTGCCCGGAGCCAAGGTTATTTGGGTTTAACGCCGAGCAGGCGACTAAGGCCATCTCACGGCGGGATGGGTAAAAATCTGGTCAGCCAGACTAAAAGCAAGGTCTTAAGACAAGATGTAAATATAGATTAAAAATCTCAGGCTAAAATGTCGCACATGTCTGGAAAAGAAACGTCTACAGACTCTCAAAAAGGGCAAATAAAAAAATTCACATAGTCTATGAATGCTCAGATCTTGTTAAAAATATTGCATTCTCTCAAAAAATTGAAGATTTTGTCCGGGGGAACATCCCGGAACAAAACCTTCAAGGAGTCTGCTGTGAAGTGTTTATATCTGGTGTCAATTAGGTCATCACAATACAGCAAAAAGTGTCGAACAGAAAACTGCTCATCACAGGCAAAACACCATGGACGCTCATCCTGTTTAAGTAAGTAAGAGTGCGTAACATATGTGTGCCCGATGTGGAGCCGAGCAAGGACAGTCTCCTCACGGCGGCTGCCGCAGCGGAAAGGTAGACTGTCAGACAACTTAGGAAGAGCTTCATGAAGCTTGTTCCCTTCCTCTTTGTCCCACTCGGACTGCCACTCGCGGGCTATGTACGCACTAATAACAGGTTTAAAATCACTATAGACAGTCTTAAGGTTAAAGACACATAGATTAAGTTGAGAAAAAACATCTTCTAACATCTGACCTCTGCCATCATAGTGGTCACTACCCCAAAGGTGAGCATGACCGTTAAAATCCCCCATGAGAATAAAGGGAGGGGGCAGTTGATCTACTAAGTGAAAAATATCATTGCTACAGACCCGCATTGATGGTGGCAGGTAAATACTGCATATGGTTATGGTCTTTTTTAAGGTAACCCGAGCAGCGACAGCCTGAAGACAGGTGTCGATGCTAACGGGGCTACATAAAATTTGGCTACTAATGAGAAGAGCCGCTCCACCCGAGCGCCTCTCCGAATCAGAGCCTTTATGTATAACATTAAAACCATTAAAAGACACAGGGTCAGAAGTCTTCAGGTAAGTCTCCTGAAGAGATATGACTGAGGGGTTATAGAACTTGACTAAAAGACGTAATTCCTCAAAGTTAGCTCGAAAACCACGACAATTCCACTGAAGCAAAGAGTCCATGATTAAGTCTGATCTGGGGGTAAGGAGTTTTTCCCCCCTTTTTCCTTTACCTTGGAAGGAGTTGAAGAAACAGAGGGGGGCCGGCTCCCGGGCCTCCTCTGGTTCTTCGGAGAGGAAGGGGGTGGAGCTGCCGCAGCATCAGCAACAACAACTTCCACTCCCTCCATCCGCTCCTCCAGTGCAGCATATTTGTTTTGAAGGGGCACATCTGTGTTCCCCTTCTGGGCCCGTGCGCACAGCGGTCCCATAGATTTCTTAGACTTCTGGTCCTGGGCAGCGTTCCTGCCGCTAGAGTTAGCGGCCTTAGAAGGCTGACCAGAGCCAGAAGCCTTTGGAGTTGACTGACTAACAGGTTTGGGTGGGGGCTGAGGCTTAGGGGCAACAGAAGGCGGCACAACCGGACCGGCAGTGTCCGCCTTCTGCGTTCCCTGGCTCCTTGTCACCACCGGAGGAGGGTTACTCTCCAGGGGCGAGATGAGCCGAGGCTCCGCCCCCAACCAAGAAGTTGGGGTCTGACATGAAAAGTCTTTGGTGGGGCGCTTGCCTGCCACCGCTGCACTAAAAGTATACACTGAGGAGTTAGAGGTTGGGGCAGCCGCAGCTGCACCAGGGCCTTCAACCAGTTTTTTGGCATCCAGAAAGGACAGCCCCTTCTCCACACGCACCTGCTGAATCTTGCACTCGGATATCCAACGAGGGCATTTCTTATCCGAAGCCATATGCGCCCCCTGGCAATTCACACACAGGGGGGTGGCTGTGCAGGACTCAGCAGAGTGTCCGGGCCTAGTGCAACGGGCGCATGAAGCCTCTGCCTGACGGCATGTCTTCTGCCCATGGCCATACTTTTGGCACTTAAAGCACCGGAGGGGAAGAGGGACGTACTTTTTCACTCTCAGGGAGTAGTAACCTCCCCAGATGGTAGTAGGAGGGGTGGGGGTGCCAAACGTCAGGATGATGGTAGGGAGACGGATCTCCCCACCACCTCGCTTGGAAGCGAAGCGCCTGACGCAAGTCACCCCCTGAGACTTAAGGTTCCTTACAAGTTCATCTTCTGACAGTTCTGCCAAAGCTTGATCTTTGATTACGCCTCTTGACGAATTCATAGTTTTGTGGGGTGTGACTTCCACAGGAGTGTCTCCGATGGAAGAGAGCCCCAGTAGCCCGCTGGAGTGTGCCCGAGTACGGCACTCCACCAGCAAGTCACCAGACCTGAGGCGCTGGGCGTCAGGCCTGCCAACACGGCTCCTGAGGGTCTCCCCCACCAGAAAAGGATGCAGCTTGGTAACTGGTTTCTCCTTCACCTTGCTATGGACAATGAGGAAGTGAGGCCATACGGCCGACGCCTGAGGCGTCGCTTCCTCACAGTCTGAATCACTGTCATGTGCAATGTCGGTGTCTATGCGCCGTTTCTGTGCTAGTTTTGGTTTTTTGGTTTTATCCATATTATATTAGTAGAGATATTCATCCCCCGGGGGTCCCCGCCCGCCACCGAGCCCAACAAGGGAAAGTGCAACTGTCGGCGGGTCTCCAGCCGACGCACAATGGAGACTGCCCGAAAGATATACTCAAGGGGGTAAGCCCGATTGAACCGTTTGAGCCACCGCCTTCTATCACACCATTGAATGCAGGGGAATACTGGCGTAAAGCACATAATCAGCAGCAGAAGCTATAGCATGGTGCTCCGTATAGCAACCCGCATGTCAACAGTGGGATAGGGCTCAACGTGACAAGAGCCGATTGACTAGGCCGGTACGACTAGCCTCCCGTTTAGGTAGAAGTCAAGGCCGAAGTGGAGTGTTGGCACCAGTGAGCCGCAGCCCAAAGGGAACCTCAGCCACCAGGATCCTCTTCTCCCCCGACACGGGTCTCCAAGCACGGCAAACACTTGGGATCCAAAGGACCAAAAAGTCACGAGTATTTTTAAGGACCAATCCAACATGGTACGACCTAGGTTAGCACAGCTCCTTAAAAACCGGACCAGTGAAAAGGCTGAACAACATATCTGCTGACATCAAGTCCTAATCCTGGACAAAGATGGCACCCGTCCGCTAGCCCACTCAGTCAGGGACTGAGCGGACTACCCACCTACGCCACGTGGAGGCCGGTGCCGGGTAGGCCCGGAGCCAAGGGCAGGAATAGGCGTGTGTCTTTGGTTTGTGGCGTAGTCTTGCGCCTGCCACTATAAGACGCCCTGACCGCGTCGTGTAGGCGGAACTCCCGGGACTGGTCCCTACCACTGAACGGACAGACGGTAGAACTTGCGGTACGGACACTGGAAGGAGGTTCCTAGCCCAAGTCCAGCCGGTGGAGTGCTGCCCTAGTCATCGGCCCTGATCTGGAGACCAGAGGGATGCCCCGAGAAGGTGCAATCTTGCTAACTGTGAAGCCGAAGCGATGGCGAACAGTCAGCAGGTCATTTTTCCTAAATCATTGAGACACAGTGAGTCTAGTGCCAGTTTTAAACACAGTCTTAAAACCCATCTTTTCCCACTCTGATTATCAGTGTTCATGTATTTAGTCATAATTCTGTTCTTTTGTGTAATTGTACATGTGGCTTTGTCACTTTTTGTGTAATATTTGTATGTTTTGTTCATATGTACGGCGCCTAGAGCATCTTACCATGTATTGGCGCCTTATAAATCTTCCTTATTATTATTATATTATTTTGTAGGTCTCCCAGCATCGCCAGCGGAAGCTGGCCGTCTTGCCGATGACAGTGCTCGATCCGATCCGAGAGGTCAGTAGTGGCGCTGGTCTGTGCTAGGTGTCAATAAGTGTCTGCCACCCGGTAAATTCGAATGATGCTGAGGGGTCCGATTCCGCTTGGGAACCCCTAAACGAACTTGGCCAAAATGGGGTAGTCCGGTCTGTGGGGAGAGTTGTTCCGCTGCACATCAGGCCTGTAGTACTCTCCCCTCTCCCTCGTATCCGTACTGTCAGACTCCTTGAGTCGCTGCAATTGCATCCACTGTCACATCCGAGAAGCCTCTTGGTGCGAGTGCTGACTGTCCATCTGCCAGAGTGCCATGCCAACCACTCTGTGTCTGTACAAACAGTTGCTGCCAGTGTTGCGATCGTCTCAGACACGGAGCTGAGGCAGGGGAGGGATCGCCGCGCGTCTCCAAAGGACTGTGAACCAGCAGAACAGTCATCAAAGTCCTAATCACCACGCCATCCCTGAGCTTGTGGGGCCCCTAGGTACTCGTCCTGAGGGAGGGAACGCGCTGACGCATCTTAACCCATATCCGCCTGAGGCTAACAGCTTCCAATTTGTGCCCTGCCATACACAGGTTATACTATAGATAAAATAAGAATACAGCCCAAAGGCTTTACTTGAAGGCTAGGCTGGAATAGCGTGAAGCCTAGCGGCGCCAAGCCACTCCGGTGTTACCCTTTAACTATTCTTATTCGAACGTATGTCACCCTCTGGTGAACGAGATAAGGGTTAAGATGACTTCCACCATAGCTGTTGTTCCCAGGTGGTTATCCAACTAAGGATAGTAAAATCTGCTGATGATACGACAGTCAAGGGTTTAGTACATAACAATGACGAGAGTGCATATCGGGATGAGGTAGACATGTTGGTAGGCTGGTGTTCTGACAACAACCTGGATTTGCATGTTGGTAAGACCAAGGAAATGATAATTGATTTCAGGAAAAAGAAAACTGACCCCCTCCCCTTAACCATCCAAGGAAACGATATTGAAATTGTTGAAACGTTCAAGTTCCTGGGTACTCTTATCTCGCACGATCTGAAGTGGGAGAAGAATATTGAACAGCTAGTAAAGAAAGCCCAGCAGCGCCTGTTTTTTCTTCGGCGGTTGAAGTAGCAATGCCCACTCAAAATTAAGACACTATCTAGTAGTAGTACTGTAGGAAATATATCCATTTAAAAGAGTTCTTATTTCTGAGTATATAGCAATTTGAATTTTCAGAATCGGATGAAAACTTTCAGAGATATGGCTGATCTAGGACGGCAATTTTCACCTTGGGTGAGGAAGATAGGACTCTTCATTACATGACTAAATTAAGGGAAAACAAATGGGCAGCAATTTTCTGCACAAATTTCAGTGTTTATGAGGTAGAAACCACAACACTTGAACAATATAGGTGAAATTTTACATACTTACTGAATTTGACATGCCGAATTCAACTGCGCTGATGGCAATGTGGTAGCGTGATTGTATGGTTGGTAATTTGCATAAATTTGCATAATTTTAAGAGTATTTTACAAATAGTCACGTCTCTGTGCTGATATAAACCCCAAATGCTTAACATTAGAGTTTGAAATTGCATGTTGAAGTGCAAACATACGAAAACCACAATAAACATAAGACACATAATCATCTATAACTAATTAGCATAATTAATTAAATCTTAATGAAAATGAAAACCAACAGTTCAATATTCATCAAAACTTGTTATTCTGTCTAAAAACAAAACAAAGAGTAAAGAGAATAACACAAGTTGTTCTTTATAAAAAGTATTTCAACACCAACCCAGGCTTAAGTACACACTAATTAAGACTAATTAGCATAACAAGACTATGTTAGTAGCGGCAGGTTTTTGAAGTAATAGTTTCCAGGGCTCGAAATTAGCGGGGGCCCGGGGCCAAAAACCCGCAAAGTTGATTTCGGGCTCGGAAAGTTGAAAAACGAAGGGCCCGCTTGGCCCGCAAAATAATTCATCTGCTACAGCTAGCTCTACTCGGCAGTTTCGTATTTGGGCCAAGGGAAGCAACCCGCCGCTATTACAACATTGCCAGTGCTTCTTGGAAGGAGCTGAATGTGACGCAAGAGAGGTTTCCAAATGCACTTGGAGTTGTTGACTTTGTGCTGTCTCTCCCATCCCACAGTGCAGACTGTGAGAGGGGATTTTCCCTGATGAAGCGCATCAAGAATGACTGGAGGAGTAGCCTGGCAAACAAAACCCTCGACGACCTGATGCGAATCTCCCTCAGCAAAATTGGAAATTCAATTGTTTTTATTTTAGATTATCAGACAAATTGTACTTTCTACTTATTATATTGTCAATAATTCTTTTGTTTTTTTGTTTGCATTATTTTTCAAAGTTGGGCCCCGAAAGTTGCTTGTGGGCCCTCAAATTTTTCAATCAAGGGGCCCGGTGGCCCCCAAAGAAAAAAGTTAATTTCTAGCCCTGGTTTCTAATACTAATACATTATTTTAGAGATACTGCTGCTAGAGGTACAAGTATGGCTAATTTGACATTCTTATTATCTAGGTGAGTTATCATTACATGGTAATCATCCAATTAAAGTTTAGTAATTAGCACTATGAGCTCATATCGTTAACAGGTAAGTGAAAATAGCCAATAGAAAGCATTAAAATTTGAATTTGGAAGAAAAGCAAAAATGTTGTGATCAATGGATCAAGGGTCTTCTTCATTAGCACAGTACAAAACCAATGATCTACACACTAATTAAGAACTAATTGGAACAACACACTGTTTAATTTTACATGTCTGGGCCAACATATTTCTGCACTTAAATCATGAAATTCAAGGCCAACACATTTGCACAGCGAAGCAGACGACGGCGCACTATGCTAACTACCCTCTACTCTCAGATAGACTTGTCCCATTTATGTGAAGTACGTTGCGTTAGTAGGCAAGCGAAGGGGGCACGCGCATGGAATGGACTGGCCCATACTAGAGCCATGGACATCTCGATCAAAATTAAGTGAATACAATTAAATTCATTATGTTTCCATCAAACACAAGGAATATGCCCTCAACAGATATAATTCTGGATTCATTTGCACTAATTAAAATAAAATATAATGTTGATAAAATGCACCACGTTAGCGATAAACCTAGGGTTTTCAGACCACGATACCCCAAAACCCACGCCAGGCAGGCAAATTTACGACGACGCTCTACGTTTTTCACTCACTACGCTCACAAATCTGAAGTAATAGTTACAAAACACACATCATTTTTTTAGGAAAATGAACATAGAATACGAAGATATATGTTATTTTGGTATGTTATAAACGTATCGTGGCTAATTGTAGCGTTAAAGTTGACAAAATAACTCGCCGCCATAACTTGTGAACCGCTTGGTCGATCGCAAAATAACAAACTGGAACGGATTCAAGATTCTCTCCTCTGATTGGATGCCAAATTTCAGTGTTCTACGTCATCACTGCAACCCGTACGGTCAGTTTGAATATTCATGACCATTTCGTGCTCGCGCGGCGCCATGCCCATCGCGGCGCGGTCAGCGTAAACACCCAGTCCCGCCAGTAAATCACGATTTATTTTACCAAACAACAACAGCAAAAGCACAAACAAGGTATCAAATGATAAAATAATGTTTACTCTTTCACACTATGTAGATGAAATAAGCACAGCTATTATAGTTGTTGAGAAATCTCCATTCAAAGTGTATGACCCCACTGACTCCCCCATATTCCACACTTTTCCAGGGGGCAGTGGGCATTGCTAGTTGAAGTCTTTTGGCATCAGTCAGCAGATCATGGTGCAGTTTTACCGCGCTGCCATTGAGAGCATTCTTACCTTTTCAATGACGGTGTGGTATGGCAGCGCAACCGACGAAGCCCGCAAGAAACTAAATAGGGTGATCAAAACAGCATCTCATATTGTTGGAAGCGATCTCCTCTTGCTGGAATCTCTGTACCACGCACGCACCATGAAGAGAGCGAGCTCCATCATACATGACGAGCACCATCCTGCACATAACCTGTTCGAGCCCTTGCCATCTGGCTTGCACTTTAGATCCATCAAGGCCAAAACCACTCGTTTTCAGAAGAGCTTTTATCCCTTGGCTGTTCAGGCCCTGTCTAATGTGGCTGTGGTATGATTTAATTCGGCAGATTGACTTAAAGTCCCTCATTAGAATTACCTACAGCCTATCTTAGTTGTTTATAGCTCTTTATATGTTCTATCAAATCTCTTCTCAAACAGGATATACAGTTTTAAGAATGAATATGAATGTAGCTAATCTGTTTTCGCTGCGGCCTCACTTGGCGGTCTTTGTTGTCATATGTTTATTATGCTTTAGGTTTATTTTACTTCACTTACTTAGATGTGTGTGCACACTTAGTAGAATAACTGCTATACATATGTGTGTTTTGTTATTTTAGAGTCTGCTGTTTGGGATGTATGTATGTTTTATGTGTTGATGGTCATATGGACGCTCGTCAGCTATGCCGCAAAAAATTCCTAATGTTTATGCATATGGCAATAAAGTTTATCTTATCTTATCTTAAGGATTAACCACCCCCAAACGGCTTAACTTCGGTGAACAGACCAACCGGGGAAATCACACGCAATGGTGGTTGGCTACGCAAGGGGTCGATTCCTCGAAGGAGCCCATCCACGGCCCAGGCTTGTGGATCCCGTCTGGAGGCGACAGAGGAAGCAGCTTCCTGTTCCACTACAGGAGGACTGGCCATTGTTTCCATCTGACGCTCGCCAGCCGCACCGCCTTCCAACTCCAGCCAGCGGATGTATCTGCCTGTGTGTTCACTCTCTGCCTAGGTGGCAAATCTGGGTGCTGGTCCCCTGTTTGACTTGCCTCCGATGCCCAGGAATCCGCGTCGGCGGCGTTGCGTCAGCCAGGAGTCTGGGTCCTCCCACGCTTCACCATCTGGTTCCAGAGGACCAACCGTCTAAGCAGCTGCAAGTGCAGGGCCGAAGTTACTAGTAAGTGCCAAAGCCGACACTAGACGTCACCTAGTCTCCGGGTCCGGGATCCGTAAGGGCCTACTGTAGCCTGTCGGGCGTAAGGGTCTCAGCCCACCTCCGTGGTCTCCTTCTAGGCAGGGCTCCCGCATCACCAAGTAGCGCTGTAGCCAAAGCTTCCATCTCTCCACCGCCGACTGAAGCGAGTGGAGACAATCCTGCCGAGGTGGCAAGGGATCCTGCGCTGTCGCCTTATCGTCTGCCAAGTCGGTCCCACAGAAGAAAGTCCTCGCATGGAGCCTTCCACCGCTGTGTTATCCCAAAAGACGGAAGATGGGCGACCGTGGAACCTCTCACAACAGCACGTCCCTTCATATCCCGTCGCCGCTGGCGATCTCCGCCAAGGAGTAGGCTGTGAGGTGGTACGCCATCCTAAAGGCTGTCAATAGCTCCGTGCGTGTCCTGCTCCGACGTACCGAGGCTGAAAGGTCCCAGGTTTTTCCCAAACACTTGCTCTCAATGAAATCCCGCGTCAGCTAGGGGGAAGCGAACCCTAGGAGCAGTCCTGTCCAAGCCTCGCTTCCACTTCCTTGCATCCGAGTCTGTAGTCTGTGGTGAGCCGCCGCCAGCATCCACACCTCCTTTTCCACCGCTAGCACGGCACCGCCCGGAAGAGACTCCACATCACTGCCGGCGGAAGTAGATGTTCATCCTCTCTGGTCATCGGGAGTCCCATCAGAACTCTGTTGTCTGCCACCGTCTTACCGAGTGGTCGCCTAATGCCTCTGCTAGATCCCGAAGTCTGCGAGGGAGCGTCGTGAAGCACTGGGCCACCGGATGCGTCGGTCATCGTCGCAGCCTTCCACTCAGGGCGAAGCCGGCCGGAGGAATGACGCGACAAGCCGGGACGCTTCGTCCAAAGAGCGGTGAATCTGCGATGTGTTGGAGCGCACCGACCGTCTGCTAGGCGTGTCCATTGTCTACCCCCACTCTGAACCACGTCCTCCAGGTGTAGACTTAGAGCCTCCTCGACCTCCGGTTCTGGATGTAGGCCACCACTGTCGAGCTGTCAGAGAGTACGCGTAATCCTGACCCATGAGATGCTGCTCCCACCCAGAGAGAGCGCGAGCCACACTGCTTTCCCTCCAGCCTGTTGGAAGTGCTAGACGGCTTAATCCTTCGTCCACGTACGAGGATGTCCTGACTTGTGAGCCGCTGCTTCCACTCGGAGAGGATGCGAGGCACACTGCTTTCATCTCCAACCTGTTGATGTGTTTGTCCGCTTGATCCCTCGTCCAATATGAGGATCCTGACTCGTGAGACGCTGCTTCCCACGGAGAGAGTGCGAGCCACCCTGCTTTCATCTGCACCCTGTTGAGGTGTTTGAGGGCTTGATCCCTCGCCCAACGGTGTGGATATCTTGACCTGTGCGCCACTGCTTCCACTCAGAGAGAACACGAAGCACCCTGCTTCCATCTCCAGCCTGTTGCTGTGTTTGTCCGCTTGATCCCTCATCCAATACGAGGATCCTGACCAGTTAGACACTGATCCCACTCGAAAGAGAGCAGGACACACTGTGTTGATGCGTTAACGCTTGTTTCATAATCCAACAGGCTGAGGTCGAGTGTCGAAAGTGAGGGCGATTCCGTCCTGCCGCTGCCATCTCCATGATCCTGGCGCCGGTGTCGAGGCTGTCATTTCCCCGAAGAAAATCGGCCCTTGAAGCTCCGGTCAGAAGAACGGCCACTCTTGCCGGGTGCCTCTGATGCTCGGTGTCACTGAGATATCCCACGCTGCGCCGTACCCGAGCTTGTCCGCTGGTCGGAGAGGCGGAGAGGCGAAGAGGGAAGAAGACGTTCCCAGGCATTAGGTATCTGTAGCGCCCTTTCTCCAGCTGCTGCGGTCGCCCGACCGAACATGTAAGACTTTGTCCCCCCGTGAAGCAGGTCCATGGCCACTGTGAGTTCCTCTCTACCTCCTAGGTCAGAGTGTGGGTGGGTGGTTGGCAACACCTCTTGTCGGCTGCTGACCGAGTTAGTTCCTCCCAATTGGGCTTCAGACATGGGGGATCCGCCCTGCGAGTTAGTTCTCGTCTGTGGCTCCACTCTTCGACTCAGGACCGTGAAGCCTGTGTCATTCTCCATGCTCCTACAGTGTGGGGGAGGTGCCCTGGTGGTTCAATCGCGATGGGGAAGCACCTCCCGCCGGCTGGCTCTAATGACCGAATGTCAGTCCTCCTATGAACAGCTTCGGTCTCCAAAACATCTCTCAGTCCAACACGATGGGGAAGTACGTCCCGACAGTTGGTTCGGTTGACCGCACGACCGTCCTCAAGGGAGGGCTCCGGTCCCAAAGCTTGCTTGTCTGAGACTCATATCTCGTCTTCCACCTTCACTGCAGGGAACCGCGCTCCATATGCCGACACAGCCTAGGGGCGAACCTCATCACTGGCATTCGAGCATGTCCCGGGCCTCTACGAGGTGGGGTGGAGTTCTTCCGTGCGTTCTGTTTCTCACATGACTGAATTTCTCGCCTTTTGTTTACTGTGAGATGCCTGAGCACCATGCAGACCCATACCTGGGGGACGAATCCCGTAGTGAGTGTCCTTGCATATCCGGGGCCTCTACGAGGCAGGGTGGAGCTCTTGTGTGCGTTCTGTGGCTATCTTTTCCTGTCCCTCCCTGAGAGGTGCGTTGTAGAGTGACGGTGCTGGTCCGGCCTAAGGCTGGCGGGCACTTGTCTCTCAGGGGTGAGGGGGTCCCCCGCTTGGGCTCTCTCTGTCTCTCACCTGGGGGGTGATAATCTGGCCCAACATCTTTATTGCGGGGGGACCAAGCTTCCATATGCCGACACGTGCCTAGGGGCGAACCCCATCACTGGCGGTCGAGCATGTCCCAGGGCCTCTACGAGGTGGGGTGGAGCTCTTGGTGCCGGGTCCGAATGGGGGGCAAGCCCCGATCCTTTGCTGCTGCTAGGCTCATTCATCCACTCAAGGCGGGGCAGCGCTGCCCGAGGCACCGACCAGTATGATTCTGCCTTTCCCTTCATTCTCACAAACCAGATAGGTGAGGCTAGCGCTGGCAGAATTGTATGAATTGTAGTCAATGCTGCTTTGTTCGTCAGCTGTGTGCAAGGTGCCATTTTATCCCTCTGGTAAAACGCCCCCAGCTGCGACCATCTCTCTTCCTCCCACGTCACGCACTGTCGCCTGTCCGATCGGAGGAGCAGCACGAGCATGGTAGGCAGACATCATGGCCGTCCGAGGCCACTGGAAGGCGCCACACTTGATGCAGGTCTGTACCTAAGCACTGTAACAAAGGACAGAAGAAGACCGGCAAGAAGCGGGGAGCCTCTGCAGAGGGACCACGCTCCCGGTCGGCTTGCATACATCACCACCCGGTCACCACCACCGGCTGTTCCACTGACTGGTCGAAACTGGTTAGAGGCAGTAACCGCTACTTTACCGTATCATGATTCAAACCGATAATCCCACAGAAAAAAACACCACCACATTATCCACAGAACACGTAGGTAATCCAAGCACAACACAATGCACAACACAATGCACATAAATCCAAGTGTCCACGCTACACAACGGTAATCCACCTAACCACAACCGGAGCACGATATGCTCACGGCCTGTCCTGGTTGAGCTAAGCAAAGAGACTGCCGGGAAACGGTGAGCGTGCCACCAGATAGGAAGGCAGGGGAGGCCACTCGGGGTGTCCTGGTAATGACACCCCTGGGTGGTTGCCTCCCCTGTCGTCAGGTACACGAGTTTTTTGCACTAAAATTGTTAAGCTAAGCGAAGCATTCCTAGTAGTAATGCCGTCGGTAATGATTTTGAGAAAATAAATATTACAGTATATATCCCATTTATGGTTCATGGCACAGTCACACAATAATGGACACTGTGATCACATAGACAAGACTACTTGTGAGTCAAAACAACAGACACATAAAGGGATATTTCTGCCATCATACCATTTTTCTTTATGTGTGCAGTCCACTTGTCAAGCGCAGCATCCATATCACTGGACCATTTCAAGGGCATGTTGGGGGCCTGGTGTACCTGAAAGACCGCTGCTCCCAGTTTCACCATCTCCTGACTCTCTGCGTTGCTAGTCATGGCACAGCGCTCAATGCTGAACTTGAAGAGCTGGGTGTAAGGTGGCAGCGTGCAGATGTAGTCAGACACGGGGGACACAAGCTGCTGGGCCTTCAGAATCACTGTGCCCGCCATGAAGTCCTTCACATCATTTTCATCCACTTCAAGCAACTTCAGCACCTTGCGTAACACCTGCACACATAAACCCATTTAACCCCACAGCCGCATTTCCTAAATTTTGGAGGTGTCACCTAACAACTATGTATCAGTTACAGAAGTTGGATCGACCCTGACAATTCAAGGGTAGTGCCAGATTAGCTTGGCACCTGATGTTGCCAAGCTAATCTGGCACTACCTTTGAATTATCAGTCGATCCATCACCTGATGTAGTGTGTCGCAGCTAAATGGGTTAGTTAAAGCTCGCTATATAACGAGCAATAGATGACTATAGCGTATCCCACTATAACTGCCCATACGGTATATAGTGGGCTTTTTCCCCCTTAAACTTATCTAGCTTGTGAAACTGTTAGTGGTAGTTGTAGCCATAGTATGATGCAATCAAACCAGACACACGCACGTAGGGTTCTTGTAAAGAAAATTCACTCAGCTGCAACTCGTCACACGTGGCTCAAGGTTGTAGACCACACTGGAGTAACACTAACAGTTCCAACAATATTGTATTGCAGCGATGCAATCTCCACACAATGCATCCACAAATGCACCAACACTGATACACTGTCTCCTCTACAATGCATCAACACTTTCGACACACTGCGCCTCTCATACAATGTATGCATATATTTCCTAACATGATCTTTTATACTATTACAGATTTCCAGAACAATTCAGCAAATTCACACAACACAACCAATCAGAAAAGAAAACGTAATCAAAACTTATTAATATTCATTAAAAAGAACACTCTAGAACCAACTACAACTTTTGACTAACATCTAGGCGTATTCGATACAATGTTACGAAATGTAACCAACAACTTTGACATCATTATATCTGAGGTCACTAGAATAATCGTGCCTTTTCCGGAACATTCCATGTCAAACGAGGTCGGACTATAGCAACAAAATGAAAAGACAAGTCATTTGTTTCCTCAAAAACATTACCGATGACATGACTATGTGGAAGTGTCTACTACTTAGTCAATTTTAGCCTAAGAACCTGTTGTGTTACCACACAACCCGGGAGGAACTCGGGGAACCCTAGAGGGGCCGAGAGTTGTCTGCCCCTCCGGTTCCGAGTCACGTGGTGACCGACCAGTCTTGCTACTTAGCTCACGCCGTGCAGACGTGATTCTGTTAGCCTACGGACTTTGACTTTTGCTTGGGTGACTGGTTTGCTTCGCCGGTCTTTGAGTTTCTCGGTTTGGACTTGTGCTTGCGCCAACCGTGCCTGCGCCCTGTGTGGGTCTGCTTCGCGCACCGAGCTTTCGCCTGCCTCCCTCTCCTGCGCCGTGTATTGCTTGGACCTCTCGGCGCTGACTTGCTGGGACGCCGCCCGCCTTCGCGCGCTGTCGGTGATATGGAGTTTCCTTCCCCGTCCCCACTCCTGTTGAGAGATAAGGTAGCAGTGTGTTAGCCCTCGGCCAGCTCCTGGGCTGGGCGCCAGTTCGAGCGGAGGTGCATCATTCTTCATCTTCGCCGTTTCTTTCGCACCAAGCGCTCGGCTTAGCTTGGCGGGGCCCCATGTGATCACGCCCGCTCACCGTTCAGGCGGATTAGTGTGGCAGGATTTGGCGCTTACCTGCTTGCTTGTGCCTTTGTTGTTCCAAATTTCTGGTTAACACGAACCATTTTTGCATTCCCGGCCGACGGCCTTCTTATTCTGTATTAAAATTTCACTGATAACACGAAATGCTTAACACGAAATTTCGCTTAACACGAAGCTGTTTTCGGTTCCCTACCAGAGCAATTTCACTATTATTCACCTGTTTAACACGAACACAGATTCCAGTCTCAAACACCGAAAACCAATTCATGATAGGGGCACTGCACGTGTCACTCTCGTGCTGTAGTACACATGACACAGATCATAACGAACTCCAGCCTGTGATTGGCTGAATAGCCTGCAGTTGTTGTAATCTGTCTTCTCATTGGCTAGTGTTTCTGAACTGTATTAATGCATCATTCGTGTACCAACACAACCCAACATTCCCTCAATTTAGTTAACCACCGATCATGGCTACCCCCCAAGGTAAAACAGAAGTCGATTACGCTTGAAGTGAAAAAACAAGATTAATGAGATCCACGATTGTCTCTCTACAAGGGCTGTCAATAACGCAAGACAGACTTCGATCATGGCGTTTTTTAAATGACTTTGACTGTGTTGCTTTTACCGATGCGAGATTGTACTTCAGCCTGTGTTGCTTTTACTTTACTATGGATTTTACCTGATGGATTTTCAAAGGTCTGAATTGACTTTAAAAAAAAAAAGCGGAAATTAAAAAGGCGCAAGAAATTATACACGGAAACAGTAGTAGTATAGTAGTTTGAGGAGCGGAAAATCGGCGGAAATCGGCGAGATTACCGAGGAAATCCTCGAAACGGCGGAACAATTCAGACCTTTGATTTTACATTAACTATGTGAGCTGTACATGTCTCCGTGTGTTTTCCTAGCGAGCTGAATTGATTGTACATTGCTTAACGTCCCGACAGCAACAAGGCTTTCTCAGGACGTGCCTGCACTGCTTGTGAAAAAAAAAAAATAAACAGAACATTGAATGTATGTTGCCAGCCGGTCAAATACATTAAATAAACCGAACACATGGGGCCTAAATAAAGCTAAGACCATTTAGCAACACACATCCAATATCAAGAGCTACAGGCAGTGCAGACAGTAGGGAGAGTTTAAAAAAGGCAAATACAGGTGAATGGACAAAGGGTAGACAGAAATACATGCCCCAGAATAGAGAGAAAAACCCACCCTGTGGGGCTGACCAGGGTGACCCTGGGAACTAAAAAATACCTAACCCCACCCAAGTCCCCCAGGGCAGACCCAGGTGGGGGTCCTAGCGAGCTGAAGGTAAGGTAAGCATAGTACTATAATGTGCACTTTTAACCTCGTACTCATTCATGCACGCATCTCTTACACACTTTTTCCTTGCCGGGAGAGCCATGATCAATTTTGAGGCCATATTGGTTAACACGAAGTGATTTTCCATGTCCCCAGAAATTCGTGTTAAGCGGACTCCACTGTACTATGATGCGTCGATGGCTCGCTTAGCTTGGCAGGGCCCCTCGTGCCCGTGCCCATCACGTTGATAAATGTTGCAGTGCCAAACGCTTCCTACATGCGTGTACTTGTCGTGCCATGCCGTGTTGAATGCTTGCCTTAGCTTGGCAGGGTCCCATGTGCCCGCGCTTCTCGCTTTGCTTGTTGACAGGTGTTGCAGTACCAGGCGCATGCTGCATGCTTGTGGCTTGTTTTGCCTGATGCGTCGTATGCTCGCCTTAGCTTGGCGGGGCCCCATGTGCCCACGCCCACTAGCTTTCACGTTGATAGGTGTTGCAGGAAGACGCTTACTTGCATGCTTGTACCTTGTTTCTTTTGTGCCATTTTGTTGCGAAGGCTCGCCTTAGCTGGGCGGGTTCCCACAGGCCCTCGCCCGCGTGCCTCCAGGTCTGTTATGTGTTGCCAGGTGCGGACCTGCACGAAGTGCGGCGGGTTTCAATGGCCGTCGGACAACCACAAGGTCTGTCTCCACTGCGCCGGATGCGCCTCCGACCACGCTTGCGACACCTGCTCCGCCTGGCCCAAGCTGCGCAGTTAAGCAGCCTTACGGCTTCAAGCAACCGGCACCAGTGTGTGATCCTTCTCCAGTCAAGGCGCCATTCCCCTTGCCCGGAGCAGTGACCGCACGAGACCGCACCGACCTTGTGGAGTGGACGCCACACTGGACGCGCGAGCCCAGCGCTCCTAGCAGGACTGCTATCAACGCAATCGCTTCCAGGAGGGAGCCCGCCCGGACAAAGCCCGCTGGTTCCTACGGAGAGCCTACTTGCCGACAGAGAGCCCACCTCACTGAGCCCGGCTCGGTGTGACGCACCTTACGCCGTCCCATGTCCACTGTCAGTCCTCGCTCGTCTCCAAGTAGAAGCCCGCTGACTCTTATGGGGAGTCGCTTCACCGGCAGAGAGCCTGCCTCATTGAGCCCTGGCTCGGAGAGACCTTTACCCAAGCGTCCGAGGACTTAGGGCAGTTCAGAGCCCTCACGCCACTCCAGCTCTACCCGACGCTCACGCTGCCCAGTGGTCGAGCGTGGGAAGGACCACGCTACACTCTGCGCCAGGGACCGCGCCCCCACCGTTCTTCGGCCTCGTCGTGCTCGGCCCACTCTCGGAGGTCCTTCCCTCGTCCGGCCTCCTCCGAGTTCCCTTTGTTTGTTTTCTCAAATATTATGCACATCTTCTGACCCTAGGTGTACAGAGATACCTTATGGTAAGTCCCATATAGACATACTAAGGGGATGAGCCCTCGGAAGGCCTATGGTCACAAGAGGCCGACAATGTGTGTAAAATGCTTATTTGTGATAAAATTGTTCATTTTCTCACCATTTTTAGCAAACGTTTTACTCATATTTTGCACACAGGTGGCTGATGGTAAGATCTTCCTATGCATACTAATTGGGCGTCTCAGCGCAAGGTAAAGGATCATGGGGGGCTGAGAGTGTGTGTACAATGCTGGCTTACATGCCGGACACGTGAGACCAGCGCTCCTCTCAGGACTGCTCTCAACGCGACCTCTCCCCGGAGGGGCACCGCCCGGACAAAGCCTGCTGGTTCCTACGGGGAGCCCACTTGCCGGCAGAGAGCCCGCCTCATTGAGCCCGGCTCGGAGAGACACGCCATGCGCCGCCCCATGTCTGCTGTCAGTCCTTGCTCGTCTCCAAGTAGGAAGCCGCTGACTCTGTCGATGCCGGACACATGAGACCAGCGCTCTTCGCAGGACTGCTCTCGACGCGACCCCTCCACGGAGGGACACCGCCTGGACAAAGCCCATTGGTTCCTACGGGGAGCCCACTTGCCGGCAGAGAGCCCGCCTCATTGAGCCCGGCTCGGAGAGACACGCCATGCGCCGCCCCATGTCCGCTGTCAGTCCTTGCTCGTCTCCAAGTAGGAAGCCGCTGACTCTGTCGATGCCGGACACATGAGACAGCGCTCTTCGCAGGACTGCTCTCGACGCGACCCCTCCACGGAGGGACACCGCCTGGACAAAGCCCGCTGGTTCCTATGGGGGAGCCTACTTGCCGGCCGAGAGCCCGCCTCACTGAGCCCGGCTCAGAGGGACACGCCATGCGCCGTCCCATGTCCGCTGTCAGTCCTCGCTCGTCTCCAAGTGGAAGGCCCACTGACTCTGTCGGGGAGTCATTTACCGGCAAGAGCCTGCCTCTCAGAGCCCGGCTCGCACAGTCCAGTGCCATGAGAAAAGAACGCGGCCACACTGCCCTTGGGGATGCACCCTGCGCTGGACATTGGAGCCCAGTGGCTCCTAGCAGAATTTCTTTCAACACGACAGCTCCCCAGAGGGAGCCCTCCCGGGCTAAGCCCACTGGCTCTTACGGGGGGCCATATGGCCAGTTGAGAGCCCACCCCTCTGAGCCCGCCTCACAGAGACCAGGGTCCACTCGTCCGCAGCCAGTGATACAGTGGCGCCACAGGCGACCTACTAATAACAGGGGTCAAAACACGTGCTGGGGAAAAAAGCGGAACCAGTTGGGGGGGGGGGGAGGGGGGGGTAGTACATGCCAGGCACTGATTTCGGGGGACAAAAACTCAAACAGCAGGGGGGGGGGGGGGGGAGGTAGGCGCGAAAAATCACGGTACACAATGTTGGCGGGGCAAAGCTCACATCCAGCGATTCCAGCTTCAGAATGTGCTCTCCTATCCGTTCAAACAAGTCAGGGTTTGACTTAACTTTCACCGATTTTTTCGTACCACTCCCATCTCCATTTCTTTCTCACTCCCGTTTCATTAAAAGTTTGGCTGCGAGCAACAATGTGTGCTGCGTTGCCAGACGCCATCTTGGAAAAGCAAAGCTTACCTAAAGTTAACGATAAACGAATCTGACACCGTGTGGACCTGCGCCGTTTAAGAACCACGACCGTTTCAGAATTTTTTCATTTTTTTTCCACGCGGAATTGCATTTTTTTAAAAAGCGGATTTTTTCAAATTAACGCTGATATCCTCGGAAAAGCGGAAGATTTTGACCCCTGTAATAATGATTGCCTCCTTCGGGAGAGGACCAGTGTGGTCATTTCGAAGGGCCTTCGTATGGAGAGTGCTATTGGACGGTGGAACGCCGCAGTGCAGGCTCACCACGGATTCGATCTTCGTGTTCGAAGGAACGGTCACAGCGTGTGGATTCTACACGTGGCAGGGACCGTGATCGGATTGTCTTCTCGTCTCCTCGCTCTTCTCCTTCAGATCGTAGGACCAGTTCTAGTGCCTCGCGCTACCGGATTTAGCTGCGGCAACGGACTTCGCAGTTTCCACCTAGGTGCAGCAGTTCCTCGGGTTGGACAGCCGTCGCTCTTCTCCGGAGACGCTGGTTCGATGACAGCGGGATGGCACACGGCATGGGATGATGTCTCTTCTTTCCTCTCCTCTTTGCTGGCCGGCGGTCTAGTTCCAGCGTGGCGCTGCACGGACCTCGTCACCGGGCTTCGCAGACTCCAGCTAGCAGCTTCAGTCCTTGGGACAAGTTTGGCAGGGATCGCACAGCAGCAGGCGCAGTACGACGTCACCACGGGCTCTCGAACTTCATTGGACGGAGGCGCCTTCATGGGGACACCGACGCAGCCGCCGGCGTACAGCACCAGATCGTTAGTCTTTCAGGGACGGTGCTTACGTGGAGACGCAGCCTCGACTTCAGCGGCGGGTCCACTCGCTTGGCGTCCAACGGGTGGAGGCGGCGTACCGTGGACATCGAGACAACCACTGCTCAGCGCATGGCGGAGGTTATGGAGGCGCTCAGTCTGGTTAGGACACGGACGCAACCACACGGCTGAACCGCAGCAGATCGTCAGACGGGGACCGCTCTTGGATCTACTCCCACTCCCGGTTTCTCGCCTCCCGCTACAGCAGCAGCACCTTCTGTTCCTTGACGTCCGCCCTCCGGAGACATAGCTGCCCCAGTGCACGTGACTCAGATGCTTCGTCCTCTCCGGCCCTGGCCCCAGAGCTGGCGGACAGTTATGTCAACTGGTTGGAGCTGCAAGCAGTCTGGCAAGCCCTCATCGCGAGGGAAGAAAACCTCTGGCGCAACGGTGGTTCCTACTTTTAGTTGCTCGGCGGTCTCACCCGGTGTGGGATTCCTCCTCTACCGTCTGATGCGCTGGTGCGAGGGCCGCAGCATCCATCCAAGCTCGACACATCCCTGCCACCGGATCGTCTTGGCCGACTCCTTCTCCCGGCGCGGCCCTTGCTGTGCATGGAGGGGACACTACGCCAGGACATCGTTCAGTTGAGCGGTGCACACTGGGAGTCGCCTATGTTCGACCTGTGCACCTCGAGGTGGAATCACCAGCTGTCCCTATTCGTCGCCCCGATCCCCGACCCCCTAGCCTGGGCAGTCGACATGCTCGTAATCCCATGGGACGGTTCATCGCGTATGCGTACCCCTGACAGTCCTCGTTCCATGCATCCTCATCAAGCTACGAGGAAACAAGGCGGTCACCTTGCTGGTCGCCCCGTTCTCCTGGGACCGGTCCTGGACCATCAGCCTCCTCAGCCTCGCCATGGACCCCCCCCCCCCCCCCCCCCGGCTGCTACCCACGATGAGCATGATGCTCAAGTGACCCAGAGCGCCCCCTCTCCTTCATGTCTGGAGATTGTGCGGCAGGCCCTCACCGCTAGAGGCTTTTCGAGTGCAGCGGTGGAAGCGACCGCTACAGCCCGCAGACCCTCGACACGGCACGTCTACGAGGGAAAGGGTGACTACTGTGTTCCGGGTGTGAGGACCAGCTCCTCTTCCCCACCGAGTGGACTAATCCTCAGCCCGCGGACTTCTTCCTCTGGCTCTTCGGAGGCCAGGCTTAGCCCCTATCTCCATCAGGAGGTAACTGTGCATGATTGCAGACGCCTACCGGCGCCTCCGCCGCCTGGACGCCGCCGCCTGTAAGACTTCGCTGACCTTATGACTCACTTCGGCCTGCAGCGTCCAGTGCCCCGCTCTCCCCTTCCTTGCTGGGACCTTCCCTGGGTACTGACGTGGCTGGTTTCCACCAGATTCGATCCGCTGCTGTTGGCCCGCTTCGCGGATGTGACTCGTAAGACTTGCTTCCTGTTGGCCCTTGACACGGCGGCCCCGAGTCCGTGAACTACACGCGCTGTCAGCGCACCCTACCTGCCTACAGTTCGCGCGGATGGCTCCGTACAGCTCCTCACGGACCCTGCCTTTCTTGCCAAGACCAGGTCTCCTTTGACCGCTCCACAGGTGAATCACCTTACGGCCGCTGCGAGAGACATCCCTTCCCCGGGGGACCAGGCAACAAGATCCTGTGCACGCCCTAAGCGTCTACCTCCGCCGAACCAAAGCCGTCCGGAGAGGACGCTCACGCCTCTTTCTGCCATTAACACCTGCAGAACTGACATAACAGGCCAGACAATATCTTCCTGGCTACGCTGGGTCCCTCGCGCTGGGACCATATGGCGTTGAGGCGCGTCCCCTGGGTGGTGGATAGTGGGTCCCTCGTGAGAGGGGTGCACCAAATAAAATAAGGTGCCATGAACCAACATGGTCTAAGGGAAGGTGACCCCGACAGAAAACCCCTGGTCCTCCTAGTAAGGGGGTTGGGCGTGGGGGTAGCTTCCCCACCCTGCAAAAAAGGAAATAGCTACAAAAACGCCGACGAAAAGACTAACAGTAATTCCTTTCCTGGAGGAGGAAGGTTCTTCTACCAGAAGACTTATGACGTCCTGTGGTGAAAGCCGGAAGTCTTCGGAAGCCACAGGACCGAGCCGCCTCTCTCTATCCAGGGATACAACCATGGGCACATGGAACGTCAAGACCATGTACCAGAGCGGCAAGGCCGCCCAGATAGCAGCGGAAATGCAAAAGTATAACCTTTCCCTTCTAGGTATCAGTGAAGCCAGATGGACGCAGTCTGGCCAGAAAAGGCTGTTAAGTGGGGAGATGATTCTGTATTCAGGTCATGAAGAGGAGAATGCCCCCCATACAGAAGGTGTAGCATTCATGCTGTCACCAGTGGCACAGAGAGCGCTGATGGGCTGGGAACCTCTTGGGCCAAGAATTATCACAGCAGCCTTTAGAACCAAGAAAAAGCTCAAGCTGAATGTCATCCAGTGTTATGCGCCCACTAATGACAGTGACGAGGAAGAGAAACAAGAGTTCTACGACTGACTCCAGAGTGCCTTGGACAAATGTGCGGAGCGAGACATCACCATCGTCATGGGCGATTTTAATGCCAAAAGAGGGGAGGACAACACCGGATACGAAGAGGTGATGGGGAGACAGGGACTAGGCTCGGAGATGAGTGAGAACGGGGAGAGGTTTGTAGACTTTTGTGCTCTAAACCGACTTGTCATTGGAGGCAGCATCTTCCCACACAGAAGAATACACAAAGCAACGTGGGTCTCACCTGACCATACAACAGAGAACCAAATAGACCATATCTGCATTAGCAAGAAATTTAGAAGATCCCTTCAAGATGTTCGAGTGAGGAGGGGAGCAGATGTCGCCTCTGACCACCATCTGCTTACCTTAAGAATGAAGCTCAAGCTAAAGAAAAGCCGCACAGAGACAACAAGAATACAGCACTATAATGTAGCCTTTGTAGGCCTCCTGAGAGAAACTGGAGTTAGAGAAGAGTTCAAACTGGTGCTGTCCAACCGGTTTCAAGCGCTACAGGAGCTAGTAAATGAAGAGGAGGCAGTCACCACAGAGCAGCAGTGGAAGGCAGTTAGAGAGGCGCTGAACTCAACCTGCAAAGACACTGTAGGGTTCAGGAAACACCACCACAAGGACTGGCTGTCGGCACAGACCTTGAAGAAGATAGAAGTGAGGAAGCAGAAGAAAGCAGTTGTCAACAACAGTCGCACGAGAGCAGCCAAAGTAAGGGCACAGGGGGAATACTCGGAAGCCAACCGTGAGGTGAAGAGGAGTATCAGGGCAGACAAGAGGGCCTACACAGACAGCCTGGCAGCAGAGGCAGAAAAGGCAGCAGGCAGCGGCAACATGAAACAGCTCTACGACATTACCAGAATATTGTCAGGCAAGTATGGCCATTCAGAAAGACCAGTAAAAGACAAAGAAGGCAAGCCAATTGCAGACAGAGCAGACCAACTCGACAGATGGGCCGAGTATTTTGAAGAGTTACTGAACAGACCTAGCCCACCCGACCCCCCAGACATCCAGCCGGCAGAGACCGACCTACCCATCAGCTGTGACAGACCCAGCCGGGAAGAGATCAGAAGAGCAGTGGCATTTTTGAAGAATGGCAAAGCAGCAGGCCCAGATGGCATCCCAACGGAGTCTCTGAAAGCAGACCTAGAGACAACAGTGGAGATGCTGTACCCACTGGAAAGATCTGGGAAGAGGAGGTGATGCCGGCTGACTGGAAGGAGGGGTACCTAATCAAGCTTCCCATGAAAGGCGACCTCAGCAAGTGTTCCAACTACAGAGGAATCACCTTGCTGTCAGTACCAGGAAAGGTCTTCAACAGGATCATCCTGGAGAGAATGAAGAGCTCCGTTGACCCCCAGCTGAGAGACCAGCAAGCAGGATTCAGGAAGAACCGATCATGTACAGACCAGATCACCACTCTCCGCATCATCGTGGAACAGTCTCTGGAGTGGAGCTCCCCGATGTACGTCAACTTTGTGGATTATGAGAAAGCATTTGACAGTGTGGACCGAGAGACTCTGTGGAAACTCCTACGACACTACGGTGTACCCACAAGGCTCGTCTGCCTGATCAAGAGCAGCTACGATGGCATGACATGTCGCGTGATCCACGAAGGGCTGTTCACCAGGGAGCTCCAGGTCAGAACTGGTGTCAGGCAGGGGTGTCTGCTGTCTCCGTTCCTCTTCCTACTGGCCATAGACTGGGTCATGAAGATGACCACAGAGCACAGACGAAGTGGAATACAGTGGACAATGTGGACACAGCTTGACGACCTCGATTTTGCAGACGACTTGGCATTACTGTCCCACACTCATCAACAAATGCAGGACAAGACCACGAGGCTTGCTGACATCTCGTCCCAAGTGGGCCTCACCATTCACAAACAGAAAACAAAGACAATGAGGCTGAACGCAACCAGGGAAGAACCAGTCTTGCTTGCTGGCACCCCGTTGGAGGAGGTGGAGTCCTTCACCTATCTCGGGAACATCATAGACAAAAAAGGCGGCACTGATGCAGATGTCAGAGCACGAATCGGTAAAGCCAGAGCAGCCTTTCTCCAGTTGAAAAAAGTGTGGAGTTCCAGAGAGCTGTCACAACACACCAAAGTCCGGATTTTCAACTCAAATGTAAAAGCAGTTCTCCTATATGGAGCAGAGACTTGGAGATTGACAAAAACCACAGACAACAGAGTACAGACCTTCATGAACAGTTGCCTTAGATGAATTTTGAAAATCCACTGGCCAGAGAAGATCAGCAACGTCAGACTCTGGGAGAGAACAGAGCAGATAACAGCAGAGAATGAAATTGGGCGAAGAAGATGGGGATGGATCGGTCACAGTCTGAGAAAGCCAGCTTCCAGTATCACTAGGCAGGCATTGTCATGGAACCCCCAGGGAAAGAGGAAAAGAGGTAGGCCGAGAAACTCCTGGTGTCGAGACCTCCAAGCAGACATCAAGAGACTGGGAACAACCTGGAGTAGAATCGAAGGAGAAGCACAGGACAGGAGTTGCTGGAGGTCTCTCGTCGACGGCCTATACCCGGGTAGGGGTGACAGGCGTAAGTAAGTACGCTGGGTCACTAGGTCCACCTACAGGACCTCTTCCCACAGGGACGGAAGAGGCTTAAGATACACGCACACGAGGTACGTGCCATGGCCACGAGCGTCGCATTCGGCCGAAACCATGGGCTGGCGAGCAGAATCTACCTTCGCTCGCTTCTACCTCCAGGACCTGGCAGGCTAGCGAGACAATCTCGCTCTGGTGGGAAACATCTCCGCAGCGCAACACTCCCTCCTGGTGCCACAGGCTAGAATTGTCGGGAGTTTGTGACAGGGAGGATGACCCTGACATAACCCGTCTGCGGCGGTGTTTGGGCGCGGCACCCTCGTAAGGATAGCAATTCTTCCACATAGTCATGTCATCGGTAATGTTTTTGAGAAAACAAATTCATTTTTCTCTAAAAGGTATTTTTTTGAAAAATACTTACCGATGACATGACTTGGAGGACCCTCCCACCTGCCCCGCTTGCCGCTGGTGAGCTAAGTATACAGACTGGTTGGTCACCATGTGACTCGGAACCGGATGGGCAGGAACAGGAGACAACTCTCGGCCCCCTCTAGGGGTTCCCCGAGTGCCTCCCGGGTTGTGTGGTAACACAACAGGTTCTTAAGCTAAAATTGAGTAAGTAGTAGACACTTCCACATAGTCATGTCATCGGTAAGTATTTTTCGAAAAAATACCTCTTAGAGAAAAATGAATTTTAGCTACACAACAAAAATCAATCGCAAATCTCCAAGCAAAAGAAAATGAATAGTACTGAAAAGGTACGTAATATTCTTATCCAAAATAACTCTAATGAATATCAGATCTTTCCTATTATCAACACACATATGCTCTCAAAAGAATAACACAACCAGAAACGAAACAGGAACAGTGACAGTGCAAGAGTAGTGCTTGATCAGCCGGGCACCTAAAATCAGATTGTGCAATGCTACTGAGGCACTCCTCGGAAGCTGAACTCGTACAACTGATTTATTTGGAGCACATGAGCAAAATTATGCAACCTAAACCTGTAACTATGCAAGTTTAACCTTTAGCACTCTACTTTTCGCTGGCAGTTCTTTTCCCTGCAACTGAATTCTTTTTGAGTGGGCTAAACTCAACGCTACCCTACTTACTTCAAAAGCCTACAACTTTTTCATTTGTCTATGTATGATTGTGGAATTTGGCATGTATGTAAATAAATGAATCAAGATTATGTCACAATTCTTAAAACTGTGTTACCTGTGTTATTATCCTAACAATAACACACAAAAAATCAATGCTTCACTAGCACTCGATTCAGAATCACTCCTCTGCCCATCACCACCATCTCCCACCCCCCCTCGATCTCGTCTTCTGGCTAAAAGCCAAGAAAGTCTTCATCATTGGAATCTGACTCCATAAAAGTATTCCTTGATGAATGCTTCTAACTCCTCATCGGTCATCTTTTGTCAAAATGAAGCCGTCAGAACAAACTCTCGCTTAGAAAATTCGAATCGCTCAAACATACTCGAAGTTAGCAAGATGGCCGATATAAAACGGAAGCAAGCTTTATTTACAATCACCCACAATCCTTTGCAAAGGCTTCATAGCAACCCAGTGTGTTTACCATAGCCGATTATGAGCAGACCACGCGGTGGCGACATATGTCGCCATCTGATAATGAAGCAAGATGGCGGCTGGCGACAAATGTCGCCACCAGCGTGCTAAAGGTTAAAATACAGAAAACAATTTTTCTGAGTACAACTGGCGGCTAACCCCATTGTGCATGCAGCGTCCGATGCTGTTTACAGTACTGGTGGCTCCAAGCACAAGGTGTTAAGAAACACACACAAGACAAAAAAAAAAAAAAAAAAAAACAAACTACTACACATAAAGGTGTGTAAAATTCATTGCATGAACACACTTTCTTATCTGATTCAGCACTGCCTGTCTGCATAGTGAGTAGACTGCCACTGGTCGGAGAGTAGAGATCAAAGGTCTTTTCACTAACAGACATCTTATATCCAAGGACACTGACAGACCCTGACAACACCTGCACCTGGGCGCGGCCACGAAGACAAATCTCTTGGGGGTGTGTCAGGAATATTGCCAGACCATTGCTGCATTTTGCAACATGAAACCTGCAGAACAAAAGCCCAAATTAAGAAGGCATGAATATTGCTAAAATATCAATTCCACGACCTCAAGTCCGATTAAACCTATAATAGTATAAACGATGCTGGTGAAAGTTGGCAACTGCTGAAAAAAACCAACACCTATCCAGGCTGGGAGTTTTGCATTTTCCAATCATTTTGTCACTTCTCATGCAATCTAAAGAAAATCCCCAAAAGAAATAAAACATGCTTAGAAAGGACAATAACAACACTGCTGTGTTGTAAATGTAATTGTCCTAAGTGCGTTTCTTTTCTTCTTGTGATTTTACATTTTACACGCTTGGCCGTCACCTTCTCGGTAGATTTCCTGCAAGCTAGACTGAATTTTTTTTTCTTTGCTATAAATGCAAGAAAGGGTTTAATTCTGAAAATAGCAATAGTAAATCTGATTTGGCTCACGTGTGTGACCAATCCACATAATAAGTGTGCCATTTGTGCAGCAGTAAAACCCATGTTTTCTGAAAATATAAGCATTTTTCACACATCTGTCAACCCTCCATGACCCTTGACCTTTATGATGAGTCAACTAAATTAGTATTGAAAGGTCTTATCGTCAGCTATCTTTGTACCAAATCTGGTTGAAAAATGCGCAAAAATTTGGGAAGACCTACAATTTTATAAAAAGTCAGCATATTACACACATTTGCCAGCCTCTTGTGACCCTTGCCCTTTCCAAGGGATCATCTAAATTAGTATGCATAGATAGGTCTTACCATGAGGTATCTCTGTACCAAATTTGGGTTTTAAGTTGTGAATAGTATTTGAGAAAAAAAAACTTTTGTCAAAATATGGCTATTTTTTACCTATTTCCTGAGCTTTCGTGACCCTTGACCTTTCTGAGGGATCAACCAAATTAGTGTGCATAGAAAGGTCTTCCCATCAGGTATCTCTGTAGCAAGTTTGGGCAGCCCTGAAAATGGCGAGTAATTTACTCGCCATGGCGAGTGAAAATTTTTTTCGGCGAGTAAAAGAAAATACCCACTTGCCAAATGCGAGTGCGCTCGTGCGTTTTCCAATCCAACGGCTAACCGCCAGCCAAACATCAGGTACGCCGGCGCGTGACCTGACCGCACCGCGAGTCGCCTCTAACATCACTTTGCGGCAGTAGCCGAACACGTCACTCGAACTATGCGTACCATAACAGTGGTCGGTGACAGTCGTTCTATTTTTAGTGACGAATTGGTTCGTTTAGCGGCTCGCTCAGTCGCGGCTGCGTTCAGAATCGACCTGATGCCGGGGTCCGTGCAAGTGTAACAGGGCGGGCAAACTGTTAGTTTATGTGTAGTGTCAGCATGTTATTACAAAGTGCGCGCTACATGTTGAACGCGTTACTTGCTGTGACGTCACCATACATACTATTATGGGATACGGCATCGTGCGTTTCGCTTTCGATCTAGAACGAAGTTGTACATGGCGGAGAAAAAGCAAAGGAAGAGCTGGAATGCTTTGGATTCTTCAATCCGGCACCGTCTAATCTTGATAATCGCTAAGAAGAAAGTTGCACTTCGACATCGCCATCTCCATCGACAAGCGAAAGTACCAGAAATGCTACCCCTGTGCCGTGTGTGGCACCGCCGCTACGACACAGTTTTCAGAGTTCATGGCTGTGCTGAGCGTATTTCCATGGCTAAAGCACGATGGCACTCGAATGGCATGAGCAATGAGCACTGAGGCAAACTCAAAAAGCAAGTCCAGAAATTTGAACAGAAATAAGTTTGTCAGTTATTTTTTAATCGTGGTCGATCCATTTTCTGGTACACATGCAGTTATTAGGCAAAAATTGGAGAAACACGTCTTTCTGAGTGGTTAAACGGGTTGAAACAAGCTTTGAAGTACATCAGTTTATACACACACACACACACACACACACACACACACACACACACACACACACAAACACACACACACACAGAGTTTAGACAAGTCACACTTTGGTTGTCAATCTGCCGCGTTCAGCAGAAAACGCTATATTCTCTGTTACAATACATTATCAAACGATCATACAAATAAATAAATATAGATTATATGTTTTTCTGTGTGTGAGAGAGCGAGGGAGACAGGCTTTTGCGCGATAGCTCACCAGTTAAAGAAATCAGTATCATGGAAAGGACATGCACACACTGTCACAACACATTTAAAGAGGAGAGAGCGAAATGAGATAATTTATTTTAATGATTGATTGATTGTACATTGTTTATCGTCCCGGCAGCAACAAGGCTTTCTCAGGACGTGCCTGCACTGCTTGTGAAAAAAACAAAAACCCCAGAATATTGAATGTATGTCGCCAGCCGGTCCAATACGTTAAATAAACCTACGCCATGGGGCCTAAATAAAGCTAAGACCATTTAGCAACACACATTCAATATCAAGAGCTACAGGCAGTGCAGACAGTTGGGAGAGTTTTAAAAAGACAAATACAGGTGAATGGACCAAGAGTAGACAGAAACATGCCCCAGAATATAGGGAAAACCCACCCTGTGGGGCTGACCAGGGTGACCCTGGGAACTAAAATGTAGTTAACCCCACCCAAGTCCCCCAGGGCAGACCCGGGTAGGGATAATTTATTTTAAGGAACATACAGATGATGCAGTTTTTCTTAAATAAATCTGCGGACCCTCTATAATGCTAGGATGGGGGTCTGTGTACCCTCTAAAATTTATACCTGGGGGTCTACAGATCCTTTAACCTGTTGTGCAAACACAAGCCCAGCTCTATTTACAAAAAATAAATAAATAAAAAATCCCACCACAGTTCACATGGGGACTTTGTCAGTTATTTCTCCACTTGATACTATCAAAAGCCTGAAGTCAGGTCATAAACATTAACTTGGTTATGATAGTCTGTTCAAATATTTGTTTTCAATGCCTCTGGGCAGAAAACACTCTCTAACATTGGGCGTCAAACACTTGTGGTACATTATATTGTTGAGTTGGGGGGCTATTTTCAGTAGTAAAATTTTCAGTTTTGGCTAGTAACATTTTCAGTTTGGCTAGTAAAACTTGGAAGTCACTAGCCAAAGGCTGGTGGGCAAAATTTTAGACTTTCAGGGCTGTTGGGTTTAAAGTTGTGAATAGTATTTGAGAAAAAACATTTTTTTATCAAAATATGGCTATTTATTTCGGACGTATTTCCTGAGCTCTTGGTGACCCATGACCTTTCTGAGGGGTTATCCAAATTAGTATGCATAGATAGGTCTTACCACCAGGTATCTCTGTACCAAGTTTGGGTCTGAAGTTGTGAATAGTATTTGAGAAAAAACATATTCATATTTTGTCAAAATATGGCTATTTTTCACCTATTTCCTAAGCTCTTGTGACCCTTGACCTTTCTGAGGGATCAACCAATTTAGTACGCATAGAAAGGTCTTACCATCAGGTATCTTTGTACTAAGTTTGGGTTTGAAGTTGTAAATAGTATTTGAGAAAAAATAAATTATGTCAAAATATAGCTATTTTTTACCTATTTCCTGATCCTCTGTGACATTGACCTTTGTGAGAGGTCACTCAAATTGGTATGTTTAGAAAGGTCTTACCACAAAGTATCCTTGGGCCAAGTTTGAAGAATGTGGCTTGAATAGTCTCCGAGAAAATGTGAACGTTAAAGTTTACCACGGATGACGGCGGACGGATGACAGACGGCCGACTACTGCTCAAAACATACTCACTTTTGCTTCGCATGTAAGCCAAAAATATGTGTAAAAATATGGCTATTTTTTACCCCTTTCTGGGGTCCCTGTGACCTTGACCATTGAGACAAGTCACTGAAATTAGTATGTTTAGAAAGGTTTTGCTACAAAGTGTTAATGGGCCAAGTTTGAAGTCCGAGGCGAGAATATTGAATACAAAATAGAATCCGAGAAAAAAATAATGTTAAAGTTTACGATGGATGACAGACGCAGGCCAACCAACAGATGGCCTATTACATAGACTCACTTTTGCTATCGCATGTGAGACAAAATGTTACCTTGCAGATGGATCCAGGATCTTCTCAGATTCTCTCCTCCTGTCTTCTTTTTTGGCAGTTGTCTTACTCTTAGCTGCCTCTTTAGCCCCTGAATCTCTCTGCTTCCTGGCTTCTGGTCGAGTGTTGGACTTAGACGAGATTTTCCCATCACCACGCCTGCGACTTTTGCTCTCATCCCCTGCGTCCGTCCGTTTATTTGGCTGCTGGTCTCTGCGCTCTTCTCTCCATGACCTTCTGGCTCCTTCACGATCCGAGTCTTGTTCACTGTCAGTGTAGGCACGAATGTCTGGGGAACGGTCTCGCTGGGTTCTGTGGTCTGAGGAATTGCGTCTATTTCTCTTGCTGCTGGAACTGAAGTCGATGTTGCGGTCTCTGTAGTCTCTGTTGTAGCTTGAATGCTGGTGACTGAAATCGTCACGTCGGCTGCGGCTGCTGTCATAGTAGCGATCAAAGTCTGGTGAATGTCGGCTACGATCAACATCACCATAGGAACGGCGTCGACCCTCATCGTTATCACTGCTGTGTTTTTTGTATCTGGAGTCCCTGTGATAGGCATCTCGGCCACTGTCTTTTGCCTCATTCCGTTTTTCATACCTCGTGACATTTTGGCTATGGTTATCAGTATCACTGCGACGGTTTCTAAAACCTAGGCGGGAAATCTTACTGTTAGAACTTGGAAGAATTTCTGTGGACGTTGGGTCTAAATTCCTTGCAGCCAAGCTTGGTGGAAACTGAAGATCCAACAAGGAAGGAATCTTTCCACTCTGTTCAAGGGCTGCGTTTGCTGAAATTTTTCCCTTGCTCTTTATGATTTTCTTGCCTTTGCCTTTCTTCTTTTTTGACAGGTTGTCCCTGTCTGAAAACTTTCCTGGTTCAGAGAGAATCGCACTATTATCATCACTGTTTCTTCTCCACAGTTTAGATGGAGGTGATAATGAACCTCGATGTGAATCTGAGAAACGCCTCTTTCTGTCATGATGGAACTCGTCATAATGTTCAGAGCCCCACATTGGCTGCTCATCTTCTGATGAAAAACTAGCATTGTGTTTTCTACGCCTCAGGCTCTCATGCAGACATTCATCATCAGAATCAGAAAATTTAGCCGAACTTCTCACAGGCCTCTCTCTATCCTTCATGTCCACTATTAAGTAGTCATCAACTCGTTCTCGTCCATCCTCATCATCCCATCTTCTCTCATTGAACCGGTTAGACGCATGCCTGTCATAGAATGAATCATCAGGGTATCTGCCACTGTCAGGCGAATCTGACGCATGCCTACGATACTCATTCATGTCGCTGAGGAAACGTGCATCTGTGGCATCATCAGAATTTCTCTGTCTTCCGCGCAAGTGTCTGTCTACATCCTGAGTTAGCCGCCTATCATGACTCGAACCTTCCTCATTTCTGCGTGGTGGAGAGTCAAAGTTGTTTGCTCCAGATCGTGGAGACACGTTACTATAGCTGCGCCCATGACGAGGCTGCACTTGCTCTTCAGAGTACACCTGGAAAGCCGACACCTTTTTGGATTTTTTGAAAGACATATCTTGAAATGTTTCTTCAGACTTCTTTCAACCTGCAAAAAAGTAGATTACATTTAGCAAACAGTGATTTAGCAATATTATATCAAGCTCGTAAAGACTAAAGAGTTCAGGGTCTGCCAACATTGATTTTAAAACATTTCTTACATGTAGTTTGCACATCATGGATCAGACACACACAGGTTAGCACATTAACAGCTAGCACTAAAGTCTTAGAAGAGCGAATCAATGGGGGGGAGGGGGGGCGGCGAAAAATGAAATTATTATTATCAGAGTTCGACTAAAAAAATCTTGATTACATTACACAGCACATAAACAAGGTCTGTGCTTGCAGATACTGGGTTTTGTCCGCTAAAACAACTGTACAGTGACTTGATCACACTAAGAGAGTACAAGGCAAACACTGGAGATGGTAAATGTGCGCACTTAAACAATGTTTAAATGCATACTGTGCACACAAACACCTACTGGCACCATAACCTGACTGAGCCTGTATAAGACTTTGACTCGACGTGAATAAGTCAAAATACTATCCCATTTAAACCATGGGAGAACCAGTTGCACCATTAACACCCATTGGATTCTCTACCAATAACCAACTAGGTTTATCACTGTATATAATTATATATGAATCATGCACACTCATCTGTATTGTATCTATAGTACTTGATGCATGCATCCCTTACTGCATGGCATTCACTGATTCAATGTTGATCTCTGCAGACTTTATTACTTAATCTACCTTCGATTATATGAGTGAGAAAAAAGATCAGTACTATACTAGTAGAAACTTGATCCAATGTAAACGCACTATCAAGACACGGGAACAAGAACACATCCTAAAGTCAAGTCATAAAAAATAAACACATTAGAAATGCCTGTTTACAACACTCTAACTATAAATCCTATAAGAGGTATTATTATTTACAAAATTCTGAACAAGTTAACTAATATGATTTTAAACATGGCTTCTGCGGAACACGAAGTAATAATAAAGGTAAAAGTAGATTCCCACGACCGATTAGTCTTTAAATTGTGTATTTTTGTCAACGGTTTGCTTCTGCGCTCTTTTAAATAAGGGTTAAATGTCTTATAGTTACAAGTTAAGAGTGATGGGGGAAATGATGGGTCAGTATACGGGGATGGTGGTCCTGTCGACGACCAGCGGGATTAATGTTGATAACCAGCTTTTAAAAGTCACTCTCTGAAATTCTCATTTTAGTCTATTATGATGTGGTTGAGCACAATGTAAAGACATCTGTAATATTAAAAAAAAACTTTGAACGCATCACATTTCTTTTAAAGCATGATCTCGAGCACTTGAGGCACAAATAGTGCAAGAAATTTGTTTCCAGCGGCCATTTTCACGTGGAGCACGAACCAAGCGGAAGTTCTTACTTGCGCATGAATTATATTACTTCCGCTTCCAGTCCCAGAAATTGTATCTCGTGATGGGAAATCACTGTCTTATTTTGTATAATTTCGATTTCGATCACAATGAGAGGTATTTGATGACACAAGGGATGCATGTTTGCTGAATTTCATCTGAATGATGTAAGTATATAAAGCTATACTTCACGTATGGGCCAGTTTTTAGGCGTCTGCGATGGCAACAAAAGTCGTCTGCATCCGAAAAATGTAAACATCAAAAGTTACAGCTGCAAGGGTAAAATAAGCAACAGATGAATGATCTTAACTTTCATAATGTTGAGTGCTTTTGCGAGGGAGAAAGACGACTGGGATTTAATCGCTCAGATAATTAAAGTAAATCTTGGTGTAATACATGTCTTGTCAACATCACAATTTTTCTCATACAAGTTGCAGAAAATTAACGTTTGCTTGTGTACAGTTTTTCTTTTTCTGGATTAAACGGAGGTTTTCTTTAAACGACACCATTCGGTGCATTATATGCATAGCTTCACTTAATTTATGACATGTATAAAATTGACAACACCTTTGTAGAAGTGTTGACCATACAGTTTCTATTACACTTATTTACAAAAATACATAACATGACAATTACAGTTAGGCCCCTGCATTTTGTTAATATCAGAAGTTCACTGCATGTACAGTTCCACATTTGTCATACTACAGAAACAAGGCAGGGTCAATGCTGATAGCCAAACTTGCCTTGACGGTCACTGTTAGTGTTACATGTACCGTAGTGGTCCACTGGTCATAGCAAACACCTTAATTTACTCCCATTTATGTTTACTTAAATACACATGTGTATATGTAACAACCCCTTAAAAGATGTCAACTTGTGTATAACACTAGCTTTTTGTTGATGGAGATGGGTTGAATGTTGTATGGTTATTTTCTAGATACATCGCCTCTCATTTTCTGGCTTATTTTGAAAAGGTATGTGAGAGATAGATAAGTAGACAGGTGATGGACACCCCTCCCCCAATCTATAGATTTATTTGATCCTCTCCGTATTTAGACAAACCCACTCGACCAATTACCACCAATACCTTTATTACCTATCCATTTTAGTTCCACTCCAGAAATCATTCAAGCTACGTTTTTTGATCAGCTACCAACCTGCGATTATTAAGCCAGATTCCCCACCCAACCTAAATTATTAATGCTGTCATTGACTTCTTTAAACAAAATTATTATATTACGTTTTAAAATGAACCAAGACGAATTACTTCTTCTAAGCGATATCTGTGCTGTAGAGAACAAAGACTTAGACTCAAAAAAACAGCGTCTTCTCTCTGTAGTTGTGTCCGGCAAATCAAAAGCTTTTCTTGGTAAACAATACATGACAGAAGACATAGAATCCCTTACTGCTGATGAGCTAATTAAACTACATTCTAAATATGAAAATCACATTGCTTCACTAATGACACGTGATTTGAGTCGATCTCTTGTCTGCCTATATACAAAAGCTGTAAGTCACTTCCTACCTGTTGATAGTGAAAACCTTTCACACGACCTTGAAAGTAATCCCATAGTTTCAAGTTCAATAGGCAAATTAGCATGCCTTATGTTTTACAAGTTTGGGAATTACCTTGCACCTGCTGTAACCTTACTTGTTACTAGTAGTCATATTGATTTTTCTAAAATAAATTTTAAATTAGAAGAAAATGGACGAGACGACTCCACAACAGAGCCATGTCTTGACACAGGTTCAAACAGTGACTAAGACTAAAAGCCCAGGTAGAATAGAGGCTGGAAAAAGATTAGCTGAATATAACAGACAAAAGAAATTACAGCTTCAAGCATTAACAGAAAAGACTGACACACCATCAACAGCACCAGTGTCACTACCGTCACACCCCCCACAAAGTGAGAGACAAACAACTAAACCTAAAACTACAAAATATATAGTTGCTGGATTTGTTGTCGGATTTGGTTACGTAGGTTACCAATTATATAAAAAATACAAACCAAACACTCAAACAGTGTCCAAAAAATCAAACACTCCAAAAACAAAAGAAGTAGTCGCCACATTACCAGCAGTTCCAAAACCTTTGGACCCATTTTACATGCAGTAAATAAATTTATTATTTTAATTTTTATGGTATAAGAAAATGAGCGACACAAAGAACATAATTAACCTTGTCTATCACTCCGCTGTAATAAGTGGACTAGCAGTAGCATATTCTATGCTGGGAAAAAGTCTTCTCAAAATGAAATCAGCAGACCTTAGTAAATTAGACTTTGAAGACAGTGCTAAGCTAGTAGTTGTTATAACAGCATCGATTGCAACAAAAGATTTTCTAGTCAAGCAAGGAATTATTCCAGAAAATATTTCTATGTAAATAAAAGTATGGCAACAATAGCTGTCATGATTGGTGGTGCAGTTATTAACGCATTAGCTTTCAGTGGGTCAAACTATTTCTTTTCAAAAGTGAGTAAAGAAGAATCAGCAGAAGAAATGAAGCGCCACAATGAGGCATCTGAAAAACTAGCTCAAGCCCAACAAGATTATGAGAAGCAAAGAATTGAGAAACTTGATTTTATTAATGAAAAACTAAAACTTGAGGGTCACGCACAGCATACATTTTCAAATGTTGATGACGCGATCAAAGAATACTATCTTGTAACTGGTGAAGACATGTCTATTCCACAACCAAAACTTAGTGACTACTACCAACCAAGCCCAGAACAAAGAAATGGAGAAATAATATTTGTTTTAGTAGGAATGACATTAGTATATTTTACAGGAGTTTATATTGCTAGAAAAAATGGTAGACGCTAAACTATCAAAAATATATTACTCCCCAATTGGCTACTGGAAAGGTAATACTGCAGTAGAAAAATTACATGCTGCTGTGGGTGGAGATGTCAACCAAATAAAACAGTGGCTCAAAAAACAGGCAATTTGGCAAATATATCTTCCTGCTCCAAGAAAAATAACAAGGCCTCATTTTGAAAACACTATCCCTAATGACACACACCAAATGGACCTCCTGTTTCTTCCGCATGACACAATAAAAAAGAAACGATACAAGTATGCATTAACTGTTGTTGACATAGCTTCAAGGTATAAGGATGCAGAACCCATAACTGACAAAAAAGCTGTAACAGTGGCCACTGCATTATCAAAAATATATAGTCGAGGTCCTTTAAAATACCCTAGGCTTGCGCAGGTTGATGATGGGAGTGAATTTAAAGGCGCTGTTAATCAGTTATTTGCAAAGCATGGAGTGCTAGTGCGGCGAGGCATACCGGGCTTGCATAGATCACAGGCTATTGTAAAACTTTAACAAGCAATTATCGGAGAGACTTTTTAGCTATCAGTATTCTAAGGAACTCATGCATGACACACGTAACACTGAGTGGGTTAAAAGATTACCATCTGTAATAAAAGCAATGAATAATGAGGGTCACCCTAAACCTGTTGATGCTATTAAATTGAAAACAATACCGTCAGAAATAAAAGCAACAACACCTCCAGATACTAGCTTGTTTACAAAACAGGTGAGATATTTGTATCAACCCGGTGAAGCTGAGAATGACGTTAGACGTAGGGCAACTGATCCAATTTGGTCTACATCTGTTCATAATATAAAAAAAATAGTTCCTTCAGCTAATGCAACAATATATTATCTGTATGAGCCTGCACCAAAGAGGGCATTTGTTAGAGAAGAATTACAGATTATTCCCACAGATACTGTTACTCACTTTTAACAATTTCAATTCATCAATTAGTTCATCAAACAGTTCATCAGCTATTTTTTCAGATAACTTGAGCCTGTAATGACCTGGTGCATAAGCTTTTTCCTTAGTGTGAAACACTCTTTTTGTATCCCCAACTGCTAGAGACTTTTTATATGTTTGAATCATTTCAATATTATGTTTGTTTGATCTTAGTGTCTTGTTTGGATAATCAGGCATTAATGCACCATCTAACACTTGCTTGTAATGTTCATGTCGAATGTCTTTATTTTTTATTGCTGTTTTCTTGATACCTTTGGCTTTCGACTGACTACCTTTCTGGTGCAGTATTGAATACATTTTTGACCTCAGTCCAACGTACTCAACTATTGGCACACCATTCAGTTCATCTTTAAACTTACCAGGCACTTTCTTGTTTTGTGTGCTAAACAATGGGTGATCTTTAGGATAATCAGACGTGTCATACATGTGTAACTCTGTTTTCATGTCTTCATAAAAGTCTTCAGTAGGCACATCAATGATCATAGAGTCAGTGTCAGTGTATAGCAGACGACACTCAGGATACTTTGGTTTAAAGTAATCATAATAAAATTCAAGCATTAATAATTTTGACAACTCCAGAATAGCCATACCTATAAATACTGGCTTATCCAGTTTAACAATCTTTTTTTTGAGTGACACTGCATACAATGATGAATGAAATTCTTTATACCCTGTGTACTGAGGCTTACTTGTAAGTTTAATTGCACCCGATTCAGTTGTGACCAGTCTCACATCTTTGCGGTGATGAGGATTTTCCATAGTCTTACCAAAACAAGCATTGTTCATAAGCTTAAAGAAGTCTTTGTCAAATGCAGTGTTGCCGTCTCTCGCACGAAGGGTTGTGTTTTTCATTATGTAATCTTTCATAAAAGCACTCTGATCAAATTGAATACCTCTGTGAACTTTCTTTAGTACTAACCCATGTCTGATGTAAAACTGTAACAAGCGATAGTGACAAACGTAATTGAATTTGTCGTTCAAATTTGGTACAAGTTTGGTGTCTTCTTTTTTCCCCGTCATACTTATTTTCTCAACTGCTAATGGATAATCATTATGGTAATCGTGTAGGTGGTGTGGATACTCAAGGTCGACTTCAAAGATCCAACCCTTTTCATCATTTTGACCTCGATCCATAATATATTTTGTTAATTTTTTTATACCATACTGTGACAAATCATACTAACAAAAGTTTTTTAATGGCAACATTTCACACATTGCAAATCCATACAAATTATTAGCATCTAAGTACGTAATAAATGACCTTGACATTGAGGGGTCAAAGTCGTCAAGATATTTATTATTTGCCTTTGCATAATTGTTTGCTGCTAGACTAATTCCTCCCCTCAATCCACGTTCCACCATTTCACCCATCGTACGATCAGACAACAGGTCTATAAATATCTTACTGGATTTCAAAAATGCATCCCATGTCATGCCAGGACTATTTATGTAACAAGCAGGGTCAAGCTTGTAGTGTAATAGACCCTTTTCACGGTAACTTTCAAATACGTCTGCTAGCAAGCAAACATCGGCCTTTAAGTATTGGTCATGGTAGTCACCAATAGTTTTGCACCCTAGTTTTTCCCATGCATTAAGTGCGTGTTGGTATTCAGAGTCAGAAATACCTTTTCCAGTTAGTGTAGAATAAAATTTCTCTTTTGGTGGCAGTCTTGTTTCCTCAAACACAACCCACTCACTGATGTACTCATACGGATACACACCTTTCTTAATCAAGTCTGGTTCAAAATATTTACTCGTTATTGGATACTCAGTCAGTCCTTCTGCCAGACTAGCAAGACCTAAAGACAAATGTTGCATGGAGTCATAAAATGCTAATTTATCTAACCTAAAAGTCAAGTATTTCTCAGTTGTCTGGGCAATACAACTAATTTTTTTGTACGACTCGTCTACAGCCTGCATGATAATGTGTGAATCATATCCCTTCAGATTGTGAAAAAAGATTGGTAACTTGTATGTCTTAGGATCTATTTTTAATAACAAGTTACAATTATTATGTGCAGCTCCTCTGTAACGCCCAGTTATGTGATCATGGTCACGAACTTTATCACCCCCTAAAGGTTGTTCACAAATCCAACACATCTCAGCTGTATCAAAATTATGTTTGTCTTCTTCTGTCATAACCAAAGTCTTTTGACAATTTTTCAAATAATCAAATACCTTGTTATACAGTTGTCTCATTTCTGACAAAAACATAGCTGATGCATTTTTTTCCCCTGTAAATAACAGGTTCTGAATGCTGACCGTCTGACATAACAAAAATATACCCGAAAGAACACACTACTTGATCACTCAACTTTATTGTCTTTGGTAATGAATCTGGAACAGGGCCATCATACAGAACAACCAGTGATTCAAAATCAGCATACACTACAAACGGTAGCTTTTGCTGATTTTTATAGTTACAAAAATGTACTTTAGTACCAGGCTCTGGATACTTAAGTACTGTTTGTACGTCATCAACAGACCTACAATTTAAAACATGTTTATTTGCTACTGCAATAGAAGAAAACCTTTGTAAACATTTTTTACAAAATTCCTGTTTACCATCATGTTTTGTTGTATGATGAATTAGTCTTGACATACTTCTGATAATTGTGTAGTGAAAGTTATCACCAGAGCTTATTAGTAACATGTCAACATGCTTATCTTCTGACTGTCCGTAGGTTGGGGCAATTGGTGACACTCTAATTGGTTGTAACTTGTTCTCAGAGTCATTATCCCATATATACACGTTTACAGATATACCAGGATTTAGGTTTTCAAACAAGTCTATGTCCTCCACCTTAACAGGGAACTCAATGCCACTGAAGTTTAGTTCATTTACAAATTTGGTATAGTTAGATACACGATCAGGTTTTGTTTTTATAAAATGCAGTTTGGCAAGCACACACCACATAAAACATAAATTATCATTGTTTTGAATATTGACGACAGCCTTTTTGTTTGCAACCTCTGTTGGTAGTGGTATCCATGATTTGCCTAAAATAGGATGATATCTTGACTGCTTTAGTTGAAGTTCAAGTACATAACCTTCATGCCAACCAGATCCACTTATTTTTGCCCTATCAATTGCTTCAAGGAAGTCAGGCAACAATCTTTCTCTAAACACTCTTTCTAATTCTCTTCTCGAATTAACTGTGTGTTGTCTCGTTGAAATATATGAAATAATAACTTGTCCAGATTCCCTTCTAAATTCTATTTTCGCAACAATCTGAATCTTTATACTACCAGAAAGAAGATTTTCTTGTATTACGGCAAAAGATCTTTGTATCGATTCATATACATTAAAATAATTAGATATAGGTAAGTCAATTGTGTGAAACACGTTTCTTAATCTTTGATGGTTGTCCATCTTTTTTATTTGTCCGACAAAAAAATAAATAGAAAATTATATAATGAAAATGGCACTTTATTGACTAAAATCTATATAATAGACAAAATTAATCACCAACTAATAAGCCACTTCATTGATATGTCTTCTGTTGTATCATGTTCAAGCTTTTGCATGTGTAATATCGTTTTACTGACAGTAATAAATTTAACATTTTTATTTTCTTTTTTTATTTGATAGTATATGTTTAAACACATAATCTTAAACCAGTCAGATTTAGCATCATAAACTAAAAAATTTGCTGTCCTATTATTATAAAGTGGAAAAGTATTAGAATATCCAAGATAAAAACTATATGTCATGTACATCTTCATCGGTGATGGGAGTTCTGAAAAAGGGCGTCTAACTTGTGTTTTTAAGTCACTAATAAGCATAAAATCCCTGAAACTCGATGTAATATCCATGAATTTACCAATAGGCCAATTTTGATCCTCTTGTCCGTCCATCATTTTTTATAGACAAACCAAAAAGATAAATTAATTTACTAACCCATACCCAGTGGGCTGATCTGTCTTTAAAATAAGCTTTAGATGTTTAGTTGATTTCAGTTTATTTTTCACATCATCACGTTCATGCTTATTTGATATGACATCGTTTTCTCTGAGACAGTCTTCAAAGCTGTCACGATCCTTACAGTAAAACAAACAGATAAACTTTAACTGCTCACGAAAATCTTTTAGTACAGCATTATATTTTTGAGTGAGAATCCAAACACTGATGTTTGCGTGTCTACCACTGAAGGCAAGTTCTGCTAATATGTTTCTTTTTTTGACAATATCCTTTTCTGCTGAGCAGTCATCAACAATAAACAACGTTGGCTGTCCTTCAAATTGCTTGTAAAAATATAGCAGGTAGTCATTCAGTTTTTTCTCAGGATCAATTAAGTAAATGTTATGATCAGTCCAAATAAAAAAAACGGTTGTGATAAGCTTTGTTGTGTTTTATTGTTGGACAAAATATTACAATGTTTTCAAAATGGTGTATGTATCTTGTTTGTAATAAGTCAAGTACAAATTCAGTTTTACCACACCCTGTCGCACCACAAAATAAGCCACAGTGTGGGTCAAGGGTCATTAGGTTCATTTTAATACACAATATAATTTTAATATATGTGTCCACTCAGTCTGCTTTCTGCAATATTGAGTTGTGCGTCATAAATTAGATACAAATATATGTTTATGGCTGCAGCAGTTTCAACCTTCTTTTGTATCTGAATTGTTATTCCATCACTACCATTCTCAACAGTTCGTCCTGACCCATGAAGATAGTCATCATCTGTACTACGAAGGTCTAACCACAGTGCATACTTGTTTGTCAGGTATTGACCAATCCTAACGTCATACAGATGTAGATCTTTGCACGCAATGTTTGCTGGTTTATCTCTAATCCTTCCACCCGCAAAATACTTTGTGATCTCATCATAGTGTTGATAAGGCAGCATTCCAGACGCGTACACTTGATTAGGACGGCCTTCGATTGTACAGGACAAATGTGTAATCTTAGGATTGTAGAATTTTTCTGAATCCCGTTTGTATGGACTCACAGGTTCAACAAACAACATAAGAATACCTTTCAATGACCTGGCAGGCGTGTTCAAGTTTATGTTCTACATTGGGTCGCTTTTGTCTTTGGGTATTAAACTATGTCTAATCACCCTGTCATAATAAATTGGTAGTCTTGACTGATACTGATTTTGAATGAGTCTGGCTAGTTCAGTATGTGTGACAATTTCGTATTCCAAGGAAATGTTAGAGATCTTGTATGTTGCATCTGTGGCAGATGATTTAATAACTTTGGAGTAGTCATTGAAGGTTAGTTCAAAACTCAGACGGTCATTCAGTGCTCCTTGATAATAAGGCAGATGAGCTGTTAGGATTTCAAACTCAAGTGGAATGTAGAATCTGGATCCATATGTTTCGGCCATTATAACATCCATGGCTGTATTAGTTACTTTATCTCCGGCGTCGATTCGAAGTTTACCAACATTATCAGAATGTATGCCTTGGTAAATACGGTCTTCTCGTTCTTCTCTTGTTAGCCAAAGGTCTTTGTAACAGTAGAATACATCTGAGTCATCAAGACTAAACACTTCCTGTCCTTCAAGTTTTACTTTAATAGTTCTAACAATTGCTCTGCCAAGATTGTTAACTAGTGTTCTGTTCACGTCTGCGTCTGATGATAGTTCAATATTAAAAGCAAGGCGTGCAGTGCCAGGAACAATAACGTCACTGGGTCCTAGGTTTGGAAACTTGACTGTAAGTGTTTGGTTCTGGTCTATGGTACTTGGATTGTTCGTGATGACTATTGTTTGTCGAATGCCCTTAACACCCAGGGGCTCACGTAGTTTTCTAAATGGGTCTAACTTTGATCCGTAAGACTGTGTCATTTTTATTATGCACAATAAAAAAATAATAAATTAATAAAACAATGGCAGCGGGAGGATTTAATCATGAAGATTTTGAAATGGATGACATGAATGACTATGATACCAGTATCACAGATATGTCTGGAATGGTAACTAGTAGTAGTAGTATGCATCATGAACTGTTAAAAGACAAAGTAAACTCATTTTATGACAGTGTTGGAGCGCACCCAGATGTAATAGATCCTAATCAGTTTGAATATGATAAAGGACACTTATTTGTAAATACTGTTGACAAAGGAAAAATACGATTGACTAACAAAAGAGACCCCAGTAGGTTTAAAGCTTTAAGTACAATCAGAGGTGAAGGAGGTGTTGGCGCCTTGCGTCAACTTGGTATTGGTGAAAGAAGGATACCACCTAGAGTTGCTAGCGCTCTAAATGATGCGCAATCAAAATTACCGACTGGGCAAGAGATTGATATGGCTGATAACACAAAACTACCAGAAATAGCAAACACGGTAAATCAAGAAACATCATTTATAAATGATGCTATAAAAACAATTAATGACCCTCCTTTACAAATAGGTGAATCTTCTTTTACATTGCGTGAGATAGCTGCGTTGGATAAAGCACTACAGTCAACAAGGGGTGAGATGGTAAATAATGTAGTCAAACTTAGTGAACTTGGTAAACAAATAGAAATGGAAAAAAAAAAACTTGATACAGCTGACAATGAAAATTATGACATTGAAATAAAAGAAAGAATACAGCGTAGATTAAAAGATTTGTATATAGAAAGAGATGCTAGGTTAGAATTAGTTGATAATGGTAGACAAAAACTGAAAACACAGGTCAACAGAATTAGAGAAACTATTCAAAAAATACTTAATGAAGACACTACTCTGTCTGAGAGATTAAAAACACTTTTTAGAGAACAGGGTATCACAATTGCAAGTTTAATTACAGCTCTGGGATTTATTATTAGTACTATTGTGTTGGCTGTAACGGGAGGACCAGGTAGTAGTCCAGCTCCACCTGCCCCTCCAACTCCATCGGACCCAAAAGATTTACAGTCGTGGGTAAAAAAACAGTTGTCTCATTTATCAGACTTGCTTAAAAAATTAGCTGTAAAAGCAGCAGGTGCTTTGCCAGGTATTATAGGTAGTGTTGTAAGTTGGCTGATTAGTACAGCGGCAAAGGCAGTAGGGTTTATGGCAGAACATGTGTGGGTCTTTTTGGTGACAGTAGGAGGGTTAATGGTGGGTTATTTAATGAAACAGGTAAAGAAGTAATACCCCTAATCCAGTGAGACCTATTACCAATGCTGTTCTCTCTGACTCATGGGTGTCAAGGATTGGTGTTGGTGTTGGTGTTGGGACCGGGGTTGTTATTGTCTGTACGGGTGATGACGTTACTGGTGCTGGTGTCATTAATGGTTTTAATGTCTGTACATGTGTGGTTGTGGCCCCCAAGTTTACAGATTGATTGAGACCGAGTTTTTGACCAACACCTGCAACAATGATTTCATTATTATAATTTGTTATTGTCCCCATTTGGAGTTGAAGGTCAGATGGTAACATGTATAACCCGATGCCAACTACAAAGTCAACTTTTGATCTGGCATATCTGAGAACGTCTTGGTAGCGTTGTATGCTTGATGGGAGATCAACTACTGAATTTACTGAATCTTCAAGATTAGCGAGAAACTGTTTTTGTGCTTCAAATTTACCACTTCCATTCAAAATGTTTGATTTTGTTAGTGATTGTACACCTAGTATACACCAGACATATGTTCTGATAGACTCATTGACGCGCTCGACTCCCGCTTGAGTAAATCCGTCACTCCTGTCCAAGACAAATGTGGTCCAGGCGTTAGACTGTTTCTGTTCTATTGAGCCTAACCAGACTTGTGATTTTGATGAGAATGAAGTGTAGGGAGGCCAGTAATCTTGAGGGTATTGTCTGTGACTCATAGCATAATACAATGTACCCATGCCTTTGTGATCATCAAGTTTTTGTGTAAAGTCATACTTTGTACTGATGTTAAACTCATTACAGATGCGTTCAAATGCTTTCATATCCATGGGATTATTAAACTGATTAAAACTGGATTCAGTTGGTAATGGTGTATGCAGTTCTGATAGTATTCTTCTAAGCTGGTAATACATGTGAAAACGATACACAGACCTAATCAGTTTGTTTGAGTGATTCAAATGGTCTGTGAATGAAACACCACAGCCTGTAGTTGAACACAGTATGGCAAAGTTAAGTTGGTTTTGAAACATCTGTAGTGGACTTGAGGACCACTTTCTTGCTGTAGCATCGTCTGTTATTGGAGGGTTTAGGTAATGATCAAAAGGGTTGGGTACTTTGACTTGAAATAAATCTTGTTCGCTTACAGCTATGTCGAGTTGATTTAGTTGAATTATTTTCTGTTCATAAGTAGGTGCAACATTGTATTTAGCATCCACATTAAATTGAAATGTGTTTGTTGTGGCAATGGTTGGTGATTTAAATTCCATTGTGCTTTTTTTATGTGATAATAAAAATGTTTATTACCTTAACAAATATTGACACAAGCAAACCAGTGTGGTTAACTAATGGGATTGATAATCGTGATGGTAACAAGGCTGTGGCTATCCATGAAATGTTTTATACAGTAAAGTGGTTTAATGTAACGGATAATACAAGTTTTTATATGAGTTATGTTAATGCTGGTAATAGTGGCTTGGACACTAATACACACTTTATACCATCTGGATATTATGACTTTTGTACTTTAGCTACATGGTTTCAAAATAATTTAAAAATTAAAGCAACTTTAAATCAGGCTAACTTGTTTGTTGAATTAGAAATTCCTACAGGCACTATACCTTTATTTTCAACTGAACTTGCATATTTACTTGGTTTAATAGACAGAAATACAATGCCTGTAAATTGGGTAATGGGTTTTACAGATAATGGTACTAGTGGATGGTATTATACACCAGTTGTAACTAAAATAACTGGAACATATCCTGTTCATTTGTCAGTACACACATTTCTAAATGTTTATTTAAAAGAACTAAACACGACTGAAAATGTACACAATGGAAAACCATCAACTTTGTTGAGATGCTTACCTACTGGAACTGCTCCGTATTGTGAAAGTGTAGTTGTTAGATTTCCTAATTTGCAGTTTAAGAAATTAGGTTCTAGTTTCTTTGAATCATTGTGCTTATCTGTAACTAATCAGGATGGTAAACCAGTTCTTATGCATGATTTTAGTGTTGTGTTAGAAATTAAATAATTTTATTTTTGTTTATAAAAAATGAGTGGTGGTCCAAAGCCGAGAATCATACCAGTTGCATGTCCAGTAACAGAGTTAAAAGATTTGGCAGACGTACAGGATTTTGAGAAGGAAGGGGAAATTGGAGAAATATATGGTTTTGAACTTGATTCAAATGGCATGTACAAAAGGAAAGTAATTGTTGACATGAAAGATGGTGAAAAACAGATTCCTAAACTTGGTCAGCTACGTGATGTTACTGTACCTACTCCACCTGTAAATAATGCGCCTTACAACTTAATACATGTGGGAAATAAGTGGGTGGTTTCACCTGTGCCTGCACCACCTCCAACAATTGACTGGGACATAAAGATTGAATTTATTAGTCCTTATGTATACACTGATGACGAAGGTGCCTTAGTGTTTAGGAAGGTTGTTAACTCGGGGCCGCTTATTGTAAGTCTTGTTCCAAGTTTTGCCCCAGACAACAATAGCAGAGAAAAACTGAAAGTTGAAAATTATGAGAGACGGAGATATCTTCTTACAACTAGAAAGGGTAGATCAGATACCACTGTTGTGTTTATGCCAGCAAGCTTAGTCGTGGCTAGAGAAGCGACAATAGTATTTGAAATTATCATGAAATCTGTTGCTACTGCTAAAGAGGCTCAAATTGCACAAGGAATTAAACTTACATGGAATGAAACAGTAACAGAATCATCAAAGGTCTTTATTGCCATTACAAAAAATAATGATGTTATTAATGTTTCAAGCAGTATTCCCACTGTCAAGGTGGTGGTTGACAAAACAACTTTTGTTCGTCTAACTTACATAAACCTTGAACACATTGATCTTGTTGCATTTTATTATGCCAGCAAATTGTATACTTTTGAAGAGTTGCAAAATGTAATTGCTGATTAAAAAAATATTTGTCAATAAAAAATGGTGAACTTGTATCCACAAATACCGACGCTTGAGCCGACTGAAACAAATGTGATGACTAAAACAACACTTGCGCCTGATCCGCATATGCTAATTGCTTCAGATAAAACATTACAGGCAGATGCATTCAGATTAAATAATATTACAGAAGCTTTGAAATATTTGGAAGGAGAAGAGGCTAAGTACTCACGGTGCAAAAGGAGGTATAAGTCAGTATTTAATTCTGTTCAAAACACTTCTATGGCTATTGGTGCAGTTTCAGCTTCATGTTCTGTAGGAGGTATAGCTCTGTTCGCCACAGGAATTGGGAGTTTGGCTGGAATAGCAATTGAGGCTATCAGCGTTGCTACATGTCTAACATGCTTTGGTTTGGAGGCCTTGAACAAGAGGTTTCACACAAAATTAGAAAAACATGAAGCATTGAGTACTTTGGCGGGTGCAAAGCTGAGTAGTATAAAACTTATTATCAGTAAGGCATTGAATGATAATTTTATTGATGACGAAGAATTTAAGCGGGTCCAGGATGATTTAAATAATTACAAGAAACAGAAGTCTGAAATACAAAATAAAATGAGTAGTCAATCTCCCGTAAATATTGAAGAACTGAAAGCTAGTTTTTTAGAGATGGGGAAAAGGATCGGTGTTCAGGAAACCACAGAAAAACTACACAATCTTTTAAACAAATAAAAATCAGATTTGGTAATCGTTTATTAATGTCATACACTTCACAGAAAAATGACATGTCGCCTAACTATTTAACCCCATCAGCACCACCACCACCTGACTATTACTAAAAAAAAAAGTTTTCTTGTTGTCCTTGTAACTTGGGAAATCTGTCCGAGTATCTTGTTGACTTGCATCAAGAACTTACAAGATCTTATGTTAAGACACTTATAAGAACTTGTTTTAAGTCACTTATAATTACTTACGCCAACTAACTTCAAAGGTACTTACAAAGTTACTTGCTGGTTTATAAATTACCTGATTAAGTACTTGTAATTTACTTAGAAACATCTAGACAGTAACATAGACAGTAACTTGTTAATTTTACCCATGACTTGAACACCAGAAAATAATCTAGACTCAGTAACAACATGGGAGAGAATTTGCTCTGTTCAGTATCAGCATAAGAAATAATAACAGATTATTTCCCTTTGTTCAGTAAAAGGGAAGGAATCACCACCTGTTCAGTAACAAAATTTTAGATTACTTCCCTTTGTTGAATATAAGTTTATACAAGGGAAGTAATTTTGAGAAAATTTTGGTAAGACAAAAAGTTACTTCCCTTGCTTTATTAAATTATGTTTTAATTTTTGACTAAAATATATATTTTTTCATAAAAAATAAAAGGCAAGATGTGTCAATAATTATGATAGATAATAGTATAAAGATGTTATTATTTGATTTTTGTTTTAAAATGTGTGATTATTGTTGTCTTTTAATACAAATATAATTTTTTTGGTATTACTTTTTTGCTTCACTAGCTTAATTTTTTTAGGAGAATGTAGGGTTATATAAATGAAAATGTTTCTATTCATTGTGGGTCCGTGAGTGGTCCAGTGGCCTAGGAAACAAACAAGGGAGTTATTTGTGCACAAAAACCCGGGTTGTAACTCCCTTGCTTGTTCCAAACACCTCTGGGACATCTCCACACTTTCGTTTCGGGCAGCCGAGTTGAGGAGTCGGTAGATTCCCGTCTGGGGTGGGCGGAACAAACCAAAACCTAGGCCACACCAAAAGCTCTCACAGGGAAGGCGAATTGTGCACTTGAACCTGGGTTATAGCTGACTCTGTGAGAGCAACTGGAAAAAGACCATGAGCGGACTTTTACCATTTTTTGGTTCCAGTGTCATTGACCTCGTGACCTTTGACCTTGACCTGACCTTTTGACTTGCCTGAGACAATTACAGACAAAAGACGCTGTTTTTTCGAGTCCAAGTCTTTGTTTTCTACAGTATTGATATCGTTTAGAAGAAGTAATTCGTCTTGATTCATTTTATAATATAATATAATAATTTTGCTTAAAGAAGTCAATGACAGCATTAATAATTTAGGTTGGGTGGGGAATCTGGCTTAATAATCGCAGGTTGGTAGCTGATCAAAAAACGTAGCTTGAATGATTTCTGGAGTGGAACTAAAATGGATAGGTAATAAAGGTATTGGTGGTAATTGGTCGAGTGGGTTTGTCTAAATACGGAGAGGATCAAATAAATCTATAGATTGGGGGAGGGGTGTCCATCACCTGTCTACTTATCTATCTCTATGTGAAGTCCTCATATTTACATAGTTCCTAAATCATGTATTTATGAGCATGAATGAAGGAAAGGGACAATACTTTGACCCTCTATTTCACCTGAGTTACATCTATAATCCACTATCATCTATAAGCAGATGTTTATATCTGTCACAAACATTTGAAACAACTCCAATTCATGAAGTTAAAATCACCGCCTTGGACATTACATTTATTTATTGCATCATGAAAAAAAAATGCAGTTTTTCTATACTCTGATGAAAAACAGATTTTGTGCAGAAAGGTATGTGGCCATTTGACCAGTACACATGTGTGTATTGTACATATGATTACTTTCTTTATTTCAGTTGATATAATATAAGAGAGGTGTAAAACAGCCAATGGATCACAGCAGTGGGATACATGAAGAACCAAAGAGCAAGTCTCACAATTATGCCACAAAAGTTGATGATGGAGTTAATGCAAGAAAGAACATTTCAGAGAATGGACTTGCTGAGGTGGAAGGTCACAATGGAGATATCTGTCATGTGGAGAGCAGTTGCAAAGATGTAGTAGAGATGCTTGCCCAAGAGAGTGGAGGTGACTGTGATAGAGCTGTGTCAAATGGTGAGATATTCTCCCCAGATCTTTCAGAGAATGTTGTTACTGTCATAAGTTCTCAGGTAAAACTGGAAGATGCAAAGAACAAAGATGACCATGGAAGCTGTGATGACTATGACACTCACTCAGATTCTATTGAAACTCTAGAAGAAGATAGTCCTCATGATGATTCGCAGGCCAAGATTTGTGACACCATGTTGCAGCAGATCCGATTAACCAACAACAGCACAGGAGGGAAAGCACATGATGCTGAACATGGTAAAGAATACCTAGTTACTGGTGGTGACAGACTGGGCGATGACAATACGTCCACTGACAGCCATGAGGTTATCACGGACACAGGTCCACCTGTCAGTACAGCCCCTACTCGTCCGGAGAGCCTGTCTTTACCACGATCACTTCAGTACATTGAGCGCCATTGCAGTACAAGTGACAGACAGGAGTCATCAGCATCTGTGACCCAACCATCCAGTAAGACTGAAGGTTCCAGGCACCAGCGGACGCGCAGTGAGGCCATTGACATTCAGGGAATGAGAGTTCGCGGGGATCTAGGCTATGGGGATGACATCATGTCCAGGAGCCTCCCCCATGGCACCATCATGCGCAAAGGTGACCTGATTGAGTTTGTGGCGGATGACTTACAGGAGAAGATCAAGAGGAGCAGTCCCATGTCAAGAACAGGTGGGTAAAATTACTCCCTTTTGCATGCAGGCACCAGGACTCTTTACAAGTACTGGTGGCTGCAAGCAAAAGGGGTAAAAATGTTTGTTCATGGAATAGGTGCAAAATTGAACTGTTTTCACAAGATTAGGATTTCTAAATTACTATTTCAATATTTTAAGTCAAAGGGAAAACAGAGGTCTTTGATAATAAGGCCTATCTGTCAGAAAGGTCAGTCACACATCAGTGAAGTAATGTAAATTGCAATGCACATGAGCCATTCCTTTGCCATTCTTGTTTTGTTGATTTCAGATTCGGGTAGCATAAGCAGCCGAAGGTCCAGTGAGCGGAGTATTGCCAGTACTTCAAGTGCCACCTCTGCCTCCACCTCCATGGCAACTTCTTCCGGCCTTTCAAGGTCACCCAGCAGTCTCCTCACCCAGAGTCCCGATGCGGCTCCACCCATTGACCCTGCTGCCATAATCGAACTGGAGATGAGTGCCAGAAAAGTAGCAGACAGTGTGGATCTCATGATGGGAAACATTCGTTCAAATTTGCACAAGGTACAATACAACTGACACTTGTAAAAGTTAGTATACTAAATGTTTATCATTTTATTTAGCAGAGGAGTGTTTTGACAGCATGAATGTACTGTCATTTTTGTCTACCGTATTAAAAAAATACGGTAGGTAGACTTTGAAATGGGGCTGGTCGGAGCACATTCCGGAGCATGCACATGATGTTTTTGGCGTGCGGGGTAAAAATTCTGGCAAAGAAGTAACAAGATAAAAGTGGCGTCATGTCTAGCTACGCAAACCTTGCTAGAGAACGTATTTTTGGCGCCAATGCCATATGCGTGTGTGTGTGTGTTTATGTGACAGCGACTAGAGCCCGCTTTTGAGGACGGACAAGGTTGAAATTTTAGGACAGATTTGTTCATTTTACCTTCACTGCAATGTTGGTCTCATTTTTTATCTCGCGCAATGAAATACAGCTTCTGTAAGCTAAAAATGACTGCACTAGATGACTTTTGTCTGCTGTCAACTATTCCAATAGAAAATAGGCCCATTTTTACAAACCTTAGCCAAGTTTTGGCACAATTTCATTTACATTCACAAGATTGAACATAACTTTACACCTTCACAACAAATATTTTTGGTCTCACAAGGGCAAATCACAAACTCTTGGGAAAAAATAAGTATGCATACCGATCCCACTAACAAGCACAGCCATTTATCAAACTAGTGATGTTTATGTGGTTTTTAAAAAGGGCTGTTGCAATTTTTCAAGTGTTTGTACATAACTTTACACCTTCTGACTTGCACACTGGAAAAATCTTAAGATTATTCAAGAAAAGCCTCTAAAGAATACACTATCATCGAGCCTGCTTTCACCTATAAGCAGTGTGCATACTGTTCTGTTAAAATTCCATTTGTTAGTCCATCTTAATCACATAAACAGTAGCAAGAAGACAAAAAACAGGATGCATGAACATAACTTTACACGGTTACATTCACACATTTGCCCTGTAACTTGACAAGTAGAATTATTTAGAAATTTGTTGATTGCCTGTAGTGTACAAAGAAGAATGACATTTGCACTAACAATAACATGATTTCATGACAAAAACATGAAATAGAAAGGTAAAAAATAATGAAATGGTGTGTTTGAACATAACATGACGACACAGGACCATTTTTTTAAAGCACAAAAGTAAAGGTGCTGAGTTATGAAATGCAGATTTGAAAACTATTTGTAATGATAAATATTAAGATACTGCATAATATAAAGGTTACTGCACAAATTTCAATGCACAACAGGAAATGCAATCATCGTTGCATGAACATAACATGACACGATGTAGAGTTATGTTCATGAGGAATAGCTGTTACATTATCTTTGTTTTGCAGTCACTAAAATTGTATAGGTTTCAAATTGATATTTTATAGATTTATCTGGTTATCTTACCTACTTTATTGCAAGATGGCCAAAGAAATGAAATTGGTGTTTGTTCGTAACTTTACACAGTGCATGTGATGTACTGATGGTGTAAAGTTATGTACAAACGAAAAACAAAGAAATGTTTATCCTAAAATGTGTCAAATGCTTTATTATTATAACAAAATTAAACAGCATCTTTTCGGCTGTTGGTAGTTTTTTTTAAAGTGATTCTTGTGATTTAGGTGATAAATGTTTACATCCCACAAAGTTGTGTCAAATTATGTTCACGAGGAAAAATTGTTAAGAGTATCAAATGTGTTGTGTACCAGCATGTGCATAACTATTTTTATGTGTTGGCATCATCTGCTGTATGATTTGCAACAAAATATACCCTTTAACAAAAATAATGTGCATACTGGTTTGAACATAACCTTTACATGCCAGCATGCAGAAGAAAATATAATAAAATTATTTCAACTGAATAAAATTAGGTATTTTGGGGCATATCAAGGTCTCGTCTAAATAAGTATAGTCCTACTATAGTTTTATTGCAGAATAAGGGAAAAGAAAACAATATATCTATAAAGTTTGCTGGACTGCTTGAACATAACAATTTACACCCAAAATTTGGACACATACTGTAAACCTCGTAAAGGGTTTCTTTCATCTATCACCCATGCATCCTCTTAAAAAAAATTGATACAAATCACTACATCAGTTGTCATCAGCAAAAACAACAGATTAGTAGAGATAAATGAGTGCCTAGACTGTTAGAACGTAACTCAAAATTTACACCATTCTGAGTATAAATCTTCAAAACTGGATCATTTGATTTTCCATGTAAGAACCACACACCTTTCATTATAAAAACAAAGTACATACTCTACCCTACATAATAACATATAAGTTTTAATTACCATTTTTAAAAAAAGTGTTATAGTAGTATGATATCTGCTGACAAAATTTACAACATGTGTTATGTTCAAGCAGGCGAATGGTGAATATTATGGTGAATTATGCAAAAGCAACTCACCCTAGAAAATCATCAACTCAATGGTGATTTAGTCCAAAATTGCAAACATCTTGTGACAGTGATTTTTCATAGTGCAGCATGCCTTCGAAAATCTGAGTTCCACGGAGCACGTGTAAAATGTGTCGCGCTTTGTTCTCAAGTTATAATTCGGATTTGGTCAAAAGAACTGTGATAATGTCCCAAATTCTCATGTGGTCACCCATAAATTATGTATCACTGGAAACCTTATCCATTTCCCTACAACATGATGTATGCCTTTGTTTTATCTGACTACTTCTGATAATTTTGTAGCAGGTTTTGTGAGGGAGGGTTTAGATTTTACCAATAGTCTTACTCTTGACCATATAGCTAGATAAAAGGGAGATATTGAATGAGTTCGTTAACCAGCATTGTACCTCTAGATCCTTTTGAGTGATAAATAAATATAAAAAAAAAAAAATTCACGTTTTGGGGATTAATTTCAGGAATTATATGGGTTAATCTTAAAACAATTGAATCTTTTTATGAAAAAAAATTCTTCTCATTAATAATCGCATGATTTTTTGTGTACGGTATTTACATAAGCCTACAGTTTGTCTCTGCTGTCGGGTATGGTTAGGTCAATTGTGACCTGTATGCCCTAGGTGTGAAAATCAGACAATTTTCTGCACCACTTTTTCGGAGTCATTTGTAAAACATAACTTTAATTTTTCTTTTACGAAAAAAGCTGAGTATCTTCTCATTAATACCCATACGATTTTTCATAAACATTGTTTGCATAAGCCTGCTGTTTGTCCCGGCCCTGGGGTGGGATTAGTTCAAAATTGTGACCTGTAACTGTAAGCCCTAGGCATGAAAATCAGCAAGAAAACTGCGAAGTTGATCCTCTGATACATCAAATGTTAGTAATGTGATTGACATATAACATCAGTCGAGTCGTCACTATGAACACGGCGTCGTGGGACTAATGATGCCGTGACGTGAAGCTTGAAGTGACGTCATTTCGCTGCTCGCGCTATTATTCTTCTTCAGAATAGCTATGCTACTCCAGACCACAGAGCCTACGAATGGCGGGAATTGCCGTATGTCCGTCTTTATTTTTGTGTGCCAGTGTGTGTGGATCAGAGGGTGGGTTAGAGTAGAAGGAGATGGATTCCTGTCACTACACGAGCCCACAGAATGTAGTCATGGCGGGAAGCACCGAGTGTCCGTCTTTATTTGTGTGTGTTGATCAGAGGTCGGCTTAGAGAGGAGGGAAATGGATCAGCATATTAAGCCTAAAAATATGAACAACTCTGAATGTTCCTAAAAGATAAAAGCATCTGAGCTGCAAACAATACCGTAGACTTTGTGATGAAATCCTCGTCTTCTTATCCTTGCTTTTCACAATCTTGCTTTTCACAAACATGCACTTACCTCTACTGTGTTTTGCCTTCACAAGGCAATCTTCATGAGGAAGGGCATATTACATTTTGGTGTTCTTGTCATGTTCTGGCAGAAAAGGCTTAAATTGTCCACTGATACTGATAGCACAAATGTGTGATCATTTGTTACAATGTCTACTGATAGCATGAATGTATGATCATTTGTAACTTACATTGTTTACTATTAGCAAAAGTGAATGTTCATTTGTTTAGATGTCTGCCATAACTGTGGGATGTTTGGAGGCATACAAGACATCTGTTGATATTACCTGTGATTCAGTGGATTCCAGCATCAAGGTATGTCTTATGTGCAGTAGTGTTTCTTTCCTTCTGAAGTCTTCTGTTTATGCCTTTTTGGGACAATTAAATGTTTGAAAACCCTAAATATTGAGTTTGCGTTAAGGTGCATCAGTCTTTGTTAATCTACAAGATTTTGCACTGTCATTGAAAGTTTTTATTTCTGGCTCACATGTGACAGCAAAAATGAGTATGTTCTGAGCTTCATTGTCCGTCTGTGTGTATTAAACTTTAAGTTGGCATTTTCTCGGAGACTATAATTATGATAATATAAATAATAATAATAATAATTTATATATATATTCGTCACTACCTTTGAACTGACTGTAGGATACTTTGTGGTGAGACCTTTCTATATAATTCTAAGCATAGTAATTTGAAAGACCCCTCTCAAGGGTCAAGGACTCGCAGGGTCAATATTGTAAATAGGTAAAAAATTGTCTCATTATTTTACAAAAAGGTTCCTTTTTCTCAAATTTTGTTTTCAGCTTCAAAATAAAGCCAAACTTTGGGATATGTACCCGATGCTAGGAGGACATTTCTATGCATAGTAATTTGGATGACACCCTCTAAAGGTCATGGGGCACAACAGGTTGGCAGTAGTGTGAAACATGCTTATTTGTGATAGAATTTTAGTTGTTATACTTACAGGCCTTTTGACAAACTTTTCAATCAAACTTGGCACAAAGTAAGTTGATGATGCAGTCTTGTCATGTATATAATTTATAAATACTCATTTGGTTGCGCCCCCCCCCCCCCCCCCCCCCCCCCCCCCTCTCTCTCCCTGTAGGCTACACTAAAATAGTCAACTCTCTAAATTTCCGTATATTGCCGCCTGCCCGTCTAGCAGAGTTTGTGCACATGCAAACAGTTGGCTGTAGGCTCGGTGAAAGCGCTGTTGTAACACTTGTAATGTCCGTTGCATACATTGTACATTATTGTTGATTCTACACAATGGTCAAGCATGTGTACACTTTATTTTGGGACTGACAGTCACCGAAATGTTGCTGATATATGGAAGTGAAAAAAGAAGACAAAAAATTCTCTCTCCGACATCTCTTTCGTAGAAAAATATTATGATCTTCACTTCAATCCAGTTGTGCTGTCAACTGCAGATTTGTTTGAAATCAGCAAAATACGACCATTTTCAAGCAGCTGTGTAAATGGGATAAATTAGTCACACACTTAGTGTCATTTGTATATTCACTGAGTAATAATTATGACCGCTCTGCTTAAGTTTTGAAAGAATATTTTAATAGTAAAACCAAGCAACAACTTATGCCTATGATTGGCTCACATGCAAAGCAAAAGTGAGTGTGTTTTGGGCCAGTGGTCGTCCATCTGTCGTCTGTCCGTCGGCCGTGGTAAACTTTAACTTTGGCATTTTCTCGTAGACTATTCAAGCCACATTCTTCAAACTTGGCCCAAGGATACTTTGTGGTAAGACCTTTCTAAATATACCAATTTGAGTGACCTCTCACAAAGGTCAAGGTCACAGGAGATCAGGAAATGGGTCAAAATTAGCTATATTTTGACATAATTTATTTTTTCTCAAATACTATTCACAACTACAAACCCAAACTTGGTACAAAGATACCTGATGGTAAGACCTTTCTATACGTACTAATTTGGTTGATCCCTCGGAAAGGTCAAGGGTCACAAGAGCTCAGGAAATAGGTGAAAAATAGCCATATTTTGACAAAAGATGTTTTTTCTCAAATACTATTCACAACTTCAAACCCAAACTTGGTACAGAGATACCTCATGGTAAGACCTAAGTCAAGGGTCACAAGGGCTCAGGAAATATGTCCGAAATAGCCATATTTTGACAAAAGATGTTTTTGGCTCATGTGCAAAGCAAAAGTGAGTATGTTTTGGGCCATTGGTCGTCCATCCGTCGTCTGTGGTAAACTTTAACATTGGCATTTTCTCAGAGCCTAATTAAGCACAGCCTAATTAAGCCAGATTCTTCAAACTTGGCCCAAGGATACTTTGTGACCTTTCTAAACAAACCAGTTTGAGTGGCCTCTCACAATGGTCAAGGGTCACGAAGGGCTCAGGAAATAGGTCTGAAATAGCCATATTTTGACAAAAGATGTTTTTTTCTGAAATACTATTCACAACTTTAAACCCAAACTTGCTACAGAGATACCTGATGGGAAGACCTTTATATGCATACTAATTTGGTTGATCCCTCAGAAAGGTCAAGGGTCACGAGAGCTCAGGAAATAGGTAAAAAAAATAGCCATATTTTGACAAAAGATGTTTTTTCTCAAATACTATTCACAACTTCAAACCCAAATTTGGTACAGCGATACCTGATGGTAAGACCTATCTATGCATACTAATTTGGATGACCCCTTGGAAAGGTCAAGGGTCACAAGAGGTGGGCAAATGTGTGTAAAATGCCGATTTTTTATAAAATTGTAGGTATTACCAACATTTCTGCAAATTTTTCAGCCAAAGTTGGTACAAAGATAGCTGATGATAAAACCTTCCTATGCATACTAATTTAGTCGACTCATCACGAAGGTCAAGGGTCACAGGAGGTCGACAGATGTATAAAAAATGCTTACATTTTCAGAAAACATGGATTTTGCTGCTGCAGAAGCTAGCCCTTGTCACAAAGGTCACACTTGAAAAATCGGTCATACACGTGAGCCATAATGGCTTTGCCTTTCTTGTTTCTCAAATACTATCAACTTAAAACCCAAATTTGGTACAGAGATACCTGATGGTAAGACCTATCAGTGCATACTAATTTGGATGACCCCTTGGAAAGGTCAAGGGTTACAAGAGGCTGGCAATGTGTGTAAAATGCTGATTTTTTTAATAAAATTGAAGGCATTCCCAAATTTAAAAAAAATTTTCAACCAAATTTGGTACAAAGATAGCTGATGATAAGACCTTCCTATGCGTACTAATTTAAACGACTCATCACAAAGGTCAAGGGTCACGGGGGGGTTGACAGATGTGTGAAAAATGCTTACATTTTCAGAAAACATTGATTTGCTTCTGCAGAAGCCAGCCCTCGTCACGAAGGTCACACATATGTAAATCGGTCATATATGTGAGCCATAATGGCTTTGTCTTTCTTGTTTTTCTTTTGTATCCGATTAGATCACATTGATTTACTTCTTTCCATATGGTATGGAATCCGTTTGCCCAGGAGTTTATGACCGGGATATCAGAAAAATTACACGCTACATTACAGTGTAAATTGTGCATGACATGTAAACTGTTATATTTGACAACTTTTTATCTTCATTTTCTCTTTATGTATTGAAGCTGGGTGATAACTCATTCAACCCTGACTCACCACAGATATACATTGATCAAGCATGATAGTTCAAGGGTGGTGGCAGAATAGCTTGGCACCCATAGGCGCCAAGCTATTCTAGCACCACCCTTGAAGTATCATGCTCAATCTGTCTCTAGAATTGTAATATATACAGTCCTTCAGAGGGCAACTTCCAAATTTGGGGATTTCGGTCCTGGGGCGGAATGTGTTAAAGTCGAGTGTGGCATTCATGAAGTGTACACTAATCAGTATATACATCAGCAATTCGTGAAGTAACGTAATGGAACTGCTACATATGCCACCAGTAGTTTCAGAAATTTCACGCTATGTACATGCAGAGATGAAAATTGTCAATATTCTAAAATTGAACAACACGTCAAGTCAATACATGTATATCTGTCTGCTTATTTTACACACTCACCGCCTATAGTAACTGTGAGAGTGGAATTGGCTGGCATGCGCAGAACGCCTCCAGCTGCTGCTGGCAGCTGCTATGCATTTTACTTTAGGGAAAGTCCCGAGTTAGGCATCATAGCTAGTGTCTTCGGCACTGTGGCCAAGTGTGTAATTATGTCTTGAAACTTGAACACTTGTTCATTTTGAGTTATCTATGACAAAAAGATCAAGGTCAAAGGTAAGAATTATGCAGATAATTCATGTACGTGAGCTATAAGAACTTGCAATTCTTATATTGTCTTATCTGTATGGCAAGCGTCTGTCTTTCAGTCAATGTATGCACTGATGGCCAAGTGCGAGGAGTTGAGCAAAACAATGGAGCCGGTGCACCAGATTGGAGCACAAATGTATCCTTTTATTCTGCAAGTAAGATTATAGCATCAACTCGTTCATGGCTAGCCGCATCCGGATGTGCGGCATAAGCCGTGCATCTGGCTGCAAATGAGTTAATCCTCCTGTCCCGACAGCTGCTGGTACGTTGTGCAGCAACAGTGGTTGCATGCACAGTGGAGTTATCACCAATCTTTGTGACCACATTAGTAAGGGTGGAGATTTAGATTGTTGGGTTACATCAGTTTATAATGTCGCACAGCTAAAATACAAGTTTTGACAAGCATTTATCTGTCAACCTGAGCAGGAGTGATTTCATTTGTGCACAGGGAAGCCAGTCATTATTTTATTAATTCATATATCGAAGATTCCTCAGATCTCAGTTCGACTGGGTGTCCTAGTCCCGAGCTGCTCACAGAGAGGTTGCGTCTGCTGCCCAACAAAACATTCTTTCGATACCATACCATAATACTTTATTGTCCCAGAGGGTAAATTTTGGCGCAGCCGTGCAACATAAACAGAGCCAAGAATAAAAAAAGATACATGTTCACATCATCCACAACACCCTCCCCCCCCCCCCTATTCGCTTTTACATACGCACACCTAAACTCACGTACATGATAAAACAAAGACTCAACAACTAAAGTGTACATGTGTAATTTAGTTACAGCATATGGCCATGGAAAGTATCACAGCTACATTAACTGATCAGCGAAGAAGGCTATGCATAAGACTAACATCACAAACCTCAACACGCGCCACACAACCACATGCACTCACCCAGTAGGCGAAGGTCCTTGGGCCCATGACGGCCACAATGGGTCCATGCATGGATGTGCGCAGGTCCACAGTGGCCGCCTTGGGCCTGAAGATGTTTTGCTACTGGGGCATGCACATACTCATGCCCGTACGCACAGGGCTGCATCATGTGAAAAATTCAGATTGTAAGGTCAGCTCAGCTCATTCTTTGTTATGTTCTACTTTTATTTATAGTTCCAAAATGCAGCAACATATTTGGATTCATCACCTGCAATGATGTGAAACTCAAAATCATGTCAGCCTCTGTTATGTTTACAATAGTGTCCATCTCCACTAATCACGAAAGGGTTAACCTTTTCATCCTGATACACTATTTCTTTAAATAAATTTGACTAGGATAGTTCAAGGGTGGTGCCAAAATACCTTGGCACCTAAGGCACCAAACTATTCTAGCTCCACCCTTGAACTATAATGGTTGATCTCTTTTGTAATCTGTAATGTAGTCTTCATAGGACAACACGCACATTGGTAATACAAATCAGCCTCAGGATGTAATGGGTTCAACTGCAAAGTAGTCATCCGTCGTGGGTGAAGACGGCATGCCTTTATCTCCCAGGTGATTTGAGATAATGTAGAGTCATTATACCCTAGAAAAAGAGGTGATTTGTATGATAAAATGATCATGGTAGCTGTGTATAGTGCACAACTGTATGAATTTTGCCTCAACTGCTCTCCAGAAAAGAAATCAAGCGGCTCTTGGACCTCTTTGAAGCACAGTTGTCGGAAAAGTCGTAGGCTGGGGCTGCTTGTACTTCATCCCCATCACTGCCAGTGGGTGCAGACCGTGTTTCTAAAATCTTTCTTTGTTCAGCGCTAACCCATTTAATCCCACGGATGCATTTTTTGAGGCGCTACATAGTGACTATGTACCAGATGTTGGAGATGGCTAGATCATGATAATTCAAAGGGTAGCGCCAGATGAGCTCGGTGCCTGCAGGCGCCGAGCTCATCCGGTGCTACCCTTCGAATTACCATGGTTGAGCCGCCTCCCGCTGTAGGGCGTTCGGGCTAAGTGGGTTAAAGAGCCACATCAGTCCAAGGGACATAAATACAAAGTGGTTTCAGCATTGGCATACATCTTCATGAGCCCTTGCAACTGCAGGGGCTCATGGGGATCTGCATCTCTGGCAGTTGGATCCTGTTCACTTTTTCTCAGCAGTGAAGGGGTTAACTCTTTTGAGACGTGCCGCATCCGGATTCGTGGCATAAAGCCGTGAATCCGGATGCGGCACATCCCGAAAGAGTCAACACTCTTGTGCATGCAGTGACTGGTACAGAGTACCAGTGGCCACATGCACAAGCGGGTTATGATGTTGCTAGTTTGATTGTTTATTTTGTTGCAATTGTCATTCCAAGTATTTTGAAGTTGCTGTAGAATGTTGTTTTTTTACTTTTTGATTGAGATCAAAATTGTTTTATGCATGTGTTAGCAATTTTACAAATTACATTGAAACATAGACTATTTAATAAGTGCTGAAAAATATCTCTGCTTGTATGGCTTTGACAAACTGCTTTCAGTAGTCCGATTCAAAGTTACTGGGCATGAGCTATTGTTGTACCAAACAAACACGCTGGGATAATCTGCCTGTTACACACACTATATATATTCAATTCAATTCAAAAACTTCATTGTGTCAGTCTGGCCGAATGATGATAACAGGCAGATGTGATTACGAGACCCGAATCGAAATGTCCGATTCATAAGACGATGACATTTGATTCGGGTCAAGTAATCACATCTGTCAGTTATCGGCACTATGTCAAGCAAAATGTTGTTCAATATAATTTATGTACCCAGTCCAAAACAAAACTCGTGTCATTCATTTTGCGGCCGATTGCTTCGCGCGTTGATTTCGCCTGACTATGAAGACATCCGTGCATTGTATAACCGTGTGTGTTGCTGAGTAAATTCTACTTGTAACTAGATCATGTATAATTGCGGGAAATGCCAGCAGGTTTGTTTATTTAGTTCTTTTCTCAGGTTGTCGATATCGCCAGCTATCTCGTCAATTTCACTAGTCAGTCCAGCAACTTGCATGTTTCTGGACGTCTTTTCTCCGTTCGTGTGTGTGTATAGATATAAATTTTGAGCATACATACTAAAAAGTATTTCATTACTACTACACATAAGGAAAAACGTTACATGTTTAGGACGTAACGTCTTTTGTCCACCACGAAGGTGATTTCAAAGATGGGGCACCGAAATAGGGTCTGAACAAATTTTGACACAAGCTGGATTCAAACCCGGGACTTTTCGGTCAAGAGACCAACACTTTACCACCGAGCCACCCAGCTCCCCACTACACATAAGGAGATTCTAAATGTTGCAGTGAGAGCATGTTTCCGTTTTGAAAATGCAAGTATCAAGATCGAGTCTTCTGGGTGCGCAAGGGATTTTGGGAAGGAAAGTAAACCGAGCAAATTCACGAATATTAATTTTCTTGTTATACAATATATCAATACATGTGTCAAAGAAGGGAAAAACTTTATGGAGTGGGTATATACATACATCGTCTTTCATTCTCTAGTTATCGTGATTGAATGGGTGATTCTGCCTTTTGAGCCCACAATTTTCGGGGGCCTCCCAAGAGTCTTTAAGATTTGTTTTTATGAGACAGAACGGGATAAAAATCTTTTTTTCGATTGGGTGCATTTCCACACGTTTAGAAAATAAACACAACTTAACAAATGGTAATGAAAATCAGCGATGTCGTCAGCAATGGAGAATGACACAGGCGCCCTCATGGTCTGTTTGGTATAACACCCATCCAAGCATGCATTACTTGTCTGAGATTCCAAATGGGTGTATTCCGATTGTGACATAATAAGCATCATCAGACATGAGACCAGGTTGAGATCAAATCCGAGGAAAGCAAAGAGTCTAGATGATAACTCTTCCATTTTGGAACAGTTTTTCAACATGTAAACATGCACCATAATTCAAAAAATTTTCTTAACGAATTTGCACTGATCTAAAAAATAACCTAAATGCAGGGAAAAAAATTTGGATTTCCGAAAAAATTTGGAAAAGTCTCATGTCTGCATCATGGAATTTTTGTCAACTATTTGGTAGACCAGCATGCAAATGGCTTGTGTCTCCGACTACCCCTGCCCACTCCATCGCAAACCTCACTACCCCGATGATGTGTTCATACAGCGTACACCCATCAGTCGCTTACTCTCTTCTCACACGCTTGTAATATTTGGATGTTCATGTTTGCGTCGCCTAAGCTGCACTGTTGCATTTCATTCATTTTCATCAGATAGATGTACCTTTATAATGGACTGTAACAGGAAAAGGAAGGCCAAACCCAATCGCTGTTGAGAGACTGAAAAGTTGTTGCTGCAGAAAGCAAACAAAATATGCACTGGTAGGTTAGCCCTTATCATTCAGAATACACCCGTGTGTGAAATAAGTTTGACTAAAATAATTCAAGGGTAGTGCCAGAATAGCTTGGCACCTCTAGGCGACAAGCTATTCTTGCACCACCCTTGACTAAAGCCACTGGTCTATATCCTTATCTGTACGTACTATAATGTAGCCTGCATATGGCAGTGTACAAATTTGAAGCTTTTAGCCTAAGATATGGGTTAGATTAGACAACCCATTTGACCCCATGGCCGCATTTCTCAAATTTTGGAGGTGTCGCCAAACAACTATGTATCAGTTGCAGGCAATGGATGGATCATGATGGTTCAAGGGTAGCGCCAGATAGCTTGGCGCATAATGGCACCAAGCTAATCTGGCATTACCCTTGAATGATCATGGTACATGCATCGCCTGCTGTAGGGCATTGGGGCTAAATGGGTTAAAGTGTTAACCCTCATGTGCATGCAGCCTTCAGTACTGTTCACAGTACCGGTGGATGCAGTCGCAATGTTGCATTGCACTTCATTATGCCTAATCTGTAGTTTTTAGCTGTTGTCTTCAAGCAAGTCTGTGCTGGTCATGCTACAGATTTCTAGTACTCTAATTAACCCTTATCATTCGGAATACACCAGTGTGTGAAATAAGTTTGACTAAAATAGTTAAAGGGTAGTGTCAGAATAGCTTGGCGCCAAGATGTTCTGGCGCAACCCTTGAACTAAAGCCATTGGTCTATATCCTTATCCGTAAGTACTATAATGTAGCTTGCATATGGCAGTGTACAAATTTGAAGCTTTTAGCCTCAGTATGACATGGGTTAATATGTACTGAAATGTTTACCTATAGATGCAGAGGACTTCGCTTGCAAACTAGCACATGTAACTGCTTAAAATACATGTGCATGCTGGTGTATTTGGTAAAAGTTTACAAACACGCATGTGAACCTCGAGTGTGTCATCAAATTATTATATGCTTTGAAGTCTCAGAGTTGGTACAATCCTGCTATATGTCCTGCTATGTGTCCAATTGTAAGAATAATATTCAGAGCATTTTTGGGGATGGGGGAGGGGGCGCTGCAGCGAGCATGCATTATATAGATGCATTCTGTCATGTTCGATCATACATTATATAGATGCCTTCTGTCATGCTGCTAATGATTCTAGAATATTATTTTTTAGGTTATTCTGGATTCCACGTTCTCACATTTACATGCAGCTAGGAAGTTATGCTCGTCAGAAACCAAGCTAGTATTGTACAAGTAGTCTTAACTCTTCATGACAAACTCTTCAAGTGCCAACATTTGCATGGTGTGTAAACAGTTTCCTGAAGTTGTCAAGTCTGCCATTTGATTTATGTTTGTGCAATATCTTGTGTAAATTATTGTTCACAAATGTTTTTTTTTGTGTGTGTAGCTGGCTTCATGTCTAACCTGTGACCAGCACGTTAGATTTGGCAAAAGACGATCACAGTGACAATGTTCACGACGTTCTTTCCAAACTATACCCAAGAGTCAATAAATTGTCAAAAGATGTGTTTAATTAAAATTTATTATTCAAATGTTGTTTGAAACTTTTTCATATTTCTTAACCCGTTCAGCACCAACCTTCATTAACCCTTATCATTCGGAATACACCAGTGTATGAAATAAGTTCGACTAAAATAGTTCAAGGGTAGTGCCAGAATAGCTTGGCGCCTCTAGGCGCCAAGCTACTCTGGCACCACCCTTGAACTAAAGCCATTGGTCTATATCTTATCTGTAAGTAATATAATGTAGCTTGCATATGGCAGTGTACAAATTTGAAGCTTTTAGCCTCAGTATGATATGGGTTAATTTAACACCGAAAAACTCTAGCTGTCCCAGGAACATGGACGCAAAGTGGTTTCAGCAAAAGGTATAGATCCTCCTAAGCCCCCACAACTGAGAGGGCTCATGAGGATCTATACCTCTTGCAATAAGGTGGTGTTCGAATTTACTCTGCTCAAGCACGTTTTTCCCAATAGCCTCGCACAACTGTTTGCGCACAACAGTTGCTTTCACCCTTGGCACAGAATCACATAAACATCCTTATGATCTGTCTCCTGTACATCTCCGCCCCCCCCCCCCCCCCCCCCCCTTCTCCCGAATCGTCCACGAGTTCAAACACCTGACTTCTGTCCTTTGAGCACACAGCAAATCTCATCTTTTGATCACACACTTTTTTTGGGCGAGAAAAAAGTAGTCACCTGTCTTAAATGATGGTATTTAATGACAGGTGATCTCTTGTAAAGGTTGGTCACTCAAAAAAGGTTCTGCTGTAACAGCCGACACTGGCTATAACAGTAACTTGGAGCTTGGTCGCCCTTCAAACCAGATAATTCTTGCAGCCTGAACGAGTGCATGAGACTCCATGCCTTTTACTGGCAGAAATCTTACATGCATAAATAATCTGACTGAGGTTCATTCTCCAGGTAAGTGTACAACTGGACTCAAAAGTTCACAGGGTCTATTACGGTATCAGACAGTAAATGCAACTCAGTCCGCAAGAAATTTCCGTTTCTTCGTGGTGTTCATGTACGGTCTGAAGACCCATTCCACATCTGCAGTCTCTGTGGACTCCAGAGTTCCAAGCAAGATCTGGTACACTGCACGCAAAAGTAACACAAATCATGAACATGGTACGAATGTATTGGAATGGGACTAAGTTGCTATACTAATCATCATCGCCATCATGTGCTGGTGGTTATTCTTAACCGTTTTAGCCCCGAATCCCTACAGCAGCAGATGGCTTGATCATGATAATTCAAGGGTAGTGCCAGATTAGCTTGGCGCCTTCAGGCGCCAAGCTAATCTGGCACTACCCTTGAATTATGGTCAAGCCATCTCCTGCGACTGGTACATAATGGTTAGACAACACCTACAAAATTTGAGAAATGGGACCTTGGGGCTAAAAGAGTTAACCAGAAGTGGCTCTCAACTTTTCGATTTTCCTACTATGTAAAATGTAACAGTACATGCACAGTGAATCAGGCCTCGGGGCTATTTCACCATATTTTTCAATTGTCAGTAAGAAAAAAAAAATGTTACTTTTTACATACCAGTACTTCTGCACTATGCAAATGTGGAAAACAGTATTTCAAAATGAGCTGCCTTTACACACACATGCATTACTTACTTACGCCTGTCACCCCTCCCCGGGTATAGGCCGTCGACGAGAGACCTCCAGCAACTCCTGTCCTGTGCTTCTCCTTCGATTCTACTCCAGGTGGTTCCCAGTCTCTTGATGTCTGCTTGGAGGTCTCGACGCCAGGAGTTTCTCGGCCTACCTCTTTTCCTCTTTCCTTGGGGGTTCCATGACAATGCCTGCCTAGTGATACTGGAAGCTGGCTTTCTCAGACTGTGACCGATCCATCCCCATCTTCTTCGCCCAATTTCATTCTCTGCTGTTATCTGCTCTGTTCTCTCCCAGAGTCTGATGTTGCTGATCTTCTCTGGCCAGTGGATTTTCAAAATTCTTCTAAGGCAACTGTTCATGAAGGTCTGTACTCTGTTGACTGTGGTTTTTGTCAATCTCCAAGTCTCTGCTCCATATAGGAGAACTGCTTTTACATTGGAGTTGAAAATCCGGACTTTGGTGTGTTGTGACAGCTCTTTGGAACTCCACACTTTTTTCAACTGGAGAAAGGCTGCTCTGGCTTTACCGATTCGTGCTCTGACATCTGCATCAGTGCCGCCTTTTTTGTCTATGATGCTCCCGAGATAGGTGAAGGACTCCACTTCCTCCAACGGGGTGCCAGCAAGCAAGACTGGTTCTTCCCTGGTTGCGTTCAGCCTCATTGTCTTTGTTTTCTGTTTGTGAATGGTGAGGCCCACTTGGGACGAGATGTCAGCAAGCCTCGTGGTCTTGTCCTGCACTTGTTGATGAGTGTGGGACAGTAATGCCAAGTCGTCTGCAAAATCGAGGTCGTCAAGCTGTGTCCACAGTGTCCACTGTATTCCACTTTGTCTGTGCTCTGTGGTCATCTTCATGACCCAGTCTATGGCCAGTAGGAAGAGGAACGGAAACAGCAGACACCCCTGCCTGACACCAGTTCTGACCTGGAGCTCCCTGGTGAACTGCCCTTCGTGGATCACGCGACATGTCATGCCATCATAGCTGCTATTGATCAGGCGGACGAGCTTTGTGGGTACACCGTAGTGTCGTAGGAGTTTCCACAAAGTCTCTCGGTCCATGCTGTCAAATGCTTTCTCATAATCCACAAAGTTGACGTACAGTGGGGAGCTCCACTCCAGAGACTGTTCCACGATGATGCGGAGAGTGGCGATCAGGTCTGTACATGATCGGTTCTTCCTGAATCCTGCTTGCTGGTCTCTCAGCTGGGGGTCAACGGAGCTCTTCATTCTCTCCAGGATGATCCTGTTGAAGACCTTTCCTGGTACTGACAGCAAGGTGATTCCTCTGTAGTGGGAACACTTGCTGAGGTCGCCTTTCTTGGGAAGCTTGATTAGGTACCCCTCCTTCCAGTCAGCCGGCATCACCTCCTCTTCCCAGATCTTTCCAAACAGTGGGTACAGCATCTGCACTGTTGTCTCTAGGTCTGCTTTCAGAGACTCCGCTGGGATGCCATCTGGGCCTGCTGCTTTGCCGTTCTTCAAGAATGCCACTGCTCTTCTGATCTCTTCCCGGCTGGGTCTGTCACAGCTGATGGGTAGGTCGGTCTCTGCCGGCTGGATGTCTGGGGGGTCGGGTGGGCTAGGTCTGTTCAGTAACTCTTCAAAATACTTGGCCCATCTGTCGAGTTGGTCTGCTCTGTCTGCAATAGGCTTGCCTTCTTTGTCTTTTACTGGCCTTTCTGTATGGCCATACTTGCCTGACAATCTTCTGGTAATGTCGTAGAGCTGTTTCATGTTGCCGCTGCCTGCTGCCTTTTCTGCCTCTGCTGCCAGGCTGTCTGTGTAGGCCCTCTTGTCTGCCCTGATACTACTCTTCACCTCGCGGTTGGCTTCCAAGTATTCCCCCTGTGCCCTTACTTTGGTTGCTCTCGTGCGACTATTGTTGACAGCTGCTTTCTTCTGCTTCCTCACTCCTATCTTCTTCAAGGTCTGTGCCGACAGCCAGTCCTTGTGGTGGCGTTTCCTGAACCCTACAGTGTCTTTGCAGGTTGAGTTCAGCGCCTCTCTAACTGCCTTCCACTGCTGCTCTGTGGTGACCGCCTCCTCTTCATTTACTAGCTCCTGTAGCGCTTGAAACCGGTTGGACAGCACCAGTTTGAACCCTTCTCTAACTCCAGTTTCTCTCAGGAGGCCTACATTATAGCGCTGTCTTCTTGTTGTCTCTGTGCGGCTTTTCTTTAGCTTGAGCTTCATTCTTAAGGTAAGCAGATGGTGGTCGGAGGCGACATCTGCTCCCCTCCTCACTCGAACATCTTGAAGGGATCTTCTAAATTTCTTGCTAATGCAGATATGGTCTATTTGGTTCTCTGTTGTATGGTCAGGTGAGACCCAAGTTGCTTTGTGTATTCTTCTGTGTGGGAAGATGCTGCCTCCAATGACAAGTCGATTTAGAGCACAAAAGTCTACAAACCTCTTCCCGTTCTCACTCATCTCCGAGCCTAGTCCCTGTCTCCCCATCACCTCTTCGTATCCGGTGTTGTCCTCCCCTATTTTGGCATTAAAATTGCCCATGACGATGGTGATGTCTCGCTCCGCACATTTGTCCAAGGCACTCTGGAGTCGGTCGTAGAACTCTTGTTTCTCTTCCTCGTCACTGTCATTAGTGGGCGCATAACACTGGATGACGTTCAGCTTGAGCTTTTTCTTGGTTCTAATGGCTGCTGTGATAATTCTTGGCCCAAGAGGTTTCCAGCCCATCAGCGCTCTCTGTGCCACTGGTGACAGCATGAATGCTACACCTTCTGTATGGGGGGCATTCTCCTCTTCATGACCTGAATACAAAATCATCTCCCCACTTAACAGCCTTTTCTGGCCAGACTGCGTCCATCTGGCTTCACTGATACCTAGCAGGGAAAGGTTGTACTTTTGCATTTCCGCTGCTATCTGGGCAGCCTTGCCGCTCTGGTACATGGTCTTGACGTTCCATGTGCCCATGGTTGTATCCCTGGATAGAGAGAGGCGGCTCGGTCCTGTGGCTTCCGAAGACTTCCGGCTTTCACCACAGGACGTCATAAGTCTTCTGGTAGAAGAACCTTCCTCCTCCAGGAAAGGAATTACTGTTAGTCTTTTCGTCGGCGTTTTTGTAGCTATTTCCTTTTTTGCAGGGTGGGGAAGCTACCTCCACGCCCAACCCCCTTACTTGGAGGACCAGGGGTTTTCTGTCGGGTCTCCTTCCCTTAGACCATGTTGGTTCACGGCACCTTATTTCATTCGGTGCACTCCTCTCATGAGGGACCCCCTATCCACCACCCAGGGGACGCGCCTCAACGCCATATGGTCCCAGCGCGAGGACACATGCATAACTTGGACAAATCAGATGACATCTGGCAATGATACTGACCCTTCATTTCAAAACGAGGTCCAACTTCTGAAAGCTCAATCTTGTTCTCCACATACTTGTAAACATGATGCCTGAAACAGGTAAGAAGACAAATAATAACATTATGCACACTGTCATGTACACGGTCACATGTAATACTAGTAATGGAACACTTTTACGGTACTTAAAAAAACAACTGTACAGTAGTTTATCCTTTCTTCAACCCCTTCACTACCAGTGTCCCTAGATTATAATACAACTGTGTGTGGGTGGGTGGGTGTGTGTATATGGGGGAAGGGGGGTGGGGTGGCGCTCATGAGGATCTGTCTCTTGCAATTGGATTGTGCCCACTTTTCTCTCATCAGTGAAGGGGGTTAAACTAAAGAAATTGTCAAGGCAGTATAAAAAGGACAGACGTCTAACTTACTTACTTATGCCTGTCACCCCTACCCGGGTATAGGCCGTCGACGAGAGACCTCCAGCAACTCCTGTCCTGTGCTTTTCCTTCGATTCTACTCCAGGCGGCTCCCAGTCTCCCGATGTCCGCTTGGAGGTCTCGACGCCAGGAGTTTCTCGGCCCACCTCTTTTCCTCTTTCCCTGGGGGTTCCATGACAATACCTGCCCAGCGACACTGGAAGCTGGCCCTCTCAGACCGCGACCGATCCATCCCCACCCCCCTCGCCCAACCTCACTCTCCGCCGCCATCCGCCCCGCCCTCCCCCAGAGTCCGACGCCGCCGATCCTCTCCGGCCAGTGGACTCAAAATTCCTCTAAGGCAACTGTCCATGAAGGCCTGCACTCTGTCGACCGCGGCCCTTGTCAATCTCCACGTCTCCGCTCCACACAGGAGAACCGCCCCCACATTGGAGCCGAAAATCCGGACCCTGGTGTGCCGTGACAGCTCTCCGGAACCCCACACCCCTTTCAACCGGAGAAAGGCCGCTCTGGCCCCACCGACCCGCGCTCTGACATCCGCACCAGCGCCGCCCCCTTTGTCTATGATGCTCCCGAGATAGGTGAAGGACTCCACCTCCCCCAACGGGGCGCCAGCAAGCAAGACTGGTTCTTCCCTGGCTGCATTCAGCCTCACTGTCTTTGTTTTCTGTCTGTGAATGGTGAGGCCCACTTGGGACGAGATGTCAGCAAGCCTCGTGGTCTTGTCCTGCATTTGTTGATGAGTGTGGGACAGTAATGCCAAGTCGTTTGCAAAATCGAGGTCGTCAAGCTGTGTCCACAGTGTCCACTGTATTCCACTTCGTCTGTGCTCTGTGGTCATCTTCATGACCCAGTCTATGGCCAGTAGGAAGAGGAACGGAGACAGCAGACACCCCTGCCTGACACCAGTTCTGACCTGGAGCTCCCCGGTGAACTGCCCTTCGCGGATCACGCGACATGTCATGCCACCATAGCTGCTCCCGATCAGGCGGACGAGCCCTGCGGGTACACCGTAGTGTCGCAGGAGCCTCCACAGAGTCCCTCGGTCCACGCCGTCAAATGCTCTCCCATAATCCACAAAGTTGACGCACAGCGGGGAGCCCCACTCCAGAGACTGTTCCACGATGATGCGGAGAGTGGCGATCTGGTCTGTACATGATCGGCTCTTCCTGAATCCCGCCCGCCGGCCCCCCAGCTGGGGGTCAACGGAGCTCCTCATTCTCTCTAGGATGATCCTGTCGAAGACCTTTCCTGGTACGGACAGCAAGGTGATTCCTCTGTAGTTGGAACAGTTGCTGAGGTCGCCTTTCTTGGGAAGCTTGATTAGGTACCCCTCCTTCCAGTCAGCTGGCATCACCTCCTCTTCCCAGATCTTTCCAAACAGTGGGTAAAGCATCTCCACTGTTGTCCCTAGGTCTGCTTTCAGAGACTCCGCCGGGATGCCATCTGGCCCTGCCGCCTTGCCATTCTTCAAAAATGCCACCGCTTTTCTGACCTCTTCCCGGCTGGGTCTGTCACAGCTGATGGGTAGGTCGACAGACGTCTAAGCTGGGATTAAACAATTTACTCAGCCCTGACCAACAAGACCTAAACTGAATAAACCTTCCCTGTCATGGTTGATCAAGCTTTAACCCTAGGGCTCAATATGATTAAAAAAAAAAAAAAAAAAAACAACAACCACCCTACACCATGAAATATTAAGCCATAAACTATTCCCTTTTCACACTGAATGTTCTAAACAAAAAGTGTGTTCAGTAAAGACAGCCAACTTTGCTCATAAGGTCAGATACAACAAAAAAATTTAATATCAGATTCAACAAATTTTCTGAGGTCCTGACTACAGTTTTTAAGAGAAAATTACTTTGTTTTTAACATTTGACCTTTGTGACTTACACCTTTCTGACAGGTCACTGAATTAACTTGTTGATCCTCTGTAACCCTTGACCTCTGTGAGGGATCAACAAAGTTAGCATACAATGAAAGGTCCCATCATCAGCTGTCAAATATGTAACAAATTGCCATTTTTAACAAATTTGCTGACCTCTCGTGACCCTTGGCCTTTCTGAGAGGTCATTCAAATCAGTATGCATAGGTCTTATGTCATGCACTTTTTTTGTACCAACGTTAGGTTTGAAGTTGAAAACAGTATTTGAAAAAATCTATTTTGTCAAAATATACCTCTTTTTTTTTTAACCTATTCTGACCTTGACCTTTGAAAGAGGTGACTAAAATTAGTATGTTTAGAAAGTTTTTGTCACAAAGTATCACTGGGCCAAGTTTTCAAAGTTAACCGTTTTTCACATACGACAGATGGCTGTACATGGTTGTAGATTGCTTAACGTCCCGACAGCAACAAGACTCTCTCAGGACGTGCATGCACTGCTTGTGAAAAAAAACTAAACAGAATACTGAATGTATGTCGCCAGTCGGTCTAATATACTAAATAAACATAAGACCATTTAGCAACACACATCCAATATCAAGAGCTACAGGCAGCGCAGACAGTAGGGAGAGTTTAAAAAAGGAAAATACAGGTGAATGGACCAATGATAGACAGAAACACATGCCCCAGAACACCCACCCTGTGGGGCTGACCAGGGTGATCCTGGTAACTAAAAAGTAGTTAATCCCACCCAAGTCCCCCAGGGCAGACCCGGGTGGGGGTCATACGACAGACGGACAACGTACGGTGGACATATGGCCCAGTACACAGACTCACTTTTGCTAGTATATTATATTGAGCAACATTTTGCTTGATATAGTTCCGTGGGTTATCGGCACTATATCAAGCAAAATGTTGCTCAATATAATTTATGTACCCAGTCAACCAAAAAAAAAAAACAGTCATTTTGCGGCTGATTGCGGTGTTCAGACAAAACACATGAATGGCAGACGATTGCATATCAGTGTCGACTCAGCGCGCAGATTTTATCTGACTAAGAGCACATCAAGTGCTGTGTATAACTGTGTGTGTTACTGAGTAAATTCTACTTGTTACTCGATCATGCATAATTGCGAAAAATGCCAGCAGGTTTGTTTGTTTAGTTCTTTTTTCAGGATTCCGATATCGCCAGTTGACATCTCGTCAATTTCACTAGCCAGTCCAGTGACTCGCACGTTTTCTGTTCTTGGCGTCTGTTCTTTGTTTGTGTTAGGGATGTAAATTTTGAAAGTTTGTACACACTAAGAAGTATTTCATTACTACTATATATAAGAAGGTTGTCAATGTTGAGTATAAAAATATTTCGCATTTCCATTAGAAAAATGCACATATCATCAAGATCAAATCTTGGCACGCAAGGGATTTTAGGATGGGAAGTATATCAAACAAATTCATGAATATTAATCTGCTTGTTATCCAATATATCAATACATGTGTCAAAGAAGGAAAAACTTTAAGGAGTGGGTGTATATATATATATATATATATATATGTACCCACTTCATAAAGTTTTGTCTTGTTTAACAGACATACTGATATATTGTATAACAAGCAAATTAATATTCATGAATTTGCTCGATATACTTTCCTTCCCACAATCCCTTGCACACCAAGAAGCCTCGATCTTGATGATACTTGCATTTTCAAAATGGAAACGCGAAATATGGTCACACAACATTAAAAAGCTCTTTATGTGTAGTAGTAATAAAATACTTCTTAGTGTGTATGAACGCTTGAAATTTATATCCTATACACATGCACGAATGGAGAAAAGACACCAGGAAACGTACCAGTCGCTGGACTGAAAAGTGAAATTGACAAGATGCCAGCTGGCGATATTGACAACTTCCGAAAAGAACTAAATAAACAAACCTGCTGGCATTTTCTGCAATTATGCATGATCTAGTTACAAGTAGAATTTACTCAGTAACACGCACGGTTATATAATGCACTGATGTCTTCATAGTCAGACGAAATCTACGCGCCGAGTCGACAGCGATATGCAGCTGTCTGCCATTCATGTGTTTTGTGTGAACACCGCAATCAGCTGCAAAATGAATGACATGAGGCACAGTTTTGTTTTGGACTGGGTGCATAAATTATATATATACACACACACACACCTGAATGAAATGTAGTCATCGTCATTGGCAAAAGTGATCACCCTGCGACTGTCCTCCTTGGGAACAGGGAACAGATACTTTAAAATGTTCATCACCTGAAAGTAATAAACAAAATGGGATGAACCATAATCCACAAAGTCTCTTCTATATGAGCACTGTCCTCACTGTCAAGGGTCTCTACCTGCTGTCTTTGACCTTATTCTTTTGTTGAAATATCTCCTATTGAAAAAGCCTTGCAGGTCTGCCAATGCATCAATGAACTCTATCAGGAGTGCAGAGCAAACGCGTCATTGGTTTGTAAAATGTCATTTGTCATGAGGTGTTTTTGTTTTTTGTTTTTATGTAATTTCAAATTTTACATGATGTTTCACTTTCACTTCAATACTTAAGAAATTTGTGTGAAATCAGGTTGACTTTACCTAGCTACATGCAGCATATATGATGCTCATCGGTCATTGACGCATACAAATTTGAAATGACGCATTGCTCTGTCAGTGAGTCGGTCATATGACTTATTCATTTTTTAGACAGTCACTGAGACCTGCGCAGAGTTAGTTGGCGTGTACAAGAGAGATTGATTGATTGTACATTGCTTAACGTCCCGACAGCAACAAGACTTTCTCAGGACGTGCCTGCACTGCTTGTGAAAAAAAACTAAACAGAATATTGAAAGAAAAACAGAAAATAGTGGTGGAAAACCCTTTAAAATAGAAACAAGGAACGACGTTTCGGATCAAAGATCCTTCTTCAGGTAACATGAAAACAAACATATATAAACAGAATATTGAATGTATGTCGCCAGCCGGTCCAATACGTTAAATAAACCTACGACATGGGCCTAAATAAAGCTAAGACCATTTAGCAACACACATCCAATATCAAGAGCTACAGGCAGCGCAGACAGTAGGGAGAGTTTAAAATAAGGAAAATACAGGTGAATGGGCCAAGGGTAGACAGAAACACATGCCCCAGAATAGAGGGGAAAACCCAACCTGTGGGGCTGACCAGGGTGACCCTGGGAACTAAAAATAGTTAACCCCACCTAAGTCCCCCAGGGCAGACCAGGGTGGGGGATACGAGTGAGAGAGAGAGAGTTATGGCCAGCTAGCAGATGCTCTCCTTGCGCTGGGACCATATGGCGTTGAGGCGCGTCCCCTGGGTAGTGGATAGGGGGTCCCTCGCGAGAGGGGTGCACCGAATGAAATAAGGTGCCGTGAACCAACATGGTCTAAGGGAAGGAGACCCCGACAGAAAACCCCTGGTCCTCCTAGTAAGGGGGTTGGGCGTGGGGGTAGCTTCCCCACCCTGCAAATAAAGAAATAGCTACAAAAACGCCGACGAATAGACAAACAGCAATTCCTTTCCTGGAGGAGGAAGGTTCTTCTACCAGAAGATTTATGACGTCATGTGGTGAAAGCCAGAAGTCTTCGGAAGCCACAGGACCGAGCCGCCTCTCTCTATCCAGGGACACAATCATGGGCACATGGAATGTCAAGACCATGTACCAGAGCGGGAAGTCCACCCAGATAGCAGTGGAAATGCAAAATTACAACCTTTCCCTGCTAGGTATCAGTGAAGCCAGATGGACGCAGTCTGGCCAGAAAAGGCTGTTAAGTGGGGAGATGATTCTGTATTCAGGTCATGAAGAGGAGAATGCCCCCCATACAGAAGGTGTAGCATTTATGCTATCACCAGTGGCACAGAGAGCGCTGATGGGCTGGGAACCTCTTGGGCCAAGAATTATCACAGCAGCCTTTAGAACCAGGAAAAAGATCAAGCTGAATGTCATCCAGTGTTATGCGCCCACTAATGACAGTGACGAGGAAGAGAAACAAGAGTTCTACGACTGACTCCAGAGTGCTGTGGACAAATGTGCGGAGCGAGACATCACCATCATCATGGGCGATTTTAATGCCAAAATAGGGGAGGACAACATCGGATACGAAGAGATGATGGAGAGACAGGGACTAGGGGAGATGAGTGAGAACGGGGAGAGGTTCGTAGACTTTTGTGCTCTGAACAGACTTGTCATTGGAGGCAGCATCTTCCTACACAGAAGAATACACAAAGCAACTTGGGTCTCAAATGACCATACTACAGAGAACCAAATAGACCATATCTGCATTAGCAAGAAATTTAGAAGATCCCTTCAAGATGTTCGAGTGAGAAGGGGAGCAGATGTTGCCTCAGACCACCATCTGCTTACCTTAAGAATAAAGCTCAAGTTAAAGAAAAGCCGCACAGAGACAACAAGAAGACAGCGCTATAATGTAGGCCTCCTGAGAGAGACTGGAGTGAGAGAAGAGTTCAAACTGGTGCTGTCCAACCGGTTTCAAGTGCTACAGGAGCTAGTAAATTAAGAGGAGGCGGTCACCACAGCAGCAGTGGAAGGCAGTTAGAGAGGCGCTGAACTCAACCTGCAAGACACTGTAGGGTTCAGGAAACACCATCACAAGGACTGGCTTTCGACACAGACCTTGAAGAAGATAGAAGTGAGGAAGCAGAAGAAAGCTGTTGTCAACAACAGTCGCACGAGAGCAGCCAAATCAAGGGCACAGGGGGAATACTCGGAAGCCAACCGCGAGGTAAAGAGGAGTATCAGGGCAGACAAGAGGGCCTACACAGACAGATTGATTGATTGTACATTGCTTAACGTCCCGACAGCAACAAGGCTTTCTCAGGACATGCCTGCACTGCTTGTGAAAAAAAAAAGCACAAAAAAACCCAGAACATTGAATGTATGTCGCCAGCCGGTCAAATACGTTAAATAAACCTAACACATGGGGCCTAAATAAAGCTAAGACCATTTAGCAACACACATCCAATATCAAGAGCTACAGGCAGTGCAGACAGTAGGGAGAGTTTTAAAAAGGCAAATACAGGTGAATGGACAAAGGGTAGACAGAAACACATGCCCCAGAATAGAGAGAAAAACCCACCCTGTGGGTCTGACCAGGGTGACCCTGGGAACTAAAAAATACCTAACCCCACCCAAGTCCCCCCTACACAGACAGCCTGGCAGCAGAGGCAGAAAAGGCAGCAAGCAGCGGCAACATGAAACAGCTCTACGACATTACCAGAAGATTGTGGGGCAAGTATGGCCATACAGAAAGACCAGTAAAAGACAAAGAAGGCAAGCCTATTGCAGACAGAGCAGACCAACTCGACAGATGGGCCGAGAATTTTGAAGAGTTACTGAACAGACCCAGCCCACCCGACCCCCCAGACATCCAGCCAGCAGAAACTGACCTACCCATCAGCTGTGACAGATCCAGCTGGGAAGAGATCAGAAGAGGAGTGGGATTTCTGAAGAACGGCAAAGCAGCAGGGCCAGATGGCATCCCAGCGGAGTCTCTGAAAGCAGACCTAGAGACAACAGTGGAGATGCTGTACCCACTGTTTGGAAAGATCTGGGAAGAGGAGGTGATGCCGGCTGACTGGAAGGAGGGGTACCTAATCAAGCTTCCCAAGAAAGGCGACCTCAGCAAGTGTTCCAACTACAGAGGAATCACTTTGCTGTCAGTACCAGGAAAGGTCTTCAACAGGATCATCCTAGAGAGAATGAAGAGCTCCGTTGACCCCCAGCTGAGAGACCAGCAAGCAGGATTCAGGAAGAACCGATCATGTACAGACCAGATCGCCACTCTCCGCATCATCGTGGAACAGTCTCTGGAGTGGAGCTCCCCGCTGTACGTCAACTTTGTGGATTATGAGAAAGCATTTGACAGCGTGGACCGAGAGACTCTGTGGAAACTCCTACGACACTACGGTGTACCCACAAAGCTCGTCCGCCTGATCAAGAGCAGCTATGATGGCATGACATGTCGCGTGATCCACGAAGGGCAGTTCACCAGGGAGCTCCAGGTCAGAACTGGTGTCAGGCAGGGGTGTCTGCTGTCTCCGTTCCTCTTCCTACTGGCCATAGACTGGGTCATGAAGATGACCACAGAGCACAGACGAAGTGGAATACAGTGGACACTGTGGACACAGCTTGACGACCTCGATTTTGCAGACGACTTGGCATTACTGTCCCACACTCGTCAACAAATGCAGGACAAGACCACGAGGCTTGCTGACATCTCGTCCCAAGTGGGCCTCACCATTCACAAACAGAAAACAAAGACAATGAGGCTGAACACAACCAGGGAAGAACCAATCTTGCTTGCTGGCACCCCGTTGGAGGAGGTGGAGTCCTTCACCTATCTCGGGAGCATCATAGACAAAAAAGGCGGCACTGATGCAGATGTCAGAGCACGAATCGGTAAAGCCAGAGCAGCCTTTCTCCAGTTAAAAAAGGTGTGGAGTTCCAGAGAGCTGTCACAACACACCAAAGTCCGGATTTTCAACTCCAATGTAAAAGCAGTTCTCCTATATGGAGCAGAGACTTGGAGATTGACAAAAACCACAGTCAACAGAGTACAGACCTTCATGAACAGTTGCCTTAGAAGAATTTTGAAAATCCACTGGCCAGAGAAGATCAGCAACGTCAGACTCTGGGACAGAACAGAGCAGATAACAGCAGAGAATGAAATTGGGCGAAGAAGATGGGGATGGATCGGTCACAGCCTGAGAAAGCCAGCTTCCAGTATCACTAGGCAGGCATTGTCATGGAACCCCCAGGGAAAGAGGAAAAGAGGTAGGCCGAGAAACTCCTGGCGTCGAGACCTCCAAGCAGACACCGAGAGACTGGGAACCACCTGGAGTAGAATCGAAGGAGAAGCACAGGACAGGAGTTGCTGGAGGTCTCTCGTCGACGGCCTATACCCGGGTAGGTTGTTGATTATGATTGTACATTGCTTAACGTCCCGACAGCAACAAGGCTTTCTCAGGACGTGCCTGCACTGCTTGTGAAAAAAAAACTAAACAGAAAATTGAATGTATGTCGCCAGCCGGTCAAATACGTTAAATAAACCTACAACATGGGGCATAAATAAAGCTAAGACCATTTAGCAACACACATCCAACATCAAGAGCTACAGGCAGTGCAGACAGTAGGGAGAGTTTTAAAAAGGCAAATACAGATGAATGGACCTCGGGTAGACAGAAACACATGCCCCAGAATAGAGAGAAAAACCCACCCTGTGGGGCTGACCAGGGTGACCCTGGGAACTAAAAAATACCTAACCCCACCCAAGTCCCCCAGGGCAGACCCGGGTGGGGAATATACCCGGGTAGGGGTGACAGGCGTAAGTAAGTAAGTAAACAGAACGAAACACGCAACCGAAACTCATTAAAATAATCTTTCTAGAAAAACTACAATAGGCTACACAAATCTGGCTGCTCACTTCAGCTCCAAATCCTTGGTAAAATGACATCTTATAAAAGTATGGAAGACAGTTCACAAACTAGTCGGAAAATTCAAGAACATTCACGATCCTTCATAACACACAAAAAAACGGCTGACGGCTTCACGCGCACAGTAAACAACTTGTTGCGAAGTGTCGCTAATTTACCGACGTCACACATACGAGGTCACTAGACAGTGCGACCTTTCTAGAACGTTCTGGACTAAACTTAGCGTATCATAACGAAGTGAATTCCGCTCTGCGCGACCGAAAGAAAATGTTACTTAAAAAGATACGTGAATCATAACCATGATAGCTCAAATAAACATTGGATCGTTTCCTACGATTAACACATGTATGCTCTCACAGGACAACACAATCACAATCGTAACACCGTCAAAAGATTCCGGTGGGCCTCTTTTCGCTTTGAACGGATGAAAGAAAGCATTTGGTGGGACAATAGGGTGGTCACTGTCTAAGTGGGTATGTATACTGAATCCCAGTAAAAGCTTTTTGCGAACTGAAGCTTTAAAAAAGGTCGGGCGTACCCCTTTAATCTTAGGTCAAAATATTACACGCTAGGACTAAATAATATGACCTAGACCTGATTCGATTTAATGCTAGGAATAAATAATTATTCACAGAACTAATTCATGTAATCTACATTCATTTACCGGACGATTTCACCCAAGGCATTTTGGCTGATTGGTTGAAATTGGTCCTAGGAATAATTATTTATTCCTATCATTAAATCAAATTAGTCCCAGGATAAATTATTTAGTCCTTTTGTCCTAGTATAAATTAATCAGTTAACAGTGGAACAACCAGTGAAATGATAATGCTCAGTGTGTTCACAAAAATACCAACTTACTCTCTTGCCGAGCTTGGATGAAAACCTGTGAAAAATTAGATGTGGGAAGGCTTCGGACATAGTACCAACATTGGGAATGTCATGTCGCATGACCACATTCAACAGTGTGAAGTAAGCAGTGGGTCCATAAGGAAGGTGAGACACAACCATTCCATCTGAAACACACACAACATAGGCTTAGGAACACATAACCAGGACTGGACCATTGAGGGGGGGGGGGGGGGGGGGGTGAAAGTACTACCCCAAGAAAACAAAAGGCAGGAAGTCCATTTTTGTGAAAAGCAGATTTTCATTTAACCGTTTTCATCTTATACACTATTGCTTAAAGTTAATTTGACTATGATAGTTTAAGGGTGGTGCCTGAATAGCTTGGTGCCTGAGGTGCTAAGCTATTTTGGCACCATCCTTGAACTAAAATGGTTGATCTATCTTCTAATCTGTAATGTAGCCTTCATAGAACAATAAGCAAATCAAAATTCAGCCTCAGGATGTAACGGTTATTACAATACAAATCTTGTTTTCACAAAAAAGGACTTCTCATCTTTTGGACAGGGCAGAATGGCTGTCAGTGCCAGCATCCACCAGTCTTGTTTCTAAAATCATTGTAAATTCATTGTAAAAACTTGCATACATTCAAATAACATGGTTGCAAAATTGATCCACCAAGAGGCATGGATACTCAAGAAAACACGTGCAGATCACCATGAGCTTCCCATATATGGGGCCCTTGGGGGTCTACACTTATTGCTATATTCTATAGGAACTATGCCTCTTGCATTTGGTTTGTGTTCATTTTTGTCCCACATCAATGGGAATAAACTAAAACCACATTTGCTATTACAGGGGCCTGACTTCCCTGATGATTATCTCTGACCTTACCTGGCACCCCCCTGTGTTCCTGCACAATGATGATGTCTGTTACTGCATTGGCTCGACAGGCGTCCACTAGCTGTTTGGTTTCGTAATTACCACGGTTGATCCTCTGGCTGTTTGGAAATAACAGCTTGATTTCCTGAAAGAAAAAAAAGAAAGGAAGGAAACATTAAATAAAAAACCCACTCGCAACTATAGGGAAAAGGTGTGCTTAAAATCAAAGGTACAATGAATTTTAGTAAGGCTCTAAGCTAATCAGGTAATCCTCCTGAGCAATAAATAATGACCAATCAAATCTATTACCCTCGACTAGTACAACAGATGATGCTTCCCTGAGAACCAGTTGGCACTATGAGTGAAAGTGTGCAATGTGATCAGCAAATGTGGAGAAGATTTTTCCCCCATTTGACCCCTTAACTGCTAAAACATAGCAACAACCAAATGCAAGGGGAATAAACCCACATTAGCCTCCACAGTGGCTGGTCTATGCCTTTTGCTAACTTCATCCTCATCAGGCTGTCCTAGGATTTAAAATTGTCCATCATCAGGCCGAACAGCATGACAAAAAAATCTGTCGCAGGTGCACTACAGCCCATTGCATGCTTTAAACATGGCTGGGATATGTGCATCAGTACTGATTGCAAAGCTGCAAGTTTACACCGATGGAGTGTGGTGTGGTGTGATAGGGTGAGGTTGTCATCCTGTGACTTTCCCCAAATACCGGTAGCAACAGTGTCAACATTAACAAATGCGTCTGACAATGCAGGCACAAAACCTGCCTCTGTGTTCCTAAAATGACTAGCTGCTTTTTTTATCTGAAGATCTGTCCATCAGCCTTGAACAGCCTAGCTTCTACTTTTTTCAGTCCCTGTCAAATCGTGTCTGTCAAATATGGAGAATTTTTTTATTAACCCATATCATAATGAGGCTAAAAGCTTCAAATTTGTGCACCGCCATATGCAAGCTACATTACAGTACTTACAGATAAGGATATAGACCAATGGCTTTAGTTCAAGGGTAGTGCCAGAATAGCTTGGCGCCTAGAGGTGCCAAGCTATTCTGGCACTACCCTGGAACTATTTTAGTCAAACTTATTTCAAACACATATTCCAAATGATAACCCTGTTCATATCCATTTGGCTCAGGCAAAGAGGATTATTCAGTAGTCATAGTTCAGACACATCATTTATAGTTGCTAAGAGTGAGGTTTATCAAAACTACAAGTCCTGTTGCACTCTAACAAAATAGACAAACATTACAATTTGTTTATAAAATAAACTCACTTTGGCAAACTGTTTGAGTTTAGAGCTGGGGTCACGAGAAGTGGTTACCATGATCTTGGGGTCTTCCACTCCTCCCCACCTGTACTCATCATCTTCATGGGTTGTCACACCTGTACACAACAAGCAATACAGAATTAGGCTCAGTGTTGTGACCACCAGTATACATGATCATAACATGTATCACAAAATCAGATATAATGGTGAACATGTCCCTGCAAAAGTGGGATACCTGGTGAGCTAAAAGCATTGGGCTGAAGTCAGTCTTTGTTGGCCTATGCATGCTGTGCGCAAGCCAACAAAGGCTGATGATAGTTTGACAACCTTTGCTTAAACCCTTTGGCTGTCGGTTGTGTCTTTTGTCATGATGATTCCTGCAGGAATCATCGCGACATAAACTGCTACCAACAGCCAAAGGGTTAATGGAGGATTGTTTCTTCAGAAGCTACAATACCATGTTGATTTCATGGATTCCAGGCCTTGCAACACACAGGGTGCATTTTGGGAACACTTTCCCGACCTCACATAATGAGTCTTTGCACCCTAGTACCCCTCTATTTTTAAAATACAGTAGACTTTGAGATAGGGCTGGTCAGAGCGCGTTTAATAGCATGCAAATGACGTCATGGGCAGGCGGGCCTCAAATTCTGGCAAAAAAGTAACATTAAGATGAGGATTTCATCCCAAAGTCTACTGTATTGCTGAGACCTCAACATGCATTTTCTTTTAGGAACATTCAGATGGTTGGTTGCACATTGCTTAACGTCCCGACATAAACAAGACTTTCTCTGGACGTGGCTGCACTGCTTTCAGAGTTGTTAAGCTTATCCTTCTGATTCATCTGTATCCCCCCCCCCCCCCCCCCCCCCCCCCCCCCATGATCCACACAATAGCACACGCAAATACAGACAGATATACACATGGCGCTTCACGCCAGTTATACATTCTGCATGAACAGTGAAATGAGGTCACTATGAGCTTCACGTCATGGCATTGTTAGTCATACAATGCCGTGTTCACAGTGAAAATAATGTATTACATCACCCGTCGTAGAATGGATCAAACTTTCTAATTTTCTAGCTGATTTTCACACCTAGAACTTCACCTGACAATCATGAAGGCTGGCTTATTTAAATGCTGTTTATAAAAAATCATTGGGTATTAATGAGAGCGCTGCTTTTTTCATAAAAGATTAAAATATATTTAACTGTTATAAAAATAATTCCAACAAATGTGGTGCTGAAAATCACAATTTGACCTAGACATACTCGAGAGCTGGGACAAACAACTGGCTTATGTAATTACTGTTTATGAAGAATCATTCATATATTTAAAAAGGCCTCCTTCGCATACGCAGAAATGCGGTGAAAATTATTTTGATTGGTACAAGGGAGGTAAATCTTCACATACACATGCTCTGGTTGTATCGGTGGATATCGGGTCATATTTCTGACTACTGGCGCTTAAAAATTAAAAATATAAGACATATGTGCCTTCGCTTACGCAATACAAGTCCAGAGCACAGACGAAGTGGAATACAGTGGACACTGTGGACACAGCTTGACGACCTCGATTTTGCAGACGACTTGGCTTTACTGTCCCACACTCGTCAACAAATGCAGGACAAGACCACGAGGCTTGCTGACATCTCGTCCCAAGTGGGCCTCACCATCCACAAACAGGAAACAAAGACAATGAGGCTGAACGCAACCAGGGAAGAACCAGTCTTGCTTGCTGGCACCCCGTTGGAGGAGGTGGAGTCCTTCACTTATCTCAGCAGCATCATAGACAAAAAAGGTGGCACTGATGCAGATGTCAGAGCACGAATCGGTAAAGCCAGAGCAGCCTTTCTCCAGTTGAAAAAAGTGTGGAGTTCCAGAGAGCTGTCACAACACACCAAAGTCTGGATTTTCAACTCCAACGTAAAAGCAGTTCTCCTATTCGGAACAGAGACTTGGAGATTGACAAAAACCACAGTCCACAGAGTACAGATCTTCATAAACAGTTGCCTTAGAAGAATTTTGAAAATCCACTGACCAGAGAAGATCAGCAACGTCAGACTCTGGGAGAGAACAGAGCAGATAACAGCAGAGAATAAAATTGGGTGAAGAAGATGGGGATGGATTGGTCACAGTCTGAGAAAGCCAGCTTCCAGTATCATTAGGCAGGCGTTGTCATGGAACCCCCAGGGAGAGGAAGAGGCAGGCCGAGAAACACCTGGCGTCGAGACCTCCAAGCAGACATCAAGAGACCTGGAGTAAAATCATAGGAGAAGCACAGGACAGGAGTCGCTGGAGGTCTCTCGTCGACGGCCTATACCCGGGGAGGGGTGACATGCGTAAGTAAGTAAGTGGACACTGGACGGCGCGCGGCGCGTCCCAGGAGGCTGGGCTCAGTGAGGTGGGCGCTCTGCCGGCTATATGGCTTCCCGTAAGAACCAGCGAGCTTTGTCCGGGCAGGCTCCCTTGGGGGAGCTGTCGCGTTGAATGCAGTCCTGCTAGGAGCGCTGGGCTCACGTGTCCGGTGTGGCGTCTGTTCCCCAAGGTCGGTGTGGTCGAGTGCAGCCACTTTTCCGGCACGGAGGGGGGCGCCACGAAGGGAGAAGGACCACTCATCGGTGTTGGGCGCTCGCGGCTGTAAAGCTCCATAACTGTGACCAACGTTGCTCGGGCCAGGTGGAGCAGACATCGCAAGCGTGGTCGGAGGTGCAGCCAGCGCAGGGGAGACAGACCTTATGGAAGCAGGTCGGCCATTGGAATTCGCCGCATTGCATGCAGGTAAGCACCTGGCCGCTGCAACACATATCGGACATAATAGGCGAACAAGCGTGGGCACCGAGAGGCCCCGCCAAAGAAGTCGAGAGCTCGACGCAATAGCATAATACGAGCGAAAGAAGCAGCTGCAACCCATGTCCGACACGACACGCTACGGGCGAGGGCACAAGGGGCCCCGCCAAGATAAGACGAGCATCGGACGCGAAATGGTACAACGAAGGTACGAGCGAAACGAGGTACCTCTGATCGAAGCTGGCGCCCAGCCCGGGGGCCAGCCGAGGGCTGTTACCACTACCTTACCTCTCAGTCGAAGCGGGGGTGGGGATGGGAGGAGGTACCTCCATAACACCCTGAAAGCACGATGGCGGGGGGGAGTCCCAACCAAGTCAGCGCCGCGTATACCGGGCAAGCCCAGGAAGGCGCGGAAGAGGCCAGGCCGGTAGAACAGGCAACGAAGCCCTCCCAGAAGGCAGAACAGGCAGCAACGAAGGTGAAGCACCAAAGTTCGAAGTCACAACAAGGCAAGACGACCGGTCGCACCATACACATTCAGGGTCCGAAGGCTAATGATGCTGAAAACACGTCTGTACAACGTGAGCTAATTAGAACGACTGGTTGGCCCACCATGTGACTCGGAACCGGGTGGGCAGGGACGGGAGGCTACTCTCGGTCCTATTTGGGGTTCCCCGAGTATCTCCTGGGTTGTGTTGGAACACAACGGGTTCTTAGGCTAAAATTGAGTAAGTAGTAGACACTTCCATTTCCATAAAGTAATGTCATCGGTAATGTTTTTGAGGAAGCAAATCAAGTTCCTCGCCGATGAGAGTGAGACTGATGCAGAGATAAAAAGCAAGGCTGCATTTTGCCTTGTAAGTACCATTCCGAACATTTCAAATTGTATGACCTGTGTATGCTACGTCGGCATTTATGTTCTCGTGATTTGACACGTCATGCTGCACCAGTGTGTTGAGCCGAGATTACATCAGCACTGGCCGGAGATGTGCAGTGAAACACAGGTGTTCGTACACACTACAAATGTGTCACAGTAAAGACAATACACACGAGGCGTGATGTTGGAAAGTTACCGGCTGTGGACTGGCAGTCGAGCGCCCGTGAGCAGGCCTGCACAAACGCTTTCTAGAACAGTACAAAGTACGTAACAGCATTCAGTAACCACAGTAACCTTTCAGCAAGTGGAAACTGGTTGGCTTCAGGAGATACAACTGTTTATTCTTGTTCAGAAGTATTCACAGTTTACAATTCTGAGCATGCCGTTTATGGGTTGCATAGTGTGTGTGTGTGTGTGTGTGTGTGTGTGTGTGTGTGTGTGTGTGTGTGTGTGTGTGTGTGTGTGTGTGTGTGTGTGTGTGTAGTTATCGGTCTGGCTATGTACAGCTGACAATGTCACATGATTTTCTTTCAGATATATTTTGCCAATAACCCCACAGAAATCAGTCTGCCAAGACTCAATACCTGTCGGGTTAGTACTCCCTTTCACTAATGTGTTCAATGTGTGTAAATGTAACATATGTGCCATGAATCCATTTTCATACCTGGAATATATTTTCAAATATGTGTGCCGTTGTGCAAGATAGACTTTTTAAAAATTGTAGATGGATGAGAAGAATAATTTCTGTAGTAGCAGTGATTGTGAATTATATCACAGTAATGTTTTTGCCTGTCTTTCAGATTTTTAATGTGTCGAGTGTTCTGCACAGAGTACCCGAAATGGTACACGAGGCGCAATTAGCTTGCACATTTGGTTGTCACTGTATACTACCACTGTATACTATACAGCTGCATCTATTTCAACTAAAAATGAATTTTTCTCTAAAATATATTTTTTTCAAAAATTACTTACCGATGACATTACTATTAAGAAACGTGCACTTAGCTTACCATTTCAGCCCAAACTTCCGTTGTGTACCTACGCAAGGGAGGCGACCCAAGGGTGCCGTAGCCAGGTACCTCCCTATCCGGTGGCGTGAGCAGCGGTGCCACACCAGTCTGAAGCTTAGCTTAGGAGTGGCAAGCGGGGCAGGCGGGAGGGTCCTCCGAGTAATGTCATCGGTAAGTATTTTTCAAAAAAATATAATTATTTTAGAGAAAAATTCATTTGTTTCCTCAAAAACATTACCGATGACATTACTATTAGGAAGAATAGCGAATAGGAGGTGGGTGCCGACTAGACTCACACTCCCTGTAACTCCCTGACTCACACTCCCTGTGCCCACCCTGTGCACACTCCCAACCATTTCAGCTACACTAACACAAGGCGTCTAGGCGCCGGGAGGGAGTGTCGTGCTGCGGCGAAGGCCCCAGGCTGGGCGAAGGTCGACCGTGGGCCCGAAGGTCACAGCAGCAGCATCGAGCGAAGGTAACTCACACTCGCCAACCGACGGCCGTCCCAAGACCTGACGGCGCAGTTGCGGGTGAAGGCGACGCTCGTGGCCAGGGCTAGCACCTTGTGCACCCTGATCTCCAGCTTCTGAGTGTCCTCCAGGGAGAGGTCCAGGTAGGCGGACCGGAAAACGCCCGTGATGTCTGCCTTACGGGGAACAAGGCTGAAGGAGGCAGGTACGTCCACTCCGGACAGGTTCAGATCGGCGCCGGGACACCCATAAGGCCCTCCCGGGTCCCGCTGTCTGGTCACCCGGGGTAGGGGTAGCCCGCTTAGTGGCGTAGGGCGATCACCTGGGGCGCGGGTAATGGGGACTGAGTCTTTGGCAGACCAGACGGGTCAGTCAGGAGCTGCCCAGAGCCATCCAATCTGTACTGCACGCTGGTGAGGGCCAGGAGGAACCGTCTGCCGGGTCAGGTCCGTGAGGTTAAACAGGGGGAGCGATCTGCAGTGGTCCTCATTGAGTCACCTCAGCAACCTGGGTAGGTCCCAGTGCGGAAGCCCGGCCGCTGGGGGCCGAAGCGTGTCATAAGGTCGGCACGGTCCTTGACAAGAGCCCGGGAGCGGCCGGCCCCGGTGGAGACCTGTATCCGCTATGATGGCCAGGTAGCTCCTGCAGGTGATCAGCGCCAAGCTCCGCTCGACGAATAGCCCGAGGAGTAGGCAAATCTGGGCAGTGGGCAGATGTTCACATCTGCACGGGACATAGACGACCCCGCCCTCCACGAGTCGCCTGCTGCCTTGCAGGCCTGGCCGCTTGGCTGCGGAAAGGCTAAGGGAGGAAACCCCTGACATCAAAGCCCCCGTGTCTCCGGGGAAGGCTTTTGAGCCAGAGACTAGGACAAGGACAGTCTGATATAAAACCTACGACCCGAGGACCTCGATGCCATCGTCCCAGCTTGCTAGGCCATGGCAGATGAACCAAGGGTTTAAAGGGTGGGGCCAGTACTGCGCACACTGCACTCCACCAAAAAGCTCCACCGCGCAGGCTTTAGGAAACGTCCACAGACCATGACACTGACCATTCCAAGTCCTGTAGCGACGGGCGAGGGGCGAAACGGCAGGTGAAAGATGTCACTGGAAGCCGCAGTCTCAAACCTGCATGCAGGCGGTTCAGGATATTGGTCGCCTGATGTTGACCTGGGGATGACAACATCACTCGGCACACCCTGAACGACCAAGCAGCCTTCTCTAGGGACAGCACTGCTTGCTCCACACGGAGAGGGGCCTAGAAAAGGTGGCCTAACCAAAGCTCGTCCCCTCGCAACCCCAGTTGGCTAGCCGCGGTCAACGGGCATCTTCTCCTGCGGTCAAAAAACAAGAAAGAATAACGGATCCACTCTCATGACGACCACGACCGGACTCAACGTAGCATGCTGGAACGTCCGTACCATGCTCGACAAAGCAGACAGCGGACGCGCTGAACGTCGCTCCGCCCTCATTGCCCATGAATTGCGGAGGTTAAACATCGACATCGCCGCGCTCAGCGAAGTACGCCTTCCGGACGAAGGCAGCCTCCAAGAACTTGGTGCTGGGTACACCCTCTACTGGTCAGGCAGGCCTGCATCAGAAAGACGGCTTTCAGGCGTGGGTTTCATGGTCAAGACATCCATTGCGACTAAGCTGGAAAACCTACCAACGGGCCACTCAGACCGCATCATGTCCATGCGCCTCCCACTGAGACACCAGCAGCACGTCACCCTTCTCAGTGTGTACTCCCCAACCCTCCTGGCAGAGCCTGCTGAAAAGGACAAGTTTTACACTGACCTGCGCAGCCTCCTACAGAGTACCCCTGCAGACGACAAAGTCATCATCCTTGGCGACTTCAACGCCAGAGTGGGCCAGGACTCTGAAGCCTGGAAAGGAGTCCTCGGCAAGCATGGCGTGGGGAACTGCAATGACAATGGCCGCCTACTGTTGGAGTTCTGTGCGGAGCAGCAACTGGTCATCACCAACACTACTTTTCAGCAAAAGGACAGTCGAAAGACCACCTGGATGCATCCTCGCTCCAAACACTGGCACCTTATCGACTATGTCCTAGTGCGTCAGAGGGACCGCAGTGACGTCCTCCTCACCAGAGTGATGCCCAGCGCAGAGTGCCACACTGACCACCGCCTTGTCCGCTGCAAACTCAGGCTCCACTTCAAGCCAAAACCCAAGAAATGGGGGCCCCCCAAGAAAAAGCTTGATGTTGCCAGCCTTCAGCGTGACGATGTGAAAGCTGCCTTTCAGACAGATTTACAGCGCAGGCTCAAAGACACAGCGGACCCAGTAGACTCCTCCCCTGAAACACTTTGGGAACAACTGAAAACTGCTATTGCAAAATCCTCTGCAGAAGTCTTGGGTTTCGCCAGAAAGAAGAACAAAGACTGGTTTGACGAAAACGATGTAGAGATCCAGGAACACCTAGCAAAAAAAAGAGCCGCCCATCAGGCCCACCTAGCCCAGCCTTCCTGCCCTGTGAAGAAGTCTGCCTTCCGCCTCGTCTGCAGCAGTCTCCAGCGCAAGCTCAGAGATCTCCAGAATGAGTGGTGGACCAGACTTGCACAGAGGACCCAGCTTTGTGCTGACAATGGTGACTACAGGGGCTTCTACGAAGCACTGAAAGCAGTGTATGGCCCCAGGCACCTGGTACAAAGTCCCCTGCGAAGCGCGAATGGCCAGGCACTCCTCACAGATAATACCTCCATCTTGAACCGCTGGTCGGAATACTTTCAGAGCCTCTTCAGCGCTGAGCGCACTGTTCAAGAAGCAGTCATCCTACAAATCCCACACCTCCCAGTAAAGGTTGAATTGGACGAACCGCCCACCGCTGAAGAGACCCTCACAGCCATCCACCAGCTCAAGAGTGGCAAAGCAGCAGGCATTGATGGAATACCGCCAGAGATCTGGAAACATGGAGGCACAGCACTGCACAACAAGCTCCATGACCTCTTTCTCTGCTGCTGGGAGGAAGGAACACTACCAAAAGATCTCCGTGATGCAGTCGTTATCACCCTGTACAAGAACAAAGGCGAGAAGTCTGACTGTTCCAACTATCGGGGAATTACCCTGCTGTCCATTGCTGGGAAAATCCTTGCAAGGCTGCTCCTGAATCAGCTGGTACCTGCCATCGCTGAAGACCAACTCCCAGAGGGCCAGTGTGGCTTCAGAGCAAACAGGAGCACCACCGATATGGTCTTTGTGCTGAGACAGCTACAGGAGAAGTGCCGCGAGCAGAACAAAGGGCTGTACGTAACATTTGTCGACCTAACAAAAGCGTTCGACACTGTGAGCAGGCAAGGCATGTGGCAGATCCTGGAGCGACTTGGCTGTCCCCCAAAGTTCCTCAACATGATTGTCCAGCTACACGAGGACCAGCAAGGCCAGGTCAGACTCAACAATGACCTCTCAGAACCATTCCCTATTCTCAACGGCGTAAAGCAGGGCTGCGTGCTGGCACCGACCCTCTTCACCATCTTTTTTAGCATGATGTTGAAGCAGGCCACAGTGGACCTCGATGATGACGATGCAGTGTACATCAGGTATCGTCTCGATGGCAGCCTGTTCAACCTCAGACGACTGCAGGCCCACACGAAAACCCTAGACCAACTGATTCGTGAGCTGCTTTTTGCTGATGATGCTGCCCTCGTTGCACACACAGAGAGAGCCCTGCAGCGCATCACGACTTGCTTCGCAGATGCTGCCCAGCTCTTTGGACTCGAGGTCAGTCTGAAAAAGACAGAGGTCCTCCATCAGCCGGTACCCAAGACAGTGTATCGCCCTCCTCACATCACCATTGGCGAGTCTGAACTAAAGTCAGTGCACCAGTTTACTTACCTTGGCTGCGTTATCACGTCGGACGCCAAGCTGGACAAGGAGCTTGACAGCAGGCTGGCAAAAGCGAACAGCGCTTTCGGGCGACTTTTCAAGCGGGTGTGGCACAATCAACAGCTGAAAACAGGCACCAAGATCAGCGTGTACAGAGCTGTGGTCCTCACCACCCTGCTGTATGGTTCCGAGTCCTGGGCACTCTACCGAAGCCAACTACGACTCCTCGAACGCTTCCACCAGCGCTGCCTGCGTACCATCCTGGGCATTCACTGGAGTGACTATGTCACCAACGTCGAGGTCCTTGAACAGGCTGAAACTGTGAGCATCGAGGCTTTGCTGCTGCGGACACAGCTCCGCTGGGCGGGGCATGTCTCCAGGATGGAGGATCATCGCCTACCAAAGATCACCCTGTTCGGCGAGCTTGCTACTGGACACCGTGACAGAGGGGCACCAAAAAAGAGATACAAAGACTGTCTCAAGAAGTCACTTAGTGCCTGCCAAATCGACCACCACCAGTGGTCTTCGCTTGCTGCGGACCGTGACACCTGGCGCTCCACCATTTACAAGGCAGCTGTCTCCTTTGAGGACTCTCACAGAGCTAGCCTTAAGGACAAGCGGCTCAGGAGAAAAAACAGAGATGCCGCAGCTCAGAACCCTGACCATACCTTCCCCTGCAGCCACTGCGGTCGAACCTGCCTGTCTCGGATTGGCCTCCGCAGCCACGAACAAGCCTGCAGACGTCGTGGGCAACTCCTATAAAATCTTCGTTCGCGAAGTCAAGCCAAGGCAAATCTGCCGTCGCCCCAGAACCGCAGGGCTCGGCACTGTCCATCCTGGATGCGTCTGGGCGAAGGCCTGTGAGCTGTAGCGATGACCTCCACCGGTGCCCTTGAGAACCTCTAGCAGCGAGGGCGTGCCGTCCAACCCCCAGGCGGGCGTGAAGTTGCTCGGGGCATGGTCGGCACAGCCGCGTCCGTCGGGGTTGCTTGAGCCTTCGGGGAGGGGGGGGGGGGAGGGGGGGCAGCGGAGCGTGGCGAGGCTCATGAGGTCGGTGGTCCAAGACTTGGTCCAGCAGAACGGGGCCACCAGCAACAGCACCGCGTTGGTACCCTTGAGTTTGAGCAGGACCTTGGGACTAGCAGAGTTGGCGAAAAGCATCCGCGAAGAGGGTCCCCCAGAGATGGGGAGCGCGGCGACCGCCACGAGGGGGCTGGCGAAACCACTGTTAAAATGTTAAATGTTTAGGGCTTAACGTCTTTTGTCCACCACGAGGGTGATTTCAAAGACGGGGACAACGAAAAAGGGTCTGAGCAAATTTTGACCCAAGCTGGATTCGAACCCGGGACCTTTTGGTCTGGAGGCAAACGCTTTTACCACCGAGCCACCCAGCTCCCCTTGTGTCGGGAAGAGGTCGAACATGGGCGTCTTGCACTGCGCACAGATCCTCTGAAGATATCCAGGCAGAGCGTCCACTTGGTGTCGAGAAGCCGGCCGCGCCACGAGCGGGAGTCGGCAGGACCATCAGATGGCCAGGGGAGTGTCGTGCTCGGAGAGGGAAGTCGCGATCTTCGCACAACCGGTGGATCTGTGACAGAAGCATGCAGAGGGAGCGGGAGAGGAACCCGTCCCGCCGTCGGGAGTCGGAGCCCACAGTGGCGGTGTCGGCAAGGACGAGAAGCTCCAGGTGTTGGCGGCGTGTCTCTCACGGATGAAGGCGCCCCAAATTTCCGCCAGCTCCAACCCGCAGAGGTGCCCATCCACGTGGTCTGAAGGTCAGCGGCCGGAAGCGGTGAGGAACATCAGTATAAGGCGTGCGTCCCATCCGGCAAGGCTCGCGTCTGTGCCGAGGGAAGCGCCTGACAGCCGTCACGCAGGGAAGATGAGAGCGAAGCATCGGGAAGACCGGAACCCGGGTCACGAAGTCGCCAGGGAACGGGAGCCAGATGGGAAGGCGGAGCAGCCGAAGCGATCGGAGGGGGGGGGGGAGGGGGAAGCCGGTAGAGAGGTAAGACATCCGCCGCCACGGACATCAGGCCCAGGGGATGAAGCCCAACTCTGGAGGGAACTGTGTCTGCTAGAACATCCGCCGGACGAAGGTCACCAGCGGCTGGAACCGAGGCTTCAGATGTCCCACCATGTTGTGGTCGGTTCGAAACCACATCCAAGCGCACCACCGGAGAGAAGGCGCGAGGTCTGACTTGCCGAAGATGACCTTGATGCTGAGCCGATCGGGTAGATCGTGCCAGAAACGAGCACATAAAAGCGTTGAGCAGGTCCCGGCTGACGGCGAAGTCCATGGCCCGTACCACCGTCTGTAGGGCTCCGTGTGTCACCAGGCGGAACGTAGACGCAGCGACGTCCAGCACAGCGCCAAGAGGAAGATGACCGGACACTACCCGCCGCTGAGGTAGGAGGCCACGAACAGACAGGTGTAGAAGGCAGGCAGCAACTCCCTCCAGAGGCGAAGAACGTAGGCTCCGCACCGAACTGACAAGACAGCGGTCGACAGGGAAGAGCGCTGCAGCATCGGAGGGGACTGGAAGAGAACAAAGGTCAAGAGGCCTTCGGGGCTGGTGGGAGCGGACCCAAGAGTTGTCTGGGAGCAGCAAACGACACACGACGCAGCAGAGAGCGGATGGGCCAGGAGTCCTTGTCGAGTCCGTCACCGCCTCCAGGGAAGGACCGAAGAGGAGCGCAACCTCGCAGGGTCTGCCGTAGAAGCGTCTTCACGTCAGCGAGAAGGTCGCGGCAGGAACCGGGGACGGCAGCACTATGCCGCGGGTCTGTCGTAGAAGCGTCGCCCTTCGGCGAGAAGGCCGTGGCAGGAACGGTGGGCAGCATCACGGGGCATCGGCTCACAGTAGGCAGTGGAGGCCAAGTCCTCGGCGGAGGCGTAAACGCAGCAGAAGCAGGTCGCGGTCCTGTCCAAGCCCCGAGGGGAGCAGTGTAGTGAAGCTGCAGAGCGGCGCGTTGTCACTGCCAGGGAGCCACTGCTGGTGAAGGTCCGACCAGGGGGCCACATACCAGTGAAGGCGGACGGCATTGTCCAAGTCCGCCGGGTCGAAGGAGATGGAGAGGAAGCCAGCGTAGCTCAGGAGCTCTCCTGCCGGAGCGTGGAACGCCTCGATGAGATCAAGGAACCAGGGGCCTACAGCGACAAGGTCGACTGTCATCACAAGGAGAACAGCGACAGTCATCTTGGCCAACCGCTGGGGCTCGTCGGCGTCGGGAGACACGGGCTAGAGACGCATGCCGGGGCGAGTGCGGGGTCGTCCAGGCCCTCGAGGAACGCGAAGTAGACAGGCGCAGGGAGAAGGGGGTGCCAGGCCGGAAGTGCGTCGGCCGACACGTCAGAGATCTGGGTCCCGTGGCCGGGCCGAACCAGTTAGCTGTGGGCCAGGTAGGGGAGAGCGGGCGCACAAGGACCTGCAGCGTCGTAAGGGCTGGGGACAGGAGTCACACTCCGTGGCGTGGGCCAAACGAGATTGCTGCTGGCCTGGATCTGCGTAGAGGCGGGGACGGTTCTGAGTGACCGCAACGCGGGGCGAACTTGTGGGGCGAACAAGTTCGCTGTGGGCCAGTCTCGAGAGGGCGGCCGCACAAGGGTCCAGTAGCTTTGTCCGGCTGTGGGCGCCTGTCCGGCTGCGGGCGCTTGTCACTCACCGTGGAGTGGGGCAAATGATGTGGCTGCTGGACTGGACTCGGATAGCGGCGAGGCAGCTGTCTAGTTTCCGCAAAGCGGGGCGAGTAAGCTCGCCGTGGGCCGGGCTCGAGAGAGCGGGCGCGCAAGGGGGGTCACGTCCGGCGAGTCGTCAGTCCCCCAACCTCCAGTAGCCTCGTCCGGCTGTCTTTCTCCTTCCTGTTACTTCAAGTTTCCGCAAAGTGGGGTGAGCAAGCTTGCTGCGGGCCGGGCTCGAGAGAGCGGGAGCACAACCGGGGGTCTCGTCCAGCCAGTCGTCAGTCCCCAAGAATCCAGTAGCCTCATCCGGCTGACTTTTATCCTTTCTTTTGGCTTCCTACCTCGCGCTGGGACCATATGGCGTTGAGGCGCGTCCCCTGGGTGGTGGATAGGGGGTCCCTCGTGAGAGGGGTGAACCGAATGAAATAAGGTGCCGTGAACCAACATGGTCTAAGGGAAGGTGACCCCGACAGAAAACCCCTGGTCCTCCTAGTAAGGGGGTTGGGCATGGGGGTAGCTTCCCCACCCTGCAAAAAAGGAAATGGCTACAAAAACGCAGACGAAAAGACTAACAGTAATTCCTTTCCTGGAGGAGGAAGGTTCTTCTACTAGAAGACTTATGACGTCCTGTGGTGAAAGCCGGAAGTCTTCGGAAGCCACAGGACCGAGCCGCCTCTCTCTATCCAGGGACACAACCATGGGCACATGGAATGTCAAGACCATGTACCAGAGCGGCAAGGCCGCCCAGATAGCAGCGGAAATGCAAAAGTACAACCTTTCCCTGCTAGGTATCAGTGAAGCCAGATGGACGCAGTCTGGCCAGAAAAGGCTGTTAAGTGGGGAGATGATTCTGTATTCAGGTCATGAAGAGGAGAATGCCCCCCATACAGAAGGAGTAGCATTCATGCTGTCACCAGTGGCACAGACAGCGCTGATGGGCTGGGAACCTCTTGGGCCAAGAATTATCACAGCAGCCTTTAGAACCAAGAAAAAGATCAAGCTGAACATCATCCAGTGTTATGCGCCCACCAATGACAGTGACGAGGAAGAGAAACAAGAGTTCTATGACCGACTCCAGAGTGCCGTGGACAAATGTGCGGAGCGAGACATCACCATCGTCATGGGCGATTTTAATGCCAAAATAGGGGAGGACAACACCGGATACGAAGAGGTGATGGGGAGACAGGGACTAGGCTCAGAGATGAGTGAGAACGGGGAGAGGTTTGTAGACTTTTGTGCTCTAAACCGACTTGTCATTGGAGGCAGCATCTTCCCACACAGAAGAATACACAAAGCAACTTGGGTCTCACCTGACCATACAACAGAGAACCAAATAGACCATATCTGCATTAGCAAGAAATTTAGAAGATCCCTTCAAGATGTTCGAGTGAAGAGGGGAGCAGATGTCGCCTCAGACCACCATCTGCTTACCTTAAGAATGAAGCTCAAGCTAAAGAAAAGCCGCACAGAGACAACAAGAAGACAGCGCTATAATGTAGGCCTCCTGAGAGAAACTGGAGTTAGAGAAGAGTTCAAACTGGTGCTGTCCAACCGGTTTCAAGCGCTACAGGAGCTAGTAAATGAAGAGGAGGCGGTCACCACAGAGCAGCAGTGGAAGGCAGTTAGAGAGGCGCTGAACTCAACCTGCAAAGACACTGTAGGGTTCAGGAAACACCACCACAAGGACTGGCTGTCAGCACAGACCTTGAAGAAGATAGAAGCGAGGAAGCAGAAGAAAGCAGCGGTCAACAACAGTCGCACGAGAGCAGCCAAAGTAAGGGCACAGGAGGAATACTCGGAAGCCAACCGCGAGGTGAAGAGGAGTATCAGGGCAGACAAGAGGGCCTACACAGACAGCCTGGCAGCAGAGGCAGAAAAGGCAGCAGGCAGCGGCAACATGAAACAGCTCTACGACATTACCAGAAGATTGTCGGGTAAGTATGGCCATACAGAAAGACCAGTAAAAGACAAAGAAGGCAAGCCTATTGCAGACAGAGCAGACCAACTCGACAGATGGGCCAAGTATTTTGAAGAGTTACTGAACAGACCTAGCCCACCCGACCCCCCCGACATCCAGCCGGCAGAGACCGACCTATCCATCAGCTGTGACAGACCCAGCCGGGAAGAGATCAGAAAAGCAGTGGCATTTTTGAAGAATGGCAAAGCAGCAGGGCCAGATGGCATCCCAGCGGAGTCTCTGAAAGCAGACCTAGAGACAACAGTGGAGATGCTGTACCCACTGTTTGGAAAGATCTGGGAAGAGGAGGTGATGCCAGCTGACTGGAAGGAGGGGTACCTAATCAAGCTTCCCAAGAAAGGCGACCTCAGCAAGTGTTCCAACTACAGAGGAATCACCTTGCTGTCAGTACCAGGAAAGGTCTTCAACAGGATCATCCTAGAGAGAATGAAGAGCTCCGTTGACCCCCAGCTGAGAGACCAGCAAGCAGGATTCAGGAAGAACCGATCAGGTACAGACCAGATCGCCACTCTCCGCATCATCGTGGAACAGTCTCTGGAGTGGAGCTCCCCGCTGTACGTCAACTTTGTGGATTATGAGAAAGCATTTGACAGCGTGGACCGAGAGACTCTGTGGAAACTCCTACGACACTACGGTGTACCCACAAAGCTCGTCCGCCTGATCAAGAGCAGCTATGATGGCATGACATGTCGCGTGATCCACGAAGGGCAGTTCACCAGGGAGCTCCAGGTCAGAACTGGTGTCAGGCAGGGGTGTCTGCTGTATCCGTTCCTCTTCCTACTGGCCATAGACTGGGTCATGAAGATGACCACAGAGCACAGACGAAGTGGAATACAGTGGACACTGTGGACACAGCTTGATGACCTCGATTTTGCAGACGACTTGGCATTACTGTCCCACACTCGTCAACAAATGCAGGACAAGACCACGAGGCTTGCTGACATCTCGTCCCAAGTGGGCCTCACCATTCACAAACAGAAAACAAAGACAATGAGGCTGAACACAACCAGGGAAGAACCAATCTTGCTTGCTGGCACCCCGTTGGAGGAGGTGGAGTCCTTCACCTATCTCGGGAGCATCATAGACAAAAAAGGCGGCACTGATGCAGATGTCAGAGCACGAATCGGTAAAGCCAGAGCAGCCTTTCTCCAGTTAAAAAAAGTGTGGAGTTCCAGAGAGCTGTCACAACACACCAAAGTCCGGATTTTCAACTCCAATGTAAAAGCAGTTCTTCTATATGGAGCAGAGACTTGGAGATTGACAAAAACCACAGTCAACAGAGTACAGACCTTCATGAACAGTTGCCTTAGAAGAATTTTGAAAATCCACTGGCCAGAGAAGATCAGCAACGTCAGACTCTGGGAGAGAACAGAGCAGATAACAGCAGAGAATGAAATTGGGCGAAGAAGATGGGGATGGATCGGTCACAGCCTGAGAAAGCCAGCTTCCAGTATCACTAGGCAGGCATTGTCATGGAACCCCCAGGGAAAGAGGAAAAGAGGTAGGCCGAGAAACTCCTGGCGTCGAGACCTCCAAGCAGACATCAAGAGACTGGGAACCACCTGGAGTAGAATCGAAGGAGAAGCACAGGACAGGAGTTGCTGGAGGTCTCTCGTCGACAGCCTATACCCGGGTAGGGGTGACAGGCGTAAGTAAGTAAGTTTGGCTTCCTAGGTTCCGCAGAGTGGGGCAAGCAAGCTTGCTGCGGGCCAGGCTTGGGAGAGCGGGCACGCAAGGGGGGGTCTCGTCGGGCAAGTCGTCAGTCCCCCAACATCAGAGCGGGTGCGTCTAAGCCGGTGGCTGGTCCTGGGACAGCGACGGTCGTTCGCGCTGATAGAAGCCCCAAAGCTGTGACCATGTTCTTCCACCCAGGGCGCGCAGGTGCCGCAGGCGTGACCGGATGCACAGCCGGAGCAAGGGAGGCACACCGCATGCATCTCGCCCGACCACTGGAAGTCTCCACAGCGTGTGCGGACTTTTACTGCAACATAGTCAAAGGTGAGCGGCCGTGGCCCGGAAGGCCTTGCAAACAAGCGCACTGGTGCCCGCATTATCATTTCACTCCTCCATAACTTTACCTACCACATGCCGCATGGCACAGTCAAGTCATGTCTAACTTACATAAAGTAAGATAACCTTTATGCGGTTGTGCGGAAAAGAAACACCACGCTTTTCCGGAGACCACATGGTTATGTCATAATATGCCAAACCAAGAAGGCACCCAGCATGGCTTCCATTTGTTGTTTTCAGTTAAGCTTCTTACTGTCATCCAGTCCCCAAATCTTCATAGGAGTCAGCCTTGCTAGTCAGAAGTGACCGAGTGCTGCTGAGTTAGCCTTGTCCAAAGGAAGCCCCAGCGCCCACACAGCAAATCCTTTAGCACTTTTTGTTTCCCCAAGACTGTCACAAAGGACTTTTCAGACTTGCACACTCTATAAAGAATGAAGTTAATCCAAGGCAAGCACGGTAAAGCACGGCCAATGTCAGTCAACTAGTACGACCGGTTCACAACCGTACACAGCCGAAGATCCAGTAGGCTGAACACGTCCGTTCGCTGTAAGCTAAGCAAACAGACTGGTGTGACACCACTGCTAATGCCACCTTATAGGGAGGTACGGGAGGCTAGCCAGGGTACCTGGCTATGGCGCCCTTGGGTTGCCTCCCTTGTCATGTAGGTACACAACGGAATTTTGGGCTGAAATGGTAAGCTAAGTGCACATTTCCTAATAGTAATGTCATCATTAATGTTTTTGAGGAAACAAAGGAAAAATTAGAAGTGTACATGACAGGTTGTACAGTTCACTTGATGCAACCTGATCTCACCTTTTGTTCTTGGCTTTGGTAATTTTGAATTTTATGTGCATACAGTCTGTAACTGTGTGCACTTGCTTTCTCTGTATCAAAGTGTGTGTGTGTGTGTGCAATTTTTGTAGCACACACACACACACCCCATGTGTTGTACTTAAAATAGTTCCTAGTGTACCATGTATTATGTCATTACAATATTATCTCCCCCATTTATGTTTATGCAGCCGTGCGGCTGAGAGGTGTGCAAAATGTGGGGGAATTAAAAGGGAGTCGAGATGGTAGTCATGGTTCTTTGAATTTAATTTTGCCACAACATTACAAAGAAGAAAGCAGTACAGGACAGAAACATAAGTCGGTTGTAAATAAAACAGAATGTAGTTGAATGCTGGCCGGCCAAGCCACACAAGCTGCCTGAACTTCGACCACCCAGAACCAAAGAGACTGGAATCTGGCGCTTAGTCAGCACTATATCAAGGATGGCGGGAAAAGATATGTACATGTCGCTGGTCACGTAGGCCATCTACAGACACCGCGCGAAAGAAAAGAGTACTGCACGCATGCAGGCGATAAGGTACTAACAGAGTACTCTTATGGTGTTCTCACAGCTAGCGGCTGAATGCAGGAAACTCCAAGGTTAGGGGAAAAAATTGCTATGTGCGGGTGATGATAATTAGCAAGCCAAAACCCGCTCTGTTACATCCCCGCCAACTTTAACACTACAGCGGCCTCGATGTAGAAACATTTATAAAAATCATCTCACTGGAAAATCCATATAAACCATTCCATACTTTTACCATACAATACACCATGCATGGGCAAATAACCACAAGTGCATGTCATACCGCGACTAACCATAACAATATTTTACCCAAGTCACCCTGTTGTCAACACAGGTGCAGACTGGAAACCTACAGTCTTTATCAAATTAAGCTTTGCATTGCAATATACTGAGCTTAGGCTACAGCCATTAAGAGCTTACCCGGGATACATAGCCTAAACAGTATGCAAAGTTTGAAAAGAAAGTCAGCCGACTGAGCCGCCAAGTCAAATGAGACTGGCAAATGAGTTACCCCCTACACTGAGCTGTTCCGGATATTTCACAATTATCAACTCAACAGTCAAACAGACATAAAAGTCAATACTATTCAACATGTTGAATACAAACAACAATTCAACACAAAGTTACATTAAATGAAGAAAAAAATACTATTGACAAGGCAGGTATAATATCCACAAGCTTGAAGTCTTTCTCTACTGGCAATTCCATGGAAGCACTGTGTTGTCCAAATGTCCACAATAGAGTGTCAAAACAAAGAACTACCTAGCGCCAGGGCTTCTTCTGCTTGGCTTGCTGACACAGACGCTCTGAGCGTCTAGGAGGCACAGTTGGGGTTACTACCCTACGAATTGTCACAGGGCTATTGCTCGAAGGTGATGTAGCCTCTGGTACACCCGAGGTTTTATACCTCACTGCTGGGGTATTCAAATTGGATTCCTGTGGCGTGGCAACCTGGCCATAGTTTGGAGGGACTTTCTTTAGTTGTGTTAAGTTTCTTGTTATTTCGGCCCCACCCTCGCATGGATGAATAATGTAAACATCGGGTATGGCCGGCGAACTACCATGAACACATGCCGATGAAATTTATGATGGATCTTGTGGCGGCCAGGCCCATGGTGTTTGATTGCTACAAGTTCGCCAGGTTGCAAGGAGTGAGCCTTTGCACCCCGATCCGCATTGTCGGATCGTTTGGCCGCAGCCTTGACCAAGTTCTGGTTTGCCTGCTGGTTAGTCCGTAGCACCTGCTTCTTGAGTTTTTCATCCCAGTTGATCGGACCGTTTGCTGCGAGAGCTGGCGTTTGCAAGAGCTGATCAATATCAAGATGCGGTTCGCGGCCAAACATCAACCGGTATGGTGAAAAGTTTGTGCTGGAGTGTGGCGTACAGTTATAAGCCATAACCAGGTCAGGGAGGTGTTTCGGCCACTGGCGTTGCTGGTCTTCGCTCAAGTTCCACAACAGCTGAAACATGGTGCGGTTGAACCTCTCGCACTGCCCATTTCCTTCAGGGTGGTATGGGCTAGTGCGACTCTTTTTGACACCATAGCGTTTGCATAGCTCTTCAATCACCTCCGCTTCAAAACTCCTGCCTTGATCACTGTGCAGTCTCTCTGGAGCTCTGTACTTGAGGAACCACTCCTTGATTAGTTTGGCTGCCACAGTTTGCGCAGTCTGGTCTCTAGTGGGAACGGCTTGCACGAACTTTGTGAAAACATCCGTCATGACCAAAACGTTCTCAGTGCCATCCGAGGACATGTCAACTTTGGTGAAGTCTACTGCGAGTATCTGGAGGGGGGGGGCGTGGCCTCCAGATGTTCCACGGGCGTGTGTAAATCTTGAGGCCGACCCATGAGGCAGCGCTGGCAATGGTCAAGGTGTTGTTTGACCTCTGCGTGCACTCCTGGCCAGTATACTCTAGACTGTAGTAGCTTCATCGTTCATTCATAGCCCTGATGCCCCATCTGGTCGTGCAGAGCTTCAATGGTTTCGTGCCGGAGGCATGAGGGAAGTACAAGCTGATCTGACTGGCCAGCACCCGGGAATCGGCATGCTCGTCGCAACACATCATTCGTGTCCAGATACAATTGGTCGTGGAGTCGAAGAAGTGCTTTCAGAGCTAATTGTCCTTTGTGGGCTTGAGGTCGTTTTGGGAAAACAGCTAGCACAGGCCCGATGACATTATCATCCAGCTGCATCTGGTGGAGATCTGTTGGATCCTGAAGAGGAACTAATGACTTTTTGTCATGTGTCTCTGTGATATGCCTTTTGGGAGCGACCAGGTCTGGTGTCTGCTCCAGTGCCAAGTGGGCACAGAAGACCTCAGGCACTGTATGTATTTCTGCTGGCACCACAAGTGGTTGACACATTGGGGGAGAGATAGTGACGTCAGATGCGGCTTCGGCTGTAAGCTGGTTGCACGTGGCCGTGTCGTCCGTGGGAGCAATTGCGGGTCCACAGACAGGTGGCCGGGAGAGTGGGTCAGCGGGGTTAAGGCGGCCAGGGACATACTTGATATCAAACTTGAATGGTGATAACTGCGCCGTCCACCGCTGCTCAATGGCTCCATGCTTTGCGGAGTTGAAGTTTATCAGGGCGCTGTTGTCCGTGTAGACGGTGCAGGCGGAGCCAAAGAGGTAGTGTCAAAACTTCTCAGCAACAGCCCATTTAAGGGACAAGAACTCTAGCTTGTAGCTGCAGCGATGGCTGAGGTAGTATTTATACTCTGAGGGTTGGAGGCGACGACTGGCGAATGCCACAGGTTTTCTGCGCCCATCCTCCTGGACTTGTGACAGGATGGCACCCAAGCCATCCTGACTGGCATCCGTCTGAACAATGAAAGGCTTAGTGAAGTCGGCATAGGCCAGTGTAGGTGCTGAAGTCAAAGCCTGCTTCAGTGCCTGGAAAGAGGCATCATGCTTGGGACCCCAACTGGTCTTGATGCTAACAGACTTCTTTTTGGAGTCTTGGCTGACTTTAGCGACAAGGTCATGTAGGGGACCAGCTAGCTTGGCGAAGCCTTCCACGAACCGTCTGTAATACGATGCGAAGCCGAGAAAGCGTCGCAGCTCAGTGGTGTTCGTTGGTACGGGCCATTCTTTCACTTCTGCCACCTTATCGTCTTCACACTGGATCCCTTCAGCTGAAATGGTATGGCCAAGGTAACCGACTTCTGTTGGTAGGAAATGGCGCAGTTTCAGCCCAGTGTCCGCAATCTTCTTCAAAAGCTTACGCAGATGGTCCAGATGCTCTGTGAACGTCTTGGAGTACCACCAGCAGGTCATCGAGATAAAGAAAGTCAGACATGACCCTCTGCATTAGCCTCTGGAATGTTGCTGGGGCCGAAGTCAGTCCAAAGGGCATTCTGGTGTATTCGTACAGTCCAAACGGAGTGCAGAAGGCAGTTTTGTGTTGATCTGCCTCATCCATTGCAATCTGATGGTAGCCAGAAGCGAGGTCAAGAGTGGAAAAATAATGGGCCCCAGCCAGTGCATCAAAGGATTCTTGTATTCTAGGAAGGGGGTATGCATCTCCTACAGTTTTGGCATTCAGTCTCCTGTAATCAACGCTGAGGCGCAGGCTGCCATCTTTCTTCCACACAAGGACCACAGGTGAGGCATAGGGACTGTGGCTGTCCACTATGACCCCTGCGTTCTTGAGTCCTTGAAGGTGTTGTCGAACTTCTTGCAGCATTGTTGGTGGTATGCTTCAGTAGGGCTGACTGATTGGCACGCTGTCAACAGAAGGAATTTGATGCCGAACGATGTCTGTAAATCCCAGATCTCCATCACCCTGTGAGAACACATGGCCACATTCATTTAGCAGCTCCTCCAGTTGTTGACGTTGTGCTTCAGTGCCAGCAAAGTTTGGGAACTCGTCGTTGGAACTGGTACAAGGGGACAAGGATGGAGGGAAAGGGAGCTCAGATTTTGGGAACACGGTGATTTTGTCACAGGAAACGGTGACCTGCAGTGCTTCCTCTTTCTCCAATGAGTCAACAACTTCCAAGAAGGCTACCGGTGTTTGAGGTGTATGACATGTTCATCAGTCAAATGGGCAACCCGGATGTGGTAACGCTGATGGCTGTCCACTACAGTTGGAACCAACAAGAGACCTTTTGGAAGTGGCTGCGCCATCTGAGATGCCACAAGCAGAACTGAGGGCTGGCCTCTCTTCTTTGGACAGCGAGGTCCAGTCACATGAATAGTTGCGAGTGAGTGTGGCTTGATATCTTGGCGTCGAGCACACGGGGCGATGGCTCCCTTGGGGATTTGTTGCTTGGCACTCTGCAGAATGATGGTCGGGCTAGGGGGTGCATTCTTACATAGCCCTAGAATGTTCATACCAATGAGTCCTGGCAGCTGATGTCGGTAGTTGGGTACACAGGTGTCCTTCATTACTAAAATAGGAACATTTTCTAGGCATACATCAAAAATACAAACTTTAACCACTATGATACCTGTGTACTCTACTGGCAGACCATTTGCTGCGACCAATTTGATAAAGTTAGCTGGCTGGACGTTCACTGTCAAATTGTCTTTCACCCAGCTCTCTGTTACGGTTGTTACTTCGCTACCAGTGTCAAAAAGAGCCTCTAGTTCTTTTCCGTCTATACTAAACGTAGTTGTGGGACGCTGGCCTACTAATCCATGCAACATGGTCCCCCCCGTTGCCAGGCTAGAGACAACGGGGGCTCTTAGTTTTCCTGTGGCTGCTGAGCTGCCGCCATAGGGTACTGCTGGTAGGGCTGTTGTTGAGGCATCATGGGGAATGGTTGAGGGGCATAATACTGCGGATAGTTAGGTGGGAATGAGGGCATGGACGGCTGCTGTAGTGACTCTTGGGGAGACGGGTGGTGTTGTGGGGACCCATGGTAGGCAGACCCACCTCTCCGTGAACGACCACGACTTCCCAGGCGCTGACGGTATCAGGCCTTAGCTGGGCAGTTTGCCTCCCGATGCCCTGGCTGGTCGCACCAGTAGCACCTGAAAGGCTGATGCGAAGTTTGTGGTGTTTGTGACGTTACCGGTGGCGTGGGCGGCCCCGATGTCAGCTGCACTGCTTCCAGTTGGGCTGTCAGAGCTGCCACGGTCAAACGGAGCTGCTCGATGGAGGATGCAGATTCCATTGCGGCATCCATGTCCGGGTTCTCCCGTGTCCACCTTCGGGCCTCGTCACGGAGCTCCAGGTATGTAGTGTCTGGTTGCTGGCATAGCAGACCCCTTAGGTGGGTGCGAAGGGGTGCCGAATACAGGCCTTCTACAAATTTATCCCAGAGAGTCCAGGCTGGGATGGTGTCATTGGCCGCAGCATTGGCCTGGCTTGCCAATGCAGACAGGGCTTGAGCATAAGCTAGGATAGGCTCCTCGATTTTCTGGCGATGGGCATGCAACTTTCGCAGACGATCTATTGCAGTAAAGTCCTGGCGAAAGGTGGCGGCAACTTTATTTAACACCTGCGTCGCGGTCACATGCTGGCCAACAGGACGTCCCAGGACCTCTTCTCTGGCAGCTCCTTCAAGGTGCCCGATGACCCATTCCGCCCCCATGTCCTCAGGGATGTGGAATGAGTGGATCGCTCTCTGCGCGGCGTCCACAAACGTTGACACGGAGCATCCCCCCTCTCCGCTGAAGGTTGGCAATGGCCGAGGCTGCAGTGTCTGGTGGTAGATAACTTGTGGGGGCAGCTGAACCTGTCCATTGGCTTGAGCGTCAAGTTGTTGATCTTCGTCCGCCATCCTAAGATCAGTCTGCCATCTCCCTTGCTTTCGCCCTTTCCTTCGCCCGGTCATAAGCGCCTCCCCCTGTCCTGTACTGCTTTTTGTTGTGACTCCTTACCCCCACATCCTGCTCGCAGCGCCAGTTGCAGCTGTGCGGCTGAGAGGTGTGCAAAATGTGGGGGGAAATTAAAAGGGAGTCGAGATGGTAGTCATGGTTCTTTGAATTTAATTTTACCACAACATTACAGAGAAGAAAGCAGTACAGGACAGAAACATAAGTCGGTTGTAAATAAAACAGAATGTAGTTGAATGCTGGCCGGCCAAGCCGCACAAGTTGCCTGAACTTCGACCGCCCAGAACCAAAGAGACTGGAATCTGGTGCTTAGTCAGCACTATATCAAGGATGGCGGGAAAAGATATGTACGTGTCGCTGGTCACGTAGGCCATCTACAGACACCACGCAAAAGAAAAGAGTACTGCACGCGCGCAGGCGATGAGGTACTAACAGAGTACTTTAATCGTGTTCTCACAGCTAGGGGCTGAATGCAGGAAACTCCAAGGTTAGGGGAAAAAAATTGCTTTGTGTGGGTGATGATAATTAGCAAGCCAAAACCCGCTGTTACATTTATGCATTACTTTATAATTTACAGTTGCAGGTGCAGTTGAATTTGAGACGTATACAGCACCTTGCCTCATTAATGACACTGTTTTGCACTGCACTCTTCCAAGCTGTTAGGGCAATTGTACAAATCAGGACATAATCCCACATGACCAGTTACTATTATGCTTATAATAATAATAATAATACCGTTATTATATAGGCGCTTTTTCTCAATTTTTGGGTGAATCGACTCAAAGCGCCGCGAACTGAAACCCAACACGCACACTCACGTAACAGACACGGATTTACGCCATTTAAGACAAACACAGTACAAGACAGACGAAGGGCCAGTTCAGCTACTAAAGTTACAGAGATTTTTGATCGCTTGTATTTGAAATTTGTAAAGTGGCCTGAAACCGGTACCAAAGTGTGGGGGGGGGTGGGGGTGTTGGTGGGGGTGGAAGAACCGGAGTACCCGGAGAAAGAACCCCCGACGGTCCGCCCGAATTAACGGCGACACTTACCAGAGGAGAAAACTCCGACGCCGGAACCCAGTATCGAACCTCGCACCTTTGGCATTGGTGGCAGGCGCCTTAACCACTGCGCCACGGACCGCCCCATTTTTTTAGACTCCAAAGAGCGCTGAGGCTGACAAGAACTCCAAGAGCAGAATTTGATATGTATGGGACTGAATGCCACAACAGTACGTAAAACTGCGACAGTGTCTCTCCAGTGGCTGTTGAAGTCTCTCTGCTTAAAAATTACTTGCTTGGTATTGCTACAAGCCGCAGAATGATGAAACAGTGTCTCCAGAGATTACAGGTTTCGCTTACATCACATAAAGTGTGATCAACCATACAAAACATTTCTGTGACTGATAAGGATGTGACTGATCGTGTAAAATATACTCCTAAAAGTGTATGGCTTTATCTTAAAATACTACTGCTCTGTATCTGTCTGTTACGTAGGGAAAGGTTAGACACACACAAAATTAAACTTATGGTAGAACTATACTTGTTCACAGAATGGCATTGTGTCCATCACTAGAATGCTGTGAAAGTCATGCACAGTTTGAAAATCACTTTTTCACTGTTGCTGAGGAGGGGATGTGATTTACAGTGGCTGCTGAGATCACGGTTTTGCTTTCCTTTTTTGATCAATAAATCAGAGAAACATTGAACATTTGTTTAAAAAATTTCAAAAAACTGGAGCATATTGTGTGTGTGGACTCAAACATGTGTGTGTTCTCATGGATGTTTGTGTACTCATGCATGCAGTGTGTGTGCAAGGTTGTTTGCATGTGTGTGCTCGTGTATTTGTATATGCTTACACATGCTCGCGTGCGTGCATACTACAGATAAAAGTACGTGCAACTGCACATCGTCATTTACAGAGTGAAATCTGTGAAGTGTGTGTGTGTGGACTCATACATGTGTGCGTTCTCATGCATGTTTGTGTACTCAAGCATCTGGTGTGTGTGCAAGGTTGTCACACAATTTGCATTATGTGTGTGTGCTCGAGTATTTGTGTGTTCTTACGCATGCTCGCGTGCGCCTGCATTGAGCACAACAAATAAAGGTACGTGCATATCGTCATTTACAGAGTAAAATCTGTGAAGTGCTGCACACGATTTACATGCACGTAAGTTGTGCTTTTGCATCACAGTGCCATGGTTACAAACACACACATCATTTAGGGACTGTATGCCCGATAACCTACCTACCTCCCTCACACACACACACACTGGCCGGCAGACTGACACACCAGACATGCATACTACTACTCTGACAGTATCTTTTGCGTTCTTTCGGGTTCATTTGGGTAAAAAGACGGACCGACAACTGAGACCGCAATAGCCGCGTACGAGTTTGAGCGGTACATTGCTTGCTTTGCAAAATGAACCAGTTCATGAGTAATCTGACAAACCATACATTTGCACAGCTCCGAAACACTATTATTTGACTTCTAAGTGTGTTTTATGTGTATAAATTGTGCACTCAGTAAACGATTTTTTCAACGATTGTTTTTAGCCCAGATAGTAACTTAAGGGCTTTAAGTATAAGCTTTGTTCAGGTGGTGTCTAAGAGTAAGACAGCCTCCGAGCATACTGAACTTGGATGTTTCATTGAAGAGTTAAATGACTATTTTAAAAAGTTGGTTGACCCACATTTGAGTCTGTAATTTGATTTTGTTCACTTGAAATTTTGCATATAGCTAGTTTGGAAAAAAGACATTTGATGAGTTTATGAGCCAGCTTTATAACTCTGCAACTTTTTTGAAAATATAAATTCCTTGCAGAAATAAATGTTAAAAGTAAGAATCCTTGACTTCAGGAGAAGAATTAAAATTGTCTGTCAGTGTTTGTGTGTGCCTTTGTGCAGATCACAGGATAGGGTGGTTTAGGGTGGAGAGAGCGAGATATGAATCAGAAGGATAGGCTTAAAAATAGGAACAACTCAAATGTTTCTAAAAGAAAAACGCATGTGCGCTCAAAACAATACTGTAGACTTTGGGATAAAATCCTCATCCTGTTCTACCTTTGCCTGTCTTTATCAGTTTAAGGCAATACACCTGGAGTGACGTAAATTCCTGTATCGCTTACCATCTCCGCCTTCATCCTCCCATGCAAGCGTCTTCTTCAGTTCCACTGCATCCTTTTTCAAGTCTGTTGGAATAGGAGTGTTCTCTGCAAGACAGAAAATACCGCATCAACTTTGCTGTAAGACCTGCCAGATGTAAACAAACAATAACAATGAGAACACTAATACTAATAGTGCTTTGGGAGGGGTAGGGAGGTATCCATGCCAACCAACAAAAAATCAAACATTTTCTAAACAAAGTGGCTTACTTAATAATATAACAATCAATAACAAAACATCTAAGTATCAACATTATTTGAATAAATTCATGCGATTGGGTGGATTTGCAATGAATTCTGTTGAACTGCTTCGGCATACATGTACATGTGTATTTATATTCATGCCTAAATATAGTGAAGTTGGCCCCTTCAGCCCAATTGCATTAAATTATACACTGATGATCAGCTGACCCTGAAACAACTAACAGCAATGCTTGCCTTCAAGGGATCGCTTAATCCGTTCCTTCTTCTCCTGTATGGTTCTCTGTTTATCCTCTATGGATTTTCTGTAGATATATTCCCGTCTCAATCTGGCTTGCCGGCGAAGCTACAAAGAGATGTTCAAAGTCAAATGTACACAGTGGTATTAATAACTGTTGTTTCAATTCAGGCATGTCACATGAGCGCTTGACTGAAGACAAGTCTAAATAAAAACTTAGGTCTCAAGCAAATTAAAGTATGGGAATCTAGTCTATATTGTACTGAAATACATAATGAGAGCCTTAGTCAATAAGGACCTGCATGGGTGACAGTGCGAAAAATAGAAACAACTGAAAACGGTTCATGGACTAACCATACCCCATCAGGGCCGGATCCAGGGGAGAGGGGAGGGGGTGCTTTGGTACTACAGCACCCCCCCATCGACTGGCATCAAACTATAAATAAGTGTGTTTAAAGGTTTCAGTGCGCAAAAAGCTTTTACTGGGCTTCAGTATACATAGACAGTGACCACCGTATTGTCCCACCAAATGCTGTCTTTCGTCCGTTCAAAACAAAAAGAGGCCCACCGGAATCTTGTGACGGGACACCATGAAAAGATTGCTTCTGATAGGTGATGGTAGCTGACGTCATAACTATTCTATAGTATATGACCTTAGGTCATCTGCATAATTATAACCAATCTGAGACAAGATGGTGGATGAACCAGCGAAGAAAACAAGTCGACTCGTGCCGACAATGACAGACTCGGAATTGAAGCGAAGAAAGAAAAAGAGAGACAAAATACCACTAAGAAGAATTGAGACAAGGGAATATGGAGTTTGGCTTGATGGGCCATCCGGAATTTGTCACTTTCCTACTCTGTGAATCAGTAAGTAATCTATGGTCTTTGTCGATCTTCCTATAGTTCCGCGAGCTGGCTCAGTCGCTTTGCGCAGAGAGTCGAACAAGCCATGCCGCCGGCCGTGCACTGATGATGCAGCATGATCATTACTAGTTTGGGGTGTAGGGGGGCTCTGGATAGAGGTAGCACCTTTGCTGTTCGGCAGCTGCGTCCTACATAGGACGGACGGGCATCACTGGTCCTCATCCATCTCCTTAATCTCTCTCGTGTTGGCTCCAAGCGCCACACCCTGGCAAACCACCTCAGCTGGTGGGCTAAACCACGTGAGGGGGTGGTGTTCACATTGCACCACTAGGCAGATGAGCTGTTTCTGACAGCCAACGGCTAGAGGACGGAGGAGATCAGGTTGGATCTAACGGCCAAATGTGGGGGAGTAAACCCTTCAAATCAGGAGTGGAGCCCCGAAGGCAGACAGTTGCCTGTATTCACGCACTGTTCTGGCAGCTCCTGCAGCCAAACGTACTGCTTTGCATTCCTTTGGATACATCAGCGAGGCCGAGAGGGGGATCTTGACGAGTGGGCACCCCATGATCTCCATACACTTTGCCCAGGCTTGCGCCCTGGAGAGGTCACTCCAGTGACTGACCCAGCAAGCGCATATACTCCATTGTCTTCCGAGACAGGATGCCAAACACATATTACTAGTTAGCAGGTCAAGCGGAACCCGCTTTGTGATTTTGACAGCATAGCGAGTATAGAAGGTTTATCCTACATTTTCATGGAAAATTACGTCAAAGAGATGCTGGAGAACATCAGTACACGTGTACACTGACATGTGTGTACACCACACCGATGACATCGTGACCTGCAGTACTGCGATACACTGATAGTCGGCCGGGTTTTGCGGCCTTGTGACGTAAGCTCATAAATATGCATATTAATTCAAAATCAGGCCGATGCCTGCGACTCGGCTACAAAAACAATACACCCTGCAAACGATGAATTAGACATTTGGCATTGTACTTACATCATAAAGCTCTAAGATAGTAAACAAAAGACCCATACACATATTGTCAGCAGTATCTGTTGCAGACAGTTTTCTGACGGTGTTGAGATGCTTGATCCTGGGCAATATAACTTTAAAATCGAGTTGTAATGCTTGTATTTCTGTGCGGTACATAACACCAGTTAGAAACTTTCAAAAACATCAGAAGAACAGTTTTGGTTGTTGTGTTTTGATATACTGGACGTAGACCCTGGCAATAGAAAAAATAAAAGTTGAGCAGTCCCCCCCCCCCCCCCCCCGGCCCCCTTGAAAACTGATTGATCCGACGCTGCCCATGGCCAGCAAGAGACATAAACGCTCATGAGAATTGTTATGCTTCCTGCAGATGGAACAGGATGGCTGAAGGGCTGTTTCGTCTGAACAAAAAAGCTAAAATTTAGCTTTCTGGGATTTTTAAATACTTCCAGGACTGAAAACTATCACCCATGTTATTTTTGCTGATGTGGGTGTCGGGCGCCACAGGCGAGCTGATAACCTAGAACACGGTCATGTATGCATTGTATGTCATGTATTGGGAGCGCTGAAGGGGATCCGTTGAACTCGGTATCATTCTTTGATGGTAAATAGAACGGAACTAGAAGGGATCAACACTGCAGTTTTTTCTTTTTCTGGTTAAGACCAGCGATCAAAAGTTTGATCATTATTGTCATGGTACTGGGTGTACAACAGTAACACTGAGGAATGAGTTGTTCATGTTCACTCACCATTTTGATGGGAAGACCCACGTGGTGGGGGTAACGGTCAACTCGCCCACAACAAACTCGCCAAGGATAGGTGTCAACTCGCCCACAATAGTAGAGAAATCGCCTAAAACAGCAGCCTAGTCGTGCAAAGCTTGAGTCAACTCGCCCACACAGTTTTATTCCAGTCTCAAATGTATCTTCCAAGAGAAACGCAACAGTATATACATTTGAATTCCAATGCAATGGACGGACATTTTATTATGATTGTTCATGTGCTCTTCACGATTTGGTCTTCTCTTTGTGATTTTGAAATAAAAAATAAGCATAATTAGCAAGTCAGTGATGATTTTAGAATAAATCTTTAAGCCCGATGGGTACTAAATGTTACGATTGTGGTTGTGTTATCCTGTGAGATCGTGCATGTGTTTATCGTAGGAAACGATCTGATATTTATTTGAGCTATCATGGTTACGTTGGTATGTCAGTCACGTGCCTTTTTAGTAAGATTTTCTTTTGTTCGTGAGTAGAGCCGATTTCGTTTTGTTATGTTTAGTCCAGAACGTTCTAGAAGGGTCGCACTGTCTAGTGACCTCGTATGTGTGACGTCTAGTAGTTGGCAATAGTTCGTAACATTTCGCTACATTTTGTTTTTCAGTGTGCATGAATTGAGCAGCCTTTATTTTGTTTAGGGAATGTTCTCGTACTTTCTAGAGCTATCATAGAACGTGGTGATAGGGCTACCATACTTTTATGTGTCTTCACTATACATTAGGATTTAGAGCTGAAGTGAGCAGCCGAGTTTTTGTAGCCTATTTTAGTGTTTCCAGAAAATTCTTATTTATGAGTTTCAGTTGCGTATTTCGTTCCGATTGGTTACATTGTATTATTTCCGTAGATGATTCTAGAATTTAATAGTATATATAAGGAGGGCGCTGGGAAAGCCGTTCGTACATTGTCTTGCAATTGTCAGTGGTAGGTACGTGGCCCGTATTGGGTGTACATTGTGTGAGACGCTGCGTATGAGAAGATTTGAGTTGCCAGTGTGGACATTGCAGAAAATACTTTGTATCAGTTCGTGCATTTGAAAGTGCATTATTGTGTGGATATCGCATCGCTGAATTAAATATTGTTGGAACTGTTACTCCAGTATTGTCTACATCCTTAAGCACGTGTGACGGATTGCAGCTGAATGAAAGTTATGTAAAAAGAACCTTACGTGCGTGCGTCTGGTGTGTTTATCATACTACGACTACAACCCCACCACGTAACATTTTGGCACCTCCGACCGGACTTTCTTCAGTTGGTTCAGTGGAAAGGGTAGCAGGAGAAAACAGCCAGCAGTGAAAAGCAGAGATGGCGACATCGGAAATGGAGACATTCCTGAAAATTGGAAAGGAATGTGGACTCGAAGGAGCTCAACTCCTCGAGTTTGTAAAGGAGAGAGAGAAGGAGAGATTGGAGAGAGAAAGGGAGAGACTGGAGAAAGAAGAAAAGAAACGAGAGAGAGAAGAAAAGGAGAAACTGGAGAGAGAGGAGAGAGAAGAAAAGAGACGAGAGAGAGAGAGAGAGAAGAAAAAGAGAGGTGGGAGAGAGAAGAAAGAGCCAAAGAACGTGAAATCAGGAGACTCGAAATCCAAGCAGAAGAAGCAGAGAAACAGTAATGAAACACAAAGCGAAATAAAAAAAAAAAGTTGACAAGCACATACAACAACAAAAATACATTGATTTACAAGGAGCACAAAACTCTCTCTCTCCCTCTCTCTCTCTCTCTCTCTCACACACACACACAAACACACGCACACACACACAACACAACACACATGATGAGCCGGCAGACAAAATGGTCTTTACGTATATGCAACAGAGAAAAGGTGTGTTTTAAGCTTGGATTTGAAAATGGAAAGAGATGATGAGTGACGCACATCAGCTGGGAGGGGCGTTTATGTAATGGGACCAAAATACGAAAATGCACGGTGACCTTGAGTGACCTTATTACGTCTAGGGATACGGAAAACACGAGTGTCTGAAGCAGAGAGTAGTGGGCGGGACGGTGTTTACAGCTGGACAAGATCAGATAAGTAAGGAGGGGCAGAACCAGAGATGATGTTGAAACAAATAACACAGACTTTATACTGAATTCTGTATGAAACTGGCAGCCAGTGCAAATCAGCTAGTAGAGGCATAATGTGTTCACGTTTCGGTACATGAAAAATCAGAAATGCAGCACAGTTCATGACTCTCTGGATTTGGCCGGTCAAGAAGATTTTGCGGAACACCGGAGAAAAAAAAAAAAAAGAGAAATGCAATAGTCTTTTCGGGACAGCACAAGGGAGGTAACAAGTGTTTTGGTAACTTCAACACTGTGTCAGCAGATGTCGAACAGTGCTGATCCTTCTGAGTTCAATGAAGGCAAGCTAGTAAACTTTCTTCACTTGTTCCTTCATTGTCAGCCTGTTGTCAAAAATGACACCCAGGTTACGGGCCGAGCTAGAAAAGGAGATGGCGCTCTCGCCCACCATCATTGACTCAGGAAGATCAGCACTGCACGTAGAGGAGCACGTCATTCGGAGGGACTCAGTTTTGTCACTGTTCAGCTGGAGCTTGTTCTGTGTGGTCCATTTCTGAACATCACAAATACAAGCCTCCATAGACTGCACCATTGGATCAACATGTTCGCGAAGGGAGTGTTTGTACAATTCTGTATCATCTGCATATAAATGATAAGAAACAAAGTGACGCTCAATGACATGCGACATGGGCTGTGTATACAAAGTAAAAAGAACAGGCCCCAAGACCGACCCTTGTGGAACGCCACAGACCAGCTCAACAGGGTGGGACTCAAATCCTGCCACTGAAACCATCTGCAAGCGACCAACAAAGTAGGATTGGAAAAATTTTCAGTGCAGTGCTTTGAATGCCAAACACATCACGAAGGCGGGCAAGTAAAATGTCATGGTCAATGGTATCAAACGCTGCGCTCAGATCGAGCAGAGTCAGAACAGAGATTAGATCTTCATCGCTAGCAGCAAGTAGGTCATTTCAAATTTCAAAAATACAATTACAAAACTGTACACAATATTACACGCACACACACACACACACACACACACACACACACACACACACACACACACACACACACACACACACACACACACACACACATTCCAGGCACCACAGCAAAACTACAACAGAATCCTCAGCAGTCAATGATTAATCAGTGGGGTAATGGAGTTCGAAAAGGTGTGTTTTTAGCGCAGATTTAAAAAGTAAAGAGTAAACATGTTCAGTCTGACCTTGATGCTGCCGCTTCAGACCCTAGGAAAATGTTCAGGATTTTGAGCAGACTGCTTGGCAAGGAGGCCAAATCTCCTATTCTTCCTGACATGAGGAGTGACTTGGCTGCTGCCTCTCCATCCCAGTTCTTTAACGATAAGATTGGTGCCATCAGAGAACAGCTGCTAAAAGAGAACACAAGTGACAAACCTGATAGCCAGGAACATTCATCCGATTTTGCTGGTGATCCTTTCTCAGTGTTTGTGCCAGTCTCTGCTGATCAACTGCAGAAAGTTATTGCAAAATCCAAGTCCACGTTCTTTAGTGTTGACCCGATCCCCACCAAAATTGTCTTGGAGAATTTGGACATTCTTCAGCCCGCAGTTATTCTTCACATCATCAACCGCAGTCTCTTCACCAGTGTTGTTCCAGGAGCCTTTAAGACTGCTGTGATGCGTCCTCTGCTGAAGAAGTCAAACTTGGACCCTGATGCTCCTAAGAATTATAGGCCGTATCAAACCTTCCATATTTGTCTCTTAGAACGTGTGGTGGCCGATAAAATTGCTGATCATGTGTCTAGGTACCAGTTACTGGATAAATTCCAGTCTGCATACAGGCCAGGTAATTTCTACAGAGACCGCAGTGCTGCGTGTCTTAAACGACATTCTCTGTGCTGCTGATCGAGGTGACCACTCTCTCCTGCTGCTGCTGGACCACAGTGCAGCATTTGATACCATAGATCACCAGATGCTGCTGCAGAAACGTCAGCTTGAGTTTGGTTAACGGACTGTATCTTACAGTGGTTTCGATCGTACCTTGAGGATAGGTTCCAGTACGTCAGTGTTAATGGTGTGGCGTCTGATGTTACCCGGCTAGTATGCGGGGGCCCTGATTGGTCCGTCTTAGGGCCTGTTCTGTTCTCTCTCTACACCACTAAGTTAGGACGTGTGATCGACAAGTACAGGTTAGGGCGACAGTTGTTTGCAGATGACTCTGGTCTCTATGACTCTTTTCATCCTGACAGTGTCTCTGCTTCTCAGACAGTGCAGAAAATCGAGTCGTGCTGCCAAGAAATCAAGTCCTGGATGTCAACCAACATGCTGAAGTTAAATGATGATAAGACTGAGGCAATTCTGTATGGACCCAAGAACAAACTGGGTGTGAAATTTCTTGATGCCATCCGTGTTGGTGAGTCTCTCATCCCTTTCTCCAAGATTGTCAGAGATCTGGTGTCTTTGTCGATGTCAGTCTTACCATGGAAGACCATATCAATGCTTTTTTCAGGGGATGCTACTTCCATCCTCGCTCTCTTGGGAAACTACGACTGGACCTGTCCTGACAGCCAACGCTGCAAATGCTATCGCCGTTGCCCTTGTCCTATCCAGACTGGACTATTGTAACAGCTGTCTTTGGGGTCTACCAGAGCAACAACTCAGGCGTCTTCAACTCGTTCAGAACACTGCCGCCAGAATTGCCACATGACTGAACCAAAAGAAGGGAGCATATCACACCAGTCCTTAAGCAGTTGCGGCACTGGCTTCCAGTCAAGCAAAGAATTGATCACAAGATTCTCACTCTGTGCCACAAGTCTATAAATGATCCAGCCTCACCAGAGAACCTCCAGGAAATAGTCCCACGTCACAACCCTCCGAGGCATCTCCGTCAAGTTCTGCTGTCCGGTCCGAACTCTGCACCCCAAGCGTGTTGAAAGCCACACAAAGAAGCGACTTGGTTTCCGGGCATTTTCACACTGCGGACCTAGGCTGTGGAATGGACTACCACAATCCTTGAGGGACATTGACTGCATTGGCACCTTCAGGAGGTACCTCAAGACCCACCTGTTTCTTGACTTTTAATTCTAGGACGACTGAGCACCATTTGCGCCCTGAGCATGCTGCTACAATGGAGTGGATGCGCATTACAAGTGGACATCATCATCATGACTTTTACTCGTGTCAACTACCCGTTCTTTGTTATGGATATCCCCCCCCCCAAAAAAAAAAACAAACAAAAAAAAAAACAAAAAAAAAAACACCAACCCACAAAAAACAACAACCCAACAACAAACAAACAAGCAAAAAAAAAAACACCCCAAAAACAAAAAAACAAAAACAAAACAAAACAAAAAACAAAACAAACAGCCAAACAAACAACAACAAACAAAAAACAACAAACAAACAAACAACAAAACAAACAACCAAACAAGCAACAAAACAACAAACAAAACAAACAACAACAGGAAACAAACAATCAAACAACAATCTTCATTTGTATGCCACCATATACTGATTTCCTATATTAAAAAAAAAAAGCCAAACAAACGCGATTTCCAGAAAGTCATGGGCACCAAACAACAATGATCGCTCGCCTCCGCAGCGGCAGAGATGTGGGCACGCAAGGGCAGAAGCCGAAGCTGTGCAAATTTGTAAGGCCATGAGAGTTTCATATAGGCCCTACGTTTAGTAAACCAGGTGTCAGGATCTCGAAAGGCCGAAGTCTGAAAAAAATTCTGATGGGTGGGGTGGAGCGCTTACGGTTCTTTCCATACGCCAAAGAGACCGAACTGAACGGAACTGGTCAGGATGACCAAGCGTAGTATGATATATCCTCTAGGTTGTGACCGGTTACGGGTTCAGTTGTGACCGTGAGCAAGTTTAAACTGCCCTTTATTGTCACTGAGTGCACACAGCATACATAAATTTGACAAACGGTCTTTCTTCTGGCGAGTGGTTACGCCCACCCCGCACCCCCCCCCCCCCCCCGCCCCCCCCCCCAAAAAAAAAAAAAAAAAAAAAAATAATAAAAAAAAATAATAATAATAATTATAATAAATAAAAATAATAATATAAATAAATAAATAAAAAATAAATAAATAAATAAATAAATTAAAAACAAAAATAAAAAATAAATATTAAAAAAAAATAAAAATACAAATTAAAAAAATTTAATTAAAAAAAAATGCTATAACAAAGTCCCCTTTTGGGGTGTTTGGACCCCCCCCCCCCCACCCCCCTCCTCCTATTTGATTCTCTTTGACGAATTACGACACACACACACCACGCGCCGCCACTCACTCCCCTCCCCCGTTGTTTGATATTTTGGCGTGTGGCAAGAGTGTTGCCTTATTCCTCTCCAGACCCCCCCCCCCCCCCCCTTCCCCTGTTGTTTGATTTTTCGGCCACTAGAAAGAAGGTCTAGCGTCGGGGAGGCATTTTGTGTCAGGTTAAAGGTCCCAAACAAAAAGTTGGAACCGCCCCTCCCCCCCCCCTCCCCCTCCGAGGTAAATGATCCGTCTCTGGTATATGAATAGATGGTGGACATCATAACTGAGTTAACTCATTCAGCCCGACGCACGTATTTCCCAAAATTTGGAGGCGTCATCTAACGACTATGCATCTGTTGCAGGAGATGGATCGACCATGATAATTCACGGGTAGTGCCACTCACAAACCAGATAGGTGAGGCTAGCGCTATTAGAATTGCACACATACCAAGGGGAATTACTCAGCGCTGGACAGACAGACAGTTAGATCCCCTGCCCCCCACCCCCACCCCCCTCCCGCCAATCAGGCACCTAATCGCCAGCCCACAGAAAAATACGCGGGTATAGAACAAGACGATCATCTACATCCCTAAAAGGATTGGTTAGTTCTGGGTTTAACGTTCACGGCACCGTAGTGGATAATGGACGGCCCTGACGGCCAGCGGGTTTATGGGGGACAGGGAAATCTATTTCCTATGGAGTACAACCTGAACACTAATCAATTTAGGCGCACTGCAACTTTGGCACTTTGATTTACCAGGATCTTTCAACGGAAGTGCTATGGAACAAGCCTAAAAGGATGCATCAGGTCAGGCTATCCTATAACTCATGTCTTTTTCCGGAAGTCCTTAGGAAGTAGGCAGGAGAAACACACATACACAAACAAGAAGGTGCACTACTAAATGTGGTCGGGTAAATACCCTAATTTCCCACAGTAGATGCACAAGACAATACACAACAATGTAACGACACAAGTTTTGCCTCGAGTTATAGAATACTCAGGCAAACCAGATAGGTGAGGATAGCGCTGGTAGAATTGTACGCATACCAAGGGGAATTACTCAGCGCTGGACAGACAGACAGTTAGATCCTCTGCCCCCGCCTATCAGGCACCCAATCACCAGCCCACAGAAAAATACGCAGGTATAGAACAAGACGATCATCTACATCCCTAAAAGGATGCATCAGGTATTCAGTACCCGACCACATTTAGTGGTGCACCTTCTTGTTTGTGTATGTGTGTGTTCTCCTGCCTACTTCCTAAGTTCTAGAAAAAGACATGGGATATAGGCGAGGCCTGATGCATCCTTTTAGGGATGTAGATGATCGTCTTGTTCTATGATACCTGCGTATTTTTCTGTGGGCTGGCGATTGGGTGCCTGATAGGCGGGAGCAGGGGATCTAACTGTTTGTCTGTCCAGCGCTGAGTAATTCCCCTTGGTATGTGTACAAGGGTAGTAGTGCCAGATTAGCTTGAATTATCATGGTCGACCCATCTCCTGCTGTAGTGGGGAATCATGGTCGACTTATCTCCTGCTGTATCAGCTTGTTTAACTGAATGTTAATTAGAACTTAAATTATTATGTATGCATTGTTGTTTAGTTTATTGTGTGTTCGGGTATTGTGTTTTGTTTGTTATGTGCATATGTCAATGTATTTTTATTTTTGTGTACAGATTGTAAAGCGCTTAGAGTTTTTGATTAAGATTAAGCGCTATATAAATACTCATTATTATTATTATTATTATTATTATTAGTGCGACAGAGCTGAATGATTTAAGCAGATTGACCTATGTCCATATTGTAACCCAAGTTCATACCTACATGTATGGCATATTCAGCTCACTGATGTTTCACTCTAGTTTTTTCTAATTGTGTGAATTTATGAATCAGCTACCTCGAGGCGGGGGTGGGGGGGTGGGGAGGGTGGGTGGGTTGGGGGTGAGGGTGAGGGTAGGGTCCAACGCTCTGTTTGGGACCTGATACAAAAGTCCTCCTGATGCCAGACCTTGCGTCTCAGCGGTGGCCCTCGAAAATCGAAAGAAAAAAAAAAAAGGGGATCCCAATACTACATCCGCTCCTGGTAAACGTACAGATTTTCGTGCAGATAGTTCCTACTGCAAGAACATAGGTTCAGGCTAATGACAATCTACAGTAGCGTACGAACCGGGGGGGGGGGGGGGGGGTAGGGGGCGGGGCGGGAGGTTGAAGAGGCACAGGGGAGCTTGCCACCCTAAAGAAAATATATGGGGCGAGTGGAGGGGGCGGGGAGAGCATCCCTGCCCCCTCCCTCCCCCCCCCCCCCACCATATTTTTCATGCTTGATATTTTCGTAGCTGAACGATAATTTCCTCTCCCCTCCAAACGTGAAAAGAATATACCATAAAGCCCCCAGCCACCCACACACTCCTCCACCACAGCCCTTTCTGTTCATCTCGTTTGATTTTTTTGAGTCTAGGACGTACTGACTTTACTGTACTGTATTTTGTCTTGTGAGAAGTCTCTACATTAGGGGCCTGACGAGTGTTGCTTTGACTAAATGCCGAGCTAGTTACGCAGTGGCCGCGCGCACTGGGGGGGGGGGGGGGGGTGGCGCGGAGCGACGAGAAGCCACTGTGTGTGTGGGCAAGGGGGGGGGGGAAGTGGGGGGGGGGGGAACAGATGTGAGGACCTTGCTGCGTGATCCGCTCAGGCGGTCGTCCATCCGGTACTTAAAACTTGATGTTGCACGCTGCATTTGTAGAAATGATGTCTTAGGCAAATGCGGTTACATTTATCACCTGTAATTAGAACTCATTGTCGGACGGAGCCCTTGCACCAGACTCAAGGACTCACTGATGAGACAACTCAGTGTGGGTATGCCGCGGCTGCACGATAACCGAATTCCTCACCATCAGCTACGCCCGCCGGCCTTTGAAAAAGCGAGCGGCAAAAACCTTACATGCAAAAGCGACAAATCTGCAAGAGGCATAGATCTATGCCTCTTGCATGCGCCGCGAACGGACAGAGTCCGAGCGTCCCAGGGCTAGAAACTTACCCGGTCAGTGAGGACGAACGGAGATTTTCGAGGTACGAGTCTAGACTGAAGGTAGAGTGGAACTAGTGCAGAGAGGCACGTGGCGAGACACGCAGCCGCCGCGATCAGCTGGTGATCAGCTGGGCTACAGCTGCACACCGACCTTGTGGCCTCAAGGCCAAGGGGCGAGGCCAGAGCCGGGCAGGGGCAGTGGGGGGTGGGGCGAGGTACACACATTCACACACAAACACGCATGCACGAGCCGCTAACGCACACGCATGCACTCGCGCACGTACGCATGCACACACACACACACACACCGGCACACAGGCTGGCATACACGCAGCGGACGAGAGAGAGAGAGAAAGAGAGAGAGAGCGAGGGTCTGACTAACTTCTTTCACCATAATTTTTCAGGAGCAGATCTTAGCCAGCCCTGAACAGGCACTTAATTATGGACCCCTGTGGTTGTAGGGGCTTTTGAGAATCTGTTTTTTCTGTGCAGTTGGAAGGTTTATGCTGAGAGAGAGAGAGAGAGAGAGGGTGGGGTGGAGGTTGGCCTGTAGTTCAAGGCTGTTCAGAGCGGCACGGTTTGTGAGAGTGTGCAAAAATGAGTGAGTCAGCTTCTGTGTCAGTCAGTCAGTCTTCTCCGCAAAACTTTATTTAAATTCAGTGTACACTAACTATACTAATCGGCAGACACTACCTCACTGGTTTGACACTACCCTTGAGTTGTCATTTGGTCGTTCCATCTCACTGACGCGACAGCACTGCCAGTGTAGCCCGCTATGCCGGCTTCTCAGACGATTCGAGTCACTACTGAAGTAATACTGAAGATCGAGATCAGTCGAGTCGTGTAAATGTGCTGTCCGAAATATTAGTCATTGACAGTGCAACTATTGCGGTTAATCAGTTGTGCAATATATCGACACTCGGCACACCGTCGTGTCAGTCCTGCTGCAGTCGATACCGTTCTACCCGATTAACCCGGCATTTAGCCCTGACGCCCTGCAGCAGTGGATGGATTGACCACTGATGATAGTGCGGCCATATTCAAGGGTACTGCCAGATTAGCTTGGCGCCTGAAGGCGCCAAGCTAATCTGGCACTGCCCTTGAATTATCATGGTCGATCCATTTCCAGCAACAGAGTCGTTACTGAGGTAACGCCTCCAAAACTGATATGGGAAATTTGGCGGCCGTGGGGTTGAATGGGTTAACTCGCTTTTACTGTAGTTGTAGGTCCATAATACCATGGTCGATAGTCAGTCAGACAAATGGAAACTACTATCTATAGTAGTTGTGTATATCGAGGGCCTCCGCACGCAACTGATCTCGTCAGTCAGTGACATTTTGGCGAGAAATCATTATTCAAATTTGATGCTGTAGCCTCCTTTGAATTTTTTCCCCCATTCAAGTTTAGTGTTACGAAATTTTGAACTGACCTGTAGTTGAACAGGAAATGTTCATATGCACCTTTTGAACTTAGATTGCCTCGAATCACGTCAGTATTTTGATTGATCACTAAAATGTTAACATTTTTTTCCCCCCGTTTGTTTCGAAAACAGAAAATTGTTTAATTACGAGGCTGCATGCGATGCCATTGACCATAATTATGTATGAGACTTGAGTGTAAATTTCAAATCACCAGGATTATTCTTTTCAAAAACTGTCAAAATATACAGTTTTACATTGTACTGCTAGTGCTAGTGCTATTTTTGACGGGACAGGGACTTCCAGCTCTCGCTGATTTCGTCCGAGGGGGGTGGGGGTGGGCCAGGGGGGGGGGGGGGAGGGTATTAGTTTGCCTGTCTGTCTGTCGCTGCGTCGCGCAGCGGCTGGTGGTGTAGCCGGGTCCGGGCGGGTGGTGTGGCCGGAGAACCGTTGCTTTCAGTGCCAGGCTGGGGGGCCGGAGATGGTGATACGCTAACCACTCAAGTAGATCTTGTATGAGTGGTGGCGGGGGTGGTGGTGAACCGGTGGGACCGTCGCATGTCTGGTGGTGGGGGTGGAGTTGACAGTTGGAGACGCGGCTGGTGGTACTTTTGGGGTGTGGGGAATCTTGGTGGGGGCGGTGGGGGCCAGCGAATCCTGGGTCTTGGGGTGCGGTGTTGGAATGGCTGAGGGGTGGCGGCGATGGTGCAGCGGCATGCGCAGGTGGTGTGGTGGTGTGGCGAGTAGTGCCGGACGTCTCTGGGTTCTGTATTTTTTGGGGGGTCGGTGGCGCTGGCGTGTGGCATTTGTGGTCTTGTCGGCTACCGGTGTCTGTGTCCATTGGGGTCATTGGGGTCGCGGTGCTGGCGTCCTTTGTGGCTACTTGGTGGGTGTCGCATTCAGCTTCCTTTGTTGAGACTTGGGGGGAAGTTGGTCTGTGTAGTCTTGGTCTTTATGGCTGCTGTAGATGTCCCTCTACGGGCTGTGGGGGTTGTTGCTTGGCATTCTTTCTCGATGGTTGTTGGTGTCGCTTGGCATTCGCTGCTGGGTTTTTTTTTTTTCGGGGGGGGGGGGGGGGGGGGTAAGATCAATCAGTGCGCCGTTTTCAATCAGCCACCGGGTGGTGACTTTGACACGATGATACGAGTCCCCGCCTGCCGACAGGATGGCCGGCACGGCGGTTTGTAGTAGCAGTAGGAGGTCGTCGACGTCCATTCCTCCGATTCGGACCGCTTTTTCCCGCTCGGTCTATTCCGTTTCCTGCTTGAGGTGATCTGGAATGACGATCAGTGTGGGGGAGAGTGGAGGCTCAGAATCTGAGGACAGCTCTGTCGTGTCTTCCTGCTTTTCTTCTGGTTGTAGAGGTGACTGGAGTCGGGCAGTAGTTGTTAGCTGCTCTTCTTGAGGGCTGGGTTGAGTTCCAAACCCATTTTGGAAGAATCTTCTTAATTCTGGTGGTGGAGGGAATCTCTGGAATATTTCCTCCATTGTCTTGAGGTGGCGGTCCAGTGGTGGTGGTTGGATAACCTCTTGCATCGGAGCTGGGTCCCATGTTACTTGACTTTGCCTTTGAATCAGGGGGGAGGGACATGGGCGGTCTGTATTGTCTTGTTTCTCTTCTTGTCTTGGCTTGGTTTTTTGTCTGTGCCTGTTGGGGGATGGCTGGTCACGTAGTCTTCTGCTTGTTGGCGCCGGTTGTTCTTTCGTCTGTTCGCCCTGAAAAGGGCGGCTGGTTGCTTCTGTGAAGCCATGCTGTCGCGGATGGTCGATCTTGGGCTCTAGTCTGTACGGTGCGCAGCGCGGAGATCCGTTCGCTGTCGCTGGGTCCTTGTTTTGTCCGACTTGCTAGCTGTAGGCTGGGTGGAGCGCAGCGCGGAGATCCGTCAAAAGTCAAGTTCAGTCGCTGTGCTTGCTTGCTGTCGATGATGATGACTTGGATTGTACTGCACGTAAACAGGTGTTTAAATACGATGTGCAGGCCAAAGAACGTTCCATCTTTGTAACTGAATGCATAAGGTGATGCTGGTGAAAGCATTTTCAAACATTTCAGATTGTGTCGCGGCCCTCAATGCGGGTTTGACGCATGTTAGACGCATACTGATTGGTTGTCTTCCTCAATTCGCTGCCGCTGAACAGCGGCAGCGAATCGAGGAAGGCAACCAATACGTGTCAAACGGCAGGAAATTTAAACCAGCCAACCAACCAACCATCCAACAAATTCAACAAACAAAAAAACAACAACAAAAACACAGACAAAAAACACAAGCAAACAAACAAAGACTAAAAGAAGAAAAAAAGAAAGAAAGAAACAAAACCAACCAAAAAAACAAACAAAGAGCTGATCTGCCTATTTAATGCAATGCACACAACATGACAAACTATATGGCCGGGTTGAGAAAAAACAACACCACCCAAACCCCCAACAAACCCACCCGAACAAACGGTATCATCTGCATTCACATATTGATGAAGCGTTTTTCATAAGTATAAACTTGAAGAATGTTGAACGTCATTACTACACGGTACTTTCCTTTGTTGTGTGAAGTTTCCAGCTGTTTACAAGCAACATTGCCGTTTAACGAAACGCAAGGGTTTTTGAAGGCCCACTACCGCCGTATCTGTTCAAATTATTATACACTAATGTAACAGATGGTTACGCCCGCTACACACAGGTCTAGCTATGGTTCATTTAGACACAGGACAATCCAGCACAAGTCGTCTTAATATCAAGTAACCTGACAATGACTCCTGACTCCGTTCTATAAATACAACGCTTTTCGCAGTATGAGAAACAGCTAAAAATAGGTTGACACGCTAACTGCTGCGCAGAATAAATAAGTACGATTACGCGTGTGCTTTTGCTGCGTGTCCCAACTGCTGTTAAAGCTCATTAGGTGTGTCGACAAGGCATAACAAACACAAATGGTGCTGAAATGTGTCTCAGTTCAAAGTTACGCGTAATGGTACTTTAAAGCCGTTTGAAAAACAAACTGATACGACTTTATTACAGCCCGAGGAAAACGTAAACAACAGTAATATTGCACAAGACATTATTACATATTTATACACTTACACTAACGTGTACGAAAAGTCCTACTTACCTATAAACACATAAAAACCGTGACCTCGGTTATATATCAAGGTTGAAAAAAAAAGTCGTCTGCCAAAGGCCGCAAAATGTGACTCGGTCTGTCAGTGTAACATAATAATTGCCGTATATCAGTCGAGAATCTTAATCAAAGTTTAGATTCAATTAATTATCAGCGAAGGACATCGGTCATTTGCAAGGGGCATAGATCCTCATAAGCCCCCGCGGTTCGCGGGGGCTCATGAGGATTTATACCTCTTGCAGAAGATCTTTGCTTCTTCATTTGATTCGATGAGCTGTGTTACTTCTGCGGAAGACTTCAAATTCGCGCTTTCAGTCTTGTGAATGCATAGAGTGCAGGGGGAACAAAAATCGGCTACAGCGGCCTACTGAGGGATTCAGGTATGGGTCAAAGGGCAGGGAGTTTGGGGGTAAGGGTTCGGATGGTGCCACCAGACTACGCGAAGACCTACTAACTCACTCTCTCTACTTTTCTCTATTAACTCATTCAGCCCGACTCACGTATTTCCCAAATTTTGGAGGCGTCATCTAACGACTACGCACCTTTTGCAGGAGATGGATCGACCATGATAATTCAAGGGCAGTGCCAGATTAGCTTGGCGCCGACAGGCGTCAAGCTATTCTGGCACTACCCTTGAATTATCATGGTCGACCCATCTCCTGCTGTGGTGCGTCAGGGCTGAATGGGTTAATGTAAACATTTCCAAATTGTGTGTCAAACATCGCGTGGTGATCGGAGGGGCTTTGTTTTGGCACGGGTGGGTTGGGCGGCAGTCTGCGGCCCCGCTTACCCCATACATAATTATATAGTTTAGCTGCACACCGGCGGCCATTTGTATTCAGAAAATGTAGTTAAATGTGTTAGATATAGGTGCAGCGTTGTCAGTGGACAAATTTAGACTGCTTCGGTCGTTGACATGGTGTGCCCGACTTCAACTCTCTAGCCGGATTTTAGGACTGTCAGTGGGGGTCCAGCGGAATCAGCCAACACTGCAAACTGCATGCATGGGGCAGTCTCCACAGAAACGCCGGCTTCCATTTCATATGTAAATAATAATAATAATAATACATGGTATTTATATGGCGCATTTCTCATATTTATAACTCAAAGCGCAGGCGAAAACGACACACACGCACACACACACACACACGCGCGCGCGCGCACCGCCGGCACACACACACACACACACACACACACACACCACACACACACACACACACGCACGCACGCACGCACGCACGCACGCACGTACACACACACACACACACACACACACACACACACACACACACACACACACACGCACACTGTAGACAGGACTGCAAAAAAAAAAAAACCCAATGAAAACAGAACATACACACACACACACACACACACAACAACAACAACAACAACAACAACAAACAAACAAACAACGACAGGAATGTAGGATAGAACGATAATCAAATGGCATAGACAAAGAAAAAAAAACAAGAAAAAAAAACACAAAGGCAGGAATATAGAATGGAACGATAATCAGATGTCATAGCCAAACCAACAACCAACCAACCAGGGGTGGATCTTGGGGGGGGGGGGGGGGGGTTCCCCCCGACCCAAAATTCTTTAAACTGCTATAACAGTCCCTTTTTGAGGTGTTTGGACCCCCCCCCCCACCCCCCCTCGAATGGCGAATGATGAGAGTCTTAACACGCACTCGCCTTCTCTCCACCCCCCTTCCTCCCCCCCCCCACCCCTCCTCACCATCCCACCCCATCCCGCTTTTTGATTTTTCGCCCCCTGGAAGCATGGTCTAGCGTCCGCGAGGCCTTTTGTATCAGGTTGAAGGTCCCAAACAAAAAGTTGGAACCCCCCCCCCCCCCCGAGGTAACTGATCCGCCCCTGCTGCAAACAAACAAATAAACAGCCTAAAGGACAGCTGTACAGAGACAAAGCCAGGTAAACAAGGAGGTAGGTGAGGAAGGAGGGGTGGGAGGTGGGGGGGGGGGGGGGTGCTAGAGGAGAAAACTGAGGGACCGGTGTGGCGCTGTGAAGAGTAGGACTGCGCTAGACGTGCCAGTTGAGGAGGGGTGGGGGGGGGGGGGGTCGGGCTTGGCCGGATCAGCGGGGTAAGTAACGTTCTGAGGTACCGCACATCCACAATTAACCCGTTCAGTGCCAGCTGACGCAGACTGTCGTTTCTGCAACCCCGGCTCGTTAATTCAACACCACTAGTGAAAAACCCTCATAATTGTCCCGCCAAGGAACAATGATTCCGTGGTGTTAGCACGAGGTTTAGATCCTCATGAGCCCCCGCAGTTGCATGAGGGGTGGTGCGTGGCAGTTGGGTGGTGTTCACATAAGTTCTCCAGCGGCGCTGCCGTTATAACTGAATCGTGTCAGTTCTAGTGATCATCCCGTCCAGTCAGTTGCTCTGAAGCACACAGACCTATGATCCGCTGCTGGCTAATTCAGTAGCCGGTACATACACAGGATTCGCAAACATAAAAGAATGGACCGAACTCGAGATGCCAGACTTGCTTGCAACCGCCCAAAATAGAACTCAGTGGAGAGCACTGTCTGTTGCTGCTGCCTTTCAGTCCCCCCAACGCCCAGTTCGGGCAAGGGACTCATGATGATGATGATGACACAGGAACTCCGAGACCGAAAGAGCTGGCGGGTACAAGTAACCTACATTCTATAACTGACTACTTGACTAGTCACGTGGCAGCCAGTGAAGAACCCAATGCGCAAAAGGCCATCGGGCCGACGTTGGCCCGCGCACGGCCGTGCGCGGGCCAACGGCGGCCGATGTCGGCTCGATGGCCGTTTGCCGCGCACTTCGCGGCTTCCTGGCGCATACTTGCCGCCGGCACTAAACCAATTTTTTTTGTGTGTAATGAAAAACAAATCTTTCTCTGCACTATTTTTCTCGTCACCATGACATAACTTACATCTGCGACAAGAGGCATAGATTCTCACGAGTTCCTGCGACTGGCAAGGGCAGAGTCATGTGAGTATATGTCTCTCAGGGGCGGATCAGTTACCTCGAGTGGTTCAAGTCCAAGTTTTTGTTGTCATTGGGACCTTCAACCTCATACTAAAGTCGTCCCCGACGCTAGAGCGCCCTTGCTTCCGGGGATCGAAAAAATCGAAAAGCGGCGGGGGGAGGGGGAGGGGGAGGGGGGGGACTCTCACCGTTCGCCAAAATATGAAACAACGGGGCGGCGAGGGGGTGGGGGTGGGGGTGGGGGTGTAGAGAGATAGAAGGCACGTGCGTGTTAAGACTCTCACCAATGGCCAAAATATCAAAAGGTAGGTAGTTAGGGCGGTCCGTGGCGCAGCGGTAAAAGCGCCTGCCACCAATGCTAGAGGTGCGAGGTTCGATACCAGGTTAGTCCGGCGTCGGACTTTTCTCCTCTAGTAAGTGTCACCGTTAATTCGGGCGGACCGTCGGGGGTCCTTTTTCCGGGTACTCCGGATCTTCCTCCCCCACGACATTAGTATCAATCGCAACCCACTTTCAGGTCACATTACATAGTCAAATTTGGCCAGTGCAAGGACCGGTGTTTTTAAAAATAATTTTTGTCTTGTTTGAAAATTTGTAGTAGGGCTGAATGTTAGAATTTGCTGGAAATTTCTGGTTAGATGAGAGGAGACATGTTTGGTGCTTTGATTCATACCATCTTGAGCTTATCCAGTGGACAATTGTGGGCCTATGTTGAGTTGCCGTTGACGTAGTGATTTGAGGGGCACGCTGAATTCAGCTGTGCTTGGGTGTGGGGTTGGTAAGGAATCGGATTCATAGCCAAGAAATGAGACTACCAATGTGCTGTTTTTATTGTTATTTTGTGCATGGCAAATGTGCAGCTGGTGGGCAGTAGTGTTTTTTAGGGGATTGAAATATTAGGGGATGCCTGGGACTGACTATGGCTAAGAGACTGTACAGTACGGAAACGGCACTGTGTTCCGTGGCCTTAATCAAATTTCAAATATAAAAAACGATTTGAATTTCCGAAACTTCGGTAGCTCGCTTGAGTCATAGCACCACGTGAATGTTCTGTGTTTATGTACATTGTGTGAGTAAATGCGCGTGATTCACGTGAGCGTGCTTGTTGGGTTCAGTTCGCGGTGGCGCCTTGAGCCGAGTTTTAATTGGGATGAAGCGTCTATTTAATGCTCTGATTTATTTTTATTTATTTAGGTACTTGGGTCATCATCTTGCAGAAACCGGTACGGTGTGCATTTGAATCAGTGTATTCACTCGCACAGCATAAGTACTGAAATGAACCGCTGAGCTGAAATAAACTGGCGGTTTTTTTTTTGTTTTTTTTTCCCGGTTACTGTCTGATTCATAACAACTTTGGACGAACTCTGGAAGGACGAGGCCGACGTGGTACTACATTTCCCATTTTTGTTGCTGTACTCTGATACCGCTATACATATACGACGGACTCGACTGACGACCTCAGTCAGTCCCTTAAATTAGCCGCAATGGTGTGTCGAGACACGTGCGGCCAGTCCTGTTCCAAATGTCACATGTTCGGGTTTTCTCACCGCTCCAATCCGAGACTGAATAAAAAGAAAGCCAGAAAACAGCTGTGCGACTCTCATTTAGTCGGCCGCATGTGACCTTTTATGCAGGAGCGTGACTGAGTGAGATAAATCCTAAGTTACTATAGAGTATAACTAGACTGAAGCAAGACTCTCCTAGCGGAGCACCTTGCTAAAATTAGTCGGTGGGAGGCGTTTATTGGTCTGCACTAGATTTAGCATTCAAATCTAATCTGGCACTACCCTTGAATTATCATGGTCAAGCCATCTCCTGCAACTGGTACACAGTCGTTAGGCAACACCAAAAAAGATTTGAGAAATGGGACCTTGGGGCTAAAAGGGTTAAGTACTGCTACTACAGCAGCCCATCCCCTTGCTTAGTGGCTTGCGCAAGAATATGCTCACTCATGCAACTGACTCAGTCATTCCGATCTAAAACTAACTCCATGTGGGGCCGGACAGATATAGCGGCGCTTTATTCATACTCATCATTATCTACTGCTGCTGATGCTGTTGCTGGCAACGACGACGACGATATTGACGATGATGAGGATCATCATCAATAGTTATTAACATTCTTTGACTGCTATGGCGTAATTTCTCCAATTCGCCTAGGCCTAATCCGCTATAAGCACCACATATATACAAGTCGCAGGAGATGGATTTACCTTGATGGATTACTGAAGAGGAATCCTTGCCAGCTTCTTTGATAACCTCATCTTCCACATTTCGCGCTGAAAGTCAAAGAGGAACTCAATTAATGAGTCCTATAAACGACTTTGAAAAACAAATCTGGTTATGATTCGTTTTGTTTGGCAGTTTTATGATTCATGTGACTCGACCGAGGCACATGAGTCATATAATACACAACAAAAGACATAAAAACAAATTACGAAAATAGTATGAAAACGTCATCTGTGTCCTTACTTGTGGAGTCTGTTCGCTGTTCTGCCCAAGGACAATGATGACGTGTACTCGTGTGAGAAAGAACAACCCCAGTTCTGTTTACATGTGTGCTGGTCTGTGATTGTGGATCTTACGGCCTACGCCGCCGTAAGATTCACAATCACAGATCAGCAAGCATAATATGTACTGGTGTGCCGGGCCATTACATCAGAAAGTACAATGAACTGGGCAGCTGTCAAAGTGGAGAAAAATACACCACATCTGGGGAAAACGTGTTTTGCCGGTACACTGCTGGCATAGTCTGCGAGTCACAGGGCAGGAATTTTATCACACCACAGGACCAGGGAGCGTATACTGAATTAATGTCTTTATGACAGCGGCTATTAGGCTCCGAAATAAGTACTAGATTGTTGACTTGAAGCTTGTACGAGTTCGTTTCCTGACTCTTAGACGCAGCTGAAATGAGTACCATTTCGTATTTATTTCATAGTCTATGAACCGATGTCATCAGTTTTGGCCGACTTATTTCCGAGTCCAAAACCCACTCCGCAAGTTCATTTTGGACTGGTTTCAGAGTTCAAGAACTTTCCGGCGTTTTGAAATTATTTCAGAGTCCACGAGAAGTACTTTTGGACTTATCTCAGAGTCCAAGAGCTGCTTTCATTTTGGACTTATTTCAGAGTCCAAGAGCCGTCCTTTTGTAATTCTTTCAGAATCCGAGAACCATTGTCATAGAGGTATTTTAGAGCATAAGACCACCGTCCCTTGAACTGTCATAGTCAGGATCTTCTTCTTCTTCTCGAACGCCGTCACACTTGGAGTTTGGCTCTCAAAATGAAATCTGTCGTCTTCCGTAGCGCCTCCACAGGCCCGTACAGTTTTCTCTTTTTTTAGTGGCGGGCTTCGGCCCGCATATCTCCTCCCTCGGCAGCTGGTGGATGTGCTCGGTGGTCTGCTCTGTCAGAATGAAAAGGGCTAGAGACTGGATGCCCGTTCCGCAGAGTTCATAGTGAGGATGTGCAGTGACTGCCTTTTTTTTTTTTTTTTAATTTACATGATTCAATCGCGGCAGACCCCCGTCGATGGCTGATGATCCTAGTCCCGTGAAATGTGTTGTCCTCAAATTCGTGACGGTTCAAATCAGTCCGTAATTTTCGTGATGATGCCGCGTGATTGGCTAGGGGAAGTAGTTATGAATGCGTCACAGCCGGCACCCCCTTCCCCACCACTAGCCCCGCCCCCCCCCCCCCCATCCCCAACAACTCCCCTCCCCACCCCGTCCCTCCACCCCGGCACCCACCCCACCCCACCCCCACATGCACTCCCTTTTAACTCTTTTCATACTGATACACTATTACTTGAAAATAATTTTGACAGTACTCAAGGGTGCTGCCCAGAATAACTTGGCGCCTCAGGCGCCAAGCTATTCTGGCACCACTCTTGAACTCAAATGGTTGATCTATCTCCTAATCTGTAATGTAGCCTTCGTAGGTCAATAAGCATTTTTAAAAAAAAAAAAAAAACATCAGCCGCAGGATGTCATGGGTTAATCACAATATTTCATTGGATTTGCTCGCCCGCTGTGTTTATTAAAATCAGGTTTCTTAAATTGTTGTGTCGAAAGTACCAAGGGCGATAAGAGGTGAAAAGTTTATGGAGTACAGTATCAAAAATGGATCCACCCCCCCCCCCCCCCCCCCCCCGCATCCCTTCCCCCTCCTCAACTCTGTACTCTCTACACTGACTCTGCTTTTAGTACCACAAGCTGACGTATCTTCCGGGATCGGCTGGGAATAAGTATAGCCTCTCTTTTTCTTTTTCTTTTATTTTTTTTTTCTTCTTTCTTGTACAGCGTGTGTTTGCTGATATATATTAGTCGATCCCCAAACGCACCTTCACAAAGTGCATTTGGGGACACCCTCATCATGTACTGAGAAGCACCACCAGATGTGATCACCTCCATGGCTGCAAGGCTTGTCTGCAGTGATCGCAGGACCAGGGAGCCTATTATTTATGTTTCCGCTGACAGCGGTTATGAGTACCAAATGGCTATAGACCCTCGGACTCTAAAATAAGTCCAGAATGACAGCAACTCTTGGCCGGACTCTGAAATACGTTCGACTGACAGCGACTCTTGGATTCTAAAAGAAGTACAAATGACAGCGGTTGTTTAGACTCTGAAATTTGTACAAAAAGACGGCTCTTGGACTCTGAAATAAGTTCAAATGAAAATTCTTGAACTCTGAAACCAGTCCAGTTTTTACTCTGAAATCAGAGGCGCCAAGCTATTCTGGCACCGCCCTTGAACTAAAACGGTTCAGTTCGCTCCTAATCTATAATGTAGCCTTCATAGGCAATAAACACAGTTAACCCTTTTAGCGCCATGGGCACATTTCCCGAATTTCGGAAGTGTTACTTAACAACTATGTACCACTTGCAGGAAGTGGATCAGTTGACCATGATAATTGAAGGGTAGTGCCAAGCTAATCTGGCACTACCCCGCTTCAATTATCATGGTCAATCAATCTCCTGCTGTGGGGTGTTGGCGCTAAAAGGGTTAAAAATAATCGGCCTCGGGCTGATGTAATGGGCTAGTCGCTATAGCTATGACTGACCCTGTACGGCGGCGCAAAGCTCATCGGGCACTGGGTGTCAGTGAACTCAACGGCCGGGTCACTGAGTAGGTGAAGAATGGTGTTGTTTACCAGTTTACGTGTGCTTTAGTTTTGGGAGGCATCGGGGCGTTACTCTAGGCAGCTTCTGGACTAAATGCACTAATCTGCGCGCAAACTGCTCAAGTCAGAATACAACTGAGGGAGGAAACGAAGCACATCCGCCGCGACTAAATCAGTGTAGCTGTGGCCGGAAGTATCCCGGACCTCTTTCTCAACATCTTGAGTTGAATGTTGAACCCTTTAGTAGAATGCCGTGAAAGAGGCCACTATGCACTGCTGTGATCCATTGTTTTCTGCCGTGTTTACTCTAAAGTCGAAACGACTCGAAAAGATATTGACAACTGAGCAGTGTTTAAACCGGACTCCATTAAAGTAGAGCTTTTTCGGGCTGGGGGAATTACATAAAGCGCCGGATCGGCAGTTGCTGCGTGCAGGTCACAAAGTGTCGACAGTAAGGTGTATGGCTCCGTCCGAGTCTTGTCAGCCGAGTTTGAAGTTTGGATATGCTAATTTACACAAACCAATTAAAAAAAATGAGCATGAGGCGTATTTCCGGCAACATCTAAAACCCAACAAATCCACGTCCGTCTGCTAAAATGATGCTTGACTACTGTGCAAAAAGCCTTCAGTTTTGAACGGAGGACCGAAGGTTGGTATACTGGGATTCAGTTGTGGCAAACTTATGAATATCTACCGAGTTTGTTTCGTTCGAGGTTTTAGGCGGATGGTCGCTTAGAGGGTTGAAAACTGCTCAGTCTGGAATTACAGTGCTTCGCTGCTTTGCCATGTTGACCGACTTTCGTTTCCCGACTCAGTCCGGCCCTTGTTTCAGTTCTGATTTGAGCTATATACGCTTGACAAGGCTTGATATTGGGATTTGTGGAAAACTCATGAAAATCTACCGAGTTTGTTTCGTTCGAGGTTTTCAGTAGGCGGATAGTTGCTTAGATGGTTGAAATGAACTGCTCAGTCTGGAATCACAGTGCTTCGCCGCTTTGCCATGCCGTTCGTTTCCCGACTCCCTTCACTGACGAGCTATTTACGCGGTGGCCGCGCGCACGTAGTGGCGCAGCGGATTTGCATTTAGTATAAGCACCACTCAGGCCCCTATAGTTACAACTTGCAATCGACCACTCAGTCGGCATCACCCAAATGTAAGAGACGTAGATCCTCATGAGCCACCGCAGTTGCGGGGGATCATGAGGATCAATGCCACTTGCTGAAACCAATCTCTAACGGCCATGTGGCCTTTGACGGCTGGCCGCCGTTGGCCGGTGTTAAATTAACTTTTTTAGCCCCGGGACCCTGCAGCAGGAGATGATTGATCATGATAATTCAAAGGTAGTGCCAGATGAGCCTCTTGGCGCCTTCAGGCGACAAGCTCATCTGGCACTACCCGCCTTGAGTTATGATAGTCCGCATGATCAAACCATCTCCTACACTCTGCCGGCATAGTCGTCAGGCAACACTGACCTCCACAATTTGAAAAATGGGATCTTGGGGCTAAAACTATGATGGTTACTGAAACTTGAAAAGACTGACTCAGAAACAGAGGGCTGCGGCACTGACTGCCAGTGACTAAGAAGTCAAAACTGAACTATCCGGCGTTTCTAGTTCTGTTGCACCAGTTCAAAGTCCACGCGGTCAGAAACGAGAGTTATAATGACCGAGGTCTTGGCGGAAAAAGAGGTCGGGGCGGTTAATTGATTTCCTTTGTCCGCCCTGCTGACTCAGCCGAGCGGCGGTGTTTATGTAAATGTAGGCGGCTGCACGTTATACGCGCGTGCGGCACACGGTCCTTCGGTCAAGGCCAGCGACCCTGTGCCACAGATCCCAACACGCCTTTCGCCCACACTCTCTCCATCCGATGTGCACATCGATCAATCACTCAATCAATAATAATAATAATAATAATGAGTATTTATCATAGCGCTTAATCTTACTCAAAAGCTCTAAGCGCTTTACAATCTGTACAACAACAAAAAATTTAAAAAAATACGACATAATGTATGCACATAACAAACAAAACACAATGCCCGAACACACCACTTTTTACAATAAACTAAACAACAATACATACATAATAATTTATATTCTAATTAACATTCAGTCTAAACAAGGATTACAGAACTACAACTAAGTCATCAAACACTGGCACTTATTCAAATCAAAGCTTGAAGAGGTGAGTTTTCAACGACCTCTTGAAGTCACTGAGAGACTACAGACTCACTGTTTCTGACTGACAAGAGGAAGTGTATTCCACAATGACTGGGGCTTGAAAAACAAAAGTGCGCTGACCAAATGTTTTAGTTTGGACAGAAGGTACACACAACTTCCGTTTATCAGAAGACCGAGGATCGGAGCTCACGAGAGGGTGTATTTTTACACGTGCAGCAAAGAGGACAAGTATTCTGAGCTGGTGCCTGAAAGGCAGTTAAAACAGATTGACTGACATAACTTTGTGCTCAATATGTGATGACACGTAGCCAGTGAAGGGACTTCAAGATGGGTGTGACATGCTCAGTATTACGGACTCTCACACATAACAAGCCGGGCTGCATTGTCACAATTCTGAATCTTTTGGAGGCGAACAATGAGATACTGAGGACAGCCGCGCCACAAAGCAAAGAGTTACAATAATCTAGCTTCGACAGCACAAATGCACACACTAGTGTTTTAGTGGCTTCCACGGTGAGCTGGTGACGAACTGAACTAATGCGACGCGGAAGTTCCAGATAAGCTGATCTACACACTGCACTGACATGCTGTGACGTAGTCATAGATAACCCACTGTCAATTGTAACACCCAGGTTTCTCACACTCGCAGAGAAGCCAATGAGTGTTCATCCACAGACAATGATGACGGTAAAAACAGGGACGAAGATAATCTTGGGTTAGCTACCAACATTGCTTCAGTTTTGCCATCATTTAACATCAGTTTGTTGGTGGTCATCCATGATTTGACATGGTCAGTGCACTGGTTTTTGCTTTGGACGGAATTCACAGCTTACTCGACAGTATCACTTTTGTACATCTGCGTATCATCTGCAAATGCATGATGGGAATCAATCAATCAATCAATCCTGCTTCATCCATCCTGATCCATCCACACATCCATCCTTTTCTCCATCCATTAATCTAGCAAGTCAGTCAGTCAGCCTGGTCACGGTCAGTCAAGCGGCAAGCAAGCAAGCACCTACTGATTGGTTGTTTGAAATGTGTACTGTTTATATTGTATACTGTGAGCAAATATAACTGAGTTCGCACAAATCATAACATGTGTGTGATTTGCGCGAATTCAGTTATATTTGTTCACAGTATACAATATAAACAGTACACATTTCAAACAACCAATCAGTAGGTGCTTGCTCTCTCTCTCTCTCTAGTCTCTCACACACACACACTGACCATCACACACAGAGGAGGAACTGCTCAACCTGGAGTTTTCGCCCTTTGTTGTTCAGTTTTGGACAGATGAAATTATCACATTATAATATCATCTGTCCAAAACAACAAAGGGCGAAAACTCCAGGTTGAGCAGTTCCTCCGGTGTGTGTGTGCCGGTGTGTGTGTGTGTGTGTGTGATGGTCAGTGTGTGTGTGTGTGTGATGGTCAGTGTGTGTGTGTGTGTGTGTGTGTGTGTGTGTGTGTGTGTGTGTGTGTGTGTGTGTGTGTGTGTGTGTGAGGCGAGAGAGAGAGAGGTTTCCTTAGCTGTCGTAAAAAAAAAAAAAAACCGTTTTCCACCACAAGTTTGAATCAATCGCTCGGTCTTGAACTTACGCGTCCCAATACACCTTCAGCCCCAGAGCCAAGCATCAACGAATTACATTGTCTCAATGTCAGCTCTGTGTGCAATTGCATGCAGGTGGGTCAACAATGGCAGCTTGGGGCTGTGCCTGGCTGGTTTGACTCATGTTCGACATTGGGCCCGTCGTGCCGCACTGTCGTGGTCGTGGTCAGCCCAACTACTGCTGCTTGGCTCTGGGGCTGAAGGTCACGTGATGGCACACTCTTGCGGTCAAGTGTTTGTAACTTTGTATTGTTGTTGCTGTGCTCAGAGATACGTAGTCAAATCAGTGTTGTCAGATTTGTAATAAAACGTGCCAGTGTTCTCTTTTGTTGTTGTTGTTTGTTAACCCCTTCACAGCCAGGGGAGTTAGAACTGAATCATTGTAAATGTAACGTCAAAACGGGTCCCAGTCAGCTGTCAAAGAAATGGACACAAAGCGGTTTCAGCAAGAGGCATAGATCCTCATGAGCCCCCGCAACTGCGGGGGCTCATGAGGATCTATACCTCTCGCAGCTGAGTGACGTTCCTTTTTTTCTCGGCAATGAACGAGTTATATTTAAGTCAGTCGAACTGATCAGACACAAAAAGTATGTTTGCGGAGACATTCAGTTGCGGGTTGTAGTTGCGTAACAAGGTGAAATATCTATTGTATATATACTGACCAAGAAAACCTAATATGCTATTAACAGCGCTGATCAATCAGTTTTCAAAGGGGGTGGGGGGGGGGGGGGGGGGAGGGGTGCTCAACGTTTTTTTCTTCTAGTGCCAGGGTCTAGTATATATCAAAACACCACAACCGAAACTGTTCTTCTGACGTTTTTGAAAGTTTTTGTTACGTACGACACTGAAACACAAGCGTTACAACTCAATTTTAAACACACTTATTTATAATTTGATGCCAGCCGAGTGGGGGGGGGGGGGGAGGGGAGGAGGTGCTGTAGTACCAAAGCACCCCACCCCCCTGGATCCGGCCCTAGAGGCGCCAAGCTATTCTGGCACTACCCTTCAACTAAAGCCATATATCCTTATCTGGAAGTACTATAATAATGTCGTTTTGGGAAAGATGCGGCCATTGCCGGGTGGTCAATACACACTCCAGCCACAACCGACACTGAATAGGCAAGATCGGTCAGGGCGTTGACCTTTACAGCCAGGTGAATGTGCGCCAGATGTCGCTTAGCGTACGTAGCCTCTATACTCTTTGACTAAATCACCTGCGTAAACTGAAGTGCACACAAAAAAACAGGCTTACACGAAAATAGTCTAGTCAGTCCTTCAAGCGGGAAAGGGCTAATTCTAATACATCTCAAGTTCACAGAAGCTAACTTCACAGAGTTAAATTAACTCAAGTTTAACTCTGTGAATTAAATCAGGTTCTGCCAGTAGCCGAGTACTGACTGACTTCTGAACTTGACTAGTTGACCGGCATTTCAGCGCTCCGGGGCAGCCCGGCATCGACATGTTTTCCTGCCCGCCTAATTATCATCTTAGGTAAGTCGTGTGGTACTCACTGGAACGGCTCACCACCGACCGTATTCACCCCGCCGCCTTTACCACTAGTGGACGCAAAATTATGTCATGGAAAACAAAGGCAAATTCAATACTACCGACTTTTACAGGAGCAACACTGAGGATCATGAAGTTGAATAGAGTCAGCGGCAAGTGGCAAAGCGGAACTTCATCAGGTTCTTAGCTACTTGCAGTTCGGTGGTGCCGTCAGCAATTTTCCGGCAGTGCAGGGGTTAGGGTTAGGTGCACAGCAGACGTGGGGAGGAAAGGCATATATATATATATATATATATATATATATATATATATATATATATATATATATATATATATATATATATATATATATATATATATATATATATATATATTTTGTTTTTTTTTCCAGCAGGTCCAAGATCTGTTTGGGAATATTCATGCACTAGCCTCCCCTCTCGGGGGGAGGACTGGATATTCTCCAGCGGATTGCGGGGCGCCTGGGGGTAGTCCCTACTACTTTATGTAGCAGGTGTTCAGTGGAAGGCTTAAAATGATAGGTCTGTCATTCCTTCTCTCCCACTAACCCTCTCCTTTCTAGAACTAGTAGGCGATGCAGCCACAAAAAGGGTAGCTGATGCCCTGATGACACAATGCAAGCTTACCAGCCTGGAATTCCATGGCATTAGCGTAGCAAGAGCATTCTCAGAATTTAATTTTAACTGTGTGTGGGAATATATATATATATATATATATATATATATATATATATATATATATATATATATATATATATATATATATATATATATATATATATATATATATATATATATATATTCCCACACACAGTAAACAAAAGTGGCAGCTGCCTTTCCTCCCCACCTCTGCTGTGCACCTAACCCCGGTCGTGGGCGGCAAAAACTTTAAATCTACTCAGCAGGTCCAATATCTGTTTGGGAATATTTTCTATCTTCCCCCCTCGGGGGGAGGACGGGATAATCTCCGGCGGATGGCGGGGCGCCTGGAGGTAGTCCCTATTGCTTTATGTAGAAGGTGTTCAGTGGAAGGCTCAAAAGATCTAATAAGCGATGCAGTCACAAAAAGGCAGTTGGTGTCCTGGTGACACGGTGCAAGCTTGCCAGTCTGGAATTCCATGGCATTAGCACAGCATTCTCAGAATTTAATGAAAAATTACCTCCCTTGGAGCTAATCTGATTGAGTGCATGTTTTGGCTTTGGGCGACGCCTTTGTTAAAAGTAAAGTATATATATATATATATATATATATATATATATATATATATATATATATATATATATATATATATATATATATATATATATATACACCACACTGACGCAGTTTAGTTTTTGTAGGCACTTTAGTTGTGATGATGCTGATTGATTTACTACAGACATCACAGTACACGTCTAGGCCTATCTGCGTGTTTACTGATTTCTTTTAATTGTTGTTGCATTTTACACATTTTGCAGTCCCTATTTTTTTTGTTGCCCTCAGAATCTATTCCCCTTCACTGTCGGGGAACGGAGGCCGGCATCATGCGGATCTTACGGTAGAGACAACTTAATAATAATAATAATAATAATAATAATAATAATAATAATAATAATTTTAAGGCGCCTATACTTTCAATAAAAAAGCTCTAGGCGCCGTACAAATGACATAATAATATACCCTAACATACACACTTACGCAACATACACACTTACGCAACAAAATACGCAAGACAAATAAAAATAACACTAACTTGACTTTGTTTAATATCTTGAATAATAGCGACTAGTGCCTCCAACTGTCCGCATCTTTCGCCAGGATCTGTGCCAACTGCAGACGGCGCCGGCAGACATGTAGTTCTCCGTTACAAGTCAGCCTCAGTATTACGCGTGCCAGTATAACGCGCCTGATCATAACGCCGCGGGTCAGGTCTCTGGCTCACACAGGCGACATCTGGTGAGCAAAAGGTCCTCGGGCCGACCTTACTGGCCCAGCGCACGGCCGTGCGCGGGCCAGCTCAAGGCCGACGTCGGCCCGAGAACATTTTGCTTACTGACAAAGCGGTTTCTTAGTTCTTTCACCAGCACTGCAATTGTGTGTTGGGGACTGGCTGGTTCATTAAACGTAACTGAATCGGGCTTACTTCCCCTACTGACTATGAAAGTATGATTTAAATGTGAATAATAAGACCCTTTTACTGTCGCAGGTCCAATATGGTCTAAACGACCTGCCTGTAGGCTGTAAAGACCAGGCAGACGCAGTGTGTGGCTCGCGCGCTGATCCATAGGCGGTGAGGCAGCGGGTCCAGACCAGACCAGGATCTCGGTTAAATTAAAAAGATAACCCTTCTTTTTTTTTTCTTTTTTTTTTTTTAAACCAGCTAGTCTCCCATAGACAGTAGTTTCGGGGAGACGGGAAATTGGATTTAGTCAGTCAGCGATGAAGGCGCGTCTACCCCTCTGCTACTCAGCCGTACTGCCCAATTCATAGATAAAGAAAGATAAACAAACTTTTACTGAGAACACTTAAATTTGTTTTAACTTTTTTTGTAATCATAATTGATGTACATAATAGATTTAAAATACGAATTCTTAAACCTTTTGTTTTTATACATAGGTGGCCCTGAATCTTAACCCTGATTTTTAAATATGAAAATAAATGATATTTTCTTCCCTATACAAGGACCGTGTTGGATATTAAATGTGAACAGATAGTGTGGTATACTTTAAAAAAGTAATGAAAATTTCCTTTTTATTGTTGTCCTTGTCAACTAAGGTAGATAAGTTAGTCTCTGATCATTTCGGTGCTATAGGGACAAAAAAAGGGATATGAAGAAGAGAAGAAGAAACTGCAATAGTAATGCGACAGTGACTAACAGTCTAGCAGATGCCCTTCGTAGACGATCAGCGGGTTTACGAGATAGTGATTTTCTTAAAAGTAACAAAGGTTTGGGCATATCAATGAAATCTAGTATGAATAAAAGCAGTGCGCACTAGTTTTAAACCTCCTGAGGATAGAGACATTTTTGTGTAGCACATTTTCAAGTTGTTTCGGTACGGCCGCAGACGAAACCCATACTGTCGCAGCCATGTTCACTGGACTGAGATCGGCGTAGTTTACACTGACGTGCCTCATTGTTCCTGTATTCAGTGGTAGTACGCACCATATGTTATTTAAAAGGATTTCAATATTATTTTAAAAGTATATTTCCACACTTAATTATATTAAGAGATGAAATAATTACGAAAAAGCATGCCTTGAGCCGCTCAAATATCGTTGCTCAACAATAAGGTCAGTTGGGAATCACGTGATCGTCACATGATACAACTGAGACGCACGGTGACTCGTTGCCGTGAATTTCGGTGTGCCGACGTGTTCTTTCGATTTGTTCTTTATAAGCTTGTTTGTTTCCCAAGAAAAGCGAACGTGCAAAGTCGCTTTGTGCATTTTTACGTCTTTTTAAAGATTTGTCACGTTTATTTCCATTCACTTTACAATCGCTTTACCCAATTCATTTCGACACCACAGCACCAAAACAAAACGCAACCCACAAAAACAAACGCTATCTTCGAAGCCGATGTCCGAAGTGCAACATGCTGCATGCTGTATGAGTGCCACGCCACTTGGTTTTAACTGTCACGGAACCTTTCGGAACTTGATTAATTATATATTACTGTACAATTTCAATCAGTTGCACTGGTAAGCTATTTTGCGATGTGTGTGATCACTGCCAATGAGGTCTCAGTGATCACTGATGGCACAGTACACTACACACTGAAAGAATACGCAGCACAATGTGAACACGCTTGGAGGTTAATGAAATGCTTTGTTTAAAATTAAACCCTATCTCGCTAGCAGTAGCCTAGCTGCACAAAGAGGAACTGTATTTTGCTGGTGCGTAATTTGCAGTGTGTCTGCATATTGACATTTGAAGTTCCGACGCTGCAAGGATTCTTAGCAGCTGGCATTAACACTGACACTCGTATATATTGGGATTAAAACGAAAGAGAAAACAGAGAAAGGTGACACAGAGATGATTTAATAGATTAGTCAAGTGATCAATGAATGAAATATGTTTTATGATGAACAGCTAGTTTTAGGGGGAGGGGAGGAGGAGGCACATACTGACTTTATAATGTACATCTCTTACTATTTCATTCATCACCTACTCATAACACTATTGGGCTTGATGAGTCTCAGTCTCATGTTTTATTTGAGCGATTTACAAAATACATGTACTTGCTGCTGTTATCTTATTTTCTTACTGGCTTAACGCTTCGACATTTGGCTGGAAGATTTTGTCCCATACTTTAAGCCTGTCCTGCCTAACGCACACGAAGGTTGACATGTGTGATATGTGTGTGTATGTTGCATTTTGTTTGAGCTGGCAGTTGTGGCCTCATCTTTAAGTTTGGTGCCCATGTGCATGTGGCCATCAGTATTATTTACAGAACCGATGGCTGCATGTGCAGGCTTGTTCACGGTATCACTGATCAATGTGTACAGGGCTCGGGACTTGAAATTCCCCGCGTTGTCTAGGCGCGAGCGTCGGCGCGGCAGCCGCCATCTTAAAAGGATACGATAATCGCAGGGCCGGACCTGGGAAAAATCGATGGGGGGGTTACAGATTCAGTATAAAGCGAAGGCGCGAAGCGCCGAGCCTTCTAGGGGGGTCCGGGGGCATGCCCCCCCCGGATTTTTTTTTTTTTCAAGGATGCAAAATGGTGCAATCTGGTGCAATCTGAGCCTTGAAAAAGCCATTTGTGATGGTCTGGGGACTTTGAGCTTTTTGAACAATCGAACTGACAAACTCTGGGGTACAAAAATTATCACCTGCCCCTCCCTTAAAAAAAAACACCCACACCCACACCCACACACACACACACACACACAAACATTTATTTATCAACAGAGATGTTTTGTATACTATTATTATTCACTACTTTTCGTTGATCGTTAACGGTATAAAGCTTTACCTTGTAGTTTATGAACATCAGGGCCCTGCTTTCACTTCAGTTCAGTCTTGCTGCACTAGGTTCCTCGGCATTAGTACCATTTGTGAATTGTATCTTCTGGCAAAACAGTTCACTGCCTCTTTGAAGTCAATATCAACATCCCTGTGCACTTTCAGTAAAGCAAGTGCATTGAGTCTCTGTTGCCCCATTGTAGAGCGCAGGTAGTTTTTCAGGTTGCGCAACTGACTGTTTGAACGCTCACACTCGGCAGTAGTGACAGGCAGGGTGCAAAGGTTCTTTAGCATGATGAACAGGTTGGGATAAAAATCCCTGTCACAGTGTTTCAGTGCTTCTGATGCCGTGGATGGGATGATAGCTGTCGCATTCTCAGCAGCACTTCGCCATTTGCAAACCCACCGTTGGTATTCTGCATCAAGGGTAGCGTTGTCTGGTAGGTCAGACTCCCACAACATTGCCAGTGTCTTCACCCCTTCTGGAACCTGCATGAAACCATCCTGGTTGTCTATTAAAGTGCTTGGCACCAGACAGAGACCATCAACTGCTAGGTCAGCATTTTTGAACCTCGAGTCCAATTCGGTTGACAGGTGTTCCAAGAAAGGAATGGCAATGCTAATCTTGAAATATTCTTCTGGAGTGGCCGCAGGTTGGTTGTCACGGAGAGTCTGGCGGGATGCTTGACGAGGAACAACAACATCAGTTGTCAAAGCATTTGCCATTTTGCTGACTTCACCAAACCAGGCAACGAACGCTGTGTCGACATCTCTTCTAATAGAAGACATGCAGTTACTGACCTCTTTGATTTCCCTGTAGGCATCGACAACATCTTTTGTTCTTTTCTGGAGCTTCACTGTCAAGGGTTTTAAGTAACGCAAACAATTGCGGACGACAACGAATGCAACGAGGAAAACACTGCTGCTCAAGGTGTGGAGAAAGCCAGTTGCCTTGGTCAATGTCTCACTGTCCCAATTGTCACTGTCTTCACACATTTGTCCCAAACAGTCGTGAACAACCAGGAAGAGAGATGTGTAAACCTCCAGTGCTTCATGTTTTTCTACCCATCTTGTTCTGCACAGATCAACAAGCTTTGTCTTTGTCGTGTCAGGCTGAGATGCTTCGATGGTATCTTCAAGTTTTCGTTGTCTCTTTGGAGAGTTTGAGAAAAACAGTGACAGTTCCCTCAGTGCTCCCATCATGTTCTTCACTGCAGGCAAGCCGCATGCTTTTACAATGCAGAGACTCAAGCTATGGGAAGCACAGTGAAAGTACAGTGCTTTGTTGTTCCTTGCTTGAAAACGTGCCTGCACTCCTTTACACTTTCCTGCCATGTTTGCGGCCCCGTCATAACCTTGTCCTCTAACATTGTTGAAATCAAGCCCCCACAAGCCCAGACACTCAACAATCTTGTTGTAAAGTGTTTCACCTGTGGTATCTCTGCACTGGACAAAAGCCAGGAACTCTTCACGAACTTTCAGACTTCCATCGACGAATCTCAATATAATTGAAAGTTGTTCCCAGTTTGAGCTGTCTGTGACTTCGTCAGCAAGCACGGTAAACTGTTTTGCTGCAATAATTTCTGCAAGAATCTTGTTGCGGATCTGATCACCAAGAACCTCTATCAGTCTGTTTTGTGTACTTTTTGAAATGTATGTGGCCTTCTTATCGCATGTATCTAGATGTTTCCGGAGAGTTTCATCTCCTGCATTGATGCACAGATTCAAAAGGGCATTGAAATTGCTTCTGTTCTCACTCTGAAGAATGCCATCATCACAGTTGCCCCTCAGAGCTAACCCCTGTCTTCCACACACTTCAACAATCCTGAAGAGGCTTGTCAGAACTTGTCGATTTGCAGCGATGTTTTCTGCATTTTTCTGATTGATTTCACTGGCGATGCTCTGCTCTGGTTTATCCATGATTGTCAAAAACTGCTCTCCATTTGCCATTGCATCTTTGTGGTATTGTAATAACGAGTGCTTTTTGATCTGATCACAGGCTTTATTCCAGTTCTTGCATGGCGTCTTCACAAACTTGCCCAGGTTTTCAGTAGACTTTGCAAATAATAGGCAATACTTGCAGTAAGCCCCATCCTCGAAAGGAGAATACACAAGCCAGGAGTACTTTTGCAACCACTCATGCTGAAATTTTCGGTTCTTGTTGTTTATCACTGTTGTTGGAAACTGAAAACCAGGTGATGGTCTCCAGTGTTGCCTTAGAAGATGCTCCTTGTCACGGCTTGTCACGGAATTATCCTAAAAGCAACAACAAAAATGTAAAATAAAATAGAACCGTCTTTTCAACATCTTATATATGATTATGCATTGCAGGTGTTAACACGTCTACTACAATTTTATAATAATAATTTAATATAAAAAACAGTGGTTTTCTGATTAGTTCTTAGCTTATTTTAAATTTCATCAACAAAAGGCCTAAGGGTGAATAATCTTATTTTGTAGCACGCTGTTCACAGGCATAGGAACTGTTAACAAATTTGCTGATTTTCAGCAGTTGGCAAAATTTCAGCACATTTTTATTTTCCATTTTATTATGTGAAAAAGGCAGTGGTTGGGATGCCGTCATGATGGCTTCTTGTCGTTCCAAAAACCGAAGTCGTCATGACGGTTTCGCACCCGGAAAGGCTATGTTGCCGTCACAATTGATGGCGACGCTGTCAAAGTGGTGTCAGATAGGCTATGGTTTCCATAGTCAGCCATCAAGACGGTTCTGTTCTGCTCTCCGAAGAGATTTACGTCACAATACATAGCTAGTAAGCTGCACTAGTGAAAACGATACCTTATAACTTAGCCCTTGGTTTTGTTATTGAAAACGATATTTTGCCGTCCAAAGATTTTTTTTATAAATATAAAAGCAATATTGATCATTGATGCCGATATCTTTATTCTTTAAATTGACATTTTTAAAGTTATATATCATAATACTTTGTGAAATAAATTTTAGGCTATGCATTACTTTAATTGTTACCTGTTTTGGTATTTTAATAAGTGGGGCTGTTTTATATCTATGATATTCATTATATGCAGCTAGTATCAGCTCCTACAGCATAGGCTACACTCACAGGAAGGAAGTACCGGCGCCATCGCCACGTGCTCATTTGAATCGAATTCGGAATGGGTGAATTTTACCTAGTTCTACTGACTACATTTCTTTTATGAGACAAAATTGGATTTAAAAATGTACCCACCTTCTGAAATGGAGCTTGATGAAAACCAGCATGACAGTCGCCTACTGCCATCAGCATCTGTTTTTTTCAGTTTCGGCATTTTCGAGGAGACAGCAAAAGTGAAGTGTTACCAAAGAAAATAGATCTAGATTTAAACTTCCCCCCACAAACCTTAATGACGTCAGACGTCTTTTCACTGATCTTTCTCGGAAAGACATGCACTGAAGGAAAGCAACTCTTTTGGGTACCTGGTCGATTCAACGGAAATCCATTTCAACGATGTTTTTGGACGATTCAACGATGGTCGTTTCAACGGATGTTCGTTACAACGAATTATCATAATTATCAACTTAGCGTCTAATTAATCTTTCTTAAAAAGTCGTTTTTGGGGGATTAGGGCTGTATCAAGGTGAAGGCGCTGGAAGAGGCTTGTGGCCAGAACAAGAAAATATGGCTGCATTTACTAATTTAGGGTTAGGGGTTGGGTTACTTGGTTGTTTCAACGGGAAAACGTTTTGGACGTTTAAACGGATCCCTTGAAATGGATTTCCGTTGAATTGTCTATAAATAACTCTTTGTGCCTTGGATCAAAAGTGACTAAAAACTGCAATGTTTTAAAAACAATAAAAAAATAATAAAACTTTGGAACTCCCTTTGCATAAAAAAAATTCACTGTTCTTTTTTTTTTCTTTTTTTTTTTTTTTTTTTTTTTTTTTTTTTTTTTAGTTGGGAGGGGGGATTCCGGAACCCAGGTAACCCCCCCCCCCCCTGGGTCCGGCCCTGGATAGACTTCAGATAGTAGCGAAGTAGTGTTTCAACACGTTTTTCTTCATGTTTCTTCCTCTTTGGAGACAAACAAAAACAGATTCTGGTTAGCGGTTTCCTACGGTGATGGCAAGACTTGCTGTTATTACCTATAGCACGTCAGGACTTTCCTGGCATTGTCCTGACAGCGATTTTGAGTCCCTCTGAGCGCATGAGTCGCGTATCCTCTCAAGATGGCCGCCACGACAAGCGTGATGACGTCAGCGTCCCGAGCCCTATTGGGCAGTCTATTGTTTGAAGTGATCAGTGGTGGCATCATCCATGATGTCTGTGTGCATTTGGCCACTCAGGTACTGTTTACAAAGGTGCTGTTTAAAGAACTGTGACTAGTGGCTGCGTATGCATATTAGTTCTGCTACTGTTATCACGTAAGAGTTACTGAACAGACCTAGCCCACCCGACCCCCCAGACATCCAGCCGGCAGAGACCGACCTACCCATCAGCTGTGACAGACCCAGCCGGGAAGAGATCAGAAGAGCAGTGGCATTCTCGAAGAACGGCAAAGCAGCAGGCCCAGATGGCATCCCAGCGGAGTCTCTGAAAGCAGACCTAGAGACAACAGTGGAGATGCTGTACCCACTGTTTGGAAAGATCTGGGAAGAGGAGGTGATGCCGGCTGACTGGAAGGAGGGGTACCTAATCAAGCTTCCCAAGAAAGGCGACCTCAGCAAGTGTTCCAACTACAGAGGAATCACCTTGCTGTCAGTACCAGGAAAGGTCTTCAACAGGGTCATCCTGGAGAGAATGAAGAGCTCCGTTGACCCCCAGCTGAGAGACCAGCAAGCAGGATTCAGGAAGAACCGATCATGTACAGACCAGATCGCCACTTTCCGCATCATCGTGGAACAGTCTCTGGAGTGGAGCTCCCCACTGTACGTCAACTTTGTGGATTATGAGAAAGCATTTGACAGTGTGGACCGAGAGACTCTGTGGAAACTCCTACGACACTACGGTGTACCCACAAAGCTCGTCCGCCTGATCAAGAGCAGCTACGATGGCATGACATGTCGCGTGATCCACGAAGGGCAGTTCACCAGGGAGCTCCAGGCCAGAACCGGTGTCAGGCAGGGGTGTCTGCTGTCTCCGTTCCTCTTCCTACTGGCCATAGACTGGGTCATGAAGATGACCACAGAGCACAGACGAAGTGGAATACAGTGGACACTGTGGACACAGCTTGACGACCTCGATTTTGCAGACGACTTGGCATTACTGTCCCACACTCATCAACAAATGCAGGACAAGACCACGAGGCTTGCTGACATCTCGTCCCAAGTGGGCCTCTCCATTCACAAACAGAAAAAAAAGACAATGAGGCTGAACGCAACCAGGGAAGAACCAGTCTTGCTTGCTGGCACCCCGTTGGAGGAGGTGGAGTCCTTCACCTATCTCGGGAGCATCATAGACAAAAAAGGCGGCACTGATGCAGATGTCAGAGCACGAATCGGTAAAGCCAGAGCAGCCTTTCTCCAATTGAAAAAAGTGTGGAGTTCCAGAGAGCTGTCACAACACACCAAAGTCCGGATTTTCAACTCCAATGTAAAAGCAGTTCTCTTATATGGAGCAGAGACTTGGAGATTGACAAAAACCACAGTCAACAGAGTACAGACCTTCATGAACAGTTGCCTTAGAAGAATTTTGAAAATCCACTGGCCAGAGAAGATCAGCAACGTCAGACTCTGGGAGAGAACAGAACAGACAACAGCAGAGAATGAAATTGGATGAAGAAGATGGGGATGGATCGGTCACAGTCTGAGAAAGCCAGCTTCCAGTATCACTAGGCAGGCATTGTCATGGAACCCCCAGGGAAAGAGAAAAAGAGGTAGGCCGAGAAACTCCTGGCGTCGAGACCTCCAAGCAGACATCAAGAGACTGGGAACCACCTGGAGTAGAATCGAAGGAGAAGCACAGGACAGGAGTTGCTGGAGGTCTCTCGTCGACGGCCTATACCCGGGTAGGGGTGACAGGCGTAAGTAAGTAAGTAAGTGTTATCACGTCCTGAGAAAGTCTTGTTGCTGTCAGGACGTTAAGCAATTTACAATCAAAGCTACTGTAATCAGGTGTGGCCTCATCTCTAAGTTTTGGTGCCCCTGTGCATGAGGCCAACAGTACTTTTCACAGAACTGATGGCTGCATGTGCAGTGTGATTAACTGTATACATGAAATTTGTAGGTGGGCAGCTAAAATACAGACAGTCAAGACAAGCCACTTTCCTAACCTCAAGTCTATAATGGTTTTACAGTTCACTAATGCCCATCGGTGTACAATTGTGCATGCATTTGGTGGGTGTTCTGCGGTTTTGTGTGTGTATATGGGGTGGGATTGGGATCGGGCAGTATGGCACCTATTACCATGTTTATGTTCTCATGTTGTATGCTGATGTGTATGTACAAAACCTACATTACAAACAAACAAAAGTAAACAAATAATTTAAATAAATATTTAGTTATTTGGGTTTAACGCTGAGCAGGCAACTAAGGCGGTTAAATTAATAAGATAAAGTCAAAGATACCTGGGACATATGAATGCTAAGTAAAGGATAGATTATGAGCATGCACAGATGTGCATGTCTTTTGGTGGGTGTTCAACGGTTTTGTGTGTGTATGTGACGTGGGGTTGAGAGCGGGCGGTATGGCACCTATTACCATAAATATATGTGTATATTTTCTTGTTGTATGCTGATGTGTATGTACAAAACCTACATTACAAACAAAAATAAATAATAAATTTAAGTAAATAAATAAAATAAAGTAAGTCAAACATACCTGGGGCATATGAATGCCAAGTAAAGGATAGATTATGAACATGCACAGATGCCGCGGATGTCTTTTCATGGTTTTGTGTGTGTATGTGGGGTGGGGTGGCGAGAGCGTGGTATGGCACCTATTACCATGTATGTGTACATGTATGTTCTCATCTTGTATGCTGATGTGTATGTGCAAACATACATCACAAACAAATTAATACATAAAAAAATAATAAATAAAATAAGTCAGAGATACCTGGGACATATAAATATTCTCTTCTCCTTCTTGGCTTGACTTCGCGAACGCAGATTTTATAGGAGTTGCCCACGACGTCTGCAGGCTTGTTCGTGGCTGCGGAGGCCAATCCGAGACAGGCAGGTTCGACCGCAGTGGGTGCAGGGGAAGGTATGGCCAGGGTTCTGAGCTGCGGCATCTCTGTTTTTTCTCCTGAGCCGCTTGTCCTTAAGGCTAGCTCTGTGAGAGTCCTCAAAGGAGACAGCTGCCTTGTAAATGGTGGAGCGCCAGGTGTCACGGTCCGCAGCAAGCGAAGACCACTGGTGGTGGTCGATTTGGCAGGCACTAAGTGACTTCTTGAGACAGGCTTTGTATCTCTTCTTTGGTGCCCCTCTGTCACGGTGTCCAGTAGCAAGCTCGCCGAACAGCGTGATCTTTGGTAGGCGATGATCCTCCATCCTGGAGACATGCCCCGCCCAGCGGAGCTGTGTCCGCAGCAGCAAAGCCTCGATGCTCACAGTTTCAGCCTGTTCAAGGACCTCGACATTGGTGACATAGTCACTCCAGTGAATGCCCAGGATGGTACGCAGGCAGCGCTGGTGGAAGCGTTCGAGGAGTCGTAGTTGGCTGCGGTAGAGGGCCCAGGACTCGGAACCATACAGCAGGGTGGTGAGGACCACAGCTCTGTACACGCTGATCTTGGTGCCTGTTTTCAGCTGTTGATTGTGCCACACCCGCTTGAAAAGTCGCCCGAAAGCGCTGTTCGCTTTTGCCAGCCTGCTGTCAAGCTCCTTGTCCAGCTTGGCGTCCGACGTGATAATGCAGCCAAGGTAAGTAAACTGGTGCACTGACTTTAGTTCAGACTCGCCAATGGTGATGTGAGGAGGGCGATACACTGTCTTGGGTGCCGGCTGATGGAGGACCTCTGTCTTTTTCAGACTGACCTCGAGTCCAAAGAGCTGGGCAGCATCTGCGAAGCAAGACGTGATGCGCTGCAGGGCTCTCTCTGTGTGTGCAACGAGGGCAGCATCATCAGCAAAAAGCAGCTCACGAATCAGTTGGTCTAGGGTTTTCGTGTGGGCCTGCAGTCGTCTGAGGTTGAACAGGCTGCCATCGAGACGATACCTGATGTACACTGCATCGTCATCATCGAGGTCCACTGTGGCCTGCTTCAACATCATGCTAAAAGAGATGGTGAAGAGGGTCGGTGCCAGCACGCAGCCCTGTTTTATGCCGTTGAGAATAGGGAATGGTTCTGAGAGGTCATTGTTGAGTCTGACCTGGCCTTGCTGGTCCTCGTGTAGCTGGACAATCATGTTGAGGAACTTTGGGGGACAGCCAAGTCGCTCCAGGATCTGCCACATGCCTTGCCTGCTCACAGTGTCGAACGCTTTTGTTAGGTCGACAAATGTTACGTACAGCCCTTTGTTCTGCTCACGGCACTTCTCCTGTAGCTGTCTCAGCACAAAGACCATATCGGTGGTGCTCCTGTTTGCTCTGAAGCCACACTGGCCCTCTGGGAGTTGGTCTTCAGCGATGGCAGGTATCAGCCGATTCAGGAGCAGCCTTGCAAGGATTTTCCCAGCAATGGACAGCAGGGTAATTCCCCGATAGTTGGAACAGTCAGACTTCTCGCCTTTGTTCTTGTACAGGGTGATAACGACTGCATCACGGAGATCTTTTGGTAGTGTTCCTTCCTCCCAGCAGCAGAGAAAGAGGTCATGGAGCTTGTTGTGCAGTGCTGTGCCTCCATGTTTCCAGATCTCTGGCGGTATTCCATCAATGCCTGCTGCTTTGCCACTCTTGAGTTGGTGGATGGCTGTGAGGGTCTCTTCAGCGGTGGGCGGTTCGTCCAATTCAACCTTTACTAGGAGGTGTAGGATTTGTAGGACGACTGCTTCTTGAACAGTGCGCTCAGCGCTGAAGAGGCTCTGGCTGAAAGTATTCCGACCAGCGGTTCAAGATGGAGGTATTATCTGTGAGGAGTGCCTGGCCATTCGCGCTTCGCAGGGGACTTTGTACCAGGTGCTGGGGCCATACACTGCTTTCAGTGCTTCGTAGAAGCCCCTGTAGTCACCATTGTCAGCGCAAAGCTGGGTCCTCTGTGCAAGTCTGGTCCACCACTCATTCTGGAGATCTCTGAGCTTGCGCTGGAGACTGCTGCAGACGAGGCGGAAGGCAGACTTCTTCACAGGGCAGGAAGGCTGGGCTAGGTGGGCCTGATGGGCGGCTCTTTTTTTTTGCTAGGTGTTCCTGGATCTCTACATCGTTTTCGTCAAACCAGTCTTTGTTCTTCTTTCTGGCGAAACCCAAGACTTCTGCAGAAGATTTTGCAATAGCAGTTTTCAGTTGTTCCCAAAGTGTTTCAGGGGAGGAGTCTACTGGGTCCGCTGTGTCTTTGAGCCTGCGCTGTAAATCTGTCTGAAAGGCAGCTTTCACATCGTCACGCTGAAGGCTGGCAACATCAAGCTTTTTCTTGGGGGGGCCCCCATTTCTTGGGTTTTGGCTTGAAGTGGAGCCTGAGTTTGCAGCGGACAAGGCGGTGGTCAGTGTGGCACTCTGCACTGGGCATCACTCTGGTGAGGAGGACGTCACTGCGGTCCCTCTGACGCACTAGGACATAGTCGATAAGGTGCCAGTGTTTGGAGCGAGGATGCATCCAGGTGGTCTTTCGACTGTCCTTTTGCTGAAAAGTAGTGTTGGTGATGACCAGTTGCTGCTCCGCACAGAACTCCAACAGTAGGCGGCCATTGTCATTGCAGTTCCCCACGCCATGCTTGCCGAGGACTCCTTTCCAGGCTTCAGAGTCCTGGCCCACTCTGGCGTTGAAGTCGCCAAGGATGATGACTTTGTCGTCTGCAGGGGTACTCTGTAGGAGGCTGCGCAGGTCAGTGTAAAACTTGTCCTTTTCAGCAGGCTCTGCCAGGAGGGTTGGGGAGTACACACTGAGAAGGGTGACGTGTTGCTGGTGTCTCAGTGGGAGGCGCATGGACATGATACGGTCTGAGTGGCCCGTTGGTAGGTTTTCCAGCTTTGTCGCAATGGATGTCTTGACCATGAAACCCACGCCTGAGAGCCGTCTTTCTGATGCAGGCCTGCCTGACCAGTAGAGGGTGTACCCAGCACCAAGTTCTTGGAGGCTGCCTTCGTCCGGAAGGCGTACTTCGCTGAGCGCGGCGATGTCGATGTTTAACCTCCGCAATTCATGGGCAATGAGGGCGGAGCGACGTTCAGGGCGTCCGCTGTCTGCTTTGTCGAGCATGGTTCGGACGTTCCAGCATGCTACGTTGAGTCCGGTCGTGGTCGTCATGAGAGTGGATCCGTTATTCTTTCTTGTTTTCTGACCGCAGGAGAAGATGCCCGTTGACCGCGGCTAGCCAACTGGGGTTGCGAGGGGACGAGCTTTGGTTAGGCCACCTTTTCTAGGCCCCTCTCCGTGTGGAGCAAGCAGTGCTGTCCCTAGAGAAGGCTGCTTGGTCGTTCAGGGTGTGCCGAGTGATGTTGTCATCCCCAGGTCAACATCAGGCGACCAATATCCTGAACCGCCTGTATGCAGGTTTGAGACTGCCGCTTCCAGTGACATCTTTCACCTGCCGTTTCGCCCCTCGCCCGTCGCTACAGGACTTGGAATGGTCAGTGTCATGGTCCGTGGACGTTTCCTAAAGCCTGCGCGGTGGAGCTTTTTGGTGGAATGCAGTGTGCGCAGTACTGGCCCCACCCTTTAAACCCTTGGTTCATCTGCCATGGCCTAGCAAGCTGGGACGATGGCATCGAGGTCCTCGGGTCGTAGGTTTTATCTCGGACTGTCCTTGTCCTAGTCTCTGGCTCAAAAGCCTTCCCCGGAGACACGGGGGCTTTGATGTCAGGGGTTTCCTCCCTTAGCCTTTCCGCAGCCAAGAGGCCAGGCCTGCAAGGCAGCAGGCGACTCGTGGAGGGCGGGGTCGTCTATGTCCCGTGCAGATGTGAATATCTGCCCACTGCCCACACATATAAATATGCATGGTAAGTAAAGGACAGATTATGAACATGCACAGATGTATGGATATTATTTTTTTTTCCTTTTCTCTCCTTGGTGGCCACCACCATACCACCAGTGATAATGTGCATCAAGGAATTCATCACACCTATAATTAAAATGACAAATAATAAATAAATATGTAAAAGTAAATGCTTAAATGAATCAATAATAAATAAATAAAACATGTAATATAATGGAGAGGGCTACTATCTGTATTGTGTCTCATGCAGTCCTGATAAAGCTTGATCATAAGAGTTCTTGTGAGTACTTGAGTGCGGATTGGTTGAATGGGTTGCAAAAACAAAAATTTGTATATTTAGGTTTCAGCTGAACATGGTGATTTAGGTGGAAATGGTTCGGAGATGGATTTCAGCCTGCCTGGTTTGTGCCTAAGACCAGATGGTAAGACCGTGCTTGACCAGTTAAAAATCCCATCTCTACTAATCAAAAAGAGCAGGCCTACACCTAGAGCCGTTAGGCTGGAAAACAGACAAACAGCATGCATGTTGTATCTGGACAAAAAGTCGTCAGAATGTTGAAGATGGTCGGCAGACACAATGCACAACATGCACGAAGCGAGTTTACTTTCGATATTCTTTCCTCCCACAAAAGACCGAGTTCTATGGGAAAGGCTGTTTTCAAAACGAGGAAAAATAACGTATAATTATGACGTTGATAAGATGTACTTCAAAGTTCAAATCCAAAATAATCTCTGTCTCGCTTCAGGAGCAAAGTAAACCTGCATCAACCGTGCGCGTCTGATTGACTTCTTTCGAAGCCGTGAGGCATCTCGCTGACCGCCATTTTGAAATTAGCGACGCGAGTATGCTTACGGCATTAAAAATCAGTATTACTTTATAAATTATTTTATCGTAAATATGTATACATGTTTACTTGTTCATGATTTTAATTTACTCACTGGAATAAACTTGTAACTTGTATGATTGAAATTTTCAATGTTATGCACAACAACAAAAAATATCTTGCACCTTATCCGCCCGTGTACGAGGACTGGTTCCCTCACATCGAACAAATAGCGTTCGAAAACTTAAAACCGAAAAAATGTCTCCATCCTAAGGACAAATATTGTTGTTATGCATAAACCATATAGCATTAGTACTTTCGTTTCGTACCTGCAAACCAATGTTACTCTTTTGACGAACCACTTACGGCCTCTGCAGAAATTGCGTAATCTGCTAGACTGACTCATCACTGAGTATAACCGGCTCGGTCCGAAGTGCCGATGGCTCCCGGGCCGAGTACCATGAACTTTCGGGGTGACTGGCCGCAAAGCCGCTGATACACAACTTGTGACCGAGAGAGCGAATGGCCGTTCGTTTTAAGGCCACTGAAATAAACCGCAGACGTGGCCGGCAGTCCGTCAGTCACACGCCTAGCCCTTTCCTTGCCACTGTGCGTAGTACATGTTTTGTGTTCCTGCCGGAAATCTTTGTTCATGTGTTCATTCAGTGACCCCCCCCCCCCCTCCCGAAAAAGATAAATCCTAGAAAACATGGGGATATAAATTGGTGTCAGCAAGAGGCAATTGGATTGTGTCCACTTTTTCTCGGCGGTGAAAGGGATAAACCCTTGTTTCTGCTGATCTGTAATTTTGGGTCCAACAGCTGCAGGCCGTGAGGTTCCAAATTACAGGCCACACCACACATATAGGTGGATAAGGTTCGAAATCACCAACCGGCATAGATCTTTATATTGATCTTCACTCGAAGAGCAGACATGAAAGAATGTAAAACTCTGAGTATTCATCTTCAAGAACCCCTTGTAGGCCAAGGCTCATGAGGATATATTCTGTGGGAGATACTGAGACAAAATACAGTTGTGCTAAGGACACTCTGGTCACAGTAGCCGGTATCACTACTGCGGCATGCACGCGTGGTAGTGACCTATGGGTCGAGGACCTTTCAGAAGATTTCAACTCGGCTCTGGTTCGTATTGCATGAAATCGTCCAGGGTCCCAACAGCTGATGATAGGTAAACAATGAAGACTGATTGATTGTACATTGCTTAACGTCCCGACAGCAACAAGACTTCAGTTCTCAGGACGTGCCTGCACTGCTTGTGAAAAAACCCAAACCCCAACTAAACAGAATATTGAATGTATGTCGCCAGCCGGTCCAATACGTTAAATAAACCTACGACATGGGGCCTAAATAAAGCTAGGACCATTTTTATTAGCAACACACATACAATATCAAGAGCTACAGAAAGCGCAGGCAGGAGGGAAAGTTTAAAAAAGGAAAATACAGGTGAATGGACCAAGGGTAGACAGAAACACATGCCCCAGAATAGAGGGAAAAACCCACCCTGTGGGGCGGACCAGGGTGACCCTGAGAACTAAAAAGTAGTTAACCCCACCCAAGTCCCCCACTGCAGACCCGGGTGGGGAAAACAATGATGACGTGACACAAGTTCGTGATAGCATTCAAAACTTTTTTTTTAACTCACTCAGCCCCACGCACGTATTTCCCAAATTTGAGAGGCGTCATCTAACGACTATGCACCTGTTGCAGGAGATGGATCGACCGGGATAATTCAAGGGTAGTGCCAGATTAGTTTGGTGCCTGTCGGCGCCAAGCTAATCTGGCACTATCCTTGAATTATCATGGTCGATCCATCTCCTGTTGTAGTGCATCAGGGCTGAATGGGTTAAAGTCTTTGAAAATATAACATTTACGCAGTTTATTCAACTGTGTTTTCTTCCAAGGATGTCATGAAATAATGGTATGTTTAAAATGTTTGATAAATAATGTCCAAGGATGACAATACATCAGTAGGTAACACTCTTCAAATTTGAAAACTGGTATGTGATATCAGACCTCACGGTTCTGAGCCGTAAGGTCTAAAATTACAGATCAGCATACATTATATTTTGCGCAGTTTATTTTAAAACAAATTTCTCTCTCCAAGGATGACATGACATCAGTGCGTGAGTAATATTATTCCAAACTACGTACTGGCCTGTGATTTTGGACCTTACGGTTGTAAGCCGTAAGGTTCAAAATCAAAGACCAGCACACGTTTGCTAATTCCGGTGAAATGATATTTTCGGCATTTAATAAAACTGTTTACCCCCATTGTCGGCATGACACCAGTGCGTGATAGTATGCAAAACTCAGTTTTGGTCTGTGATTTTAGACTGTACGGGTCTCAGCCGCAAAGTTCAAAATTGCAGACCTGCACAGATTAAAGTCTAGGAAGCAAGCTATTTTTTAATTTGTTTTATTCGCTATTATTTATTTTTTTGTATGTAATTAATTCAACTCCATTTTTTTTCCTGCCGAGGGTCAGTGATCGAGTCATAGATGACACCAGAACATGTGTGCTTCTGTGCTGGTTTGCGATTTTGGACCTTACGGCCGTAGGCCGTACGGTCCAAAATCACAAACAAGCACACATTTATTTACGGCAAGCATATTACCTTTTGCGCAGTTCATTACAGATTTTCCGTTATAAAGTATGAAGTCCGGCTGCAGACTGACGGACCGGAAAAAAAAAGCCTGGGGGGCTAATAAGGGAGAGAACTGTGCATCAGAGTTCATGTCCTTACACTCTTTTTCTTTCTGCGTAAATGAACAACGCAAAACTTGAACAGAGACACGAAATTGCACGCTTTACCATGTCGTTCAATTATGCGAGGGCAATGAAAAATACCCCCCCCAGTTGCATATGCGAGCTTAGTCCTACACCAGCCACTAAGCAAGGTGCCCCGCTATAGCGGCGCACCTTGCTTAGTCGCTGGTGCTGGACTATGCTCGCTCATGCAACTCAGTGACCCCAGGCACGCAAACTAGGGCACGATGGCTGAGCCTTGGAGGCCGCCATCTTGTATTGTAACCGGTGACATTATTTGACTTGAAATGTCCACGATGAGGCCACATGAACAAAACCGAACTTTGACAACGATAGGACGAAATATCATGTTTGGGTCACGCGCAGTCATTCCATTTGATTTAACCCCTTGACTGCTACGGACGATACCGCCGTTCAGTCGAAATACGCGTCTTGGTTTCGTCGAGTGGGTATCGTCAGTAGCAGTCAAGGCGGGGTGACAGAAAACCATCCACCGCCCTACACCACTCTTTCCAAATGGTCCTCGTCCATCATTTTTTGACGTGTGTACTCCATCCACCCTGCCCCCCCCCCCCACCCACCCACCACCACTCTTAATCAATGCATAAAATGACAACCGTTAAAAATACACCACTGAACTGAGTTGACAAAAAAACAACAAGAGTAGCAGCAAACAACGACATGAACAACAACAAACAACAATAACAACAGCAAGGACAACAACAGCAAGAACAAGAACAAAAAGCAACAACAGCAGGAAGAAGGGCTACACTGAACTACAACAAGAAAAACAACAAAGATAACAACAAGAAGTACATTGGGTTTGACCTTTGAGACTGCCCTTCAATCTGCAAACGATGCACAAGATTCATTACGAGCCCATACAGCAACAGGTTGTCGTGACAATACATGTACACACCTCAACTCTTGCTGAAAAAGATCGGCTCCTGTCGGCGCCTCAAATTGTGGACAGTGAATCTCGGACTAAACCCCCTCATGCATGCGGACAGTAGTACTGTGTAAGCAGTACCGCCGGTGGATGCATGCACAATGAGGTTAACTCTTTCGAGACGTGCCGCATTGGGATTCGCGGCGTAAAGCGGCACGTGTCGAAAGAGTTGACCCGTTCAGTGTCCGCTGACGCAGGGTGGGGCCGCACTCAGTCTTCGTTAATTCAGCCAAGACAAAAACTTGCTAGCCCAGGAACATGTATTTAAAGTGGTGTCCGCAAGAGGCATAGATCCTCATGAGCCCCGCAACTGCGGGGGCTCATGAGGATCTATACCTCTTGCAGATGGGTGGTATTACAATTTTCTCTGCACTGAACAAGTTAAACTGCTGTCCGTCAGTCGTCTCAGTCATTGCCGGCGTCTGATCAGCTGTTCCCGAAGACAAATACAATCGGGAATTCCCGGAGAGCAAGGTGAGATCTCGGGGCAGCTGGCGGAAAATCGGTCAGCTGTAGCTGACATTGAAGAGGGCTCCGTACGCTGGTGATCTTCCGGCATGCACTCCAAAAACATATTCAGTTTTCTAAGCTTCTCCTATATCAACTCGGTCAATGCAACCAAATCAGCTAGAAGGCCATCACGTTTTCTCAAATTACCCGAGTGTGGCCAGAATAGGTGGAAAAAAAGAAGAAAAAAAAGTACTATATACAGTCTCAAGACAAAAATCATCGTGCGACTGGCTTTTTTTTTTTTTTTTTTTTTTTTTTTTTTGGTGGATGTGTGTGTGTGTGTGTGTGTGTAGGGGTGTGTGGGGAGGGGTGTGGGTGTGATTTGTGTTGCTTTTGTTCAAGTCTTTGTGGGTGTAAATCTTCACGGTATTTTTGTTTGTGTATTATCGCTATCCCAGCTCTTGTTTATGTTAATTGGTGAAGTTAATGCCCGTTATGTATGTGCGTTAAAAAAAAATAATCAAATGGCGTGTTTGTCCTTTGTTTATGGTACGGTTGTCAAGCGGTCGTTGCTGGTTGGAATCTTTTGTTTTGAATTGTTTTATTTTTTTAAATAGTTTTTGTTAGTTAGTTGGTTGGTTGGTTGGTTAGTTTGTTTGTGTTTTAGTTGGTGGCAGCTGCAGCATCATGCATTCTTGCCTCAAGACGTCAGCGAGCAGAGGCTGTACTGAATTGTACAAAGACTGGTGAGGACATTTACCCCACAACCCAAACATACGCTATACATCAAATCACGTTCTCTACACTTACGAAACACATTTACAACTTCGGTCAGCAAGAAGCATAGATCCTCATGAGCCCCCACGGGGGCTCATGAATGTCTATGCCTCTTGCAAATGGATGGAACCAACTTTTGGCAACAAGCAGCATGGGCTGTGTGTGACAGAAGCAAAACAAGAGCACGCCGTCAACAGCTGCCAACTGCATCAGCTGAGCGCTGTTCTGGAGCCAAAGAACAAATCTCTAAATCTCTTCCTGGAGAAGGGTGTGACAATTCGCCAGAACAATTAGCGAGTAGGCAGAGGCGGAGGGCGGTGGGTGGGTGGAAATGGGATGAATATCTGATCCCACAGTGGGGGTTGGGGAGAAGGAGAATGACATGGGGATGGATGGATGGGTGACATTAAACTTCCATAATCCACGGACAGATCATATAGAAGAGATCCCCAACAAAGAGAGAAGCACGCTTATAAAGGAGAAGTGCAACACGATTTATTACATTTTCGGGTTTAACCCTTGCCATGCCAGTGGACGCAAATTGTTTCTGAAATGCTTGTTTAACAATCCAGTCATTTCATGCAGTTCAGCAGATCAGAAAGTCCGTTTCATTAGGGTGTCTCCCCAAACACAGAAAACTCCCCCCCCCCCCCCCCCCCCCACAAACAAAAAACAAAACAAAAAAACAAACAAAAAACAACAACAACAACAAACAAACAACAACAACAACAAAAAAACAAAACAACAACAACAAACAAACAAACAAAACCCCCAAACCAACAGCAAAAACAACAAACGAACTTTAGAGTCCCACGAGGGCAAATTTGGCTTGCCTTCCCCTGGGACAGAAACCACAAAACAAAATCGTTATGGATGCGACACATCATGTAAATAGATTGTTGTCATTATGTCCTAATTATTTTGTATTATTAACTCATTCAGCCCGACAGCCGTATTTCCCAAATTTTGGAGGAGTCATCTAATGACTATGCACCTGTTGCAGGAGATGGATCGACCATGATAATTCAAGGGCAGTGCCAGATTAGCTTGGCGCCAAGCTAATCTGGAACTATCCTTGAATTATTATGGTCGATCCATCTCCTTCTGTAATGCGTCAGGGCTGAATGGGTTAACTGACGTTGTTATGCCCCCTTTACGCAGTATGCCCCCTTAGTCAGCTGCCGGTGTTGACTACGGCAGTACAACTAAGTGAACGTGCAGTTCGTATTTTTAATGAAAAATAGTGTATTTTGGTAGTGCTCTGCCGCACATGTACATCATTTACTACTGCGTCATATGACTGTAGTTAGTGACATGACTGCTGTCCTTGGAACCAACGAAAACACTTGAGTGCAAGAACTGCACTGTCTCTGGTGTGCGGAAGATAATGGTTACGTACAAAGTGCCTGGCACGTTGCCGCACACAATACTGGCATGCACGGCAAAATAATCCACCATTAGCAGCAGCAGCCAAGCAGCAGCAGCAGCAGCAACAACAACAGCAGCAACTGAACAGCAGCACTGACTTACCAACCCGGCCACCAAACCGGCCACCAACCTGGCCACCAACCACTGAACTAATCAACCAAACAACCATACAACAACAAATTAACAAACAAGCCAATAAACAATTCTACACAACAAACAACACGAACGACATCAGAAACAACAACAATAACAACTGACCGGTAACACAACGTAGGGCCTATACTTTTTATTGACAGGTGCATGACTGCTTCATTCAGGTGGCCACAGAACCAGGTCTCACCAACATCGTAATAAAAGCATTCGGCATGTCAGCAAAGTTTGGTCTCGTCAGTAGTCACATCTCTTCCACAATATAACAATGTAAGTAGGATTGATTAATATCATTAACTCTTTCGAGACGTGCCGCATCCGGATTCGCGGCTTTACGCCGCGAATCCGGATGCGGCACGTCAGTCTCGAAAGAGTTTTTAACCAGCAAGAGGCGTAGAATCTACGCCTCTTGCAGGTGGAACGATTTCGCCATAGCTATAGAAGCCAATCAGTACTGAGACTTGTATGCTGGTCTTCACTGACTCATACAAGGCCAATCATTGTACACGAAGCGAATCAAGTGACCGCCGATATCTGACCACAAGGCCACTACAGCTAAAGCCGTCACTAAAAAAAAAAGTGCGGCGGAGTAATAATACCAAACTACGCATAGTGTAGCCTGTATACTGTTTGATAATACTGTTATTGTTCTGCTGTCACAGTTAGCGCAAAGACATCGGGCGGATGTTGGCCGACGTCTCCCCCCCCCCCCCCTCCCCACGTCCCCTCCCTCCTCCTCGCGCACAACCGTGCGCGGGGGCGGCAACGGCAACGAGGACCTTGTATCTTCAAGTTGCTGCGTTCTCACAGACTCAAGTACACCGACCGCCTTTGGATTGTTTGTCACTCTGACTACGAGAAACACAAGAAGTTTGTGTGTAGACCAAGGGAATGAAATTCGGGGAATACGGAAATGAACCCAGAAATGTACTATCGTACACTGTGACGACTAAGTGTGCACTATAAGAAAAACAGTAGTACTGACGTACCGTCTTCGGCGCAGTTTTATGTGCGTCTATCCGCCGTGAAATGTGACAAATACAAACACATAACATACTATTTACATACAAAATCTAGCGACTTGTCATAAATAAAAGAAACCCATGTGTCCCATTTTATGACCCTCCTGCAGTATCAAGTAATGGTAACACGAAAAATAAAATAGTGGATTTAGACAATAAGTAAAAGGACGGACACAAAAAGTCGGTCAGCGTTACTGATTCATATTTGGTTACATTTGCTTGTTAAATTTACCAGCTGAACAAAAATCTCAACAACAACCAATAAGCAAAACAATTAAGTTGGTCAGACACACTTGGTAACGGGATTACATGTTTTTGAAAAAAGAAAAACTGAAAATCCGAAGCGAACAACAAAGCAAACCAAATACGACTTTAAAACGTACCAGAAAATGTTAGTCAGCGTTACTGATTCATATTTGGTTACGTCGCCTGTTGAATGTACCTATCTGAAAGACTGAAAAAAAAAAAAAAAAAAAAAAAAAAAAAAAAACACACACACACACACAAACAAAACCGGCAAAGACAATACGGACAAGAACAAAGTCGGTCAGCGTTATGATTCACATGCGTTTCTATTGCCTCTTGAATTTACCTGTCAAAAAATGCAACCGACTGTAAATATGACAATATCCCATTGCTCGTATACGTGCAGAAATTTTTTTTTAGTTGAAGTTCTGCTAACAAGCAGCTAACTCAGATGTGGACCAAGGCTCAGTTGTGTAAACGAGTTTCGTCCTGCGCCAGCCATTAATCCATTGTGTCCCAGGAACGAAATACCCACATTTTGGAGTTGTCCTCAAAGGACCTCATTACAATTCAGGAGAGAGATCGATCATGATAGTTCAAGGGTGGTGCCAAAATAGCTCGGCGCCTATGGGCGCCAAGCTTTTCTGACACCACCCTTGAACTACCATGGTCAGTCCATATCTTGCTGTGGTGTGTCGGGACAATGAGTTAAGCAAGGTGCTCCGCGATAGCGGAGCACCGTGGCCTTGCTCACTGGCTGGCAAAGGATTAAGTTCACTCCTGCAACTGGCCCCAAGAGTTTCAGTCACAAGCAGGAAAAACTCCTCAACCTGAGGATGCCAATGATGCTGATCAGTGCCAGGAAGAGTCGCCAGGTTCTTATGAGACCCTGTCGGTATACGGTAAAATGCACTTCGCACAGCTCATCGGAATTGCACTACCGGGGCCTGGTTCTCCATCGCCGGCAAGGTGTGCCAAGGGACAGTGGCCAGTTCATGAGTGAAATTAGTCCTGCGCCAGCCACTAAACCTTATCATTCGGAATAAACCAGTGTGTGAAAAATTTTGACTAAAATAGTTCAAGGGTAGTGCCAAAATAGCTTGGCGCCTAGAGGCGCCAAGCTATTCTGGCACCACCCTTGAACTAAAGACATTGGTCTATATCCTTATCTGTAAGTACTATAATGTAGCGTTCATGGCAGTGTACAAATTTGAAGCTTTTAGCCTCAGTATGATATGGGCTAAGCAAGGGGCTTCACTATATAGCGGAGCACCTTGCTTAGGGGCTGGCGCAGGACTACGCTCACTCATGAAAACTGAACCAGGTGACCCTGCCAGACTGACTTGAAAGGCGGCTCGAGCCCCAGTGAGGAAAGTCAAGGTAAACTTTCACCCGGTTATGGGATCAGACAGGATCACTACATAAAATATGGATCGCAACAAATGGAGGTTAAAGAGTCCGAAATAGCTCAGGCGGTTAAACGTCGGAGCAGGAGAGCGAGGGAATCGCCGGGTCGTGGGTTCGAATCCCGTCCCGGCCCCGGTAGCTGGACTCACAATCCAGGGGAAAAAACGGATTTGTTCAATAGCATGTCCGTTGAAAGGGTCCTGGTAAATCAAAGTGGCACAGTTGGAGTGCGCCTGAGTTGATCAGTGTTCAGGGCGTACTCCATAGGCAATAGATTTCCCTGTCCCCCATAACCCGCCCGTCAGGGCCGTCCATGATCACCTCGGTGCTGTGGACGTTAAACCCGAACTAACCAAATGGAGGTTACATATAACTGAATCTGTTCATCCGGACTAAAACACCACAGGAGCAGATGGATCGACAGTAATAGTTCAAGGGTATCGTCAGAATAGCTTGGCGCCCACCCTTGACTGAACCGTCATGGTCGATCTGCATTTCGAAATATAACGTGTACCGAGTCGTCGCGGCAGTTTGGAGGGGCTAGTCGGGGCTCATTGCGCTAAACCATATCATGCTGAGGCTAAAAGCTTCAAACGTGTACACTGCCGTATGCAAACTACATTATAGTACTTACAGATAAGGATATAGACCAATGGCTTTAGTTCAAGGGTGGTGTCAGAATAGCTTGGCGCCTAGAGGGGCCAAGCTATTCTGGCACTACCCTTGAACTATTTTAGTCAGACTTATTTCACGCACTGGTGTATTCCGACTGATAAGGGTTAACAGTATTTTATTCTATATAAGTGAAGACACAGTGTTACTGGCCAGTACATAAGCTACATACATGGAACTTCATTAACCCATTTAACCCCCGAGTCCCTACGACAGGAGATACATTGACCGTATCATGGTCAATCCACCTCCTGCAACTGGTACATAGTCATTAAGTAACACTTCCAAAATTTGAGAAATGCACCAATGGGTTAAAAGGTTAAAATAATAAACAAATTGTCAGAGGAACAAGTTTTTAGTGTGGTTATATCCGAATTGTGATACTGACATACAAAGTAATTTACACAGAAAAACGGTTAGTCCTGACCTCTGAAAATCAACAAACAAAAGTTCTATATCGATTCTACATTCATCTTTCGTTATATCCAGCCATGCTGTAAAATTAGTTTGCTGTGGATATTATATTTTATTTTTCATGACTATGATGATTTTCATATACTGTACATTTATTGGAAATATATTTCATTTGTCACGACTAAAACAGCGGCGATGGCTGCATGCCACCGACATGGGGTTTGAGCAGTACGGAAATCCAACTGGTAGAAAAGCGGACAAAATAAAAAGAAGATTAAAAGAGAGAGAGAGAGAGAGAGAGAGAGAGAGAGAGAGAGAGAGAGAGAGAGAGAGAGAGAGAGAGAGAGAGAGAGAGAGAGAGAGAGAGATGTAATCCACACAGCCATGCCATAAATTATATAAAGAGTAGGCACGCGTCTTTGCACCGCAGCATACTGTTCACACAAACACCAATGGAAGCCAAAAAGTCTGATTGTATGATATGTGTGCAGGTCTGTGATTTTGGACCTACGCCGTAAGGTTCAAAATCACAGACAATCACACAAATGGCGGAATGCAACTGACTAGGGCCGTACTGAGTTTACCAAAAGTTACGGGGCAAGGCGATCGTCGAAGGCGGCCTCTACTATTTTGAGGTAGACTATGCGTGGAGCTTGCCTTAACCCTTATCATTCGAACTATGATACACCAGTGTGTGAAATAAGTCTGACTAAAATAGTTAAAGGGTAGTGCCAGAATAGCTTGGCGCCTCTAGGCACCAAGCTATTCTGGCACCACCCTTGAACTAAAGCCATCGGTCTAGATTCTTATCTGTAAGTACTATAATGTAGTTTGCATATGGCAGTGTACAAATTTGAAGCTTTTAGCCTCGGTATGCGGATATGGGTTAAAGGAACTCAGTTGTTAAAATAAGGTTGTTTGCGGCCAGCCAATCTGCCGGAAAAAAGACCATCGGCGCAACGTCGGCCGCCGCTATGGCATTCCGTGTGTAGGTCGCAGTGGGCCTTTTTCGCACTGTGAAGTGGTAGTGGCGGCAATACTGGACAAGTGGAGTTATTGGCCGCAGTTCGAATTTATTGCACACTGTGCTTATGCTATGTAGAAGTGCCCATTGTGCTGTTTGTTATATGAGAAAGGTTTGTTGAATGTGCAGTTGAACCCATATTGGTAGGGCATCAGCCTTAAAACACTGAAAAATAAGTTATTTTTTACATGTGTTAACTCATTCAGCCCCGACACACCCCAGCAAGACCCACATCCAGCATGATAGTTCAAGGGTGGTGCCACACTTGAACTATTATGCACGACCTGTCCAGTCTAGAATTGTAATACAGTCCTTCGTGCGGCAATCCAGACCAAAAAGGTGACTGCCAAGCGTAAGAGCAACTTCAACATTTGAGGACTTCGGTCGTGGAGCAGAATGTGTTAAGGATTCGCGACTTTTCCGCTGACCTTGAAAAACAAAAGAGCGGAGGTAGCCCGGTGTTTTAGCCCTTCGTAGGGCAACTTAAAAATTTGGGGATTTCGGTCCTGGGCCAGAAAGTGTTAAAAAAAAGTAAAATCAACACGAATAAAAAAAAAATCGAATTGCGTTCAGTCAGCACTGACACACACACACACACACACACACACACACACACACACACACACACACACACACACACACACACACACACACACACACACACACACACACACACACACACACACACACACGAATTACAGAAATACTCAGTGATACACGGACTCCTCCCGCGATTTGACTAACTGAAGCATCGCACAATACGATTCAAATTAATTTTTCTTATTTACAGCTTGCCAAGAAACCTTTGTCAAGCACAGTTGTTAGAAAGTCTAGGATTGCGGATTGCGTGTGTAAGCTGCTATTGATGATTCAGTTCAGCGAAAAAGACGCGTTACAACATATACTGAGGAGCAAAAGAAATGCGATGTTTTTGGAATAATTGGCCGAATCATTTTAATGTTACAGATGATATCGCTGCAAAGTGGATGCCCACGGTGAGCAGGAGGTCATCGGGCCGATGCCGGCCTTGGACCTTTTGCCTACAGCCGAGCGCCACAGTTACAATGAAAGCTACTCCAAACTATAACGCGGGCGGAATTTATGGCTTTCGAGTACGTGTGCTATTACCCTTGTCAGCCTTTCTGTACTAACGCAAAAATCCCCTCCCCCCCCCCCCCCCACCCTTTACCACCCCACTACCCCCACTCCACCCAACCTCTTAAATGTAAAAGGACATAATTTCTCGGACAGAGTGAGAGTCCCTTGTCACCTCCTCCAGGGGGGTAATTTCAGCACTGGCTATATCTCACTTCAAAAACGGATGTGCTTCAGTTTCAGTTTAAAAAAAAAAAAAAAAGAGACTCAAGGTGTTTGTGTAGTTGTCAGCTGAGCGAGGTCACACGTTGCTCACCTTGAAACACAATTTACCCCCTGATATGGTTCACATCGACCTGTCCTTTTTTAAGACCGGGCTACCTCCGCTCTTTTGTTTTTCAAGGTCAACGGAAAAGTCGCGAAGCCTTAACACATTCTGCTCCACGACCGAAGTCCTCAAATGTTGAAGTCGCCCTCTAAAGACTGTATTACACTTCTAGAAACAGATCTAGCGTGATAGTTCAAGGGTTGTGCCAGAATACCATGGCACAACCCTTGAACTATCACGCTCGATCCACGTCTTGCCGTGGCGTGTCGGAGTTGAATGAGTTAAACCCATTTCCTGCCACTGACTGCACTACATTTTTGTTTCTCAGTGAAATGTTTGTCGAAGAAATGTGGATGCACACTGGTCTCAGCAAGAGGCACAGCTTCTCATGAGCCCCCGCAGTCGCGGGATGGGGGCTATGAGGATCTATGTCTCTTGCAGCTGGGTCGTGTTCACGTTTTTCTCGACAGTGAAGGGATTAACCCATTCCCTGCCACTGGACGCATATTTTGTTTCTCGGTGAAATCTTGTCAGTGTGTTGATCAGCCACCACAAGCTACAACCGTCTAAGGAACATGGACACAATTATTGGTATCGGCAAGCGGCATTGATCCCATGGGCCCCTTATGCAGTTGAATCGCGTTCGCTGACTTTTTCTCGGCACTGAGCGGGTTACCTGAAATTCTCAGCACGTCCCGGGTATATAGGCTGTATAGTATCTACACCACAACCACTGAGCCGACGTCGGCCCGGCGTATTTAAACACAATCGGATCAAAAGGTCATCAGACCGACGCCAGGAGCACTTGTCTTCTTTTCACGGGCGTGCGCGGACCAACTGCGGCCGACGCCGCAAAGACAGCCTTTTGCTTGCTGGGAGGAGAGGGATAGGCCACTGAGACCTTTCCGGATTATTTCTAATTATGACACAGGAAGATTTTTTTTCATTGCGGGGTCCCAGCGTGCTTGACATCATGCTGTCCAGCCTCAAAAATGTAAAACAAAACAAAAACCACAATTGTCTTCCTCCCAATTATTATTTTTTAACTATTGTTATTATTATTATTTGGGTCCAAACAAACAATAGAAATATAATAATAATAACGAAAACACAATAAAAGTAATGATAGTGACAATAATAATAATAAATAAATAAATAACGATAATAATACCACGACTGCTACCGCTAATAACAGCCAGCATACAATAATAATAAAGATGATGATAATTGATCGATTTCTCTCGTTGAACCATGTGCAGAGCTAGTTCAGTGTAACTGACCTCTCGTGGTCAGACCCTCGCTAGTTACTTGACGCATCCAACTTAGCGCTTATCCTTGCTCCAGCCCGCATGACTAGTATTGTTTGGACCTTAGACCTACACTCTTGATATAGTTCGATGTACTTTACAATTATCACATACACGCGTCATTTTTATACGTGTACTAATACGCCGATAGACGAGTTAACTCTTTCACTGCCAGAACAAGCGATTCCCACCCAAACGCAAGAGGCATAGATCCTCATGAGGATCCATGCCTTTTGCTGGACTCATTTATATCCGTGTCTAGAACGGACAGATTGGGTCATCGGCAGTGTTATGGCGTCATAGACATCATTGTTTTCATCCCTACGTCACACGACCAGTCTCTTTAGCGCAGACCATATGACCATGATGCAAAAACCCTTGTAGCGACAAATGGCGGGCTCCTTGTAGCTCTCTTTATGACGCATCTTGGATGCGAGTTTTGTTCTATAAAAGATCACCAAAACGTTCTAAAGTAAAAAAAAAGTTACTTAATGTTGTTCGAAACAAGCACACTCAGTACTGGAGACGGCAACGTCATGAAATATTTTGAATTACGTCATAAGTCTATTATGTATAAATGTATATTCCTTTGACGTCAGTCAGGTCTGGCGTGATCCAGGTTGGAAGATGTCTTCAGTCTTGATTTCTTTTACGAAAATAGTGGAGGAATGAAAACAAATACGTTAGCAGGTGCTTGCTGCCCGGACCCTTGTAGGCCTCCGGGAGGTCAAAGGAACCATTGTACCCCTCAGGCCTTCGGGGTACAATGGTTCATTTGACCTTCCTCAGGCCTACAAGGGTCCGACTAGAAAAACTTTGCTAGCAATAACTTATATTGTCCAGATTCTGGCAGAGAATGGGTTAATGGCTATCTCAGCCAGACATCAGATCGGGTCAGTACAGATTGTGAGTGCATGTTTTGACTTTTCATCGAGTTATCGTAGTCCTTACCGAAGAGTTTGTGTGTGTGTGTGTGTGTGTGTGTGTGTGTGTGTGTGTGTGTGTGTGTGTGTGTGTGTGTGTGTGTGTGTGTGTGTGTGTGTGCCTCAATGATTACCCGAAGTCAGCTGCTAACTCATTCGAAATGTGCCGCATCCGGACACGCGGCATAAAGCCGCGTGTCCGGGTGCAACACGTCTCGAATGTGTTAATATTTGACATGCACTGCAATTGCAGGTTACATGCACATTGCATTACTGTTTAACGACTGACGAGCAGAGTGCAGACTAATAAGTATGCAGACCTTTTCCCTTTATCATGGTTATCTCGTATTTTCACCGTCATAACCGACAAAGCAAAATCAGCTGTTCAGTGTGTGCAGTGCGTCTGTCCCTCGTAACCTACTGACCAGTCCGTCTGCAAACAATAACAACCACCAATTGTGCAGAGTCAGGTGAAGAAAAGGTTTAGTCCCTTCACTGTCAAGAATAACTGAACACCACCGGCCCAAAAGCAAGAGGCATAGATCCTCAGACGAGCCCCCGCAGCTGCGGGGGCTAATGAGGATCTATGCCGCTTGCTGAGACCAGTTTGTATCGATGTTTGAAATCTTTGAACGGTTGTGGCTTTTGGTCATGAGTAAGAAACAAAATATGCTTCTAGTGGCAGGGTTAACAAAGAAAAGACAAACCCACGCTTGCGAGTAACAATGGCCAAACAGCTAACTGAAAGTCAACCTATTCAGCCCTGACGCACTACAGCAGGAGATGGGTCGGCGCCAAGCTAATCTGGCACTGCCCTTGAATTATCATGGTCAATCCATTTCCTGCAACTGGTGCATAGTCATTAGATGACGCCTCCAAAATTTGGGAAATGCGGCCTGAATGAGTATTGTCCCTCTTTTTTCCCCTAGCGTGAGCTTTTTCCGATGAAATAGTCAACAGAGAAAGAAACGTCGGCGCTCTGGCGGCACAAGCACGGATACTTACACTACCTACCCCCCTTCCATATCCGTAGATGACTTATTTTTGGGGTAGCCCATGGCCACCCTCAGAAAATGTCAGAATAGTACTCTGGGCGTACAGTGCATGTCTTCAGAGGATATCCTCCTGGCTTTCTACAGATGGACCGACCTGCCAAGAACGACTGAAAGAAAGAGGTTCACAGGAAAGAAACACGCTGTGAAAGGACAAGTAGTTATCCTTTATAAATGTCTTTCCTGGGTATTTCTTAGCATATTACACGTTCGGATTAACCCTTTATTAAATGTATTAACTCTCCTTGCCCCAATGCAAAAGATAAGTGTATGCAGGGAGTCCATTTCTGTCCGGCAGTGCGGATTCTATTAAAAAAATGCAAATACTACCCAACAAAGAAAGAAACACACTTAGAAAGAGAAAGTATAACACACTCTTGTGGTTTTTTTTATTTTTTATTTACATTTTTGGGTTTTAACCCGAAAATGTAACCCGCTTTGCGTGTCGGTAGCGCTTTTTGTCGGCGCGATGATTCCTGTCATCGCGACAAACTGAAACCGCTACAGACACGCAAAGGTTAGAGGAAAATCAGTGTAGAACATCGATACAACTTAATGTTGTCAGAAAAGAAGATTATGGGTATGCATACCAAATGTTAACTCATTCTACCCCATCACCGAAATCCCCAAATTTTGCCCTTGTTTTCTGAAGACTGCAGTGCAGTGCAGGACACTGACCGCCCATGATAGTTCAAGGGTGATGCCAGAATAGCTTGGCGCCCATAGGCGCCAAGCTATTCTGGCATTACCCTTGAACTAACTTGGTCGATCCTTTTCTTGCTGTGGTGTGTCTGGGGTAGAATGAGTTAGAACAAAACAAAGAAATACAGAAACAAGGAAACAAAGAGACCACAATGAAATGATCAGAATAGTCAAGCGAGACTAAACAAGACTTACGGAAAATAACCCGGCAAAAAGTCAGACCGTGACATTGAAAACTTGAAAGAACGTTCTGGATATTTCTCGAACAAACAAATTATATTTTCTCCCAGTTAACAACCTTTGCAGTAAAAGGCTTAATACTAGTCTGTGATATTGGACCTGACGCCTCTAGGCCGCAAGATCCAAAATCACACAACAGCACATTTATTCAGTACTGAACTTTTTTTTCGCGTGAAGCGAACAGAAGAAACCACATGTCATAGATTATCATAAGCCCCCGGTGACCCAAGAAAATCTGTGTCTCCTGCTAAGCCCATTTACCCCAGCGTTCTTTAAGCGGAGAGAGACCTGACTCTTTGTTTCACGATGACTTTCAGCTTCTTTCCGGCCGCGTACGTGAGCGCAACAATTATAGACTTAGTCTTTTTTTTTTTTTCCAGTCAGTCCCTCATCAGATCTCATCACATCTGCATGAGACAAAGATTCTCACGAGCCCGTGCATTCGCAGGGGCTCATACGAATCTATGCCTCTTGAACCGCAGACAGATATAGGCTCCGGTACCTACGGTCTCATTTCGGAATAAGAGTGCATAAATGCATTAACCCCTCTCATCCTGATACACTATTGTTTGAAATAAATTTGATGATAGTTCAAGGGTGGTGCCAGAATAGCTTGACGCCTCAGGCGCCAAGCTATTCTTGCGGCACCACCAATGAACTTATATGGTTGATCTATTTCCTAATCTGTAATGTAGCCTTCATTGGACCATACGCGCACAGTAAAATTCAGCTTCAGTATTAATTGGTTAAGTGGCACTCTTGGTTCTGTCCTGAATCTGGAGAGTGCAGAGCCTTGACTAGTCGACCCATTTACGGCTCGTGGAAAACAACTTGTTTTACTGAGGCAAGAAGGTCGTAAAACCGACATACCTCTCACCTTACTTGTTTAGTCCGCTATGACAGCAGTTTTCTGCGGTCTCCCAGTCGGTGAGAGGTTAGAGTGTTCCCCCTTTGGCAAATGTCCGTGCGGCCGCGGCACCAAAACGACGTATTTAGTGGAGTGCGGCATACGATGAAATAATACTGCCCGTTGTCGTGTTGTCAGTCTTGTGTTCTCTTGCGCTGCGTTGCGTTGCACTTTACTGCATTGCACTGCACTGCACGTTACGGCATAACATTGCATGACATGGAATGGCCTGGTGGGCCACATGGCCGTATGACATTGACTCAGTGCATTTGGGTATCATTAGTGACAGGGGCTTACTGTCCGCAAAACCACACTGACAGGACGTAACAGCTTGCTTACAGGGAGGAAAACAGCAGTACGATGAATTCTGCATTGATTGAACACATAAGACAGAAACATCGCACTGGTAATTTTTTGACTGTGACACTTTGCACAGCAAGCCTGAACACGATATCGGTACTGACAGCCTGCATGCTTAACTGACCATCGTATACCATGGTAATTTGAACAGCTGCCTACGTATGAATTACCGATCAAAGTAAAACAAAAATGTCTATGTTGTGATCAGGTTAGTTATTCGGCATTCTATGTTTCTGCAATCTTCGTTTATTCAACACCCAACAACCCCCCCCCCCTCCCCCCCAATAAAAAAAACAAACCAAAACAAATAAAGAAACAAACAAAAACAACAACAAAGAAACAAACAAACAGCAACCTGAACAACACCCCCCCCCCCCCAAACACACACACATCACCCAAAAACAAACAAACAAAAACCCCAAAACAAACAAACAAACAAACAAACAAAAACAACAAACAAACAAAAAACAACAAACACCCCCCCCCCCAAAAAAAAAAAAAAAAAAAAAAGCACCCTAGCTTGTCCCAGGGACATGGATTTAAAGTGATGTGAGCAAGAGGCATACATCCTCATGAGCCCCGCAACTGCGGGGGCCCATGAGGATCTATACCTCTTGCAGTTTGGCCGTGTTCAAATTTTCGCGGCATTGATCGGCTTAAACTGAGCCGAGCAGGCAACCTATGCCGTCTTACAGCGGATATCTGTGATCAAAACTCCAATCCAGCAGTTGATGAATGCCGGTATGACCCAAACTAAATAATCACTATGTGTATGCTGGTCCGAGATTCTGGACAGTACTCATTCGAGACGTGCTGTATACCGGTATGTGTATACGCGGCAAATAGCAGCATGTCCTTATGCGGCCCTTCTCGAACGAGTAAAGCCGACTTACCGCTATCATTATCATGGTGTTGAATTTAAAAAATAAAAAAAAAAGCAAAACACAATACCAGCACACAGGCCTATAATATATTATCAGTGGACAGTGGATATATTATCAGTGGATACAAACACACGGTAAGCAAAAGGTCCTCGGGCCGTCGTCAGCAGCAGTGAGCGCAGGCCCACTGCGGCAGACGTCGACCCGGTATAGGGGTCCGTCGTTGAAAAGGTGATCAAAACCACCAAGGAAGAAACGATCAACAGCACACGTGTGCGTCATTTTATGAGCATTGTTCCTTTGTTACGTCAACGTTAAGTCAGACATGCACGGTTGACAGTGACATTCAAGGTAATGCTGCTATTACTCTTCAAAGCAGATCCCCAGCCTCCCCTCCCCCCTCGCCCATCTCATCCCCCCCCCCCAATCACCCCCCCCCCCCCCGACACACTCACTGCCAACCCTGGACCATCTTTTGAGACACTGACCCAAAGATTAGAAGAGTAACTCCAAAAATGAATCGAATTAGGCATTGAAACATGTACAATGGGAACACTTTTCCCTGACACCGCCGGCCGGCGTCCCGTACGGAAACAGCTGATATCAGCTGGTGGCCGGCATATCAGTATTACTGTCAAGCTGTCCTAGTTTCAGGTTTCAGCCAGGTAACAGTCTAATTATACCACCTTATCACGCCAGGTGCGAGCACTGAATTTCGGTTTTAAAGTCACAGCAGCCGTGCCGAGTGCGCTCAGCCTTGAAGCCGGAATTAAAACGCATTGTCCTGTATACGGGTTCGGAGCCGGTAAGAGGCACAAAACGCGTGGCTCTCCTGGCCCTGAATTACATTGAGCCCTCAGAAGGACACTCGCAGATTTGGGATTTTCCCTCTAAAAAAATAAAATAAAAATAAATAAAATCAAAGGATACATCGACATTGACAGTTAAAGGGTGGTGCCAGAATAGCTTGGCGCCTAGAGGCGCCAAGCTATTCTGGCCCTACCCTTTAACTATAGTGGTTGGTCGGCGTCGCGCTGCAGTGCTGCGTTTGGGCCGAGTCAGTTTACTTGCACCTTTGGTGTGTAACCAGCCGTCGCTGCGCAAAAGACAAGCTTCTGTTCTAAAAGGGCTATCGAACTATCTGATCTTTGAAATGTACCTTTATGTTTGTCTCGTTTTGCTTTCACAAGTATTTTGCAAACTGTCTTTCAATGTTTTTGCAAAGCGTGTTTTTCTCTCCCTTGAATCCAGACCAGAAAGGTGACCGCCAGGAGTGCACAACAACCACAACAGCAAAGGAAACAGGCTTAGAAAGGATACGTGCAAAACCATCTATTGCAATAAAAGTTTGTAGGTGTTCTTTGTAAGCGTGCATGTTTCCTTTTCGGATTTTTTTCTCTTTTTTTATTTACCTGTTGTCACTCGGAGACCATCATTTTGAATGTAAGGCTCATATCGGTGATGCCAAAGAAGTGCATGCCTGTTATCAAATTTGTTGCAGGTTTAATCAGGTTTTTTGGACGAAGCTATTTTTAGTCTAAGGAATGAGGTTGTGAGTGTGAGGACGGAGAAGATCGTATGCCTGATACAATTATAAAAATTTAAAAAAAATAAAAAATAAAATTGAACTAAATTAAAGTTAATTATTTCAATTTAAGTCACTTCTGTTCAATTCGAAATAATTAAATTCATTTCAATGTGCTTAATTATTCCCTTAGAAACGGATTTTATTGAAAATAAGACATCATTAGATGACTAATGGTTCGTGTAATGAACAACGTATACTCTGCCGCGCAGATCATGCATTTCATGCTTAAAAACCAACATATTTTAGGAGTTCATCTGCCTCAGCCGATAAATGTAACTTTAAATCGCTGCTAAAGTTCGCCTGCATTCAACTGCAGTCCAGAGTTGTCAGCCTCTAACTGTCACAGTTCAAGTTCCCGGGGCATTCACCGAAGGACGTCAGCTTTTCAAGTCAAGAACTAAACTAACTCCACTTTAAAACCATCCTCCCAGCGCTACCTACCAGACGTTGGGGAGCAATCACGATAGCTCAAGGTTAGTGCCTGATTAGCTTGGCGCCTCAGGGCGCCAAGCTAATCAGGCACTAACCTTGAGCTCTCATGGTCGATGCAGCAAAGTAGTCAGAAGGGCAATCAGACGACGCTTTGCACGCAAGAGACAGGGGGAAAAAAATGGAGGCACGTAGGGACATGACTGACTCACCAAAATGAAACCCTGGTGCACAAATTATAGTCAGCCTGTTGTGTTTATTCCGGCTCCGATAAGATCACACTCTGAATGCATGCTTATTTTTAAGGAACAGGGCGATACACGTGCGTTTAAACTTGTGTTAACCTGTTTGATGTTTGACAAGTCAGCAAAATGTATAGATTTTTGTTTAAATAAAATGAGGTCAGATATCAATTTGGGATGACAAACTTTTAAACGTGCCATTTTAGAGTCAACTGTGTCAGTGATGCAGCGTATCAGCTTATTGCATGCGGGCATTTTCTGATCAAATGTGACACATGATTGTAGTGGGCCAAATAGCAAACGCACAGCCACCAAGGCAAAACAAAAATCAGTGAAAGCGACCTGCTCCAGGTAATAAACTCCGGTTAACAGTTCTCAATATCTTTCTCATATTGTTATGTATTACTATATTCAGCCCTGACGCACCAGGAGATGGGTAGACCATGATAATTCAAGGGTAGTGCCAGTTTAGCTTGGCGCCTGCCGGCGCCAAGCTAATCTGGCACTGCCCTTGAATTATCATGGTCGATCCATCTCCTGCAACTGGTGCATAATCATGAGATGACGCCTCCAAAATTTGGGAAATACGGCCGTCGGGCTGAATGAGTTAAACAGGAAGGGTCACGGTCTTCATGAAACTAAAAAAAAAAAAAAAAAAAAAAGAAAGAAAGAAAGAAAAGAAAACAAACCACCAAAACAAATAAAAGAAAAGAAAAGAAACAAACCAAATTAAACCAAACAAAAAAAAAAAAAAAAAACGAAAAAAAAAAAAAAAAAAAAAAAAAAAAAAAAAAAAAAGTAAGCGCGCAACCAACAAATTATTCTCATTTTAACTTTCTGATGTTGTCTTTATGAATATTCAGTCGGTGCTTTTTTTTTTTTTTCTTCTCCAGTAGGTCACCTAGCATCCATGCAATGAACAAGTGGCCTTCAAAAGAACACTGCGCACCCTTCTCTTGCCCTTTAAAAATAACAGATACAGAGAAAAATGGGTAAGTGGGGAAGATTTTAACCCGTTGGCCGTCGGCAGCGGTTTTTGTCGCAATGATTCCGCCAGACAAAGAATCAAAAGAATTTAACCCCCTAGTGCATGCAGCCACCGGTACTGTAAACATTATCGATGGCTGCAAACACAAGGAGTTAACTACTGCTGTCCGAGTGGTAGATCTTGCCTAGACCGTGATAGTGCCGTGAAGGTATTATCTTTTTTTATATGAACTCATTCGAGACGTGCCGTCTCCAGATACGCGGCATAAGCCGCGTATCCGGAGGTAGGCACGTCTCGAATGAGTTAAAGAGTACATCTGTTCAGTTATACATATTTTGACTGTCGATCGTGTTTTCAGTAGGCCGAAGATAGGAAATGGTCACGATGGGAAGGATAAAGAGTTGTGCAGAGGTTTTTCGTAGCACCGTTATTTGAACACGATGATGAAAACAAGACGAGGATTTTATCCCATAGTCTACCGTATTGTTTGGAGCTCAGATGCGTATATCTTTTAGGAACATCATAGACCATAAATAACCGGACCGCTCTCTCTCCTGCTTCCGGTCTCTGCACTCGTCGCGCAACTATTCTTGCGCATCAGTCAACTCATTATTCCGGTTCAGTACATCGGAGAGCTTTTCACGTGGATTGTTTCTATGATTTTGGTTAGTGGTGCAGTTTGTAAAGTGTCTTTTGTCTTGCATTATGCCTGGTGCAAGTTGTACGATTGTGGGCTGTGGTGCATGCAACGGAAAGCACAAGGGGCTGTCGTTTTTCTCCATTCGCCAACCAAAGGACTTGAAGTGGGAGAGAGAGCTTGTTCACGCCGTGAATCGTGCAGACAGCAATTTTAACAAAGACACTGCAAAGATTTGTTCTAGACACTTTCGACAGGAATGCGTGAAGTTGGGTAAGTATTATTTACCTAGAATATAAGCTCGTTCTAATCATATTAAGTTCAATTCACTATACAAAAGTTTTATCCTGCGATTTATTCGGGACTCTTGCATGATGTTAATATCGTATGCAAAAGTAGCAGTACTCCCCAGTAGCACACGTGTGTACTTTCACTTTCAGTAAGTATTCAGTTCTGAGTCTTATTCGGTTTGCTACTTCATGCAGAGGAACGATAGAACGGAATACAAATCACAGGAGTATAATTAACTGTCAATTTTGTTTATGGTTGATCACTATATAATTTGTGTCTTTGCAAATTTCTTATTTTTCTGGTATTATGTTGCTGTAGGTCCTGGTGGGAAAAAACGGTATCTTCTACCCGGGAGCCTTCCAACAGAGTGTATACTTTTCAAGTCCATTGTCACAAGGCAACCTCCTCCAAGAAAAGAACCTGTAAGTGTCTATTTATCTTATAAAATCCTGTTGACAGTGTTGTATGACATTTGATAACATCCCATGGAGCAGTAGATCCATATCCGATGAACAGTTGTGCACTTGCCCATGCAGTTATGTCGATTTTGTACTTTAGACTTGGGCATTCATTTCTCCATTGTGGCATAAATCTGGTTTTGCCTTTGGCATTGATTTCTCCAGGGTTTATGATCAAATTGCAATAAAATTAATTTATGACTATATTAAGAGGATAGTCCTGTAACTTTCCCAGGGCATGTGCAGTGCGCATAACTCTGTTTAAAGGGGTGACACAATTACATGGAAATGTCACATGTTTATATAAAATATATTTCCATTGGATTGAGGTCAAATTTAAAATTTGGTGTATAGTGACCTTATGAGGTGGTATTGTCAGTGCAATAATTCAGACTAGGCCAGTAGGGGCTAAACTGTTTAACAAAAGTGTGCTCATATCCTCAGTGCTTTTGGACCGATTTCATGGACATTTCACTTGAAGTGGCCACGACAACGTTTGTCACCCAGGTCATGGCCACAGGGTCAAGATGACTGAATTTCTTTGTACTGTCACATGAAGGCAAATTTGTTTTATTGGCAGTACACTTTTCGCAGACAGCAATTATGTCTCTTGTGCATAAAAGGATGCTATGGGGTGGGGATGTAATTTTTGTTTATTGGCAAAACCTGTTATAATAATAATAATGATATAATAGAATATTATTGTTATCTATTTGGTAACATTATGCATCATAATACAACTTCACACTTTTTAAAGGGATTACTCTGATACCTGAATTTCTTTGTGTGTATTTCAGGTAGCACGTGAACCACCTCTGGTGCCTGTCAAGGTTGTCTACAATAACTTCAGTGATGTTAGAAAAGCTGCATCAAAATTGCAAGCTCCATGGTGTGTAGTTCTGCACTCCGATGCCCAAGTTGTAGCTGTTTCACTAACGCCAACTGGTATTGGACATCTGCAAGTTAGCATCACCCCAGATCTATCCGCAGTGGTTTCTGTTTTTGGACTGCAAGCACCCCACCTGACGGCCAATATTGAATCAACTCACCTCTCTAAACATCTAACAGCTTTGATTGGTCTGCATGTATGTCCAGGTGTAGTGGACCATGCCCTGCAGAAATTTGCCGAGCTCCCAACTGGACAGGATCTATATTACAGACATGTACTCTATGTCTCAGAGACTTCTTCTATAACACATTCTTCTACTGCTCGATCAAGTACCTGTCATTTGCTGGTGAAAGAATCCTCCAAGATCTGTAACGACTGCCTTGAAGTAAAGAACTTACTACTGCGAAAACAGGCAAGAGCACATGCAAACGAAAAGACGCCAATTCTAAACAACAATCCATTGGTGTCAGTGTCACACAAAAAGCTGAAGCAAGCGTTCAAGACCATTCGCAAGCAAGCTGCTACGCTGAAACTACAACTGGAAAACTTCAAAAAATCTCTGAAGACGGACTCCGTTATAGTGAGCGACACCTTGCATGAGTCTTTGATCAGTGCCATAAGTTGAATTTGAGCAACCATGACGTTTTTTGATTTCTTATCAAACATCAAAAGAATTACTCATTTTTTTGCCATTCCAAAACAAAGGGAAGTAATGAAGTATGAATTATAAATAAAATAATAAACCGACCAACGCTTCTTATTTTTTGAGGGGGAGGGGTGGTCATGTCACCCTTAATACAATATTTTGTTTTTATTTGGCCTAACAGTGAAAGCATTTGTGTCATTTGTCGCACAGTAAGCAGACTGCTAATTATTTAGACCACAAGCACTTTTCAGTGAAAATCAGAGGTATATTATTTGCTTTTATGTTCATATAACTTATAATTTTTTTGGGTGGTAAAAGTTTCGGTTCTCTTAATTAAAATTGACTAAAGCGAACTGTTCTGGCTCTAATACTGCACGTTCATATTTAGATTCATTGTGTGTTAACAATAGTTTATGTTGTAGCTATGTTGTAAACTTGTATGTTACAGTTGGAATGGTGTTGGAAGAATACATTATATATATTTTAATTCTGTCTTTCATTTTGGTGTGTTGTTCCTCTAATGTTCTCTGCTTAACTCATTCTACCCCGGACACACCACAGCAAGATAAAGATCGACCATGATAGTTCAAGGGTGATGCCAGAATAGCTTGGCGCCTATGGGCGCCAAGCTATTCTGGCATCACCCTTGAACTATCATGGTCGATCTGTGTCCTGCGCTACGCTAGAGTCTTCAGAAGACAACAGCAAAATGTGGGGATTTCGGTGTTGGGGTAGAATGGGTTAACATGCACTAATACACCATAAAACAAGAGCACCCAATACGAGACATATTCAAACGAGTCATGCTTTCTAACACTGGTGGGACAGGTACTAGAAACATTTATTGTATAAATATCAATACATTGTAGAAATACAATACAATATAACTTTATTGTCTGATGTTCATCACATACAGAAATTTGTCTTTGGCTCGTCGTTCGCAAGAAGCATGCAATAATGCCAATAATTATATCCTTTTTATATACACAATCAGCAGAGACACATTCATTTCTAATGACACAGCAGCAACCCTAAATTCCAATCGAATACATTCATAATCTAAACCCCACATCAATAATAACTAATAATTTTACATTCATGCAGAAAAAGCACACGCACACACACCCACACACAACATAATCTAATAACAGCACAAGTTAAGTGTTGTCTTAAACTATACATATCACGGCCTATACATGATTATAATGGCAGTGCTTAAAAGGTAGAGGCATGACTAGAACATTCTACATTTACCTATACATAGACAGTCAACAAGCAATTACATAATACAGTGCAGTAACAACATTCTTAAAACATTAGTAATAAAAAACACAGCAAAGACACAACTGAGCCTTTCTCATAACTAGATTAAATTTAAGAGTACCATAACAATGGTTAGGATCATTAAAATAACAAGATACATGTTATGTGACTAGAACAAGTTCATTCAATCTACTAATTAAGAATGTCATAGCTCAGCAAATTACATCCAAGCATTCGTGACAATTATGATGTTAAGTAAAATGAATATATATATATGTCATACTGCTATACAACATTCACCCATTACCCCATCGCTTACCCCCCACTCCCACCCACACAGTCTACATTGGCACACCCTATGGATGCAGCACATACAAAAGCAACGCTGCACGTTCACGCCTATAATAATAATAAATTCATGGAAAGCATCAAAAACACTAAAACTTAGGTATGCTCAATGCAGCGCACAAAAGCAAGGCAATAATGCACTCACATGATTGAGAAAAAATTCTGTTGCGAAGATGATTGGTTGAGTAAAATTGTTAAAACACCTAAAAGCTGTTGGGGGGAAAAAAAAGGTCGGAATAATGGTTCCTGATGGATTTGGGGGAACTACTTAAGCTGTTTACGGATACCCTTTGCTTTTTTTGTTGTCTTAGTTCTTCGCCTAAACGAGTCCATGATTGTCTTGCATTTGTGATACATCCTCACCTTGAAATAGAGGTGAACAACATCTTCCAAGATCTTTTCTTTCGTACTGTCTGACACATCAGTCTTGCATAAAATATCATACAAGCAAGTAGACACAGACTCTGACTGACTGCATCTTTCAAGATATGTTTTAAATGAAGCATTCACACTTGATGCATCTCCAAACAACTCCCTGAAACACATTTCAAGACCCAGAAAAATCTGAACGCTATTTGGTTTCAGTTTGATCAAACCACCTCTGTCGAGAATGCTTGTCAGTGTCTTTCTGGTACCTGCAGTAGCATCAATTCCAGTTTTAGTAGTACTGTCACCATCACTGCATGTTAGTTTTTCCAGGCACTTGATGATCCTTGCCCCAACATCTTTATCTTGGAGTCTTCTTGCCTTTTGTCTGAGTTTTTGGATTACAAAACCACCAATGTACTCGACAATGTCATGCTCAGTGTCAAGAAGGGGCATGCTTATTTCAGAACACACTTGTTCAGGTTCATATTGAAGCTGAATTAACAGCTCAAATGTTTTCAGACACAACCATGGGGCTACAATTTCTGATGATCTTTCTGCAACAGTGGACATGTTTTCTGTGCACATTTGATGAAACTTGGTGTAGGCACGTTCCTTTGCTGTATTTTTAAATTTGTGTCGTGGTACCAAGCAGTTGTTCAGGAACTGGAGAACAGGCAGCATCACACTGCCTAAAAAAAAACCAACAACAACATCGTATTAGAGAACAGGTTGACATTCACTTTGCAGCAACAGTAAAACCAATTTCTTGTTCCTTTTATAATGTAAGCTCTTGCTCAAATAGAAAGATATTAAAATAATGCCTGTTTCTATCAGAATCAAAATGCTTTTTGGATACCACACAGGAATCAATTGATAATTAATTAAAATAGACAGCAATAGCACTGTCACATGGCTAAAATGTAAAAAGACATCCTGATCACACACAATTCATACACCTACACCACATTTACAATAACATTTTAATAAATATATACTGCACAATATTATGTATCCACACTAATATAATTATCAAGTACTAAAACTCATTCAGACAAATTACAGCAAGCACATTCACTTCGATTTTCATTAAATAAAATAAAAAATGCAACAGTCAAAAAGGGATTATAAGAGTCATCACAGAACACATCTCACTACAGAACAATGAAAAATGGTAACAAAAATAAAAACAATGCTTGCACTACTCACACTCACATTGTGCATGTGAGTGTGAGTACTGCAAGCATTGTTTTTATTTAATGCTTTGTGAACCAGTACATCCACACCAATAGTAGATATTTAGATGTGCATTTTGTGTCATCCCACTGATTTCTGAACACTGTAGAAAGGTGAAAGGCAGGGATAATGGGGGAACATATGATGGTACGTACTGTCTAAGTTTTTGCAGATTTCACGAACGCTCTCTGGCATACAGTCATCTCTTTGCAGCTCTCCGCAAGCCTGGTTAACAATATTCACCGTCAGCTAGGAAAAAAAAAGGTTAACAGCGCCATTAATACATTAGGCAATTAAAGAGAATGCGACATGTATACCCATTGATTAAAAAACAGGCACAGACTAAGTTAAACCAAGAACAATTAAAATGTTAGCCTTCATGCTCCCTGACAATTTATTTAGTTCTTTTGTGTTGTATAGTTATTTTATTTTTTTGTTGAGGGGGAAGGGAGGAGGAACGTACGTGTTACTTTAACCAAAAGTTTGTCACTTTCCCTCAACCCTTACTGTTGTACACGTGAGAGATTAAAAATCAGTTCTTTGTAATGGTACAAATATTATTGATTAATACTTTTTGCACTAATATGTACCTTGACAACGTTGGAAGTGGCGGGTAACGCCGAACTGGCAGCATGCAGACACTCTCCAACATCTTGGTCCTGATCGAATTCCTGGTTTAGATATTATAAGAATGTTAATACAGCTCGGCAGAATTATAGTGGAAAGAATAATTACAGATCTGTCTAGATAGAAGCTACAGACTAATTTATGACAGATTTACAATACAGTCAATTATATTTCAACAGTTTCCATCTCGTGTAAACGTGAAACTAATACTAGAACACTTCACTTGATCTACTCCAGCAGCCTATCACGTGTGACACAAATAAACGATAGAATGCACAAAGGAAGACTTCAATCGAAATATAAACCGTCAAAAAACAAAAAAAGGCTACCATGTATGCCCCTATTTATTGAATAAGTGTTCAAGGTAGAAAATCTTGGGAATGTTTGCTCCTCTTTACCTGCAAAACAGTGTCGATCTCCATCTGTTGTTGTGTGTGGAAACAAAAGCGGATGCGTAGGATGACTAAATCAATTGACGCATGCGCGACGGGAGTTCGGCCTGCGGTTCGTCTGTTTCTCGGCAAAGAGATGCTTGTCCGGTTATTGTGGTCTATGGGAACATTCAGAGTTTGTTTATAATTGTAGGCTTATTATGCTGATCCTTTTCCCTCCTCTCTAAGCTGAAACCCCTGATCGTCACTACAGTCGGCGCATACAAATAAAGACGGACGGCAGGCGGCGCTTCCCGCCATTCAGTAGTACGCTCCGGCTGTGGGCTCGTATAGTGACAGGAATCCATCTCCTTCTACTCTAACCCACCCTCTGGTCCACACACACTGGCACACAGATAAAGACGGACACATGGCGATTCCCGCCATTCGTAAGCTCCGTGGTCTGGCGTAGCATAGCTATTCTAAAGAAGAATAATAGCACGACTGAGCAGCGAAATGACGTCACTTCAAGCTTCACGTCATGGCATCATTAGTCCCACGACGCTGTGTTTATAGTGACGACTCGATGTTATACGTCACTCCGGCATCGCAGTACTAACATTTGACGTATCAGAGAATCAACTTTGCAATTTTCTTGCCGATTTTCACGCCTAGGGCTTACAGGTCACCATTTGATCTAATCCTACCCCAGGGCCGGGACAAACAGCAGGCTTACGCAAACACTGTTTATGAAAAATCATGCGGGAATTAATGAGAAGATTTTTTTTCGTAAAAAAATAAATAATAAAGTTATGTTAGATGTATTACAAATGACTCCTAAAACGTGGTGCAGAACACTGATTTTCACACTCTAGGGCATACAGGTCACAATGGACCTAATCGTACCCGACAGCCGAGACAAACTGTAGACTTAATATAAATATCGTATATCAAAAATCACGCAATTATTAATGAGAAGATTGGGATTTTTTTTAAATAAGAAAGATTCAATTGTTTTAGGATTAACCCATATAATTCAGGAAATTAATCCCAAAAACGTGAAAATATATTTTTAAAAAATTTAATTATCACTCAAAAAGTTCTAGAGGTACAATGCTGGTTAACGAACTCATTCAATATCTCCCTTTTATCTAGCTATACGCAAAATATCTAGTAAAAATAAGAAAGAATACGGACTCCATTGTAGACCAACCGGTTTTGTGAAACGACCATTTTCTCGCCAATGAGCATCTTAATAAAAAAATCGATAAAAAGGTCCCGAGATAATTCTTTGAGGGACAATATGCAAAAATTTCAAACACACACACACGGCGTTTGGCGCCAAAAAGACGTTCTCTAGCAAGGTTTGCGTAGCTAGACGTGACGTCATTTTTATCGGGTTACTTCTTTGCCAGAATTTCTGCGCCGCACGTCAAAATACGGTAGACAAAAACAAAAACAAAAATTAAACGTATGGGGCTTAACGTCTTTCGTTCATCACGAAATTAATTTCAAAGTCGGGTCACCGAACATAGTCTGAAAATCTGTACATCTTGGCAGCGGCTGCATTCGAACCCGCGACCTTTCAGACGAGAGACGAACGCTCTACCACTGAGCCACACAGCTCCCCGGCGATTAACACCCCCACACCCTCCAAAAAAAAAAAAAAACAACCAAAAAAAACAACAACAAAAACAAACAATAAAAAACCCACCCCAACAAAAACCCGAAAACAAACAAAAAACAACAAACAAAAACAAAACAACAATGTTCACACACACACCAAAACAAAGAAAAACAATTCGTTAGTCCATCAACAATCCCAGTGAGCAAAAGATCCTCAGGCCGATATCGGCCGCTGTGGGCCCGCGCACAGTCGTGCACGGGCCTACTGCAGCCGACCTCGGACCTTTGCTAACTGGAACGAGGAACGTGTCTTTCTTGGCCAACAAGCGGCAAGACCGTCATTCGTCACTGTGGCTTCAGAGAATCTATGAAATAATAACAGTTGGCCAAGCATGATATACAATTGTTAGTGTTTTTGTTTGTTTTTTTTGCAGATTATCTTGTCACTATCTGCTGCAAGCGTTGTGTGATGTGACTGACCTTGTGATTGTTTATCTATAGCAAGTGTAACCGTTCGGCAGTGGAATATAGTTTTGTGTACCATGATTTTACAAACATTAACTCATTCGAGACAAAAGGCATCCGAAGGCGCCAAGCTAATCTGGCACTACCCTTGAATTATCATGGGCAATCCATCCCCTGCAACTGGTGCATAGTCGTTAGGCAACACCTCCACAATTTGAGAAATAGGACCATGGGGCTAAAGGGGTTAAACATCATCATCTTGTGGCAAGGTAGATGACACAACCAAACCGTTTTATGAAAAAGAATTGACAACTTTGTCGGCCTTAGAGACACATGAATAAACTTGCACAAAAAAACGCACACTGACCGAGATCTGTGCTCCAGTCAGCTATCCGGGACGTAGCACGAGGTAAAGGAATGGGCGAAAGGGGTACGTGCCTGGGTCCACAGAGGCAGTACCTTCCTTTTCCACTGGGAATAAAAATCAAACGACGGAGGGCTAGGGGGAGCGAGGTAGGCAAGGGTGGTGGCAGACGCTTATGTGAGAACTTTATTATCTCTGCCCGAAGAAGAAGAAGAAGAAAGGAAAAAAAAAAAAAAACAGTGGAGGAGGGGGGAGAGACTCGCGAGAATAGAAAATGACGTAGCATTTAACCCCTTCCACTGTGCGTACATTTTTGTTTCTGAAATGTTTGTTCATTCAGCGACCAAAAGCCACACCGTCCAAGATACGTGGATGCAAATTGGTCTCAGCGAGAGGCATGTAAAACGCAGAGAAAAACCCAAAGAAGAACGAAACACGCCCAGAAACAACACAATTTATTAATATTTCGAATTAAACCTTTTTTCTTCTTCAAAAATAGACATATAAACATGTGCACCATTTGCAGCTGGGCTTTTATGATGCGGAAGATGCAACTGAAGGAGCATCCTCCTCTTCAAATTCTTCGTCTTCTCTTAAACGTCAAAGAACCCCACAGTCGTACAAGGAGCACGGATGCAAAATTGTGCCATCAAGAGGCACAGAACCTCATAAGCCCCAGCACCTGCGAGGGCTCATGACGTTCTATGCCTCTTGCAGATGTGTTTAAATTGTTCAATTCTTAAAATGTCAGTATTTTTCAGTGTAGAGGTTCAACCTTATGGATTAGTATTTGATAAACGTCGTTTTCGCAGGAAGTGCATTCAAGTCGCGTCACAGCGACCATATCTCAAGGTCTGACTATACTGCCGACTATTACAGTCGACTCATTATCTGTGGACATTGCTGCTGTAAGTGACAACAGTAATGTAGTTGTCATAACGAGAAACTCACGTCAGGTGTAATTATACGAATTGCATGTTTGGTGTGTGGTTAGGGGGATTACGGTTCAAAGCCTTTATGACCACAAACCAGCACATTATAAGTTATTGGTCGCAGGGGTTTGCTACACGGACCTTAGTAGGCCTTAGGGAGGTCAAAGGAACCATTGTACCCCGAAGGCCTCAGGGGTACAATGGTTTATTTGACCTCCCAAAGGCCTACAACGGTCCGTGCAGCAAGCTCCTACCACCAATAACGTATTTGTTTTCATTCCTCCAATGTTTTCGTTAAAGAAATCAAGAACTCCTCTGACCTGGATCATAATAATAATAATAATAACGGCATTTATAATGCGCTTATCTTATAATAGTTCACTAAGCGAGCACTCACAACTCGCGCACGCATGCGCACGCTTTAGACAACGACTCACGTACCACAAATAGTGAAATACATTACGACAGTCAGCTTGGAGTGGGGAGTGTGGTGATATAGTGCTAGAACTGTTGAAAGAGATGAGTTTTGAGGGCGAACCGGAAGGAGAGAGAGTGTTTCTGACGGAGAGAGAGTGGGAGAGTGTTCCAGGTGGATGGACCGTATACTGAGAATAAGCGGGGGCCGAAAGTGCTGAGTTTGGTGCGGGGGATGTGGAGGCAGAGAGGGTCGGAGGCGGAGCGGAGGGAGCGGGAAGGAGTGTAGGGGTGAAGTAAGTTGGAGAGATAGGCAGGAGCGCAATTGTTCAGGGATTTGTAGCAGAGAAACAGAATCTTGTATTGGATGCGTTGTGGGATGGGAAGCTAGTGAAGGAGTTTGAGCAGGGGAGTGAGGTGGTCGGATTTTTTCTTTCTGAGGACGAGGCGGGCAACATTGTTCTGGACGCGCTGGGGAATGAAAGTGGTGGAGTGAGGGAGGCCGGAAAGGAGAGAGTTGCAGTAGTCGATGCAGGATAGGATGAGAGAGACAGCGAGTTTGGTGGCAGCTTCGGTAGTGAGGTATTTTCTGATCTGACCGATGCGGCGGAGGTGGAAGTAGCATGCCTGGGCCGTGGCGGAGACGAAGCTGGTCATGGAAAGAGAGGAATCGAGGATAACGCCGAGGTTTTTGGCAGAGTCAGAGAGGGAGATGGGAGTGCTGTCGAGTTGAAAGTGGAGAGAGGGAGGGAGCTGGGAAAGTTTCTGGCGAGTGCCTACCAGCATGGCTTCCGTTTTGTCGTCGTTCAGTTTAAGCTTGTTTGCGGTCATCCAGTTTTTCACGTCTTCGTAGCAGTCGGCCATGCGAGTCAGTAGTGACGGAGTGTTGTCGAATTTGTCTTTGTTTAGTAGTTGTGAGTCGTCAGCGTAGAGGTGGTGGTGTATGTGGTGAGACTGGATGATGTTGGACAGGGAAGAGGTGTATAGTGTGAAAAGGACCGGGCCCAGGACGGACCCCTGTGGAACTCCGCAGGAGAGCGTGACTGGGTTGGAGGAGACGCCGTCGATGGTGACGGACTGCTGTCTGTTGGAGAGGTAGGAGTGAAACCAGGAGTGAGCAGTGTCAGTGATGCCAAAGGATTGATTGATTGATTGTACATTGCTTAACGTCCCGACAGCAACAAGGCTTTCTCAGGACGTGCCTGCACTGCTTGTGAAAAAAAAAAAAAAAAAAACTAAACAGAAAATTGAATGTATGTCGCCAGCCGGTCAAATACGTTAAATAAACCTACAACATGGGGCCTAAATAAAGCTAAGACCATTTAGCAACACACATCCAATATCAAGAGCTACAGGCAGTGCAGACAGTAGGGAGAGTTTTAAAAAGGCAAATACAGGTGAATGGACAAAGGGTAGACAGAAACACATGCCCCAGAATAGAGAGAAAAACCCACCCTGTGGGGCTGATCAGGGTGACCCTGGGAACTAAAAAATACCTAACCCCACCCAAGTCCCCCAAGGCAGACCCGGGTGGGGTGATGCCAAAGGAGTGGTGAAGGCGGTGGAGGAGGATAGAGTGGTCTATAGTGTCGAAGGCGGCAGAGAGGTCAAGTAGCGTAAGAAGGGAGATGTTGCCCGAGTCGGTGGAGAGAAGCAGGTCGTTTAAGATATGTAGAAGGGCTGTTTCAGTACTGTGATGTTTGCGATAGGCAGACTGGAAGGGACTGAGGAGGTTGTTGCCGGCGGTCACCCCAGACATGACTGACGACAATGGAATTATAATAGACTTATGACGTAATTAAAAATCTTCCATGACGTTACCGTGTCCAGTAGTGTACTTTAGAACGTTTTGGTGCTCTTTTATAAAACAAAAATGGCATCCAAGACGCGTCAGAAAGAGGGCTACAAAAAAAAAAAAAAAAAAAAAAAAAAAAAACAAACCAAAAACGGCCATTAGTTGCTACCAGGGTTTTGTATCCCGGTTACATGGTACGGTTTGTGGAGACGGCAACGTCATGAAATATTTTAAATTACGTCATAAGTCTATTATGTATAATGTATAATCCTTTGACATCAGTCATGTCTGGCGTGATCCAGGTCGGAAGATGTCTTCTTGATTTCTTATACGAAAATAGTGGAGGAATGAAAACAATATGAGTTATTGGTCGCAAGGGGTTTGCTACACGGACCCATATAGGCCTTCGGGAGGTCAAAGGAACCATTGTACCCCCGAAGGCCTGAGGGTACAATGGTTCCTTTGACCTCCCGAAGGCCTACAAGAGTCCATGCAGCAAGCCCCTGCTACCAATAACGTATTTGTTTTAATTTCTCCACTATTTTCGTATAAGAAATCAAGAAGACATCTTCCGACCTGGATCACGCCAGACATGACTGACGTCAAAGGAATATATATTTATACATAATATACTTATGACGTCATTTAAAAACATTTATGACGTTGCCGTCTCCAGTACCGAGTGTTCTTGTTGTTTCGAACAACACATTGTTTTCATCCCTACGCCACACGACCAGTATTTTTAGCGCAAACCGTACCATGTGACCGTGATACAAAAAGCCTTGTAGCGACAAATGGCGGACTTCTTGTAGCCCTCTTTGTGACGCATCTTGGATGCGAGTTTTGTTCTATAAAAGACCACCAAAACGTTCTAAAGTAAAATATTACTTAGTTTTGTTCAAAACAACAAGCACACTCAGTACTGGAAAGGCAACGTCATGAAATATTTTAAATTACGTCATGTCTATTATGTATAAATGTATATTCCTTTGACGTCAGTCATGTCTGGCGTGATCCAGGTTGAAAGATGTCTTCTTGATTTTCTTTTACTAAAATAGTGGAGGAATGAAAACAAATACGTTATTGGTAGCAGGGGACCAATAACTTATATTATGACACTGATATAAATATTGCAACAACAAATAAGAGATATGCAAAAATCCCGTTGTAATATCTCGCCAGCAATTATAAGTGCCTACGTTATCATATCGTAATGCTCTTGATGGGAAAATGCAACCGACTGATCCTAGTCAAACACTGCAGGGATTCCCGCCACCTTTGTCCTGGGCCCATCACCGCCGTCAGATCGTCTTTGTTGCCTGATACATTAACGAACTAATCTTTTCGCTTTATTTTGAGTGAATGGTGACAGCCTCGCGGAAGGAAGATTTTTATTTTAACCATTTTCATCCTGATACACTTTTGCTTGAAATAAATATGACTATGATAGTTCAAGGGCGGTGCCAGAATAGCCTCTTGGCGCCTTAGGTGCCAAGCTATTCTGGCAAAACCCTTGAACTAAAATGGTTGATATATCGCCTAATCAATAATGCTGCCTTCATAGTACAAGCAAATTAAACAAATACAGCCTCAGGATATTATGGGTCAAGGCAATGACTACAAGTGATCTTGTCAATTTATTTGAAAAGCATTTTTTTTTTCATTTTAATACAAAGTGGACTTATTTTCTTATGCCATCACAAGGCAGATGACCGCACTGATACAGAATATTTCGCTTGTTCCTCAAGGAAATGGGAACGATCTACATGTGGGAACGAGTATGTGCAGTTTAGATGGCTACAGTAACCTGAGCCAAGAACTCGGGCAAGTGGGTGAGGGGGGGGGGGGGGGGAGTGAAGTGGGGCTGAGGTACTGGCCGGATGTGCATGCATGAATGTGTGAAACAGCCAAGGACAACACTGACCCAAACGCACGCACAGACACAAGACTGATCAAACGGCACACACACATGACACACACACACACACTCCGCACCGCACACGGCACACAGAGCGGTTCCGGATAATGGCGACTGAGGTGAGCAACCAAGTTCAAAGAACACGTGGCAGAAACATGGATGTCAGTCATGCAGGACTCGACGTACTGAAATCGAAGTATGGTTCTCAGTTCAGGCTGACACGTAGTCCGTAAGCTTCAGAAAAGTATTCAGGTGGCCCTGCATGCCGGCTGACATCAGTGAGTCATTCTAAAATTAAGGCCGGCAATACAATATAGTTGTTTACGAGAGTAAAAGAATATCAGTCGTAAGGCATATTCGCCCCAAGAGTATCTGATGTCGGCGCTAAGCGGTGCATACGGTTGAATTTGAACCTAACACTAATAAATATGTAATTCCGCCGTGACTGACTGAGATGGCCTCAGCTGTCTGCTCAGCGTTAAAACTAACTAACTAATGAACAAACTAACTAATTAGCTAACTAACGAACTAAATTTGCTAACTAACCCTAATAGTAATGTTAGCATACTGACTGGCCCTCCGCGGCATTTCACTGATTTAGTGGGGCCGTTACTCTTTCAATCAGTACCGTTGCGTATGTGTACGGCACGGTCGGCAAGAGGCATTGATTCTCATGAGCCCCTGCGACAGCAGGGGCTCATAAGAATCCATGCCTCTTGCAGATCAGTGGAGGACTCTGGTCTGCTGATGCCTTGGATGGACAAGCCAGAAATCACAAAGAATCGGCGGCCAGTCCAGTGGCTGACTGACTCAAACTAATAGGCTTGTACGTCAGTCTTCACGTGTTCTCGGCATGGGCTGCTGACAACAGCTGCATGCTACAATGACACATCCTTACATGTGCATCAATTTTAGACAGGCATGGCGCGTCCGAAATCAGATCTAGGGTCAGCAAAAATGGTTGAGAGCGGAATTGCGTTCTCACAGTCAGTTCGTACGGCATGCCAGTCAGTATTTTTCAGCCGCACCGATCGACCGCGTCAGCTGCGAACACGCGGACTGAACACCCGCCACCCTAGCCTGGCGGCGTCACGGAGTCAGTTCACACAGGGAAAACCAGAATACTCGGGACCGAGAGAAAAAAAAAAAAAACCTGATGAGGTAAGCCGGCCGGCACATACCGGCCTGGCGACACGTGTCTCCCTCGTGTCCTGCAATGGGGCATTCGATTAACCACCTCTATAGGCCAGCGCAGCCCCGCTTCAGTCAAGTTTATCATGCAGTGACGAGATCTGGAGTAGTCAGTTGCATAAATCCTGCGCATGCCACAACGCAAGGTGCTCCGCCTTCGCGGCCGAGCACCTTGCGTAGTGGTATGCGCAGGATTTAAGCTCACTCGTGCATCTGAGCCCAGGGGGGAAAAAACCAGAGGAGTGCATCCATCCCGCTAATGCATTGTTTTTTTGTCTGTGGTATTTGCTAAGGCCTTTCTGTACGTCGAAATCTCACCGACCAGCTGAGCAACCATGTGTACAGACTGAACGATTTTGGTTGATCATAAAGATGCAGTTACTTCATCCAGACTGACCAAAAAGGTGACTGGCAAGCGTGCAAAATGAAGAAAAACCCAACAACCCCGCAACCAAAAACCAACCGAAGAAAGAAAGACGTTTGAAAGGACAATCACGACACAAATTACTAATATTCCTAATACATGTATTAATATTTATCAAGAGGTACGTGGCAACTTCAAATTTCCTGCTTTAACGATACTCAAATTCTAACAGACAGAAGGGGTTAACAGTTTGCAATATTTCAACTACATCTGTTCTTGGTGTGTTGTAATGATGTTGCACAAATGACTAATATTAGCTTTTGCTTTAAAATGCGAAATTGTAACCCTTTTCGGCATGAATTATATATAAAAAAAACTTAGTTGAAGCGCTACCGACACCGAGCTAAAAGGGTGAAAATAAACAGACGGAAAATGAAATCTTTCTGCTGGGATAGTTCCCCGATTTCGTGGCATTATAGTGGCTCGAGTGAGTTAACCCTTATCATTCGGAATACACCAGTCTGTAACAAATAAGTTTGAATAAAATAGTTCAAGGGTAGTGCCAGAATAGCTTGGCGCCTAGAGGCGCCAAGCTATTCTGGCACCACCCTTGAACTAAAGCTATTGGTCTATATCCTTATCTGTAAGTACTATAACTTAGCTTGCATATGGCAGTGTACAAATTTGAAGCCTTTACCCTCAGTATGATATGGGTTAAAGGCGAGAGTGCCTGGCGAACTTTTAGCACTTGGATTACTGATAAAATAATCGTTTTAAATCGCTTTAACTTATTCCCTGCCGAAACTATAGTACACTTTTGTTCTGAAGACTTTGTTCATTCAATGACGTTGAAAAGTCAAAACCGCCCAGGAAGCATGGACACACATTGGTCCCAGCAAGAGGCATAGATCCTCATAAGCCCCCGCAGTCGCGGGGGCTCACGAAGACCTATATCTCTTGAGTTGGGGTGTTCTTTTTAGTCTTGGTTTGGAAGGGGCTAAGCACCTGTGAAAGCAGATACGGGTAGCACGCTTACAGAACTCATTGACCAGTGGTGGTGGTCGTTGGTGCGGGTGTGTGGTGTGGTCAGCTGTGAAACCGTATCCGGCTGTGACCACTAGAAAGTCAGTTATTGCAGTTCACATACCAAACTGATCTGCCATGCCTTGCGGCGCTATCGGACACCGTGCCCTTTCCACATCCATTGCCAAAATGGCCTGACACTTGAAATTTAGCTCGGAGCCTCGAGCAGTCTACTTCTCACAGGAGACTGATGAGCTGACAGCGCCGACAACCTTAATAAACTTAGGGTTGTGCTAGATTAGCAAATCCGGCACTACTGGTCATCAGCTAGTGCGGTCAGTCCGCATCTTCGACAGCCGGTTTGTGCTGGAAGGAAAGATTTGCGTGACACTCTTACCTTTTGTTTGCACTACATGGTTTCTTTATTGTTGTGGGGCACATGGGGGTTGTGTTGTTACGATGAACAATTTCTAGGCGAAGTGATTTCTACATAACCACAGACAGCAAAGAAAACAACAAAACACTCAAAGCTGTACTGAATAATGAGACCCCATACCTTCTGTTGCTTTGCATTGCTACTCAGTCTAGGATTTTTTTTTTTTTTTTTTTTTTGGGGGGGGGGGGGGGGGGGTTGCAAAGTACAGTAGTGTTCATGACCTGTTTCACCCCTCAGCCGCATTTCCCACATTTTGGATTTATCAACTAACGACTATGTGCCAGTTGCATGGGATGGATCGACCATGATAATTCCAAGGGTAGTGCCAGCTCATCTGGCTCTACCCTTACATTATCATGGTCAATCCATCTCCTGCAGCTGTGCGTCGGGGTTAATTTAGGGGTGGGGGGGGGGGGGGGGTCTCCGCCCTGTAAGTGAAGGGAAAAGACTGCAAGTCCACTTTTTCCACAAACTTGGACTTTCTGTTTTCACAGGACAGAGATTTATGGGGTTTAGACATTTTCAGGATTTGTTTCCCAAATGTGATGCCTACCGGCATATTCACAGGTGAACTAGCACCGAGATTCTTTTATTTAACGCATTCAGCCATGGTACATTACAACGAGACATGAATTGATCATGATAATTCAAAGGCGTGGGTCAGTATCAGAAAAAGAAAAGAACAAAACATCACTTCTAGGCGCCAAGCTGCTCTTGAAACATGATGGTCGCTATTAAAACATGATGGTCGGTCTGTGTCCGGAGATGACTAACCTGCAATATAGTTCGCTTCTGATGACAATTCCAAATTTGGGGAATTTCGACTTTAGCACTCCATTAATTTGCTTTAAAAAAAAAAAAAGAAAAAAAGAAAAAAAAAAAAAAAAAAAAAAAAAGGAAAAAAAGAAAAGAAAGGAAAAGCGTCGAATTGAGCTAATGTCATCAAACACAGCCGGCCTTGCACCCTTCGCGGGCGCGGGCTCAGGACTGAATAATTATTTGCCGGATTATGCGGACCGGCGGACGCGGCCGGAACTGAAGAGACTTTTCCTTGTATAAATGCTATCTTGAGCTCATATCACCAGTTATGTAGCGTCTAGTGCGACACTGATAATTCACGCATCGATTGTCATCCGGCATTCTGTCTGTTCAGTTCTTGTCGTCAGTCGAGAAATCGGTCTAGTCGCAGAAAAAAAAAAACTGTGGCAGCTCCGTCCGGCCCAGCAAACCACAATGCGCGCGCTTGTTCACGCTCCATGCGCGCACGCTCTCTGCGCGTGCTGTCTTTGATGACGTAGGGATCTGAGATGGTGACTCGACGATATGGAAGCACGTCTACACGCGCAACTGCAGGGCCTCATGAGAATCTAAGTCTCTTTGTGGAAGACATAGGCTGCAATTACATCAGTACGGCCCGCCCTAAAGAACGGTTAGCCGAGTGTTAATGACTGAGCACGACTGGACGGGCCAAAACTTATCAGTGCTGCCCGGCGTCAGCGCCCCAGCGATAAATTTAGAATGTCAGAGGTTGACATGACCGAATTTCAGAGGATCCCACCTCACTTTGATCACGTGATCATGCCTATATATATAATAAAAAGGGCGATGGCCAGTGAGCATGTAGCATTTCTCAGTGCCTGTGCCGTCTTCTTTACCTGTCATTAAGTCACGTGACAGTTGTATACAAATAGTATCACGTCAGTCGCAGCACGTGCCAACAGATATTCTACATCAACTTTGGTCCTGTAAGTAGAACTGCAACCAACCTTTCCGAAGGTAAAATCCCGGCCTTTGCCGATAAGCAAATTTGCGACGTAACAAACCGTGATCTTTTCTGGACAACTTGTGTCAAGAAGTTTTTGACGTGAAGATGGAGTCTCCCGTGGAAGGACAGCTGATTCAGATCGATGTTGGAAGCGTCTTTTGGCCAGACATTTGTTCTTCATCAGGTAAGATCAAAATTATAAAAGAACAAAAAACAAACATATAAACCGGCCTGAAGTTGAGCAATCTTCATGCACAAGATTTCAAATGTTCATCGATGCTTACTAGCATTTTTTTAATAATAAAAAATACACTTTAAGAAACATTTCTAAGAACTGGACAATGACTGCGTTGGAAAAAGCGATTTTCATTTGTCTGTTTTTCATCTTCATTCCATTCTCTTAAAACGTGGTGCCTAAATAACAATGATTTTAAAAAAAACAAACAACTAAAACAATACCATGTGATTTCTATTACTTTGTATGCAGTATGAAAAATCCTCTTTTTTTATACCGTGTGTATTGCTTTGGATATTTGGATTTGGATATATGTGTGCTCTTTATGTGTGTGGTTCTATTATAAGTGAGTCTGTTAACTCAGTTGCGTGACCCGGTTTGCGGTCTTCATTCATCGTCATCATATTAATGTGGTAAAATGATTCCAAAGTTGAGAAATATTCCACAGTCATCTGCTAATATGGAATAAATATCATTGAGTTTTGATATAGCCATACTATCTATCGACATCCGGATGCTGTGTTCTGCGGTCACTGGGTATAATTGCCAACACTGAGCTTCACACTGAGAATTTTGCGCTGTTCAGTCATATAGTAAACTCGCTACCGTTTAAGAAAGTATAAGCCTGGACTTTGACCAGGCTCGCGTAAATCGGCTAGATGCACGTGCTCGATGAGTGGCCATGCGCGTGCGTGCAATCGGCACCGCAGAGCAAGGGCCTCAGACCTTCGATCTACCAACGCCTTTCATCTGCAAAAGGCATAGAGTTTGCTAGTCATGCGATGCGGCCTGCACTAGCCCTTTGCGACACGCAAAAGGTTAGGACACTGGATTTTTATATCCTATAACGGAGGATTGAAGTTTCGAGTTTTCAGCTTTTTCTGACATCATTTCTATGCGGGAACTAAACGAATGTGCGTGTGGTTCTACGGTTCAAAGAATAGGTGAGGAGAATAAATCAGTTTAACTCATTCGCGACCAGCTGCATCCGGATGCGGCTGTGCGCGACTGAATGAGTTAACCCGTCTGTTGTCGGTAGCGCTTTTGTCAAGGAACCTTTTTCTCTTGTAGAACAGTCAAGGAACAAATCGATCAGCTGCTCTGTCTACTCAGTCCGTACACACCGAGTGACGCGTGTCCGCAGTCTCGAAATCGTAGCAACACTGAATCCGTTGCTGCACTGCTAAGCCACTAACAAAGACTGAAAGTCACACATCATGTCATTGAATAAGCGGGGAAACGAAAGAGATGAAGTCATCACCGGCATAACTCTATTATTTCTACAGAGCTTTACAATGCCAATTCCCTCCATCATTCTCAGTAATGATTACCTGCCGCACTGGCCGTGATATCACTGCTATTTTGAGCTAGCACTCAGCTGGCCCGTGCGGCGAAGTAGGTCAGCTCTCAGCTGGCAGTTTACTACGCCAGCTGATCGTGTGACCTAGAAAACAGCCGCAGTCTTACAGTGTGCGGTCTGCTATGACCTCCAGAAATAACGCGGCCGTATGCGTATGCACGCCTTACGGCGCATTTTATGTTGTAGTTGATTATTTACAAGTTAAACCATAACTGAAAGACACCGTACCGAGGATACTGAGGTGTAGATGGTTGTACGAAAGGGTACCCACCCCACTGGGAGAATTATCAGATGGAAAACATTTTGTCCGTACTATTAACCCATTACATCCTGAGACTGAAATTTCAGTAATCATTGTCCCATGAATTCTACATTAAAGATTAGGATTAGGAGATAGATCACTGTTTTAATTTAAGGGTGGTGCCATAATAGCTTGGCGCCTCAAGCGCCATGCTATTGTCACCACCCTTGAACTACTGATGAGTTAAATTTATTTCAAACAATGGGTGTAACAGGATTAAAACGTGAAAAACGTTGCAGAAGATGACGTCTGACGTCTACTTTAAATTTTCATGCACTTATGTCCACTTTACATTTTTTTAAAAAAAGAGTTGTATTCACCATAGTTTCAAAGATGGCTTATAAAAGACTAATACATACATATTTATCGTCTGCCCGGCTTAGTGAATAGGTTTTTATAAAAGTTGTTTTTATAAAAGTTTGAAAGCGTAGCCGGGATGCATATCCACTTTCAGTTTTAAACATACTATATGCCTGTTGTTTTTCTCTCTCCAGGAAATGGTTTCTGTTTTTTTTTTTTTTTTTTTTTTTTTTTTTTTTTTGTTTCAAAATATTATCCGCCCATGTAAGCATACAATTTGCAATCAGTGGACTGAAAGCCTGACTATACACTTTCTAATAATCAACTTGACGTTTCGCCCGCGATTTGCAAGCTAATAATGAGTATCATACTGAGCACCGAAAACTGTCCAAAGGTACCCGTACGAATTTCTCGGCGGAGGCGTACAAGATGAGTCAGTAATAAGGTCCCTGGCCTTGAGCGGCTCAGCCAATCAGCAAGCGCGTGACAACGTGAGGACGTTTGGCGATTGGCTGGACTGACTCATGAAGGTAGTTCGTGATCGGAGTGTGGTGACCGCCTTTATTTGGAGTGATTGTGTGGACCCAGAAATGAAACACAGGACAAAAAAACACGGCGAAATTGTCAGTCACGTGACCACAAGAAAAACCGGGTTACCGGCGCGGCCGTGGCTGCTGACTGAGGTAGATGGCGGGGGATTGGGGGGGGGGGGGGGTGTTTGCACTTTTGGATGCCGCAAAATCTTGCAGTTCTAAAACTTGGGCCGGATGGGTGTTTGCCTTTTACCGGCTACGGTGCGCACGTGGGCCTCACACGTGGGCCATTGACCTGACTAGACTGGCCCTGAGGGCCGGATCAAATATAGGCCGCTCCCCTTTGCTGATCGCCGGGCTGTTACGGTGTGCGTTGTGCGACACACACACACGGATAAACTGACGACCACTAGCAACTTGACCAGCTCGCGCCATACTGCACAGTGAGGCGAGGCCACACAGCACTGAATACGTGCGGCTACTGTAACTCAGTATCATCGGCGGCAACTGACCTGACCAGCACTGATTTGCAAATTGACATCGATACACCCGGCCATGCATCATGCGCACGCGGCGGCATGCAGCGCTAGCTGCAATGCATGCACAAATCTGCTCAGTCGTGTGCCGGCAGACTTACCTACGGTAAACTTGCAACTCGGTGACCGCACACACACACACTGATCAGTGCACGCACTAGCTGGCTGGCGGCTTCGGCCGCCCGGGATGCCCCCTCCCCTCCCCCCAGCCTCCCCCGTGAATAAAAATCCAAAACCTAGAGAGAGAGAGCGAGCGTGAGAAATTAACGCGGATAGACACACCGCCGCTTGCTGTATCAACTCACCTGGCGACCAATTTAAAGCTGCACTGAGAATTGTTTATGTGTTGTCAGCAGATTAACTGGATTTGTCGTGTGGGAGATCCAGAAAGTAGGTCTGGCCGGCCCAAGGTCAGTCGCGGACTTGTGCGTTGTTGCCTAGGAGCGATAACGGAACAAGACTGTCACTGACTAGGGTGCGCGGAACACTTAACTGTACATAATTACAGTGTTTAGTAATAGTACATTCACCGCATTCTTTCCTCCATTTTCCGTTTTTCCTTTCTTTAATTTTCCTTGTATATTATGTTTCCTTAACTCATTCAGCCCTGACGCACTACTGAGGAGATGGGCCGACCATGAATGATAACCTGACCAAGCCTAATTTGGCACTGCCCTTGAATTATCATGGTCGAGTCCATCTCCTGCAACTGGTGCATAGTCATTAGATGACGGACGCCTCCAAAATTTGGGAAATACGGGCTGAATGAGTTATTTTTTAAACGATATTCGCTGTTGTCATGGTGTATGTTTTCAGTCACCGTTGCCGCAAAAAGAACTCGGCTAAATGATATTAGACATTTTCAGATCACATCACACTTTAAATGTCTTATTTGGACACGAAGCTGTACTGACACAAAAACTGAAAGGGGGGAAGGACTGAAGAGGGCGGCTGGCGGAAAGAAAATGCTGAGCATTGAGATTCCCACTTGGAATCGCACAGGTCGCAATAAGAGAAAGGATCTTGAAAATCAATGAATTGAAGCGATTTGCTCTAAGGCGGGCTTTGGTTGATGGTTGCTAAACTTCACAACGTTGCCTTGCTATCCTTTTCAGTTCTCACATGTGTGAATTGGCACACGTAGCAGAGGTGTGCTACTGCCCTTGTACGCAGCGGTGGACGTTTCTTATGCACGAAGAAACGAGCAGCAGAACAGTCTTTCGAGTCAATTTACATTGCAAACTTCATAATTAATCGAAACGCACGCCAGCCTTTTTCAGCAACATTATTGTAAGACACACCAAGAACTTTTGCAAAGGAGATAGTGTGAACTATAAATCTTTTATTGCCTTTCAAGTATTGGGGAAAGTCACTTTAAAACTCAAGTTTTTTTTTTTTTTTTCTGAACAAAGAATACAGGTGTGTATGGACCGACGCAGTACATTCGACCGAGGATCGTAATGTATCAATATCTTTTTTCCAACATTATCTGTGCATATCCAGATATATGTCTGACTGATAGTGAGAGATGGTCTGCAATTTTGAACCTCAACTTACGACTGGAAGCCGTAACTGAGGTTCAAAATCACAGACCAGCACACATACAGCATGTCTTGGAAAACCTATTTCGGTTATACGTATGGAGGCAAAAAACAGGAGCACGTTGCCGCTGCATGCAGTTGTTTGTCATTACCGGCGACATGACGTTGACATTGGCCAAGAGACGCCGGTACGCGAACAGCTGACTGCTTAGATACGAGCACCACCCGACTGCTTAGATACGAGCACCACCCTGGTGAGGCGGCAGAAGGCGCAGATCCACATGAGCCCCAACAGGTTGCGGGGGCGCCTGAGGAAATGTGCCTTTGTGCTGAGACTCATTTACAACTACCTTTTCCCCCTCATACGATGAGGATCTTTGAGCGTTCAAACAAAGGACAGGTCGTATTTTAAGCACTCTGTCCGCGGGCTTTCAGATGAAAGAAAGGTCACGGTCGTACTATTTCAAAGTGGATGGATGTCGACGTGAAACTACTCCCTTCAGTCTATGAGTCAGTTTTAACCCTCCTGTGCATGCAGCCACCGGTACTGTAGTTGCGTTGCCGGCAGGCATGCGGCCGAAGGGGGTTAATGTCAAGTACGGACCGTTTCAAGTGTCTTGAAGTCAGCGAGGCTGTGTGGGGTGACTGAAATAAAACACAGCTGACATCTTAGTGCTAAGGTGACACGAAAACCGACACTAGCGTCTGGAAAACAGCCCAGGCTATTTTTAGAATAGGGGCAATGTTTTTTTTTTTCTTTTTTTAATACAGTCAGTGGTGTCGGCCTCTCTCTCTCTCTGGCTCAGCCTGGTTGTCACAGTACTTCGCACAACTGAGCACTACTGAAAAAAGGCCATTTGCCCATGACTGAGAAAATACAATTTCCCGTCTCTGTGCCCATCTCCCTCGGCTCACGCACGTACGCATGAGCACGCACGCACACGCACACACACACACAGACCGTGAACCATAGTGCATGAACAGGAGAAGGCACATGATGATGATCACTGACCGCTACTTACGGGCCAGCGCCGAGCCCCGTTAGTTTCGCTTTCTGGCCGGTGCTACCGTACACTTGAACTGACATACACAGGCCGGATTTACGGCAAAGAACCAGTACTGACCTGCTCTTTTTCACATCAAGCATTAATATATTTGTTAATCAAGTTTTCAAGTGTCACAGATGCCGTATCATACCGACCCAACACGAACACTGATCTGGAATTGGACAGTAGTCAGTGTCGGCGGGGTATTGCCCGATGTAGTCGCCCGGCTTCAAGTTAGCTCTTAAAGTTATATTCCCCAGGATCAAGCATCTCAACACAGTCAGAAACTGTCTGCAACAGATACTGCTGACATTATGTGTATGGGTCCTTTGTGTACTATCTTAGAGTTTTATGATGTAAGTACAATGCCAAATGTCGAAATTCATCGTTTGAATGTGTATTGTTTTTATACTCGAGTCGCAGATTTATCATCAGCATCGGCCTTGTTTTGAATTAATATGCATATTTATGAGCCTACATCACAAGGCAGAACCCAGCCAACTATCAGTGTATCGCAATACTGCAGGTCATGAGGGCATCGGTGTTGTGTACACACGTGTCAGTGTACACATGTACTTATGTTCTCCGGCATCCCTTTGACATAATTTTTCACGAGAAAGTAGAATAAACCTTTCATACTCACTATGCTGTCAAAATCACAATGCGTGTTCCGCTTGACCTGCTAGTATTTACTAGTAATGATCATGCGTACAGTAGTGCACTGAGGGCATGACCTTTGATCCTTTCGTACCCCTCGGAAATGTGCAGTGTCTTTCCATCATTGAAACAGAACATTGGTTACCCATACCCAGAACATACCCACTTTCTGCACTGCAGTCAGTTTCACATCTCACACATAGAAGTCTACTTAACTGAAAGCATCATCGGAAACGACAAATGCACCATTGCAGCAGAAACAATACCTCTCTGAATTGAGTGAATGAGAGTTGGCACAGACAAAAACATGTTATGACCAGCTATGTGCAACGGCTTTGACACACACCGTAGTTTTCAAATCTCTGCTGCATAAAATGTGATAAATAGCTTGTAACTATATGATAAAACAAGTTTAAATTCTTGCAAAAGCAGTAATAGATAAATTCTACTGAAGATCATGAAATCAGAAAATCACTAGTGCTCGCGGAACTATAGGAAGATCGACAAAAAGATTCAGCAGGAAAGCATCAAATTCCAAGTGGGCAGTCAAGCCAAGCTCTTGCTTTATAACATGTCTATATTCCCTTATCAGATGTCAATTCTACTTAGGGTATCTTGTCTCTCTTTCTCTTTATTCTCTTCATTTCCGAGTCTGTCATTGTCGGCGCGAGTCAATGATACTTTATTTCTTCACTGGTTCATCCACCATCTTGTCTCTGATTGGTTATTATTATGAAGATGACCTAAGGTCATATAGAATAGTTATGATGTCAGCTACCATCGCCTATCAGAAGCTAGCAATTTTGTTACGTGTCCCGTCAGAAAATTCCGGTGGGCCTCTTCTCGCTCTGAACGGATGAAAGAAAGCATTTGGTGGGACAATAGGGTGGTCACTGCCTAAGTGGGTATGTATACTGAAGCCCAGTAAAAGCTTTTTGCGAACTAAAGTCTTTAAAAAGGTCAGGCGTGCCCCTTTAACCCTTTTAGACCCAACACCCTACAGCAGGAGATTGAGTGACAGCCATGATAAATCATGGGAAGTGCCAGATTAGCTTGGTGCCTGAAGGCGTCAAGCTAATCTGGCACTTCCCTTGAGTATCATGGTCAATCCACCTCAGTCCTGCAACTGGTACATATTCAGTCAAGTAATACTTTTAAATTTTTTGGAAATGCACTCCTTGGGGCTAAAAGGGTTAAACTCCCAGAACTAAATAAACTTTCATTCTTTGAGAACTTTCGCAAACCATCGTTAGTAGTCTGGCAATAATGTGGACATTGCCGCATGCAATGTCTCTTCCTGTATGTTACTGTATGTTGGAAAATTATTGAGACTATACTCGCTGCTGAATCCGTATCAAGTTATAAATGAACTGATTTGTCTTTAGTAGCCATTGTTGTTCATTACAGTGCTAGCAATGATAAAAGTTCTATGCAATTTATTTACACCCCCCCCCCCCCTCCCAATGACTGAACTGAATGTTTGCGGTAAAATAAGCCAGGCATGAAAAACGACAGGCTTCGTCTGTCGAAGGTCCCATGCAGTGACTCAATTGCTGTTCAGTTCATGCGCACCGTTCATATGGCCTCGCTTCCTCAGCCGAGGCCAACGCCCTTGGTGGGGTGCAGTAAGTCAGTCGGCCGTTTCTGTCAGTCGGGTTGTCGGTCAGCTGATGGTGGGTGATGTGCCCGAAAAAAAACCCTGATGTTTACTGTCGTAGCCTTCTAATGTCTATAGTAAATCGATTTCTCGCTGGTTAGTGTGCTGAAAAAGGCTTTCTGAGAAAGCCTGTTTTCAACACACTAACTACCAGAGAGAGACGGAGAGAGAGATTTGCGCGCGCGCGTTTGCGGTCTAGAAACACTTAGAGCCACCGAGAAACCTCATAAGGTCGCGCGGCCTTGCACCACTATCAACCCCATCGACCTTAAAACAGCTGATTACAAAATGTAGTCTGCTGCGGACGTAACCGATATGTTACTCGAGCAGCTGAAAGGTTACCCTCGCTTACCTGGTCACAGATAACATTATCTATGCACGATTGCCTGTCAGCGTTTTGTGACTCGTCAGGAATCTTGCAGAAAGAAGGAGAGTTCAAGTCATGGGTGACTGTAAGGCGGCGAGAAACCGTCACCGACATTTGCCGGCGGAAAAAGGGGTCATCCTGCGCACGCGTAAATATGACCCATATCTCCCCCTAGACCCTGACTGCCTGACTTTTTTCTCAGCCAATGGGAATCGTCGCTGTAGCTCGCATTTTCCCAGACTCGACACTATAAATGCTGGCGCGGTTTTCAGATATAACCAGAACTCTTTGACAACTGCCTGCATCAGTACTCTGAGACTTCACTAGCAGCAAACGTTATCTACTCAGTACATACCTTCGACGTTTAGAACTTCATTAAGTTTGCTACACTTGTGCGATTCGATTTGTGACAGTTCAGTTTTGGAACATCGTACTTTCACACTTTCAGCCATGCGTCAACTTGTTGATCGAATCATTCGTGAGGATGCTGATGGCTACTCCTCTGGTGTGTATAGCGATGAAAGAAGAAAATACTCGCACTTTATACGGCTATGAAATTTATTTTTAATTTTTTAAAACTTTTTAATCAAACTGTTTTGATTTAACTTTCAGTTGGTTTAGTTCAGTTTATTTGTCGTCAGTTCAGTGATAGTTTTTAATCTCAAGCCAGGCAGCGTATTCATGTATCTTTTGCATTTTATGTTCCAGACAATTCTGATGTGTCCATGGACAGCTTTGACAGCGTCCTCAATGAGGTGAGTACTTCTGTTTTGTAAATTTCAATACTTCTGACTTTCTGACTAGTCAGTTTAGCCGATCGGTAATGGTAGATCGTCGTGAGAATGCTTCGAGATCCAGCGATGGTCATGCATGCAGTGGCATCGACAGATCTATGACTCGGTTTCGGGTGAAAATTTTACAACAGTTTAGACCAGTTTAGACACTTGCCACATCTCCATAGCATTGCCACTTATTTCTTTTATCCTAGAGGTGAAAATATGTAGAATCACAATGATTTACAACCACACCCGTGGTAAATGCTTAGCCTTCGCTACAAGGCACATGGCTCAGATCATGGATGTAAACATCACGTGATATGCAAATTGAGTAGGTCAATACAAACAGACCTTGCCCTTGGCGAATGCCGATGGTTCTGCGCATAGCGCCAGGCCAACTCTAAATATCAGTGGATTTACAGTGAAAGTCCGAAACTTTCTGAATGAGAATGCGTTTGCGAAGTGTTGTTACGTTTTGCAGTCAAGCACGAATATGTAGATCGGCGTTTATTGGCGTAAAAACGACGCGAATCGTAGCCTTGCAGCTAGAAAGGTCGTCTGCATTTTCAACATGGAAGCCACTGGTTGAGGTCAATATATGCTACATACTGATGATGATTTTTTTTTTTTTTTTCAAATTCGTTGTTGTTTTTGTTAGCAGATCTCTCTCTCTCTCTCTCTCTCTCTCTCTCTCTCTCTCTCTCTCTCTCTCTCTCTCTCTCTCTCTCTCTCTCTCAGCCCGAGGGAGAGAGAGAGCAGCCAGCCCCTTGACCGATAAATGCTACTATGAATCAATTTTCGTGATTGCGACTGCCGCGTAAGTGATGATCTGCTAATAAAGAGATGTGTTGCACTTTGTGTTGCAGCCTGGCTTTGGCATTTTGTTTGACGTGGACGGTGTGTTGGCTCGGGGCAGCACGCCCCTGGAGCCTGCTAAACGGGCCATGCAGAAGCTGAAGGACAGCAACGGGCACCTGCGCGTACCTGTGGCCTTCGTCACCAACGCCTGCAACCGATCGCACGACAAGGCGCGACAGATCGGCAACTGGTTCGATATTGAGGTAAGCTTGCAATTATTTTCCATTTCTTAGAGTTATGATAGTCTTTAACATTTATTTCACTATATAGTCGGAAAATTTCATCTTGCTAATTCGATGGTCAGTTTCCATGAGTCATAGTTTAACCCATATAGCCCCGACACCCTACAACAGGCCATGGATCGATCATGATAATTCAAGGGTAGTGCCGTAGTAGCTTGATGCCATCAGGCACTACCCTTGAATTGTCATGGTTGATCCGTCACTTGCGACTGGTACATAGGGGTTGGGTGACACTTCCCAAATTATGGAAAAGCTGCCTTGGGGTTAAATGGGTTAACAATTTGGAAGGTTACTGATCCACGCTGGCCTGTCTCAATTACAACACTGGTTTTGTCGGACTCATTGCCTTGCTTGTGAGCGTCAATTGAGACTTCAGACGAATATTGATGACCTCTTTATCCCTTTTCTCATGAACATAATTTAAAGTTTTAGGATGCCTTAACTAATAAATGTTTTATCTCTGTGTGTTTCCCAGGTTGACCCTGACCAGGTGATCCACGCCCCCACACCTGCCAAACTGCTGCGCGACCTCCATGACAAACACACACTGGTCATTGGCCAGGAGCACAGGCTGGACATAGCTGCAGAGTATCCTTTCGAAATGAACATTGTTTGGTGTTTGCAGCTTGCTGTTAACTCATTCGAGACATGCTGCATTCGAATACAGGGCTTAAGCCGTGTATCCGAATGCAGCACGTCATGAATGAGTTATTTCACTAAGAAGAGCAGCTAAGCCTATTCAGCATCACCACTACAGCATGAGATTACGAGACAATGATAGTGAGGGTGTTGCCATAATGAAGTGGCTCCTGTAGGCGCCAGCTATTCTGGCACCGCCTTTAGACCATCATGGTCATTTCCTAACCTGATTTGGTGTGCTTCTTTCAGAGGATAAAAAATTTCGCAATTTCGACCTTGGGGCTTGGTGTATTTAGACTGTTGGAAAGAGAAATGTAAATTATTGTTATAATTCTGGTGAAGGTAATGAGAGCTGGTTTAAGCATAACCTGGAGTTGCATTGAAAATGTTGGTTGCCTTAACCTGTATAAAGTCTTGGTTTTGAAAACTGCTGCACTCTCGATGATGTGAAAGAAGCCTACCCACTTCTTGACATGGTGGACCACGAGAACAGGAAAATTGTGGTAAGTACTTGCTTTATGCTCATCTATATGCTGCTATTCCATTAGTTCAATTTTTGTCTGTTTTAAGTGGTCACGGCTACTTGTAGCACTGCAGTTATGGACTATGATTTCAATCGTCAATGTTTTGAATAATCATGATGTCTTGCACATTCCTGAAAGGAGTGAATCAAATAATGTTTGCTTGCTTGGAGACGTTATGTAAACGCTTTTCATGAATGCTGAATACACTCATGAGGGAATGCAGGCTAATTGGTGTTTCTTGTGCCTTGTGTTTCAGGCCCGGGGGTACAAAGAAAACCTGAGTTTCCCTCGCGTGGAGGCCATCCTGCTGATCGGCGAACCCACACACTGGGAGGGTAACCTGCAACTGCTGATTGACCTGTTGCTGACGCAGGGCAAGCCCACTGAGGCCCCGTCCGACGTGCACACAGTGCCGCAGCTGCCTGTGATCGCATGCAACATGGATCTCGTCTTCATGGCTGAGGCCTGCATGCCCAGGTTTGGCCACGGCGCTTTCCTTGTGTGTCTGGAGGCTCTGTACAAGGTATGTACACCATTCGCATGAGATATCAATGTAGTCAATATGTGCCAGCAAGAAGCATAGATTCTCATGAGCCCCTGCGATTCATGAGAATCTGTCTCTTGCAGGATGAATGGTGATTAACCGAACCTTGGTTTGTCAGTCTTTTATATGTTTGTCAGTCATTTATAGACATGGATGGCATCTGTTCTGTCGAGAGTATTGATTAAGTCGGTGTATTTTGTGAGAGACATAGGTTCTCATGAGCCCCTGCTGTTGCTGCAGAGGACTAAATTGAGTGTGTGGAAAGGGGTATGGGGGGGGGGGGGGGTGTGTGTGGGGGATAAACATATTTCACTGAATGTAATTTTTATTGGTCACAAAGTATAATTTTGACTGCACATTTAAAAAAAAAAAGAATATAAATACAGTTTCTTATGTGTATGTGTCTTGTGCTCTGTATGTTGACAGAAAATCACAGGCAAGGAGCTGGAATACACATCCCTGGTAGGCAAGCCCTGTGAAATCACCTACCGATTCGCTGAGCACACTGTGTCCAAAATCGCCAAGCGTATGGGCATCAAGAAGCCACTGAGACGCCTGTATTTCTTTGGGTAAGCTTGAGTTTATATGTTTCATTCACTTTTTTTGTGCTGCTGGCTCTGCAATAGGACAGTGCCATCCGGCGGAGTCGGATGAGAGACGACTGATTTTAATTTTAGCAGTTACTGACGGATTCAAAAGTAGAAGAGTAAATGAGAAAACACAAGACCCCAATTCAAACATCTGTAGACAAAGAGAAACTTCAGTTACAACTGAAAATGGACGGAATGTTCTAAGATCCTCGTAGCCATTCGGACCACTTTACAAAATGCATCAATAAAAGGGAAGATCAAATGCATTGTGACCCTAGTAGCCATTTGGACTAGAGGTCCGAATGGCTACTAGCATCATAGAACATTTGGTCCTTCCTGAGTAACGAGAATGTCGTAGCTGTTATCCACTGTAAGTCGATAAATGACCGACTTTGTATAGACGCCTGTACAGATAGTTCAGGTTTTTCATTGAATTTTCTCTTCTGTTTGTCCAGTGACAACCCCCACGTTGACATTGTGGGTGCCAACCTGTATGACCGCTACATCAAGCAGAATGCCCTCAACCTCGCTAACGGCAACGAGAGCGACGGCTCCACCTCCTCCACCTCCTCTTCCTCCTCTCTGCCTTCCTCTCGCATCATCCCCAGCGGTTCTGAGCTCAACGAACAGACTGTGGAACACTGCTACAGTATGCTGGTCGGCACAGGCGTCTATAAGGCGGGGACGGAGATGAACAAGAAGGGGCCTGATGGCAAAGTACGTGTCCATTTTGCAGTCGCAGCGAGTGGTAGCAGCTACCCCGCATCAACAGCTGTGAAAGTGTATAGCTTTGCTGGTGGCAACGCTATACGACACTTCTGCACCTGTTGATGCGGGGCCCCTTGTGTGAGTTAACTGTTAACTCCAACCGATACGTGGCGCATACAGATAAAATATACGTGTTGGGTTTGGAAGGAGGTAGACGAATATCTGTTCTGCACCAATTGCATCTGTTGCTTAGCAATAAATAGAAATGATAACGTGTCGCTTCAAGCAGATGCTTATTGCAGTTTTCGTAATCTTTTATATCTGCAATCTTTAATGCTAAAATAATCTCAGCTAATTGATCTCACAGAATGTTTCACACAACTTGTTGAGTATATGTGCATCTTCATTTTCGTGTTTTAGTACGTGGTATTTATGCAACCCGCTCTTAATGTGCATCATCTGTTGCATCTTGCAGATAATCTACCATGGCCACCGCGACATCGCCCACGAGCCGCACCTCACCCAGCCCCACAAGTTCGTCCATGACGTGCATGACGGTATCGATTACATTTTTGAGCGGGAAGCCTTGTTAAGCGCATAATGTAGAACTCATTATAATGTCGCCATCCATACAAGAACTCATTCCTGTCACCACTCATAGCAACAGAGGGAGGCCAAGAGAACGCGTCACGACTGGAAAAAGGCTGGTGATGCTGAGTAGTTGGTCGGTGTCGACGTCAAGATGGAGGATTTGTGTGTGTGTGCTGGTCTGTGATTTTGAACCTTATGGCTGGAAGCCGTAAGGTCCAAAATCAAAGGCCATCACATGGAGTAGCTTCGTCTTGTTGATGGTCGATGCTAGATCAACTTGTTGATGTTGGATCAACCTGTAAGCGTGCTTGTTGATCTCATGATTCTGGCAGGCCTGGGTCATAGAGCTGCTACGGCTGAGGGCCCGTCAGTTGGAAACTTTTCGCTCCCTGTGATAAGCGCTCGCTGCTGACCATTGAGTAGTAATGACAAAGACACCGTGTGCAAGATCTTTGGTAACAGTAAGAGCACTCATCTCGGAGACCAAGCTGCCCATCCATGTCCAATGGTCCTAGCACTCCGCACATTTCATCCATGTCTTTCATTGGACGGAAGTTATGGAGCGGAGCGAAACCCAAGAACTGAAAACCCCTTGTGCGTGCAGCAGTGTGCACTATCAGATGTTGCGAGCACACAGAGGTTAACCCATTTGGCCTGAGGTGGATCGACCATGATAATTCAAAGGTAATGCCAGATGAGCTTGGCGCCATCTGGCGCCAAGCTGATCTGGTACTACCCTTGAATTATTATGGGCGATCGATCTCATGCAACTGGTACATGGTAAGGTGACACCTCCAAAATTTGGGAAGTGTGCTTTTGGATGGAGTTAAATGGATTAACGCGGTCAAAGCCTAGTCCCAATCTCCACAAGCATCACCGAAAATGAGCGGTGTTGCATAGTTGCAGTAAAATATCGTTAGATATTTTGCAAGGCTTGCTGGCTGAAGCGTTTGATCAGACTTGAGGTGAAATGTCAGGCATCCGGTACTTGCACATCAGACCATTTCATAACCCCCTTGTTCATCCAGCCACCGGTACTGTGAGCAGTATCTGTGCCTGCACGCACAAGAGAGTTGAGGACCAAACAATTATCGGAATATCGCTTGATTCTTGTAGTCTCATAACTGTAGCTCCCATGTTGTGATGGAGCGATTTTGTACATATTCCATAGTGTTAAAAACCAGTGAATGTGTAAGTGTGCGTGTGTTTGAGAGAGTGTGTGTGTGAGAAAGAGAGAGAAGGAGGGGTTATAGGGCATACCTTTGATCAGGTGTAAATGTACACGCACAGTCATTGTGTACAAATGTATATACGCATGAAACTTGCATATTGGACTATTTTGTACTGTATGAAGTGCATGTTTGTAAGCATATTGCCTGTAAAAGCGTAAAGACGGCGGATTTAGTGATCATTGTATTTTATCTGACTTTTGATGAAGATGGGAGGCGTGGGAAGTCGAGATCTCAATTTGAGTATCTTGTTTCTAGAATGCGGGAACCATACTGGTTACTTCCCTCAAACTTCTTTGCTCCATCATGCATAGCAGTTCGAAGGAAGTAAGTAGTGTGCACTGGAACAAGGAAGGAGAAATAAAAGGTTTGTAACTGTAAAACATCGGAGAAAATGTCTGATATTCCACAGGTGCTAACATGACTGTAAATCCCAAAATGGCAGAAGTTTGATGCATGTCTTGAATGGAAAGTGTACTAGTGTATATTTGTACTACGTGTGAAAGTGTTGGAGGTGGACATTTTATCAAATGAACGACGTTATGCTGTGAAATGTTTTACTTATTCAGCCCGACTGCCGTATTTCCCAAATTTTGGAGGTGTCATCTAATGACTATGCACCAATTGCAGGAGATGGATCGACCATGATAATTCAAGGGCAGTGCCAGATTGGCTTGGCGCTGACAGGCGCCAAGCTAATCTGGCACTACCCTTGAATTATCATGGTCAACCCATCTCCTGCTGTAGTGCATCAGGGCTGAATGGGTTAACCCCTTTACTGCCTGTGGCAAAAGTCGAGTTTCAGAAGTATCGAATAACGAAAGCCGTCCAAGAAGCTCGGATAACAAACCAGCGCATGTGAGAGGCATAGAAACCCTTGAGCTCTCGCAATATGTAATTCTGTGTCTCTTGCAGTTGTGAAATGTTCACTTTTTCTTGGCAGTGAAGGGATGAATGGCGGTTTTTTTTTTTTGAAAACTGATCAAGTTGACTCGGTGACATGTTGGTGCGAATGAGCTGGTATAAAAAGTACATTCCATCCTCCAAATGATAAATTCGGGTAATAATGTCATGTACATGAATTGTCAAATGTAAGCGTTTGTTAATCAAAATGGAGAGAGTTTGTCAACTTGGTTGTCTCCCTCGATTCGGCACTGCTGATAAGCGGTGCCGAATCGAGGGAGATGACCAGAGTAGGTATTGCCGAATCGAGGGAGACGACCAGAGTAGGTATTGTCCATTAAATCTGACATCGTTGTGAAAACACTGTCTGATGGGCAAAATGTCTTCGGATCGACGTCAGCCTTAGTTGGCCGCACAAGAGTCCACTTCTGACGTCGGCACGAAGGCAGTTTTCTTATTGAGGGAATATTTTGATCGTATGCAGGTTTAAACTGGTCCTTCAGATGACATGTACAAGATATTGCATGCATGATGAGATGACTCATATTTTTATATGAATTTATTTTGAAAACATTTCATGAGCTGAGCTAAATAAACACGAAAACTGTATTCATGCTTCTGTGTGTGTGTGTGTATGTGTGTGACAGAGTGCGATTCAAATTACTAGAAAAACAGCAGTGAAAATTATGCAAACTCCAGAACAAACTTAACAAAACAAAGACAACAACACATAAACGCCCACACAAACAATCCGGACAAAACAATACAAGTATTCATTTCTGTGTCGATAGCGGTTTTTGTCGCGAGGATTCGTACAGGAATCATCGCGCCAAAAACCGCTACCGACACGCAAAGGGTTAATCTCTCATTGTGTACGCTGCATTTCACCCCGATACACTATTGCAAGAAATAAATTTGACTATGATCGTTGAAGGGTGTGTTACGTCGTAGTCGTAGTATGATACATGTGTGTGCATTGTATGCAAGTCGCAGTGTATCAGAATTGTTCCGGGATGCATTGTAGAGACTGTACCAAGCTGTGGATGCATTGTTCTGAGACTGCATCGCTGCAATAAATATTGTTGGAACTGTTACTCCGGTGTGGTCTACAACCTTGTGCCATGTGTGACGAGTTGCAGCCGAGTGAAGTTTCTTTACAAGAACCCTACTTGCGTGCGTCTGGTGTGATTATTTCCTAACACCGTCTTATTATACCATTACATATTTCCAGAACAAAATAAAATGATCCCGAGCAAATTCAGTCACACAACACAACCAATCAGAAAAGAAAACATAACCAAAACTCATTAATGTTCATTAAAAAGAACACTCTAGATCAATCCACAAGTTTCTACTAACGTCAACAACACTTTCAAATGTAACCAACAACTTTGACGTCATATCTGAGGTCACTACTGAGAAAGATCGCGACCCTGCTCGAACCTTCCAGTCTAATGTAGGTCAAACTTTACAACATTGTAGCGAAAATACGCTATCGATCGCTCGCAATTCTCCGTGCAAAAGAAAATGAAACCTATTGAAAAGGTACGTAATTCTTATCCAAAATAACTCAAATGAATATCGGATCTTTCCTATGCAGGGCCGGATCCGGGGTGGGGGGGGGGGTGCTTTGGTATTACAGCACGCCCCACTATAAATAAGTGTGTTTAAAATTGAGTTGTAACGCTTGTGTTTCAGTGCCGTACGTAACACCAGTTAGAAACTTTCAAAAACGTCAGAAGACGGAACAGTTTCGTTTGTGGTGTTTTGATATGTACTAGACCCTGGCAATAGAAAAAATAAAAATTGAGCAGTCCCCCCCCCCCCCCCCCCCTTGAAAACTGATTGATCTGGCGCTGCTATGATTAACACACACACACACACACACACACACACACACACACACACACACACACACACACACACACACACACGGGCACATGCTCTCAAAGAATAACACAACCACAAACGTAACAGGGTGGTGCCAGAATAGCTTCCTTGAATTAAATTGGTTAATCAGTCTATTCCTGATCTGCATTGTAGCCTTCATAGGACAATACGCAAATTAAAAAAAAAAAAAAATCAGCCTCCGAAGAAGTAATGCTAATCAGTAAGGTTAATTTTGCAGTACCGGTGGCTGCGTTCACAATGAGTTAATTTGGCACTTGAAGCATCGTCGTCTGTCGATCTCCTGCTGCGTCCACGTAATCATTATCCCAGTACACCGCTCAAACCGTTGTCTGTCGGCCGGTAGCGCTTTTTGACGCGCCGGATGATTCGTGCAGAAATCAGCCATCGCGACAATAAGCGGTTACCCGGCCCGGCGACAAACAAAGGGTTAAATATTGTGTCAGGAATTTTGACTATGTTCCTAATTTAGCGTACATTCGTGCAGATTCATTTCCAACGTTACATTTAAACGTTCTCTGTACAATGATGTGATTTGTAACTGACCCCTTCACTTCTACTGACGATGCCAATCAGCGGAAAAGACGCGTTGTTGACATTCTCAGTACCTTAGGAACGACATTTCCGCCAAACTTTGAAGTTGCCCTCTGAAGGACTGTACTGCAGTTCTAGAGACAGATCGGGCATGATCTTAGTTCAAGGATGGTGCCAGAATAGCTTGGCGCCTATGGGCGCCAAGCTATTCTGGCACCACCCTTGAACTATCATGCTCGATCCCTGACGGTCTTGGAGGCGGGGCCGACATCTCCCTAGGACCGACATCTACAAACTTTGAAGTTGCCCTCTGAAGGACTGTATTGCAGTTCTAGAGACAGATCGAGCATGATGGTTCAAGGATGGTGCCAGAATAGCTTGGCGCCTATGGGCACCAATCTATTCTGGCACCACCCTTGAACTATCATGCTCGATCGGCCATGTCTTGGAGTGGTGTGTCCGGGCTGAACGAGCTAACGCGTCCTTTCCGCCCCGCATTATCGTCAGCGGCAGTACAGGGCTTAATGTGAACGGTAAAACAATCTTACTTACTTACGCCTGTCACCCCTACCCGGGTATAGGCCGTCGACGAGAGACCTCCAGCAACTCCTGTCCTGTGCTTCTCCTTCGATTCTACTCCAGGTGGTTCCCAGTCTCTTGATGTCTGCTTGGAGGTCTCGACGCCACTGAGGAGTTTCTCGGCTTACCTCTTTTCCTCTTTCCCTGGGGGTTCCATGACAATGCCTGCCTAGTGATACTGGAAGCTGGCTTTCTCGGACTGTGACCGATCCATCCCCATCTTCTTCGCCCAATTTCATTTTCTGCTGTTATCTGCTCTGTTCTCTCCCAGAGTCTGACGTTGCTGATCTTCTCTGGCCAGTGGATTTTCAAAATTCTTCTAAGGCAACTGTTCATGAAGGTCTGTACTCTGTTGACTGTGGTTTTTGTCAAGTAAAACAATCTTATGCTATGATTTTACCTGACCTCTTCCCTGCCAGTTGGCGACAGGTTATCTGAGAAGGTGGCCAATATAATGCGTCTATATTCATGTTCCGCTGCGTCTTTGGTGGTTCCTGAGGATCTACGCCAAATGCGTTTTGGTGTTGTTTGCTGTGCTGTGCCGGGTCTGTGATCGGGCAGTACTGAAACGGGTTACTGAGCTTCATGCACCAAGATGAAACACGTTCAGCTAAGTGCTGCTATTCTCGTTGATCAATTTTCCACGTGACATAATAGGCTACAATATAAGTAGAGCTCATTTCCCCGGACATAGGTGAAGGGAAATCAGAAGAGTAGGAACCGGGGTAGGGGGCAGGGGGAAGGGAGGGGGGCAGGGGACCCCTGGCACCCCCAACATTCCCCCCACTGACCCCCTACCAAAGCCCCCTCACTCTCCCCCCGCCGGTTTGTGTATCCTCAGCCCCCTTCTCTCAATTATGTTTTTTTCGTTCAGGGGTTTGGGAAAAAAAATCAAATAAATTTGATTCTATGTTAGATTTTCCGAGGCTGGAAAACAATCACCTCGCACCCCCCCCCCCCATCCCCCTCTTCGCCCCCCCCCCCCCACACACTTTCTCTAGGCATGACGGTCACCGGCCCCCCCCCCCTTTCCCCTCTTCCTTCCTCCTCCCCCCCCCTCCTCCACCGGCCCTCGACTGAAATTTGTCGCGAACGTCGAAAGAGTGCAACAGTTGTCAATCTGTTTCGCTTGTACTGATACCTCTAAATTCCATACACGAGACACACAAGCACCCTGCATCTGTTGAAACCATCATATTTGGATCATGTGAACTCAGTCAGTCAAGGCGGACTGAAATTCATCAAAAGAGTGCAGCTGCCGCCATGCTAATACCGGCCGTCTGTAATAGCCCGTTGAGCGTCTTACGTTCAAATAGCCTGTAGCGTTGACCTGCTCAGTCGTACCGTCCTCCATAGGCAATAGATTTCCCTGTCCCTCATAACCCGCCCGTCAGGGCCGTCCATTATCATTTCGGTGCCGTGGACACTAAACCCGGAACTAATCGAATCAAACCTGCTCAGTCACGTGCCGCCTGGCCAATATACAGGATTGAGAACAATGTCTGCTTTAGGGTTTGAGACGGAAAACACACAAACTAAAAGCCTCTCTGAAGTGCCAAGCCGGCTATTCTGGCACCACCCTTGAACTAAAGCCATTGGTCTATATCCTTATCTGTAAGTACTATAATGTAGCTTGCACATGGCATTGTACAAATTTGAAGCTTTTAGAGTAGTCATACGGGATGCACAACCCGGCCCAAACTGAAATGAGCGATTTATTGGCTGCAACCGTTAGTCAGGAGTTCGCTGTGGACGCCTCTAAAAGCGCATGCCGGTGAACCAGCACAGCCCTAGCACTGTCATGATCGACTCGGCATCTCCTGCAGCCGTTCGTCGGACAACTCTAAAAGCGAATCACTCGCAAACCCATAGGCGCCTCCGCAGTGACGAACTCAGAGCGTGTGGATACTGCGAGTCCACCCCACTCGCAGTATCCACACTGAGCTCGTCAGGCGTCTATGACACAGCCCTAGAACCATCATTGTCGGCCAATCCCCTGCACCCCAATGAATATAATCAATTGCGAAAACGTTCCAAGTAACACTTGGTCAGTGTGAGGACACCCTTAATCGACGCACTTTTTTTTTTTAACCCTTTGCGTGTCGGTAGTGGTTTAGTCGCGATGTAGGAATCGTCGCGACTAAAACCGATATCGACACGCAAAGGGTTAACATAAGCCCAGTTGGATTTATCGTCGTACTTATGCACACTGGGTGATCAGCCTGGCGAATCGAGGGAGAACTAGTCTACGCGGTACGTTAAAGATTAAATTTAAATTGGAAAACCAGCTGATACTAAACAGGAATTGATTCACCATTCCTACCTCGGCTTAGTGTATTACAGGCATCCAAACCCCGGGAGGGCCGCCGCCGACCTGGCATGAGTGTGCCATCATCTCAGTTCAGCCCCAGAGCCAATTCACATATGTGTATGTAGAAACAACAACAAAAAAGGGGTGGCGGTGGCGGGGGGGTGGGTGGGTGGGTGTGTGGGGGGGGGGGGGGGATGGGCGGGGCGCATGACTGACAGGGGGGTAGTGGGAGGGTAGGGCAAGATTTTGTTCATTGATTTTTAGTCTAACGTCATGAGTAATCCTGAGAGAGAGAGAGAGAGAGAGAGAGAGAGAGAGAGAGAGAGAGAGAGAGAGAGAGAGAGAGAGAGAGAGAGAGAGAGAGAGAGAGGTCATACATGTTAATTAAAGTTATAATATCATAACTCTGTGTGTGTGTGTGTATGTAACTGCATCTTGCATGTAAGTTTACCTTCTGTGTATCATATTAGCATTCCGATGTGTTTTCTGTGGGGTTGCTGTACCTGGTCTACTGAATTGCACTGCGGGTTTTTAGCATTACCCCCCCCCCCCCCCGCCCCTCCCCAAGTCAGTCAAGTAAACCTCACACTCATATCGTGTGTACCTAACTGTGGTTATCAGTTAACAGTTTCCTCCCGGCACTACAGCGATTATTGGAAACTGAGTGACTACAAACATACATTCATTTGACGGGAGACGCGTGCAATCCTCCCATAAAGGACAAAATTATAGAAACTGTTTTGAGCAAACACCTTAACCCTTTGCGTGTCGGTCGCGGTTTCTGTCGCAATGATTCCTATAGGAATCATCGCGACAGAAACCGCGACCAACACGCAAAGGCTTAATTAGTGTCTTAAGGTGATGCTTCAGTATTGCAATGGGATGCAATGGGGCAGTATCCCTGTCTGGCTTGTTCGATTGCTCTCCCAAGACTGAGAAGTCTTGAAGTTGAAGAGCAAACAGTGTCACCTGTCATTGAAAGGACATTATTTATATGAAGAAATTCCTAGCAAAGAACACGCTTAAAAAGGACAGGTACAATACGATTTATAAAAAATCTCAAAATTAGACGTCAGTACAGACAGAAATGGACTACGTGTACATGTACTCGTCTTTCTCAGTGAGGCAAGAACATTTAACCCCACGGCCGCATTTCTCAAATTGTGTACCATGAGATGGATCGACCATGATAATTCGAAGTGCCAAGCTAATCTGGCACTACCCTTGAATTATCATGGTCAACCCATCTCCTGCTGTAGGGCGTTGGGACTAAATGGGTTAATACAGTGTTGTACTTGTCTTTTCCTTTAGGGGGATTTATTTTCGTTTTACACGCTCAGCAGTCACCTGTTTGGTCTGGATGCTGTCATTCATCATTTAGGCGCTTATAGCCACCTACCCAATAAGCAGAGGTCCTAGGGCCCACCGTACTGCGACTGACGTCCACCCGAGGGTCTTTTGCTGCTGAAGTAAGCGGTGGCATTAAATGACGGGCGTATCTGTCAAAAGTGGGTGCTACTGTGCACTTCTCATGAACAAATCAAACTTTCTGTGGCTCGTGAGCAAACCGCGATGAAAAAGGTGATACCACGTGCCCAGCTTAACCCCATTGTGCGTGCAAACGCCGGTACTTGCACAGTTTACAGCGGGTACAGTACCCGGTGACTGTGCATAGTTAAAATCAGTGGGGTTTTCTTGGTCTTCTTTTTGTTCTGCTCTCTAAAAGTATCACGAGCATCTAACCACAGATGTAGATGTGCGATAAAGATAGACTTGGATCGGAAACTACCTGCACTATGACAGAACTGAATTGGTAGGTGAAACAAACGTTCGAAATCAGAAGTTGGTCAACATTGCTCGTTTTCTCAAAAACTGTGGATTAACTTATTTGCGGCCAGCCGCATACCGCCGATGCACGCATCATTCGCGGCCAGCCGCGCATCCGGATGCGGCTGGCCGCGAATGAGTTAAAGCGGAATCACGTTTGTCCGGGCTTTCAATTGATTTTGTCAAAACACGTGCAGTTTTGACATTCTTATTTCTTCTATTCACTTGCAAAAAAATTCACATTGATTCAATTTCTAGTCGTGTTGCCCCGCCCCCCCCCCCCCCCCCAAAAAAAAAAAAAAAAAAAAAAAGATTCATGTGGACTGCTTCTCTTACGTTTTTGTTGCAGATATCACCTGAAACAAAATAAGAATGTAACTAGAAAGATGATAGTTATTTGGGTTTAACGCCGAGCAGGCGACTAGGGCCATTAGTCTCACGCGGGATGGGTAAAAATCTGGCCAGCCAGACTAAAAGAAAGGTCCTAAGACAAGATGTAAATATATCTTTAAAATATTTCACGCTAAAATGTCGCAAGGGTATACAGACTCTCAAAAAGGCCAAAATAATAGAATTCAGTCTATGAATGCTGAAATCTTATTAAAAATATTGCATTTTTTTTGTCGGGAGGGGGTGGGGGGACATCTCGGAACAAAACCTTGAAAGAGTCTGCTGTGAGGGGGTGGGGGGGACATCTCGGAACAAAACCATGAGTCTGCTGTGAAGTGTTTATATCTTGTGTCAATTAGATCGGCACAAGACAGCAAAAAAGTGTTTAACAGAAAACTGCTCATCGCAGGCATACCACCACTGAAGCGCCTCCTGTTTTAGTAAAATAAAGAGTGCGTAACAAACGTGTGCCCGATGTGTAGCCGAGCAAGGACAGTCTCCTCACGTCGGCTGCCACAGCGTGCTATAAGGTAGACTGTCGGACAGCGTAGGAAGAGCTTCATGCAGCTTGTTAGCTTCCTCTTTGTCCCACTCGCGGGTTCTGTACGCACTAATCACAGGTTTAAACTCACTGTGAACAGTCTGTGCGTCAGGGACAGGGTCGCTGCGAGCATCGTTGGCAGCAGAATCTGCGATTCTGTTGTCTTCGATGCCCACATGCCCTGGGACCCAAATAAAAATGATGTAATAAAATTACTTCAAGTCTGTGTAAAGATCTCCAATCTGCACCAGAAGTGGGTGGTCTGTTCCTGCGCCCTGCAGGGCAGAAAGAGTCAGACAGAATCGGGAAGTTCCTTTTCCTGGACTGATAAGCATACTTGAGTGCCAGCAGATAAAGATTAATGGTCTGGGAGGCGGTGCTTAAATGGGCATCTAGGATGGCGAGAGGACACTGCGGCCGCAGCCATTCTCCCATCCTCAGACTTTGACGCATCCGTATAAATACGACAATATTGAGGCTCTGTGGAGTAGTGGAGTAGAGTCCTTCTTGTGGGCGGTCAAGTCCAGCAAGATGTCAGGAACTGATAATAGCCAGGGTGGAGTGATGTGTTGCAGGGATTCCGAAACTTGGTCCAGGTCCACTCTGGCCGCCTGCAGATGAGGTCGGACATGGAAGGAAAGTGGACGGACAGCTCCCGGATGGGTCTCGTAAATCTCTGCAAACGGGGGTTTAAAAATTCATTTTTCTTTAAAAGGTATTTTTTCGAAAAATACTTACCGATGACATGACTACCTGGAGTGTCCACTCCTTGCTCAATTCTAGCCTAAGAACCCGTTGTGTGAACACAACCCGGGAGGCACTCGGGGAACCCCCAGAGGGACCGAGAGTTGTCTCCCGCTCCTACCCACCAGCCCTATTCACCTGTGAACTCCAGTCACGAAATTAGGCTCACCAGCAGCAAGCGGGGCAGGTGGGAGGGTCCTTCGAGTCATGTCATCGGTAAGTATTTTTCGAAAAAATACCTTTTAAAGAAAAATGAATTTGTTTCTTCAAAAACATTACCGATGACATGACTACCTGGAGAATGCCGAACAGGAGGAGGGTGCCGCACCCCCAGAAGGTTTTCTCTAGGCTCATGGCCCCCTCCTCTCCTCCGTACTCCCTAATGGGTGCGTACGCCTGTTGTGCCGCCGTGAGGTCCCCCACCAAGGCGATGTTGTCTCGCTGCCCTGCCAGATCCCGTAGATAGAAGCGGGCGAAAGTAGATTCTGATCGCCAGCCCGCCGCAACCACGATGTCCTTGACAGCGCAGTTCCTGTCGAAGGCTGCGCTCGTGGCCATGGCCCGTACTTCGTGCGCCCGAATCTTTAGGCTCTTCGCTCCCTGTGGGGAGAGATCGACATAGGCTGAGCGAATCACCCAGCGTATCCAGGAAGAGACTGTCTGTGCTGTAGTGTCGTTTCTTTCGGGTTTTAAAGGTAGGAAGAGGCGTGAGCGTCCCCTCCGGACGGCTCTGGTTCGGCGCAAGTACACTCTGAGGGCTCGTACAGGATCTTGTTGCCTGGTCTCTTTGGGGAAGTCGTTCCCGCGTAACGGTCGTAAGGTGATAACCTGTGGTGCCTTCAGTGGAGACCTAGTCTTGGCAATGAAGGCAGGGTCGGTCACAAGTTGGACCGAATGATCCGCTCGAAATTGCAGGCATGTAGGCCGGGCTGATAGAGCGTGTATCTCGCTTACTCGTGCCACGGTGGCGAGCGCCAGCAGGAAGCAGGTCTTCCGTGTCACATCAGCAAGTCTGGCCAGCGGTAGTGGTTCGAAACGTGGTGAGTTCAGACAGGTAAGAACCCATGGTAAATCCCAGCGGGGAAGTAGCGAGCGAGAGGCAGGCCTTTGTAGTCCGAAGTGCGACATAAGGTCTGCTAGGTCCTTACATGCGCCGGGGTCCGCGCGGCCGAGATGCCGGTAGGTATCGGCAATCATCGAGAGATATCCCCGAATGGTAATAGGGGCCAGTCCATTTTCCCTCATAGATACGTCTAGTCGAGGGCTTGCGGGCTGTAGCGATAGCTTCCACTGCAGCACCCGAGAAGCCTCTAGCGGAGAGGGCTTGTCGCACAACCTCCAGGCGTGTAGCAGTAAGCGTTCCGGACAAGGGTGGAACAGCGCCTGACGTGGCTGCTTGAGCATAGTGCGGGGCGTGGGGAGCAGTAGAGGAGGGTGAGTGGCGAGGCTTTTCAGGTCGGTGGACCAGGAACGAGTCCAAGCGAACGGGGCGACCAGGAGCAGGATCGCATTGGTTCCTCGCAGCTTTAGGAGGACTTTGGGAACGAGGACTGTCGGGGGAAAGGCGTACGCTATGAGTCCGTCCCAGGGAATGGATAAGGCGTCGACCGCCCAAGCCAGGGGATCTGGTACTGGGGATACGAAGAGGGGAAGCTGGTGATTCCACCTCGTGGCGAACAGGCCCACCATCGGGGTCTCCCAGTGAGAGCAAATCATCCGGAAAATGTCCTGGCGTAGCGTCCATTCCGTGTGAATGAGCTGTCCTCGGCGAGATAGGGAGTCCGCCAAAACATTCAGGCAACCGGGAATATGGCGAGCGCTGAGTGTCAGTTCGCGGTCCTCGCATCAACCGAAACAGTAGCATGCATAGATCGGGTGAATGAGTTCCTCCCTGCTTCTGTATATACGCTACCACTGTCGAGTTGTCCGAAAGGACGAGAAGATGCTGGTGTCTGAGTTGCTCTTCCCAAACGATGATGGCCTGCCACACCGCTTGCAGTTCCAACCAGTTGCTGTGTTTGTCCGCGAACTCCGGGGGCCAGAGGCCGGACGTCGTGGCGAACTGAGGAAGCAGGTGGGCTCCCCAACCAGCCCGACTCGCGTCGACACACAGGGAGAGGTGAGGTGATGGAGAGGAAATGGGGACTCCCAGAGCCAACCACGCTCTGTCGGTCCACCGTAAGAGGTGGGGGCGTACCAGCGGGGACACGGGGACCATGGTGGTCAAGTCGCCCGAGGAGGGACGCCAGAGCAGTAGGAGATGAAGTTGTAGCGGTCGGGAGTAAAGGCGCCCGAGAGGGATAAGGTCCGCTGCTGCGTTGATCAGGCCAAGAAACTGAAGCCAGACCCTGGCGGGGGCTGCCTGCTGCTGATAACTTCACAATCCGTTTCTCTGGCAAGTGTACCCTGTTGCGGTCCGTGACAAACTCCATGCCTAGGTGGATGAAGTGGCGCGCAGGAGTGAGATCCGACTTTCCGGTGTTGACCAGGAATCCCAACCGGTAAAGCAACCGCAAAAGGGCGTCCCTGTCTGCCGCAAGCGCGGTCTACACCTGATTTCTCAAGAGTAGGTCGTCGAGATAATTTGACGTCGGGCCGGACGACGACTGCCTTGCCTTGGCCACTACAGCATCCATGATGCGGGTGAAGGCCCAGGGGCTGAGGTTGAGACCGAACGGGAGGGCGCAAAACTGGTAAATCACTCCTTCGAACGCGAAGCGCAGGTACTTCCTGGCAGTCGAGTGCATGGGAACATGTAGGTAGGCGTCGGACAGATCTAAACTGACCGCGTAGTCCATGGGTTGAACCGCCGCACGAAGAGCCCTTGTCTCCATCCGAAAGGAAGGGGCCGCGATGAAGGCATTCAGCGCCGCCCACTTGCCGCCGGGTTTGGGCACCACAAACAGTCGGCTGTAAAAGGCGGGCGAGTCCGGGCGCTGCACTATCTCTGTGGCCTGCTTCAACGGGAGAGCCGCGACTTCTCCCCGCAGAGCGGCGGCCTTGAGGTCGTCGGAAGGAACCTCTGTCCAAAGTGGAACGGAGCGCAAAGGAGGAGGGGAGCGGAACGAGATCCGCAATCCTCTGGTCACTACGTCCAAAACCCAGGGCTCGTCTCGAAACAGCGAGCGCCACTCCTCGCGGAATCTTGCTAGCCTTCCGCCGACTGGAGCCCCGAAGACGGTCGGCGGAGGCGGAACCGGGGACAAGTCAGGTGGCCCGCCCGCGCCCAGGGCGACGGGCGGGACGGGGCCAGGCGGGGGTAGGGGCGCTAGCTGGGCCAGGGCGACGGAAGGACGGGCGACGGCGCAGCGCAGCTCGTGGCGGGGCAGACGGGTCCGAGGTGACAGGTTTACGCGCCCGCAAGGAGTGACCCAGGGCCGTGCGGGCGGGAGGAAAGCGTTGCTTGACAGCCTTGCGAGGCCCACGGTCGGAGTTGGAGTCCTTCACCGCCTGCCAAGTATCCCTGAAGAGCAGAGACCCTCCCAGGGGGGCCCGACGTAGCTGAGTACTCAGGTCGATCGGCATTCCACTGCAAGCCTGTAGGACAGCGTCTCGTCGCATAAGGTCGCAGTTAGACGCGGCCGCCATCGCGTTAACAGAAGAGTGATAAGCTGCGCGGTTCCCAGCCTCCGCCATGACTAGCAGGTCTCCCAGGAGGGGAGACAGAGAAGGCTGCCAGGCTTCCTCGAGACGTCGGATGAATGCCTGTGTCAGTAAGTCCAAGAATCCGGAGCAGGCGAGCGTGTTCCGAACCAGTGACGCCGTCCTATCCAGTCCCCGCGGGAAGGACCGTTTCAGCATAGAAGCACCTCCGGCTTGCATCAGAGCGGCGGGATCCACGGGTGGAAGCGGGCAGAGGAACGACTGCGAATGGCCGGCGTACCAATCCTGTTGAAACGCGATGTCAAGAGCGGAAGGCCACCTTCCGTCCACGAAGAAGTCCGAGTTCCGAGTCTCCGAAAGCAGGTGAGACGAGAAAGCGTCCCGCAGATCCAAAAAACTAGCCGGCTGTGGGAGGGACTTGAACCTCTTGACAGTCCTATCCGCGTCTACAAAGGCGGAAATCTTCCTCTTCACAGGTGGCGAAGCCGGGCAAACGTCCTCAGGCAAGGCGGCGGCGATGAGCTTGGATGCCCCGTCCAGCGCCAGCCGAGTGTCCATCCGCGTAGAAGAAACAGGTCTGACGGAGGCCGAAGCACTGGAAGCCGAAGAGGCAGGAGATGGAGAACGGCTGAGACGTCCGAGTAACCAGTCCGAAGAGTCCTCCGCCGTCAAACTGAGGGTGTCGAAGTCCCGCTGTCTGGAAACCGGCGACCGAAGAGGGCGACGAGGGCTCCGAGGACGGGAACCCCGCTGCCGGAGCACCGCAGCGGACGAAGACTCCCTCCGCAGGGGAGAGCGAAAGCCTGAACGACGTGGTGAGGGTCTCCTGCGAGCCGAGGGCGGGTCCCGACGCGGAGAACGGCTGCGACGAGGAGAAACGGAACGGTGAGGACGAGGAAGAGGGGGAAGTGGCTGGTCGATGGGAAGAGGAACGGGACGAAAGGGAGTCCAAACGAGAAGGGGAACGCGAAGAAGGCGAAAACCGTCTGTAGCGAGGGGAGTCCTGATGCGACGAACGATGAGAGGAAAAGGTCCTACGATCTTGTGAGGGAGAGCGATAACGTCGAGTAGAATCCCTGTGTCTACGCTCTTCACAACCAGGAGGCTCCGGACAAGTGCTTGTATGTCTCTGTGAACCAGGCTCTTGGGAGAGGCGGGTTTCTTGCCGGCCAGGGGACCTCCAGCGGGATCCCGGCGGCTTCCTCAGAGACGAGTGGGGAACGACGGTAGAGGAGGGACGCCAAGAGCGTCCCACCAAACCAGGCTCTTGGGAGAGGCGGGTTCTTTCCACCAGCTGTGTCCGGGCGCGCTCTCTAACGGAGGCGGTCTTGACGGTCGAACTCCCACTCTGTGCACTAATCCCTTGATTACTCAGTGGCGTTTTCTGTGTCGGATCCCGTTGGTCTCGCACGTCCGGTGCCGGGGGCACAGCGGAAGGCGTCTCGGTAATCTTCAAGGTACCCGAGAGGGTAGGAGGCTCCCTCCTATAAAAGTTCCAGAGATTAGACCATCGCAGCTCCGGCCAGGTAGCACAGACGTCACACGTGTGGTCGGAAGCACACCCAGCGCACGGGAGACAGACTGCATGGTTATCCGACGGCCACTGGAAGCCTCCGCATTTTGTGCATGTCATCAGCAGGCCACTGCAACACACAAAACATGAAGGCACTCGGCGAGTGTCCACAAATCTCCCCGTTAAGCTTTAGGTCCCTCCCAAGCTACACTCGTGTTAGGCACCCAAGTTAACCAACTTCTGGCTCACACGCCATCAACAGTTTCATGCAAACAACCAGTTAAAACCACGGCGAAGGGAAAACAAACCCTGCCGGGACGTGAGCATCCAAGCCTTCGTCATAACGCAAAGCGTCTAAACCGTAAGCCTAAGTAAGTTAGGTATGGCCTAGGTACGGTAACGAAACTCACCGCTCGCAGCTGGCAATGGCGCGAAAAGCCCGCCAAAAGCCGGCGCGAAACATTCTTCAGCCAACCAGGCAACCAAACAGAGCCCCAAAGTGAGGGAGAAGTGAAGCAAAAAGCAAGCTGCTCGTGCCTGTGCCCCGCCTGGGCAACCAGCCGAGGCTCCTCTAACTACCTTACCTCTCAGTCGGAGCGGTACGAGATGGAGAAAGTTCCATGACCCCCACAGCCCGACCGGCGAAGCCAGAGAGAGGGAACCCTTGAACACGAACGAAGCTGCCGTCGACAAAACCGCCGAAGAGCAGAATCCAAGGCCGGCGAAGACGTAGCAAGAAGGCAGACCGAACCGGTCGAAAAAACTTCAAAGTCCAGAGGCTAGAGAATACACGTCTAAACGCGTGAGCCTAAGAAGCGTGACTGGAGTTCACAGGTGAATAGGGCTGGTGGGTAGGAGCGGGAGACAACTCTCGGTCCCTCTGGGGGTTCCCCGAGTGCCTCCCGGGTTGTGTTCACACAACGGGTTCTTAGGCTAGAATTGAGCAAGGAGTGGACACTCCAGGTAGTCATGTCATCGGTAATGTTTTTGAAGAAACAAACACAATCATAGGCAGGATTGTCTGGATGGGCCTTCATCTTCAGAACGTAGCTGAGCATGAGGCGGAGCTTCAGAGAAGTCTCTCCTGCCTCAGCGTACAGATTAGGAACTGGGGACGTTATGAAGGCCCCAGGACATGTCCGCAGACCTTGATGGTGAATTGTGTTCAGGCGCTGTAGAACAAACTTGGAAGCCGAGCCATAAACCACAGAGCCGCAATCCAGTTTGGACCAAACAAGAGCCCGGTACAATCGAAGTAAGACAGTGTGGCCTGCACCCCAGTCAGTGCCACCAACGACACGAAGAACGTCAAGGGCCTTCTGACAAGAGGTTCTAAGGTAATTAATATGGTTGGGGAAGGTCAGTCTTTAGTCAGAGGACTCTCAGAAACTTTGCCTCCTCGGCCCCCATATTTGGCACTAGCAAAGCTCAGGCTAGGTTCTGGAAAGAATTTTGTTTGGTTAGTAAAATGCACATAGACTGTCTTGGGGGGCTAGAACTTGTATACATTGAGAGACACCCACCCCTGGATGCGATCAACGTACAGTTGCACACGCCTCTCAAGGCACGCAAGTTATCGACCTCTTGCGCACAAAGCAAAGTCGTCAATAAACAAACAGAATCATCCTTGACGGCCTTTATGATGTTAATGATTTTAATACTAAATAAAACAAGAGACAGAATGCTGCCCTGCGGGACACCCATCTCCTGTTCAAAGGAGTCGGAGAGGGTGGAGCCCATACGGACATGAAATGATCGGTTAGATAACATTTTTTGAATAGAAACGGGCATGTGCCCTTTAAAACAACAAGTCAGACATACCATACTTCGAAGTAGTGTCATATGCCTTCTTAATTGTACATGCAGAATACTTGCACATAAACACAACTGATTTCTCTTGAGCACACTTTTATTGGTCGAGCATTTTGTTTTTCAGAATTGGAGTGCGTACTTGTGTGTAAACAATGCGAAAGCAAATAAGGAATTTTTACCCAACATTTTGAGTACTTCCGCTAACCAGCACATAAGTACAGTGTAGTTAAAAAGTTTGATTGTTTTCGTGACAAACACACAGTGTCCCAGTCATACAACAGAACCTGTTTTGAGCAACCACCTTTATCAGAGATCACCAGTCATTAAAGACCATCATTTATGTGACTGTAGCCACCTAAATGATTGTCCTTAATGACAGGTGACAATGTTCGCCATTCAAGACTTTTCTTGAGAGAGCATCTGTCTTTTAAGACCACTTTTTTCCCCTGCAAAATGTGGTTGCTAAAAACAGGCTCTACTGTCCAATACAATGTTCAATATGTTTTTAACAATGTCACTGTGCTGAATTTAAATCATTATTACATTTGCTCCAAAACAGAACTGAAATAGCTGAAGATAGCCATAAATGTGCAAAATCAATAAACGTTTGGATTTTAAGTTAAAGAATTTTATCGACCACTCAAAGAAAGAGACCCTGCATGCAAAACTCTACGATCAAATTATAAACAAAAGATGTTCAATACAGACATGAAACAATGACAAAAAATAACACAAAAAACAAACAGTAATTTTGTAAACCTTTCACATTCAATCATGATGGGAAATGTCTTGCCTGCAGATAAGGGAATTAATACATGTCTTGATCCTGCTGTTTCACAACAATGAAATAGTTTGTGTCCCCGCTATATTGGACCTTATGGCTTCAATCAGAAAGGTCAAAAACTATAAACCAGCACACATTTAACCCCCTTGCTTACTGGTGCCTGCATCACAAGGAGGTTAACCCCATGGCCACTTCCCCAAATTTGGAAGTTCCACTTAACAACTGTGTACAAGTTGCAGGAGATAGATCAACCATGATAATTCAAGCGTAGTGCCAGATTAGCTTGAGCCATGCCAAGTTAATCTGACACTACCCTTGATTTATCACGGCTGTTCCATCTCCTGCTGTAGGGCATTGGGCTAAATGGGTTAAACTGTGCATTTGAAAGCAGCATGTCTCAAATGTGCTAATCAATGTCTCTTTCAATGCTCCTGTAATTTGTTTTCATACTTCAAGCATGTCACTGTTCTGCGTTGTCTTTCTTGGCTTGAGCATCTTTGTGTTTTTTCTGCTTCTTTGACTCCTGCTCGTCAATGGGGGCAGGCTTCACAAATGGAATTTTCTCGTGTATACCTGGTGGGGCCAAAAACAAAAGTTAAAATAACATAACAATGATGAAGGTACTCTGTCCCCACCATTGGGTTGAACTTTCATGGTTGATTCATTTTCTGATGTAAAAAGGTCAAAATAGGTTAATATAAAAGAAAAAAATATGGTAGACAGGCATTTTCACACAATCCACAAGAGTCATAAAAGAGTTACTTTTTATATTGACTATCTCAAATCAACAACCAGTTAAGGCAAGAGGAAAAATGATAAACCTCTAACAATTGGTGCTGGAGGTGTAGGAGGCAATAGGGGAAAATCTATGTGATGAAGCAACAAAACCTAAACAATTACCCACCTGGTGGCATGAAGCGTTGTAGAGGTTCCGGAACGGTCACCCCATCCTCAGTCTGGAAGTTCTCCAGTATGGCACAGATCACTCGCGTAGTGGCACACATGGTTGCATTCAGCATATGCACATACGGCACCTACACAATCACACACAGCAACTCATAACTCATCCAGCCCGGACACACCACAGCAAGACATGGATCGAGCATGATAGTTCAAGGGTGGTGCCAGAATAGCTTGGCGCCCATAGGCGCCAAGCTATTCTGGCACCACCCTTGAACTATCATGCTTGATCTGTCTCTAGAACTGTAATAGTCCTTCAGAGGGCAATTTCAAAATTTGGGGATTTCAGTCCTGGGACAGAAGGTGTCAACACTCTTGTGCTTGCAACCACCAGAACCGTTCACAGTACCAGTGACTGCATGCACTAGGGAGGTTAACCCGTTGGCTGTTGGCAACGTGTTTGGTCACAGTTACTCCTGATGGAATTACCTCCACCAAACATGCTACCGACAGCCAAAGGGTTAAGCACTTTCAAGGACAGACTGAGTTTGCAAAATGTAGGAGATAAAGTTTTATGGCATGCTGTGACGTAGGTAACTACCAGCGGCCGCATGCACAATGGGGTTAATAGATCTCCCTCTGCCTTTATTCAAATTCAAAAACTTTATTGTGTCAGTCTAGCCGACAAATTTTCTTTCATTGGGATCACATGCGCGCGTACGGTTTTAGCCACATTATGACAATGGTGAAAAAACCCAAAAAAAACACTACATGACCACAGAGTTAGGAGTGAGTCTGCCACTTGCAGGATGCCACTGCGACATCTGAGGTGCAAGTTCCACGACGGCGTCAACAGGGAGAGAGAGAGAGACACGCTAGTTAACGCACTCTTCATTTAGGAGACGGATGGCCGAGGGTACAAAGCTCCCCTTGTAGCATTTGGTTTTAACAAGAGGAGCCTTGAACCTATGGCCAGACGGGAGCTTTTGAAGGTGCTTAGAAAGGCAGTGGGACGTGTCAGCTGCCAGCCTCAGGCCCTTGCGTATCATTCTCGTCCTGTAGAGGCCATCAAGGCTCTCCAACCTGCCCACAACGATTTTCTCACTAAGCCTGATTATCTTATTCAGCTTCCTAAAGTTCTTCTTGCCCAGGGAGCCGAACCATGAGACAAAGGAGAACGTAAGAAGGTTTTCTATAAAGCAGAGGTAGAACTGCCTGAGGATTTTGGGGCTCACATCAAAGGAGCAGAGTTTGCGCAGCATATACAGTCTCCCTTGGGCTTTCTTAAAGATGAGGTCTGTGAAGGATAGCCGTGAATCAATCAAGGTCCCTAGGTATTTGTAAACATCTAGTGACAAAAGTGCCGTCAATCACCAGGGGCTGAGGAGGAGGGAGTGGGCTCCGGGAAGTTGGCCCACTGCTAGGCTGCCGAAAGTCGACTACCATCTCCTCAGTCTTGCCTACGTTCAACTTTAGATGGTTGTTATGACACCATGAGACAAACTGACCCACTTCTGCAAAGTAGTCAGCATCTGAGTTTGACAGATCTGCAATTGCTGTGTCGTCTGCAAATTTGACATAGTGAGTCCTGTCGTTATTAGGCCTGACTGAAGGCCACAAACATTCAGTGAATCTTCTTAATCTAAGTTAATGCAAAAACACTGTCAAACAAAATTTGATTTAGGGTTAATGGCAGTTTTGCCTTCCAGAGAGGTGTAAAAAAACAACTGAAGTGGTTTTAGTCATGATTATACCAACAGGAATCATTACGACTAAAACTGCTACTGACACGGTTAGGGTTAAAGACTGACACTGTAACAAAGTCATCAACTTCAACAAACAATGCTCTAACATTTACCAGCAAGGGAACAAGGTAGACAAACTATAATATTAATGCCAATGTGACAATCAAAGGAAGGCAACCAATGTCACCAGATCACACTGAGAAAAGCGCACACTACAAATTTTGTGGAGCTTCAAATAGTGTAGCAGGAAACAGAAAACTGGTCATACTTATACTTAGCACGTTGACATTGTTTTTAACCATATGGTAGCATTTCAAAATTTAGGAGCTCTAAAAGTAAAACTACATGCCAGTTTAGGAGAGAGACCATGAGAGATCAAGGGTGGTGCAAGAATAGCTTGGAGCCTTCTGGCACCACCCTTTAACTATCACAGTCGATATGTCTCCTGTGTGTCAAGGCTGAATCGGTCCATACAATTATTTTTGTTGAATGAAATACAAATTTGAATACAAAGTTCTACAGTGCTTGCTCTAGGACACTGACCTCCTGTCCCATCTTCTTGGTCTGTCCATAACGGATGCGAAGTCGCCGTGACTGGTAGTCTGTGCAGTTTGAGCATGATACAAGCTCGCGGAATGCCCCAGACCCTGGGAACCACGCCTCGAGGTCAAGCTTCTTGGCAGCTGCATTGTTCAGCTCACCTGGGGCAAAATACACCATTTTGTACTTGTTTTCCATGCTTCTATGCAAAAAAGAACTGCACATGCCTTTTGGCAGTCCACTAGCATAAATTTGAACATAGTAACCTGTATGGCGAGATTACAGAAAGTATCTGACACCTTGTGTTATTTTTCTTCAGTTTTGTTATATTCTTTGAACCAAATAAATCAAACTAGGTTTTGAATCAACCAAGAAAAACAAACAAACAAACAAACCCAACAACCAAAAAGCAAACCCCAAACCCTTTATTTTCAAACTTCTACAAGCACTGGGCTGAAAAAGAACTACACATTTCAAACTACATTTTTAACATGGGTGCCAAACTAATAATAACAATAATTATATTAACACATATCACACTGAGGGTAAAAGCTTCAAATTTGTACACAGTCATATGCAAGCTACATTATAGTACTTACAGATAAGGATATAGACCAATGGCTTTAGTTCAAGGGTGGTGCCAGAATAGCTTGGCGCCTAGAGGTGCCAAGCTATTCTGGCACTACCCTTGAACTATTTTAGTCAAACTTATTTCACACACTGGTGTATTCCGAATGATAAGAGTTAACTTCAAAATCAATATGATAAAAAAGGGATTTCAAAATCAATTAATTAACAACCAACTGTCAGAAATACAAGGACAATATTTTGACTCTGATTTTGGATGTTACAGCCTGAATATATGTGAAGTCCCAAAACAGAGACCTTCACAAAATATATGAGTATACAACATAACCAAACTATGTGCGGAAATAAAAAAATAAAGAAGTGCCTTATCATCCTTTTGACGGGGACATTAAATATGCACGACAACAAAATATGAAACCCTAACTGTGAAATAAAATACCTGAAACAATGTTGACAACCCTGTATGGAATGCCCAGTGATTGCGTGAACCCCTCGGCGTTGGCAATCATTTCGTCAAACATCTCCCATGATTTGTTGTCTGTTGGCGCAGTTATACAGAACTGCTCCACCTACATTAAAACAAAATATCATGTCTCCAGTATGCATTAGCCTAACCCCCTGGTTCATGTAGCCACCAGTACTGTAAACGGTACTGGTGTCTGCATGCACAAGGGGGTTAACCCATATCATACTGAGGCTAAAAACGTAAAAAATGTACACTGCCATATGCTATTGCAAGCTACATTATTTTTATAGTACTTACAGACAAAGATATAGACCAATGGCTTTAGTTCAAGGCTAGTGCCAAAATAGCTTGGCGCCTAGAGGCGCCAAGCTATTCTGGCACTACCCTTGAACATTTTAGTCAAACGTATTTCACACACTGGTGTATTCCGAATGATACGGGTTAATGAAACTACATATATGTTAAAGTGGTTGTCTCTGGCATGCATTATCTCAAAAGATGACACAGTATCTGAAAGGATGACAGTTATAATGCCTGCTTGATTCAACACTGAATTTGCACAGTATCTAGCAGAAATAATCATCAAAAACCTAATACAACTGGACAATATCATGTTATCAAAACATAATACATGGATGGGACAGAAAAAAAAAAGAATCCTAAAGCGGGGGTCTGGGGGTTACAGAAGGCCCACAGTGAAAGAAAATAAAAAGGCAATTTTTTAAAATCTGAAATTCTGGCTGTAGCTAGAAAAGTCTCATCCATGATAATACAAGTTGACAATATAATGTTAAATAATATTAAACGGGATATCGGCCAGGGCTTGACAAAAATCCTCAACACAGGGGAGATAACCTACCCTCTTGAGTAAAATCCATAACTTGTCACAGTCTGACAAATCACACATCCACTTAATCAAGTAATATGGATATAAATAAGACCATAACTGCAGGGGTTCATGAGGATGCATGACTGCAGCTGTTGGGTGCTGCACGTTATTTTTGTTCAACTTCTTCAACACCTTGAATTATAAACAACTCTTCGGTGACATGAAAACATTTATGATTTTGAGAGGTGGTAAACATCCCTAGCCTCTTGGGGATGCACAACACTGGTTCAAACAACACACAAACTTTATCTTTTGGCTGTCCACAGTGCTTTTTGTCATGATACTGTAGGAATCATCGCAAGAAAATGCGCTACCAACAACACAAGGATTCAATCTTCATACCTTTTCAAACTGGTGCACGCGGAAAATGCCTCGCGTGTCACGACCATGGGACCCCACTTCCTGTCGGAAGCACGTGGAATACCCCATGTACTTGATGGGCAAAGATTCTGTGGGTATCCACTCGTCACGGTGGAAGGCCGCAATTGGCTGCTCAGAGGTAGCGATCAAGTACTTCTCGTCCACAACATCCCCCTCTTCTTTCTTCTCACTCCCCTTTCCGATTACCTGTACATAAATGAACTTATTAACCCATTTAACCCCACAGGCACATTTCCCAAATTTTGGAGGTGTCACTTAATGACTATGTACCAGTTGCAGGGGATGGATTAGCCCCTGAAGGAGCCAAGCTAATCTGGCACTACCCTTGACTTATCATGGTCAATCCATATCCTGCTGATGGGCATTGGGGCTAAAATGATTTTTTTTTCTAAAATTTATTTTTTTGAAAAATACTTACCGATGGCATTACTATATGGAATACACTCTATAGCCTAGCGATTTCTGCCCAAAGTTGTGTCCCCTACACAACTGGGGAGGAGACACCAGGGATCCAAGTATAGGAGCCTGGGTGGCCTCCCCTTACCAGCCTATACCGGCAAGCGTGTGGCGAACTCACCTCAGTTTCACACGTAGCCAAAAACACTTAGCCAAGGAGGCAAGCGGGGCAGGTGGGAGGGCCATCCGAGTAATGCCATCGGTAAGTATTTTTAAAAAAAATATATTTTAGAAAAATAATTCATTTGTTTTTTCAAAATACATTACCGATGGCATTACTATATGGAAGAATAGCAAAGAGGAGGAGGGTGCCGACACCCAATCCCTTATACCTAACACCCTCCGCTGGCACACAAGGAGCACTCCCGACGATTTCAGCGAAGAAGTGCCTATGGCGCGCGGAGGGAGTGCTGGGTCGCGGAGATGTCGCCCATCAAGACCAGGGAGTCACGCTGGCCGGATAGGTCGCGGAGGTAGAAGCGGGCGAAGGTGGCACTGCACACCCGCCTACTGCCGTCCCAATGTCATGAACCGAGCAGTTGCGATCAAAGGCCGCTCTGGGGGCACCTGCTCGTACTTCATGCGCCTGGATCTGTAACCGTCCATCCCCGTTCGGGGAGAAGTCTTGGAAGGCCAACGAGTCACCCACCGCCGCCAGTGCGAAATGCCTGGGCCGAGCTACTCGGCCTGCCTGATGAAGGTGGAAGGAAGAGGCGCATTAGACGGTTGGGCTGTGAGTGATGCAGGAATTCTGCATTGTCCGGACTGGGTCCTGTTGACGCGCCCCGTGGGGTTGGTTGTCCCTCTGAACGGATGTACGGTCAGCATCTGGGGAGCAGCCGAGGGAGGCCAGCTCTCGGCCTGAAGGACGGGTCGTTGAGAAGCTGTGTTGGGCCAAAGCTCGAACTGCCAACCTGCGGGGTGTACCGAGAGTGCAGCAGCTCGCTCATGCGAAAGCCGTGGCGAGCACCAGGAGGAACACGTTTCCGGGTCCGGACGGCGAACCGTGCCAAAGGCAGGGGTTTGAAGCCGTCTGTATTTAGCCACGTCAGTGCCCAGGTGAGGTCCCACCGAGGTATGAGAGAACAGGAGAGACACTGAGTTCAAACGAGCCAAAGGTTTCGAAGGTCTTTGCAAGGGCCGGATCTGATAGGCCCTGGTGGCGGTAAGTGTGTGCGATCACGGAGCAGTTACCCTTGACGGTAAAAGGTGCTTATCCTTGATCGTCGAAGCGCCAAAAGAATTCAGCCAGTAGGGGTTAGTGAGACTCGTGGGGGAGGGAGCCGCTGGGCGGCGCCCCACGACTGGGAGATCCTCCACTTGCCTTCGCACACATCCTGGTAGACAGTCTGCGGGCTGCTGCCATTGCCACCACTGCCGCATCCGAGAACCTCTAGCGGCGAGGGCTTGCTGGACAACTTCCCTGCGTGAAGGAGGAGCTCCAGGCACGGGTGGAAGAGAGCCGGGTGGAGCTGCTCGCGCGTTGTGGCCGGGGTGGGGAGCTCTAGGGCCGGGTCCATTGCAAGAACGAGCCGATCCAAGGTCCAGCTCTTGGTCCAAATGAAGGGGTGGTCACTAGGAAGAGAACCGCGGAGCAATCCAGCAGAATCCGCAGGAACTTCGGCACCAGCACCAAAGGGGGGAAGGTAAACGAGATCAGTCCGTACCCAGGAAGGAGAGCGCGTCTACCGCCCAGGTGAGAGGGTCCGGGGCTAGAGAGGCAAACAGCGGTAGCTGGATGTTCCACTGGCGGCACAGGTCGACTAGCGGCGTCTCCCATCTCGAGCGGATCAGACGAAAGACGTCTGGGTGCAGGGACCACTCCGGTCCTGGTTCTGTATCAAGGGCCGCCACTGTCGAGTTGTCTGGCAGACGAGAACCTCCTGGTTGGTCAGAGTCTCTGGCCAGGCGAAACGGGCCATCCCAACTGCTATAACTCCCAGTTGATGTGACTGTCTGCGAAATCCCCAGGCAACAGGTCCGAGGTCAGGTCCGGAACAGTAATGAGCCCCAGCCGGACTGACTCGCGTCGGTGCAGAGGGATCACCGGGGCGGAGGGGAGTACAGGGACATGCCCGACGCCCAGAACACCAGATCCGCCGACGCCCGAGGCGGGGGCGGGAGGTGGGGTAACAGAACGGAACCCTCAGCGCGCCAACGAAGGGGCGCCAGCATAGGAGGAGGTGTAGTAGCCACGGCGAGCCTACTCATTTGTATCCTCAAGCGCCGGCCAAAGGGGAACGAGTCCGCTGCTGCGTCGAGCAGTCCCAGGAGCTGAAGCCAGACACAGTCCTAGAAGGAGACCCCTAACTCCAACCGCTGAGCGAGTTCAGCGATCTTCTGCCGTCGAGCCAAGGGCAGGCGGAACAGGTTGAAGTCGGTCAGGAGTTCTGTTCCTACAGGGTCAGGGTCTACCTCCACCATCTGCCTACCAAGCAGGGTCGCAAGGAGGGTGACCAGCTCCGAGAGCGCGGGACCGCCAAAGGCGACTGGCGAGGGTAAACCCGAAGTAAAGGAGGAGGGACCTCGGCCAAGGCGAATATGCTCTGTAAGCCCCCGACTCGCCGAAGTGCGAAGGAAGGGGGGCTACTAGTGACGGGAAAAGCACGCGGACGACGAGGGGAACGAAGCCGGAGACCGTGCTCCGAACGTAAGAGGGGAGGCGGAAGGGAACGCTGGCACGCCCAACCTGCTCGTCGCGGATCCACACCTGTGAGAAATGTCCGAGTCACACCGGGCCCGCCTGGAAAAGGTCGGGGCGGGGGGGTGGGGACAGAAAGTGCCACACCTAGCCCGCTCAGGAAAGCGGAGCGGGGAGGGGACAATGAGGCGCGCGAATCCGCACCTGTGAGTAAATATATGAGTCACACCGGGCCCGCCTGGAAAGATCGGGGCGGGGGGGTGGGGACCGAAAGTGTCACACCAAGCCCGCTCAGGAAAGCGGAGCGGGGAGGGACAAATAGGGGCGCGCGAATCCGTACCTGTGAGAAAGTGTCCGAGTCACAGTTCGGGGTGGGGGGGGGGGGGGGGGGGTGAGGGGGACAGAAAAGTGTCACGTCAAGCCCGCTCAGGAAAAGCGGAGCGGGGAGGGGAAAAAAAAACGGGGCGCGCGAATCCGCACCTGTGAGAAAGTGGCGGGGGGGGGGGGGGGGGGGGGGGGGGGGGGCAGAAAGGTGTCACGCCAAGCCCGCTCAGAAAAAGCGGAGCGGGGAGGGGACAAAAGGGCGCGCAAAACCGCACCTGTGAGTAAGTGTCTGAGTCACACCGGGCCCGCCTGGAAAATTCGGGGCGGGGGGGGGGGGGGCGGGGGGAACAGATAGGTGTCACGCCAAGCCCGCTCAGGAAAAGCGGAGCGGGGAGGGGACAATTGGGGTGCGCGAATCCGCACCTGTGAGTAAGTGTCTGAGTCACACCGGGCCCGCCTGGAAAATTCGGGGCGGGAGGGGGGAACAGAAAGGTGTCACGCCAAGCCCGCTCATGAAAAAGCGGAGCGGGGAGGGGACAATTGGGGTGCGCGAATCCGCACCTGTGAGTAAATGTCTGAGTCACACCGCGCCCGCCTGGACAGTTTGGGGTGTGTGGGGGGGGGGGGGGGGGGGGGGGGGGACAGAAAGTTGTCACGCCAAGCCCGCTCAGGAAGGCGGAGCGGGGAGGGGACAATTTTTGGGGCGCGCGACCCCCGCTCCAAGGCCTCGGAGCGTGGGGTGCGCGTGACAAGGTCACACCGGGCCCGCCTGGTCGCAACGGGGCGGGGGGGGGGGGGGGGGGGGGGGGGGGGACGTAAAATAAAGGAGCTCAAGCCACGCAAGCGTGGGGAGCACGACTCTGACTGCAATGCCCAGAAGCCGGAGCGAAGTGGGGCCCGAGAAGCCGACGGAGCGACGCCATCCTGCGGAGAAGTCCGGGGAGACTGTCGATACCAGGAAGGAAGGACACGTCTGTAGAAAACCCACAACTGAGACCGCCGGTCCTCACTCCCGTCGGCACACACGTCACACATCCTGTCGGAAGAGCAGTCAGAGCACGGCCGGCAGGCGACGAGGGTGTCCGAGGGCCACAGAAAACCTCACAAAAGGAGGCAACTCTCAAACAGAAGCCGCCATAGCGTTCGTTGCACACTGTCCGCAGGAAGGAACACACTCAAGTGCCGAACTCACACCATGAGGCACAAAGCCACGTGAGTAAAGTCACAAGCCGAAACCCCAAGGCCGCAGCCAAGGACGAAGTTCACTGAAAGTCAAACCGGTCGGCGCTAAGTCCACACAGTAAGACGTTGAAGTGTAGAACACACCAACGAAGTACACCGAGTCCAAGGAGAAGTCTAACCAAGGCAAAAGCCAAGTCGTAGTAAAAACCACAGAAGACACCGGTCAAAAACCATAGCAAGGCAAAAGCCCGACCGTACACGGTCGAGCGAAGAGTGAAACTGAGGTGAGTTCGCCACACGCTTGCCGGTATAGGCTGGTAAGGGGAGGCCACCCGGGCTCCTATACTTGGATCCCCGGTGTCTCCTCCCCAGTTGTGTAGGGGACACAACTTTGGGCTGAAATTATTCCATATAGTAATGCCATTGGTAATGTATTTTGAAAAAACAAAGGGTGAACCTGCAGCAGGGGTCACCAAAAATGAATTCTTTGGCATAATAATGCGTTTGACAAACGCAAGCAACCTTTGTGCGCACCTAATGACCTATGTGTATGGAATTGGGCGCATGTATTGACATGACCCTCACCAGCAACAGTGCGCTTTGAAATGGCATGTTTCATGTTCTGTATGCATTTCTGCATTTGGTTTGTGTGCATACAAGATGCAAAATGGTGATCAACACTGTGACCATGCACGAAAAAAAAAATATATTGACAAACCTTGTAGAGTTCCTCATCAAACTGCTGTAGCTGAGCCACCTCCTGCATGACCTCCTTGCGCATGAAAAATGGAGTGTACAGTGCCTGGTAGCCTTTGGTATACAGCATCGTCATCGCGTGGTTGATTAGCGCCTGCTCCAGGAACACCAAAGGGCCCTGTGACAAGTCATTCTTATTTCAATACTTGAGAAAACATAGTGTAAACATGTGGCTTACTGCACTTTAACCCTATGGCTGTCAGTAGCTCTTTTTTGTTGCGACAAAAAACGCTACCAACAGCCAACTGAAATTGTGTATACAAACCACCGGTGCTGTTTACAGTACCAGTGTTAACAATAGTGTGTATAGTACCTGCTCCAGGAAGACCAGTGCTAATGGGCCATGTAAAACAGCACCATTTCCACAGCAGTTTTGCAGAGTTCTGTTTGTCATGGTTGATCTCTATCTGCTACAGCACAGTAGAACCTCTTTTGAATGGTCACCGGATTTTATGGTCACCTGTCGTTTACGATCACTTTCACGATGTACGGACAATGTTTACTATATAAGTACCCAGATTGTATGGTCACCTGCTGAATGCAGCCAACAGTCAGCGTATCGGAGCCAAAAACGCACAAATACCTGAAATTTATGGCCGAGTAAAGCTGTCACGCGCGACGGGTCAATGACTGCTTGCTCAACACATCGCAAACCGCTACACACCTTGGCAAAACTGAGCACTATGTCGTTATGCAATGATGGGCGTGTGCCATCTGCCACGCTGGGTTGAAATGCCTCGTGAAAGGGGCGACGTATATCAATGGAACTGACAATTAACTGGGGGAACAGAACACGTGTGTCGCAAAATGCACATCTGCAAGAGGCATAGACTTTCACGCTCCTGGGGGTTCATAACATTCGATGTCTCCTGTTGACCCTCATTTACCTCTGTTGTTTGTACTCTTATATAGAATGCATCCCATGCACAGTTTCTCACCGTGATTATCAACTTCTAATTTTGGAACAAATGCTCTAGTGCTAAGTCAATGGCTGTACAAATGGTTAATCGGAAGCGGATTAAGCAGGTGTTGAAATTTGTGTCTCCTTACGGCCTAACTGGGTGGTGCTTAAATCACAGAAACAAAACAGATATTTTAATCAGAAGAGAGCTGTTAATGATACTGCTGTATCACTATGCATGCGCAGAAAATGCGTTGTTGGAAACTCCGAAAGACTGACGAAGATTTGTGTCCGTACAAGATACACTGGTATGTCACATTTGCAAATGTCATAAACATGCCAAATTTGTAAACATGCCAATGCTTCCACTTACAAGTATGCACCTTTCCCCATAGCACCTTTCCCCATACCTTTCCATTGATATGCACCACAGAGACCGATTGTTAAGCTTGAAAAATGCATTTTTCTGTAAAAGGTATTTTTTAAAAAAATACTTACCGATGACATGACTTTGTGGAAGTGTCTACTACTTACGCGATTCTAGCCTAAGAACCCGTTGTGTTACCACACAACCCGGGAGGCACTCGGGGAACCCCCGAGGGGCCAAGAGTTGTCTCCCGTTCCTGCCCATCCGGCTCCGGTACACGTGGTGTCTAGCTTCTTAGGTTACCAGCGGCAAGCGGGGCAGGTGGGAGGGTCCTTAGAGTCATGTCATCGGTAAGTATTTTTCGAAAAAATACCTTTTACAGAAAAATGCATTTATTTTTTTCAAAAACATTACCGATGACATGACTTTGTGGAAGAATAGCGAACAGGAGGAGGGTCCCGCGCCCAAGAATCCCCCCAAGGGCTAATAGAACCATCCTCCCGTCGCCAACTCCCCATGACCTAGCTAGGTGCGTACCTACGGCGCCGGGAGGGAGTGTTGCGCCGCCGTGATGTCCCCCACCAGTGCGAGGTTGTCTCGCTGGCCTGCCAGATCCTGGAGATAGAAGCGGGCAAAAGTAGATTCCGTCCGCCAGCCCACAGCAGCCACGATGTCTTTGACAGCGCAGTTCCGGTCTAACGCGATACTCGTGGCCATGGCGCGTATCTCGTGTGCCCGAATCTTCAGCCTCTTCGCTCCGTGCGGGGACAGGTCCGTGTAGGCGGAGCGTATGACCCAGCGTAGCCAGGAAGATATCGTCTGGGCTGTTATGTCTGTTCTGCCTGGTCGTAACGGCAGAAAGAGGCAGGAGCCTCCTCTACGGACAGCTTTGGTTCGGTGCAGGTATACGCGGAGGGCTCGCACAGGATCTTGTTGCCTGGTCTCTTGGGGGAAGTTCGTCCCTCTCAGCGGCCGTAAGGTGATCACCTGAGGCACAGTCAGCGGAGACCTAGTTTTGGCAATGAAGGCAGGGTCCGTTACCAGCTGTATGGAACGATCCGCTCGAAACTGCAGGCAGGCCAGGCGTGCTGAAAGCGCGTGTAGCTCGCTAACTTGGGCCGCGGTGGCAAGGGCCAATAGGAAGCACGTTTTACGCGTCACATCTGGTCACATCTGCAAGGCAGGCCAGCGGCAGAGGTTCAAATCGGGGCGAGTTCAGCCAGGTCAATACCCAGGGTAGATCCCAGCGAGGAACGAGCGAACGAGGTACTGGACGCTGCAGGCCGAAGTGCGTCATAAGATCCGCCAGGTCTTTGCAGGCGCCGGGGTCGGTGCAGTCGAGATGCCGGTAGGTGTCGGCGATCATAGATAAGTAGCCCCGAATGGTGATTGGTGCCAATCCTTGGTCTCCGAAGAGCCAGAGGAAGAAGTCAGCGAGCTGGGGGTTTGTCAGATCGGTGGGTGTCACGTAACGGATGTGACATGTTGTTTTATTTTTTCGCCAAGTCGTTTTTTTGTTAATAAATGTAGATCGCCGAATTCTGTAAATAGCCTTAGTTTAGGGAAGTTAATAAATGTAGTGTGAGCGTAATCGTAAAGCCCGTGCAGCAAGCTTAACAGCGAGCGAGTACAGCGGTTGCACGCTTTAGCCAAGTAGCTTTAACCGAACAGTGTTCAGAGTAAAGTTAAACTGCAAGGTAGCAGAGGGATATTACAGTCAGTCAGCGGAGTTAGCCAGCGAAGTGAGAGTCTGGGTCAGGGTGCGGCCTCGTTTGGAGCCCTTGACAAGCTGTGTGAGGGTTGTTTTACCCTCCCTGCAAGACCACGGCCAGTGTTCCTGGGTGTGGGTGTCCCGAGAGACTTGTGACCACGGCTGCTACTCACCAGAAGACCCCTCCGGTTCGTCTTCGTCTTGTTTTGTCTCGTCCTGCCGGAGGACTCACCAGTGACAGGTATTTGCTCATGCCATTTTCCTCAGTTAGCTGCTGTGCTCTCGGGTGTGTGAATGTGTACATAGGTTCGGAAGGGTATGTTCGTCTAGGTTTTTAGTGATGTTTTAATTGAGTCTTTAACCATGTTTTTTAGGTTGGGTTGTAATGTGGTGGGTGTCGGATTTAGTTTATGTTAGGCTGTCGCCGAGTATCAGTATATTTAAAGGGCCATGTTGTAAAATGAATTAAAGTGGGTATCCTTTCAAATATATTTGTATTGAACCCTAGATGCAATGTAATAAGATTGTCACGTTGGGTGGTTGCTGGTGATTATTTGATATCTTTGTATGTACATGTGGATATTTTGATAAGGTTGGTTTTAGCAGTGGCAATTTTATTATACAAAAGTGGTTGTGCTAGCTTAATGTTAGTGTAATGGAATAGTGCAGACCTGGTGAATGTTGAATGTACATAGGAAGCTTTCATATCCATGATTGTATATTTAATATGGCCAAGGCGGGTATTAGGGGAGACGAGACACAACTCACGTGGTTTGTGAGTAGGTGCGTGTCAAATAGGCCAGAATTAACTGTGTTGGCACTTTGACTGACAATGCGCCCTTTTCCAGTGCATTGGCTTCGAAGATTGGCTTCGAAGATTGGCTTCGAAGATTGGCTTCGAAGATTGGCTTCGACGATTTCGTCCTTCGATCTCCATCTTCCATGACCAACGGTGACGCATCATCTGGAGTCGGAACGCCTTCGCTAGCCGGTCCTGTTGGACAAGTACGTTGGGCTACAGCAGGCTGATTCTACGTTCTGAGCGTCGGTCACAGGCGTGCGTGGGCAAGCGCGGCTACGGTGCTCTGTGGTGTAGGGGTAGTACTCTTACTTTACGAGCCACCCTGTCTAGTGTGGGACAGAGGACACTGTACAGAGACAAAGTTACCCGCCTTGTATAGCCGTTGGCCATATTAGTCATTATCACCTGTTAGTCATATTCACCTGTTAGTCATATTCACCTGTTAGTCATTTTCGTCTGTTAGTCATATTCACCTGTTAGTCATATTCACCTGTTAGTCATTTTCACTTGTTAGTCATTTTTTATATGTTAATCTTTTTTAAGTGTTAATACGTTATGAGTGCATGTGTGGGTATGTGTGAGTGTGTGGGGCGTTAGGGGGTTGGGGTGGGGGTTAGAGTAAGAGTAGGTAATAAAGGATTTGTTTGTTGTTTATCGCTGGCGTGGTGTTATTTATTTAGAGTGGGTGGGTTTTCTCGAGTGTCTGCACTCATATTGTCCACGGCGCCCTGACTCCGTCAGGCGTGTCGTGACAGTGGGGGAGAGCTGCCGGTCGTCGCACAGTACTCGCCACTTTCCCTCGTAGACGCGTCGAGTCGAGGGTTTGCGCGCTGTAGCGATAGCTTCCACTGCTGCACTCGAGAAGCCTCTAGCGGCGAGGGCCTGCCGCACAACCTCTAGGCGTGTAGTAATAGACGCTCCGGGCATGGGTGGAAGAGCGACTGTCGCGGTTGCCAGAGCATAGAGCGGGGCGTGGGAAGCAGCAGTGGGGGGTGCGTGGCGAGGCTGAGAAGGTCGGTGGTCCAGGACCGGGTCCACGAGAACGGGGCGACCAGTAAGACGATGGTGTTGCAACCGCGCAGCTTGAGGAGAACTTTGGGGACGAGGTCTGTTGTGGGGTACATGTAGGCGATGAGTCCGTCCCAAGGAATGGAAAGGGCGTTGACTGCCCAGGTCAGAGGGTCCGGGATCGGGGAGACGAATAGGGGAAGCAGGTGGTTCCACCTCGTGGCGAAGAGATCGACCATCGGGGTCTCCCAGTGGGCGCAAATCATCCGAAAAATATCCTGGCGAAGGGTCCATTCCGTATGAAGTAACTGGCCGGGTCGGGAGAGGGAGTCCGCCAAAACATTCAGATGGCCCGGAATGTGTCTTGCACTGAGGGAAAGGCTGTGGTCCTCGCACCAGCGCATCAGACGGTAGAGGAGCATGCACAGGTCGGGCGAGCGGGTCCCGCCCGGTCTCTGGATGTAGGCCACGACCGTCGCGTTGTCGGAGAGAACAAGCAGTTGCTGGTGCCTGAGTTGTTCCTCCCACACGACGAGGGCTTGCCAGACCGCTTGCAGCTCCAACCAATTGATGTGCTTGTCCGCGAACTCCGGGGGCCAGCGGCCGGAAGTCGTGAGGAATTGCGGTAGAAGGTGGGCTCCCCAACCAGCACGACTCGCGTCGACATACAGGGAGAGGCGGGGAGGGGGAGAGGACAGGGGGACTCCCGACGCTAGCCACGATGCGTTGGTCCAACGCAGGAGATGGGGGCGAATCAGGGGGGACACGGGAACCATGGCGGTCAAATCGGCAGAAGAGGGACGCCACAGGAGCAGGAGGTGTAGCTGTAGCAGCCGAGCGTAGAGGCGATCGAGGGGGAGCAGGTCCGCCGCTGCATTGATCAACCCTAGGAGTGGAAGCCAGACCCTGGCGGGAGCTGTTCCCTGGTAAGCTACCTGGTTGGCTAGGGCGGTCAGCTTGCGGATCCGCGGCTCCGGCAAACGCACTCTGTTGAGATCGGTGGCGAACTCCATGCCGAGATAAACGAAGTGCCTCGAGGGAGTGAGGTCTGACTTGCCAGTGTTGACCAGGAACCCTAAACGCGAGAGCAGCCGCATCAATGCATCCCTATCCACTACCAGCGAGGCCTCCACTTGGTTCCTCAGGAGGAGGTCGTCGAGATAGTTGGATGTCGGGCTGGACACCACAGCGTCCATGATGCGTGTGAAAACCCAAGGGCTGAGGTTGAGACCGAAGGGAAGAGCGCGAAACTGGTAAATCACGCCGTCACCTCCTGGAGGCCGGATGCATGGGAACATGGAGGTAGGCATCGGATAAGTCCAGGCTGACTGCGTAGTCCATGGGCTGTACGGCGGCCCGAAGGGCTCGGGCAGTCTCCATGCGGAAGGACGGGGCCGAGATGAACGCGTTCAAGGCCGACAGGTCGATGACTGGGCGCCACTTGCCGCCTGGCTTGGGGAGCATGAAGAGGCGACTGTAAAACGCAGGGGAGTCCGGGCAACGAACTATCTCTGTGGCATCCTTGAGCAAGAGGGCAGCGACTTCTCCACGCAGGGCCTGGGCCTTGAGCTGGTCTGACAGAATCTCGGTCCACATCGGAGCGGAACGTAGGGGAGGAGGGGAGTGGAAAGAGATCTGAAGGCCTTCGGTGACGGTGTCCAAAATCCAGGGGTCGTCTGGGAACAGCACGTGCCACTCCGTGCTGCACCGCACGAGCCTTCCGCCGACTGGAGACCCGGCGACGGTTGGCGGAGGCGGGAGAGGGGAAAAGTCAGGTGGCCCGCCCAAGCCCCGGGCGACGGGCGGGACGGAGCCAAGCGGGGGCAGGGGTGCTAACCGGGCCGGGGCGACCGAAGGCAGGGCGACGACGCTGAGGGACCCGCCGGGGAGCTGAAGCGGCCGAGGAGAAGGGTCTAGAGGTCTGCAGGGTGCGACCCGGAGCCGTGCGGGCGGTCGGAAAGCGCAGAGGGGCTGTCTTGCGAGGCCAACGGTCCGAGTTCGCGTCCTTAACCGACTGCCAGGTCTCGCTGAAGAGGAGAGGGCCCCCGAGAGGGGCACGTCGCAGCTGAGTCCTCAAATCGGGGGGCATCCCACGGCAGGACTGCAACACGGCATCCCGACGTAACAGGTCGCAGTTGGACGCTGCAGCCATGGCGTTGACGGAGGAGTGGTATGCTGCACGGTTAGCTGCTTCTGCCATGACGAGAAGGTCTCCAAGGAGGGGCGTCAAGGAAGGGTGCCAGGCGTCCTCAATGCGGCGGACGAATGCTGGAGTCAGTCCCGCGCAGGCTAGAGTGTTCCGCACGAGAGAGGCCGTCTTCTCCAAGCCGCGAGGGACAGAGCGGCGCAGTAGGCTAGCACCTCCAGCTTGCACCACGGCAGGCAGATCCACGGGAGGCAGAGGGCAGTGGAAGGCCTGGGAATGTCCAGAGTACCAATGCTATCGAAAGGCGATGTCGAGACCCGGGGGCCACCTACGATTGGAGAAGAAGTCGGAGTCGCGGGCATCGGAAAGAAGGTGAGCGGAAAAGGCGTCACGGAGGTCACGAAAGCCGGGAGGTTGTGGCAGGGACTTGAATCTCTTAACGTGCCTACCAGCATCCACAAAGGCGGAGATCTTCCACTTGAGCGGGGGCGACGGAGGACAGTCCCCAGGCGGAAGCGTGGCGGCGATGAGGCGAGCGACCTCGTCGAGGGCCAGGAGGGTCTCTGTCCAGGAGGAAGAAGGTAATCTGTGGGAAGCCGAGGAGTCCGACGACGTGGCGTGAGGCGAAGGCGAGCGGCTGAGTCCTCCGAAGAGGGCCGAAACGGAGTCGTCGGCCAAAAGACTGAGGGTCTCGTCGTCCCACGGACGGGGGTCGGGGGAGCGGTGCGGGCGCCGAGGGCTCCGAGCGGCGGGCTCTAGACGACGGCGGACGGGGATGACAGGCGCCGAAGCACGGGGCGGCGAGCGAGGCGTGTGACGTCGAGGCGAGGACCTAGTGCCACGGGCAGACTGTCCAAGGCGCGAAGAACGACTGCGGGACGGCGACCGGCGCGGACGAGTCCGGGAAGGGGGAAGGCGGGCCGGGTGCGGGGAAGAGGGATGCGAAGAACGAGAATCCGGGCGAGCGGAAAACGAAGAGAGTGAAGACACCGCCGAGCGAGGAGGGTCAGGGTACCTGGAGCGACGCGACGTGTGGTCCCTGTTGCGGTCGCTCACAGGGGAGCGAGAGCGACGGGAAGATCTTGCGTGGTGGGTGGTTTCCGTGTTGCGCTGCGACGTTGGCCTAGTGCGCGCGTGTCTCTCCGAGCCGAGCTCTGTTGTGGCGAGGAGGGCTCTCTGCCGGCGAGGTGATTCCGCGTAGGAGCCAGCGGGCTTACATGGAGACGAGTGGGGATCGGAAGAGGACCTGGGACGGCACGAAGCGCGTCTCTCGGAACTGGGCTCTATGGCGAGGCGAGTTCTCGGCCTGTCAGAAGGCTCTGTCCGGGCGCGCTCCCTCCTGGGAGTGGCCGCCGCGATCAACCCACTCCGTGCACTAGACTGTGTCCGTCGTGGCGTTCTCTCCACAAGGTTGTCGCGGTCTCGAGCGGACGGTGCACCGGGGACAGAGGCTGGTATCTCGGCTGGTCTCGAAGCACTTACAGGTGCCGGGCGCTCGTGTGTGTACCAAAGTTGGGACCGAACGCAGTTCAGGCCAGGTGGAGCATACGTCACAAGCGTGGTCGGAGGCACACCCTGTGCTGGGGAGACAAACCTTGTGGGAATCCGACGGCCACTGGAAACCTCCGCATTGCGTGCAGGTCATCAGGAGGTCACTGCAACATAGAAAGACCTGAAGGCACGCGGGCGAGGGTCCAAGAGACCCTGTCCTGCTAGGGTGGGCCTTCACAAAGCAAAACACAACAATAATCTGCAAACCTGTCCGAAGGCGCCAGGGCCTCCGAAAGCGCCGCATAAGCGAGTGGGCGTGGGCACGAGGGGCCCTGCCAAGCCAAGCTGTGAACCCCCAACAAAGCCAGTACACATGAGCTTGACAATGATAAGGCTAGCGTCTGACACTGCAAGCACTAAAGGCGAAAGGCGACAGGGCGCGGGCACGAGGGGCCCCGCCAATGGCAAGCGAACAACGCATTATGTAGAAAGAAAACAAGGCAAGCTACAATAAGCACAGGCCTAAGCAAGCGTCCAGTCCCCACACCTAACTAAGCAACGGGGCGAGGGCGCGGGCACGAGGGGCCCCGCCAAGCTAAGACAGCGAAGGACGCATCACCATTTCACCACAAAACAAGCAAAGGCAAGCACGAAAAGTGAAGGTCAAAGGGTGCAAACCACAGTGAAGATGAAGCAGGGCTCCAAAGCTGCTCGAGCCGGTGCCCCGCACGGGAACCGGCCGAGGGCCAAGTCAACTACCTTACCTCTCCGCCGGAGCGGGAGAAGAAACATCCATGACAGCCGCGATATAACGACCAGGGCGAAGAGCCGGCGAGCACACGGCGTAGCCCCAACCACTGAAGCAATCAGAGGTGCAGCGGCGAAGAAGAGGGGACCGTAGAGCAAAGTCGAAGCGTAGGCAGAGGCAGGGAAGCCGAGTGAAGACCGGTCGAAAAAGAACCAAGTCCGGAGGCTAGAGCAAAACGTCCGTACTGCGTAAGCCTAAGAAGCAGACTGGCTAGACACCACGTGTACCGGAACCGGATGGGCAGGAACGGGAGACAACTCTTGGCCCGTCGGGGGTTCCCCGAGTGCCTCCTGGGTTGTGTGGTAACACAACGGGTTCTTAGGCTAGAATCGCGTAAGTAGTAGACACTTCCACAAAGTCATGTCATCGGTAATGTTTTTGAAGAAATAATTACATGTGCAGTTACAAGTTGATCAGGTTTTTCCATTTTCATGGGGTGTAATGTGGTGACAAAAGGAAGCCGAACTGATTTTGAAGTGCAAATGTTTACAAGTTCAACATTTTACACTCTTGGCTTGACTTCGCGAACGAAGATTCTATAGGGCTTGCCCACGTCGTCTGCAGGCATTTTCGTGGCTGCGGAGGCCAATCCGGGACAGGCAGGTTCGACCGCAGTGGCTGCAGGGGAAGGTCTGGTCAGGGTTCTGAGTTACGACAACTCTGTTTTTTCTTCTGAGCCGCTTGTCCTTAAGGTTAGCTCTGCGAGAGTCCTCAAAGGAGACGGCTGCCTTGTGAATGGTGGAGCGCCAGGTGTCACGGTCCGCAGCAAGCGAAGACCACTGGCGGTGGTCGATTTGGCAGGCACTAAGTGACTTCTTGAGACCGTCTTTGTATCTCTTCTTTGGTGCCCCTCTGTCTCGGTGTCCAGTGGCAAGCTCGCTGAACAGAGTGATCTTGGGTAGGCGATGATCCTCCATCCTGGAGACGTGCCCCGCCCAGCGAAGCTGTGTCCGCAGTAGCAAAGCCTCGATGCTCACAGTTTCCGCCTGTTCAAGGACCTCGACGTTGGTGACATAGTCACTCCAGTGAATGCTGAGGATGGTACGCAGGCAGCGCTGGTGAAAGCGTTCGAGGAGTCGTAGTTGGCTGCGGTAGAGGACCCAGGACTCGGAACCGTACAGCAGGGTGGTGAGGACGACAGCTCTGTACACGCTGATCTTGGTGCCTTTTTTCAGCTGTTGATTGTGCCACACCCGCTTGAATAGTCGCCCGAAAGCACTGTTCGCTTTTGCCAGCCTGTTGTCCAGCTCCTTGTCCAGCTTGGCGTCTGACGTGATGATGCAGCCAAGGTAGGTAAACTGGTGTACAGACTTCAGTTCGGACTCGCCGATGGTGATATGGGGAGGGCGATGCTCTTCCTTGGGTGCCGGCTGATGAAGGACCTCTGTCTTTTTCAGACTGACCTCAAGTCCAAAGAGCTGGGCAGCATCTGCGAAGCAGGACGTAATGCGCTGCAAGGCTCTCTCTGTGTGTGCAACGAGGGCAGCGTCATCAGCGAAGAGCAGCTCACGAATCAGTTGGTCTAGGGTTTTCATGTGGGCCTGCAGTCGTCTGAGGTTGAACAGGCTGCCATCGAGACGATACCTGATGTACACTGCGTCGTCATCGTCGAGGTCCACTGTGGCCTGCTTCAACATCATGCTGAAGAAAATGGTGAAGAGGGTCGGTGCCAGCACGCAGCCTTGCTTCACGCCGTTGCGAATGGGGAATGGTTCTGAGAGGTCACTGTTTAGTCTGACCTGGCCTTGCTGGTCCTCGTGGAGCTGGACGATCATGTTGAGGAACTTTGGGGGACAACCTAGTCGCTCCAGGATCTGCCACATACCTTGCCTGCTCACAGTGTCAAACGCTTTTGTTAGGTCGACAAACGTTACGTACATCCCTTTGTTCTGCTCGCGGCACTTCTCCTGAAGCTGTCTCAGCACAAAGACCATGTCGGTGGTACTCCTGTTGGCTCTGAAGCCACACTGGCCCTCTGGGAGGTGGTCTTCAGCGATGGCAGGTACCAGCCGATTCAGAAGCAACCTTGCGAGAATTTTCCCGGCAATGGACAGCAGGGTAATTCCACGATAATTAGAGCAGGCAGACTTTTCTCCTTTGTTCTTGTACATGGTGATGATGACTGCATCACGGAGATCCTTTGGTAGTGTTCCTTTTTCCCAGCAGCAGAGAAAGAGGTCATGGAGCTTGTTGTGCAGTGCTGGGCCTCCATGTTTCCAGATCTCTGGCGGGATTCCGTCAATGCCTGCTGCTTTGCCACTCTTGAGCTGGTGGATGGCTGTGAGGGTCTCTTCGGCGGTGGGCGGTTCGTCCAATTCAACCTTTAGTGGAAGGTGTGGGATTTGGAGGGTGACTGTTTCTTGAACAGTGCGTTCAGCGCCGAAGAGGTCCTGAAAGTATTCCGACCAGCGGTTCAAGATGGAGGTATTATCTGTGAGGAGTGCCTGTCCATCAGTGCTTCGCAGGGGACTTTGTACCAGGTGCCTAGGGCCATACACTGCTTTCAGTGCTTCGTAGAAGCCCCTGTAGTCACCGTTGTCAGTGCAGAGCTGGGTCCTCTGTGCGAGTCTGGACCACCACTCGTTCTGGAGCTCTCTAAGCTTGAGCTGGAGACTGCTGCAGATGAGGCGGAAGGCAGACTTCTTCACAGGGCAGGAAGGCTGGGCTAGGTGGGCCTGGTGGGCGGCTCTTTTCTGCTAGAAGTTCCTGGATCGCTACGTCGTTTTTGTCAAACCAGTCTTTGTTCCTCTTTCTAGCAAAGCCCAAGACTTCCACAGAGGATTTTACAATAGCAGTTTTCAGTTGTTCCCAGAGTGTTTCAGGGGAGGAGTCTGCTGGATCAACTGTGTCTTTGAGCATGCGCTGTAAATCGGCCTGAAGGGCAGCTTTCTTATCGTCACGCTGAAGGCTGGCAACATCAAGCTTTTTCTTGGGGGGACCCCCTTTCTTGGGTTTCAGCTTGAGGCGGAGCCTGAGTTTGCAGCGAACAAGGCGGTGGTCAGTGTGGCACTCTGCGCTGGGCATCACTCTGGTGAGGAGGACGTCACTGCGGTCCCTCTGACGCACTAGGACATAGTCGATAAGGTGCCAGTGCTTGGAGCGAGGATGCATCCAGGTGGTCTTTCGACTGTCCTTTTGCTGGAAAGTAGTGTTGGTGATGACAAGTTGCTGCTCTGCACAGAGCTCTAACAGTAGGCGACCATTGTCATTGCAGTTCCCAACGCCATGCTTGCCGAGGACTCCTTTCCAGGCTTCAGAGTCTTGGCCCACTCTGGCGTTGAAGTCGCCAAGGATGATGACTTTGTCGTCTGCAGGAGTGCTTTGCAGGAGGCTGCGCAGGTCAGAGTAGAACTTGTCTTTTTCTGCAGGCTCTGCCAGGAGGGTTGGGGAGTACACACTGAGAAGGGCGACGCATTGCTGGTGTCTCAGTGGGAGGCGCATGGACATGATGCGGTCGGAGTGACCCGTTGGTAGGTTTTCCAACTTAGTCGCAATGGAGGTCTTCACCATGAAGCCCACGCCTGAGAGCCGTCTTTCTGATGCAGGCCTGCCTGACCAGTAGAGGGTGTAGCCAGCGCCAAGTTCTTGGAGGCTGCCTTCCTCCGGAAGGCGTACTTCGCTGAGCGCGGCGATGTCGATGTTTAACCTCCGCAATTCATGGGCAATGAGGGCGGAGCGACGTTCAGGGCGTCTGCTGTCTGCTGTGTCGAGCATGGTTCGGATGTTCCAGCATGCTACGTTGAGTCCGGTCGTGGTCATCATGAGAGTGGATCCATTGTTTTTTCTTGTTTTCTGACCGCATGAGAAGATGCCCGTTGACCGCGGCTAGCCAACTGGGGTTACGAGGGGATGAGCTTTGGTTAGGCCACCTTTTCTAGGCCCCTCTCCGTGTGGAGCAAGCAGTGCTGTCCCTAGAGAAGGCTGCTTGGTCGTTCAGGGTGTGCCGAGTGACGTTGTCATCCCCAGGTCAACATCAGGCGACCAATATCCTGAACCGCCTGCATGCAGGTTTGAGACTGCGGCTTCCAGTGACATCTTTCACCTGCCGTTTTGCCCCTTGCCCATCGCTACAGGACTTGGAAAGTTCAGTGTCATAGTCCGTGGGCGTTTCCTAAAGCCTGCGCGGTGGAGCTTTTTGGTGGAGTGCAGTGTGCGCAGTACTGGCCCCACCCTTTAAACCCTTGGTTCGTTTGCCATGGCCTAGCAAGCTGGGACGGTGCATAGCTGCCAACTTTGGAGAAATAAAAATCCTGACTGGCCGGGGTCCAGGGGCCGCCTAGGCCCCGGCAGGGTGCAGGGGCAGCGCCCCGCTGGGGGGTGCAGGGGGGCTATGCCCCCCGCTCGTAAACGAAAATCAGCAAAATTCAAAATAATAACCAGTTTGTATCCTTTAGTTTGAAGTTATTTACATTCACATATCAGCACAAAAAAATCATGGCTGAACAAAATAAATCAATGGAAACGAAAAATCAGCCATTTTGAAGGCAGTTTGGAGGCCTCTCCTTGAAGCAAAAATCAAAATAATGACCAGTTTGTATCCTACAGTTTGAAGTTTATTTACATTCACATCAGCACAAAAAATCATAGCTGAACAAACTAAATCAAGGACAATGGAAACGAAAATCAGCATTTTGAAGGCAGTTTGGAGGCCTCTCTTTGAAACAAAATTCAAAGTTTATCTACTCTTTTGATGGTGGGCAAGGGTTTGCAGCAGCCTTCAGGGACTGAGATGTTGCTGATTTTGCCTTCAACAGCAAGTCCTCTCTCTCTCTCGTCTCTTTCGGTTTGTGTTCCACACTTTCATTATTATTTCACAAGATGCTCTTACTTTTTCATGTATTCCTTCGTTTATTTAATTCATCATTCAGTCTGACCGCCAGACAGTCTTTATTTTTTCTTCATTATACTTCGCTACTTATACTTATACTTGGTGTTTCTTACGTTTTTCGTGCAGACTGATGTCTTTTTGGCCGCCGTGACCGATGTTTATGTCCGCCCGGCACATTTTACAAAAGGCAAAGTGTTCCCCCTTTCTCGATTCGTCGATGTAAGGAAAGGAACGCTTGTAGTCTGGATGGAACTTCACCAAACACTTCTGCTTCTTAGGAGGCATGATTTTGTTGAAAATCGAAAATACTCTGTGACCAGTTGTGAAGATCGTTGAGCATGTGCTCGAGGGCAAATTCGAAGGAACCGGAACAAACAGAATGGACGGAATTTGCCGCGCATGCGTAATCAAGACTGGCTGTGGGTCCCCGAAAGCTTAGCGGTACAGTATAGCGGTAGGCTCTCAACTACAGGCGCTTGACCCCGCGCGGTACGCCAAAATGCCTCGAATTTTAAAACAAAAGCTTGAAAATATGAAAATCGGGAGAAATGTACAAAAAACCGGAGAATCGGGAATTGAAAAAAAATCGGGAAATTCCCGATAAAATCGGGAGGGTTGGCAGCTATGCGGTGGCATCGAGGTCCTCGGGTCGTAGGTTTTATATCAGACTGTCCTTGTCTTAGTCTCTGGCTCAAAAGCCTTCCCCGGAGACACGGGGGCTTTGATGTCAGGGGATTCCTCCCTTAGCCTTTCCGCAGCCAAGGCAGCAGGGGACTCGTGGGGGCCGGGGTCGTCTATGTCCCGTGCAGATGTGAACATCTGCCCACTGCCCAGACGGTGACACCAGAGGAGAAAAATCCAACGCCGGAACCCGGTATCGAACCTCGCACCCCTGCATTAGCGCAAATTTACATTTCTGGGTGCTCCTGGGTCCATTTCTAATGTACCTGCTGAGAATGGTAACCTGCCGTTTACGGCCACTTTCTCTTGGCAACAGGGGTGACCGCTCATAGGAGGTTCTACTGTATATAAAGAACAAATAGAATTGTAGGTGCCAAGCAATTCAGACATAGCCCTTGAAATAACATGGTCCATTCACACCCACTTGTACTCACAGCACACTTTTCACACTCAAGAGACTGACCTTGAGATAATAACCACGACCACCAGCAGTGACTGTCCCCCTTTCATTATCTACGCCGTCCACCATCACCACAAGGTCCACATGCGAGTACTTCTTGCGAGATTCAATATCGCCTGATGTTCTTTCAACCCCATTGTCATCCTGCAAAGAATAGTATTAAACTATTATTGCATCATTCAGGTTTCTGGTTCACCAAATTGGTTTGTCAATAAGGCAACAGCCAAAGCCAGAATCTAACAATAAAATATTTTTTAAAAAAAATTGATTAACCTCAATTTTTGACCGCCCTAAAATATTCGACCACAAGGTGTTTTTGATGATTTTTCCAGCAAAATAAAAACTTGCAAATATTTGACCAGCACTTCAAAATTGTGCCCTAAATATTTGACCACCGCCTCTTAAAAAATCTGCGATACAAAAGTCATCACACAAGAAGAAGAAGAAGGAAGAAAAGTGAAGGCAAATTTGGCGTATTTAATATAGCCTACGTTTATACCTAATCCGACACCATGTGGAAAACCTCTGTATCGCAATGCCTAACATCTTGCAAGAGGCACAGATGCTTAAATGTGCTCACAGGGTGAGGGGGCTCATCTGTTTTGTTATTATTTTGTAGAATTCTTTGTATGCTCGGTTACCCCACGTGGATATGTGGATTTCTTTTTCCATCGCTTTTCGCATCAGGGTAACAATCTGCATTGGTTTCTGTGTAGCTACAGTACAGATCTCAGTCTGAGCAGACTGTATACAGAGTACATGTACATGTATCTCTTGGTTCCTATCCGACTTGTGATGCCTGCCAGCGGTTAGAGCCAAGGTTACGTGCTTTGTTTCATGACAGCATGGCTGACAGGGGAAACTGAAGAGTAATGTGTCACACTTTGCATCACAAAGCTAGTTTGCAGTGATCTGCAGGGATACACCAAGCAATCACTGCATTCTTACAACCGTGATCTAAACACCCATTTGCAGTCCTAATTCCAAATGGAACAATTCTATACAATGCGTAGGATGAAAATCTTAAAATTAGGTCAGATTCATAGTGATTGGCAACACGTAGTCCCCTACACCTTTACACAGCAGGTAATCGAGTATCAACATAACATAGAGCCAGAGCTCCTAATCCTATGCGCCCCTGCACGTTACAGAGGCACATGACAATCTGTGATTCATGGAGACGATGGGCAGTTCGCATGTAGACTCGCCGTGCTAAGAACTCAATTTCGGGGTGGGTGGTGGGTGTGGAAGGTGAAGACGGGGGCACAGCTGTATTGATTTTCCACAGGTGCAGGGTGGCACACGATGTTCTTTAGCCTCCAATATTTTGCAGATAACTTTTGAACTATGCATATTTCAAGAAAATAGTAAAAACAAGAGGATCATCACATTTGGACGTAATTAATTTTAAATCTTCTGTGGGTGTATAAACAATGATTTAGCCTCTAAAATCAGGATCGGACTTAAACATGTTCTTGCGTGAACTCTCCCTCTGTGGATACTGCCATTTGGGATGAATAAGGGCTGTTGGTGTTTCAACTCAAACGAGGTAAAAACATGTCAACTTACATGCATGTGCAAGGTAAAATTAGACTAGTGCCTCAAAATTTTGACTGGGCCACCTCCACAGGCAATCAACTTTTAAAAAAACTCCTAAATACTTGACCGGAGTTAAAAAATTGGAAAATTTGCATGTAAAAATTGGTCAAATATTTAGGCAATTAGGTCAACTATTTCACTGCTGGCACAAATTTGCATAAAAATGTACATTTCAGATGGACAGGCAGGCCTGCCAAAGTGAAGCACTGCTGATGACAAATGATTTGTTTTTCAACACACTCAACGCCCCCTTCCTTCCCCACTGATCTATTATTTAGTATTTAACCCATTTAGCCCTCTCGCACTACAGCAGGAGATGGGTCGACCATGATAATTCAAGGGTAGTGCCAGATTAGCTTCGTGCCTGTTGGCGCCAAGCTAATCTGGCACTGCCTTTGAATTATCATGGCCAATCCATCTCCTGCAACAGGTGCATAGTCTTTAGATGACGCCATCAACATTTGGGAAATACGTGCGTCGGGCTGAATGAGTTAACCCCATCATTGCCAGTGAACGCAGATTGATTCAACTTCAAAGATGCCAAACAACACAACTGCAGGGGCTCATGAGGATCTAGGTATCTCTTGCAGCCACTTTGTGCTCATTTTTTTCTTGGCAGTCAAGGGGTTAAAGACAGACATTAACCTCATTGTTGCTGACGATACAAGATTCATGGAGCATATTGCCAATCTCACGCAGCGCGTCATTCCTGGCCGCCTCCGTCTCCAGCAGCAAGCGGTCATTCTCCTTCATCTGGTCGTCAATCATCACCCGGATACGCTTGATCTGCGTCACGGTCAGCTCCTGGGGGAAAAAGATCTTCACGTCAAGCCCTAATTTTAAAAGTACAGTGAAACTGAAATGTACATGTACAAACAGATTTTGAGTTCATCTCCAAAGCCGTGAATAAGGTGAGAATTTCAATTAAAATCCTAACTGAACTCAATAATTAGACACACAATTATCAGGAACGCTGAAGAAGACACACAATTAGAAGACACTACAGTCATTTAGAACAGGATGTCTGAAAATACAGAGCCTGATGTTAAATTATGGGTGTGGAAAAACATTTCCAGAACAATCACAATACTAAAAAAAAATGCCCTTTGACCCCATGCATGTTTTTTTTTAAAATTCTCAGTGTTAATGACCGTAACAGATTTGAAGAACAAACGTTAAGGTACAAACAAATGACAATACCCAAAAAATGTCCTTTGACCCGATGCATGATTTTTAAAAAATTCTCAGTGCTAATGAATGTAACAGATTAAGAACAAACATTAATGTATGAGGCTGCTTTTTGTGTGACAATGTTTAATCGAAATCAGCGAACGCAGGTAACATCAACATCTGCTGTATTCAGGAGACGCACTTGACACCCCAAAAGTCCTTCAAAGTAAGAGGCTACCAGTGCTTCAGGTCCGACAGAACAGATCGAAGCAAGGGAGGAATCCTGACCCTGATCAGAAACAACATCAACGCCTGTTTGATCGATACGCACATGGAGAACTCCGAGTGCCAAGTGATTCTGATCCAGACGAAGACAGCAGATTTTCAGCTGGTCAACTTCTACTGCCCCAACGAGAGACCACTCACCCTTGACAGGATCCCCACTAAGGCCTCCAACTTCATTGTGGTGGGCGACTTCAACAGTCACTCACAAAGTTGGGGATACGACCACTTGGATCGGAGAGGAGAAGAGGTGGAGAACTGGCAGGACGACAACGATCTCATTCTGTTGAACAGTCCCATTGACTGCCCCATGTTCTACTCCAGAAGATGGCACACTACATCGACTCCTGACCTAGCCTTCTGTACAGAAGACATGCACAAGCAAGCCAGCAGAGAGGTCAGAGAACAGCTAGGTGGAAGTGACCAACGGCCAGTCTTTTGGACCTTGGGCACGGAGTCCTGCGCTGATGCAACCTTCCCACGGTGGAACTACAAAAGAGCGAACTGGTTCCTCTTTAGACACCGCTCCAGCGAACTCACCAAAGACATTCGAATTGAAGGTCGAGACGTCAACATGGTGGTGAAGGACCTCAACATGAGCATCCTCAGAGCAGCGCGTGAGTCCATACCCAGAGGTGCTAGAAAAGACTATAAGCCCTACTGGAGCAATGAACTGCAGGAACTGGATGATGATCTAGCAGATGCCAGAAGGGAAGCAGAAGTTAACCCATCACAGGCAAACAACATCTGCCTCCAGGAAGCTAAAGCCAAATTTCTCAAGAAGCTACAGGCAAGACACAGGAGCTGGCAAGAGAAAACAAGCTCCTTGAACCTTGAGAAGGACGGCAGAAAGCTCTGGAAACTGACCAAGCAGTTGAACGATGAGAACACGAGCAAAGGAAACATCACCTTGGAAGAAAATGGGAAGATACTAACAGGAAAGCATGCTGCCAACCAATTTGCTGAAAGCTATGCTCCATGTTAGCCCAAAAAGCAGAGAGAAGCAAGAAGAGAGCAAAGAGAGAGACGTGCCAAACAAGCAACAGCGGACGCCATGAATCAACCACTTACACACAAAGAGCTTCGTATAGCTCTCAAAAGGTTGAAGGCGAAGAAGTCTCCTGGTCCAGATGGCATCACCAATGAGATGCTAACCCACCTTGGTAGTGCAGCAGAAAACAAGCTACTTGAGGTCCTCAACAGGAGCTGGCAAGAAGGATCGCTACCACAACTCTGGCGAGAAGCGATCATGATCCCCATTCTAAAGAAAGGGAAGGATCCAAAGAAGGCCACCAGCTATCGCCCAATCAGCCTCACCAGCTGTGTTGTGAAGACCTTGGAGAGAATTGTGAACGAGCGCCTCAGGTGTTACCTGGAATCCAGGAACCTTCTCGCCCCTGAACAAGCTGGCTTCCGACAGTTCCACACCACCGAAGACCAGGTCACTTACTTGGCGCAGGAAGTTGAAGATGCCTTCCAGGAGCAGAAGCTGGTCTTTGTAACCTGGATTGATCTTCAGAAGGCTTTTGACAAGGTCTGGAAAGATGGGCTGCTTGTCAAACTGCTGAGAAAAGGCGTGTCCAGTAACATGTTCCAGTGGATACGCTCCTACCTCTTCAACCGCAGGGCAAGAGTCAGCGTCGAACAGACCAAAAGCAAGAAATTCCTCCTTCGTCATGGCGTCCCGCAAGGCGGAGTCCTCTCCCCTACCCTCCTCCTTCTCTTCATCGACGATCTGGTGTCTGAGATGCCCAAGGGAATCAAAGCTGCCCTATAAGCAGACGACCTTGTGATCTGGTGCAAGGAGGTGCATGCAAGTACTGCCACCTACAGAATGCAGCTAGCGGCAGATAAGCTGAACGCATGGGCAAAAGACTGGTGCATCTCTGCCAACAAGGAGAAATCCTCCACCACCCTCTTCACATTGTCCCCAAAGCAGAAAGCCGGAACCATCAAGCTTGGTGGAACCCCTCTGAGAGAGGATGAAGAAGCTACCTACCTTGGTGTCACCTTCGACAGACGTCAGACCTGGAAACAACACATTGCACAGGCAGAGGCGAAGGCCCGGCGCAAGCTGGCCATACTCAGGAAACTGGCAGGCACCACATGGGGAGCGAACGAGAAGATACTGAAGACAGTATACCAGGGAACAGTCAGGCCCCACCTCGAGTACGGTTCCACAGCGTGGTCAACTTCAGCCAAGATGAACCTGCAGACCCTCGACCGAGTGCAAAACCAGGCTCTTCGACTCATCACTGGTGCAATGAAATCCACACCAATCAAGGAAATGGAGAAGCTGACCACAATCCAACCTCTCAGCCAGAGGAGAGAAGCCAAAACCATGGTACAGGCGGAGAAGCTCAGGTGCTTGCCTGACCACCCCATGAAGCACAGACTGAGCAACCTCACCAAGAACCGGCTCAAAAGAAGCAGCTTTGTCCATGAGAGCATGTGACTTTTTCGACAGTACAGGGAAGTCCTTCCACACAGCACTCTACCTCTGATCACAGAAGAAGAGGAAAACCCTTGAGCAGTGGACAAACCAGACATCCAGATCTGCACCAGTGTCCCACCTGCTGCCTCAGGAGACAGTCAGGATGACACCGTTCGACGGGCACTCACCCTAGCCCTGATCGACGAACAGTACCCAAAGGAGGCATGGATCCAATTCTACCGATGGATCAGCAACAAATGCCATTTCCAATGGAGGTGCTAGCATCCTGATCCAGTTCCCAGGGGGACATACAGCCACATCCAGTGTAGCCACCAGCAAACACTGCACAAACTACAAAGCAGAAACCGAAGCACTTATGCAGGCCGCATCCATGGTTCAGAATTCCACAGACCCATGCTACCAAGTTGTCTACTTCTCCGATGCCCTTTCAGTCCTTCAGGCCCTCAAGAACGACAAGCTCCCCCAGCTGACCAGAACTTTGCAGAAGGTCAGACAAACCAGAAGAGTTGTTCTCCAGTGGATACCAGCCCACTGTGGGGTACCAGGAAATGAAAGGGCAGACGAGCTGGCGAAAGAAGGAGCCACAAAAGATCAACAAGAAAACAGCGTCAGCTATAGTGAGCAAAAGACAATCATCAAGGCATTGATGAGGCCGAGGTCAAACAGAGATGACTACCACACAATGACCAGAGAGCAGCAAGTCGTCCTGATCAGACTGCGTACCGGCCACAACAGACTGAACGCTCACATGAGCAGAAAGCTCAAGCTGGCGCCATCACCAACCTGCGCCTGTGGTCAGGAAGACAAAACAGCGGAACATATTCTCCAGAGATGCCCCCTACTGGACGATGAAAGAAAAGAAGTGTGGCCGTCGCCAACTCCACTGCAGACCAAACTCTACGGCAGTCGAGAAGACCTGGAGAAAATGACGTCATTCATCGCCGGTGCTGGACTGACGGTATAGCCAACTGCGAAAGACAAGAAGAAGAAAAAGCTCTGTTTCACCGCTCAGCACAAAAATGTCCGACCTTTCCAAATATGTGTCTGTAACCCTTCAAACAGGTGCTTGGTTTTTAATGATGCAGACAAGAGAGACTACACTATCAAAACACAAAAATATGAATGTATAGTTATGTTCTCTAACTCTTACCAGTTCGCTCTATTTGAGGCCAGTGAACAAAATGACTTTTACCCTCACACATGACCGAGAACAAATGCTGCTGAAAGCTCTTCTAGTGGTCAAAAGTTGGCTTATTATACATCATATTAAAGTGCATTGAGTCAGCTTTCAGTCAGGATAAGTAAAATGTCTGTACTTAACGTAGTTTAGAAGTTGTTGTTTATTTAGCGACGAAGAAAAAATGGTGTCCGGTTTCCAAAAACAGTTTTCACGAAAGTCACTAAGAAGAAAATTTTTTTGTTTCTTGCCCCTTTGTTTAAAATGTGAATCCAGTGTGTGGACAAATCATTTCTACACATTTTTGTGAAGTTTCAAGAAAATGTGTTTGAATTTCTAAGAGTTACACAACATAATCTACACCGGTCAAGGGCAGGAAAAAGTGGGCGTGTCAACACCTGGCATGACTGAGACAACAAACATGTGCTTCTCTGAAAATCTCTGACTTGCTGAAAATATCACTGAGGCAATACACAGCAAGTAATAAAACTTGTTTATGTACTTCATAAAGTTTCACGATTCTGAACCAGACAATAGGTAAACAAAGACTCACATGGATAGCACATGGTCAAACCAAAATAGAAAGTGTCACAATGACCTGCGATGGTTTTCTTTCATTTTTTCCACATCGCTGGTGCTAGAATCATTTTCAGTGGCCTGGTTGCTGGAAGATTCCCCTTCAGTGAGATACACTTCACTTTCGGACTCAGATGAACTCATTTTGATGGAATATTCGCAGAGAGAAATCGCAAGCAGTGAAAATAACGCAGTAGGGAAAGCAAGATGGCAGACGTAGTGACTCAATCGATAACAAAGGTCACGAACAAACTCAAAATTAATATTTTTTTCATTCTATCATATGAAAGTGACTTTCTAATGTCAATAAGTTATGACAATAATATTGAGAGTAAAAATTAATTGGTTTTAATTCAGTAAACACAATGGAATTTTCCATGGGGGTGGCTTCGTATGTATACATACGATGGCCAAGGGAGCGAACTGGTAAGAGTAATAATGAGTGTCAGGAGAGCTTGGGCAGAGTAGGCATTGTGTCTATTATGGGACCCTGGGAAATTAAAGAAGTCATTCCTAAAGCTTTTCCATGGACTTTACAGAGTGCCTCAGTGCTTTCAGTGTTTCACCTTAAATTCAATAAAGGTATTTGCAGCAGTGTTCGTGAGAGATCCACATATTGTTGTTATAACTGAGCTGTGTGCAAAATGGTGTAGATTAACCCTTTTCATCCTGATACACTCACTGCTTGAAATAAATTAGACTGTAAAAGTACAAGTGTGGTTCCAGAATAGCTCGGTACCTGAGGTGCCAAGCTATTCTGGCACCACCCTCGAACTAAAATGTTTGCTCTATCTCCTAATCTGTAATGTTGCCTTCATAGGACAATAAACAATTTGTAAAACATCAGCCTCAGGATAAAATGGGTTAAAATAACTTTTAAACAGCACAAAAACTGAGAGATGGATGGAGTTTGCACCTTGAGTTTCTCCTGATCCAGTCCGTCAATGTTAGAGGTGATCTCCTCCGGTACAGTCTCATCATCTCCCACTGGCTCCTTTTTCTGCATGGAAGATGAATAATAAAATATGATAGTAAAATGACCTGCAATAAAGAGTTAATAGTTCACAATTCACATCACATAAATCATATCACATTTTGTATGTTCTTGGTTTCATCGATGCATTCACTGGCATTGTTCTTTATGCTTCACTTTGTGGTTTAGAGATTAATTGTATACATAAGCTAGTGAACAACATCGTCAGATTTTTACCACTTCATTTTCTGCTCTTGGATATCAAATATACTCAAGAAAATAGCTTTGCTGAGAACGCATACATCTTCATGGATGCAACTAGGCGTTGGTAGTTTGATATATGACAGGTTTTCTGGTATTAACAAGTCACATATCCCACTTTAGAGTATAAAAGGCAAAAAATCAAATGTAATTTTAAGACAAAAATCACTGACTGCCAGTAAGTACTAACCCTTAGCATAGTAAAACAGTAACAATCTGAGTCAGCTCACACCTTAGTTCTATATTTCAGGCTTCCGAAGCATGTGACCCTTAATTTTCAAAAAAACAGTATGCATGTGCTGAATGATGTGCAGTTGGTACAAAATGGCTTTGCAAAATAGATAAAAATCATTTTACATCACTGTTTGGTATTTGCAAATTATATGGTGCATATAAATTATTAATGTAAGCTATTGTCTGTGAATGCATGCCTGTATTTATTGTCTGTCGACAAATCGTTGTCATGTGATCATAAAACATATCAGTCATCGGCATAAACACTCAAAGAACAACACTTACGATGTTTTTTCTGTTATGTAATATTTGTTGCATGAAAAACAAGTGATTTATTAGTCATTAAAAATAACCAGCATGATGTATTACTTAACAATACATCCCCACCCCCTAAACTTGACATGTGCATATGAATCCCAAACAAGTTTCACAGCTGAAGTTCCCAAAACTTCACACTGCTCAAAGCTACATTAATAATTATTGTGAAGTAGAGGCATACAGAGAAACAGGAAAATTTAAAATTTGTCCACTTTACATCGACGCCATTATCACCTGTAAATAATTTTTTTTGAATGCTTCTTATATATCGTAATTGACAATAACTATTTCACCTTAACAAATAAAAAATATCACTATTCATACTTTCATCACCAATACCCATGATTTGACTTGATCCTTTTCGTAATATCCCCACCTGGGTATGCCCTGGGGGCCTTGGGTGGGGTTGGCTACTTTTTAGTTCCCAGGGTCACCCTGGTCAGCCCCACAGGGTGGGTTTTCTTCTTTATTCCGGGGCATGTGTTTCTGTCTACCCTTGGTCCATTCACCTGTATTTTCCTTTTTTAAACTCTCCATACTGTCTGCGCTGCCTGTAGCTCTTGATATTGGATGTGTGTTGCTAAATGGTCTTAGCTTTATTTAGGCCCATGATGTAGGTTTATTTAACGTGTTGGACCGGCTGGCAACATAATTCAATGTTCTGTTTAGTTTTTTTCCACAAGCAGTGCAGGCACGTCCTGTGAAGCCTTGTTGCTGTCGGGACAAGCAATGTACAATCAATCAACCTTTTCGTAATAATGTTTAGCCAATTAACTATGCTGCTCGCCGTTTATACTCTCTAATTTAAATTCAAACGGCTTGTGTACGGCAGTCTACTTTCAATGTTCGCTGTTCACTGTCAGACTACTTTCAGCCGAGCGACACAAAGCTGTCAGTCTACTTTCTGTCTGTTTGTTTGTTTATTTTGACAAAGGGTATTTACCCGAAATATTAATAAATTGTGTTGTACCCATCTTTTCTAAGCGTGTTTCTTTCTCCGTTGGGTACTTCTTTACTTTCAAAGATGTGCACACGATCTACAATTTCCGTCCGTCTATTTTCTACCGAGCGACACAAAGTGCATCCACTGACCACTCTTTCCCAAACTGTTGCCACCCTTTTGGCTTTTCATGTTTTCAAGCCACTGTTTTGGTTTTCAAAATCATCACGCAACACACAACTGCTACTTCATCGATTGAAAAGTATACATGTTCTTTTAAGGGGATGTATTGCCCAGCAAAATGCTCCGATTTACGAATTTTAAAAAAATTTCATGATTTTGAGATAGAGGCATTTTCATCACTTTTATTCAATTTTCTTTCACTTATCATGCTTCATTTCACTCAAAAAGTAATGTTTATTGAAATAAAACACATTTTCTGCACCTACCCTGTCTATTTTGGGCTGTAACAAATTTTGTTTGTTAGAAAATTCGTCATTTTCGATCGTTCGATACAGACCGACCGCTTCGCTAAATGCTGGAAAGTTTGGTATGGTTGGAATCAGCATTCTCTCCCCTTTCCATCCCATAATATGATCAGCGGTCTTCGGGAATCATCGGAACACATTCTTGCATTTTCCGAACCCACCGAGAGGCCGATTATCACCATATAAGGATAACGACGTCATTGGTTTCTAAAAATAGTAACATTACCACACCATTCTGAATACTGATTGGCTGAGTTACAAACTGTTCTTACTTCCGGTGACGCTTCGACTTTGTTTATAACGCGTGCTCGATCGTGTTTTTTAGCCAATTTTCTCGCTTTTAGAAGTAAAATGACGAAACCAAGGCCAGCAGCCTCGAAAAGAAAGGGGTATAAGTCGAAGGCTAAAGCAAAACAGTTGACGGAAGCCCGTTTATCGAAGCAGACGCGGAAACGCAAGATCGGCGACGGACAGGAGACGACCGAAAACAAAACGAAAGCACATGATATCGTGGGTGTTGCTTCATGTAGCCACTTAGAACCGGGGTCTCCATGGTCCTCCGACCTTTTAGGCTCTAGTGCCAAGAAGTTCAGGGTGTTTCACGGAAAGATTTCTGAGAATGGTGACGGAGACAACAGCTGTGACATCAGAAGTAATGTGCCTCCTACAGTGCCACACCTCTTCCAACAACAATCTGCGACCTGAACCAAGTTGCAAATTTATTTGCAGCTTGTGCTTGTCCTGAATGTGGATCGCCATCCGTGCAACTTGTATGTAATGATGAGAAGAAGATGGGGATGGCAGTATTCCTGCGAGTGTTGTGCACAAACTGTGAAGCTGTTATTGCAGCTGGCTATACATCAGCTACACTATATAATGAGTAAATACTGTCAGGCATGTGAGACCACAGGCAAAAGAATGAGACAGTGTGGTGAGAATGCCTACCAGGTGTGGATGGAGAGCCACAGACCAGACTGCCAGAAGAATTTTAATGGTTCTTCTGGCATGATGGAGGTGGAGGGGGCCAAGACGCAGTGGCTGCGTTCGGCGAAGAAACACAAGCTCCGTTACACAATTCTGCTGTCTGACGGGGACTGTAAAACTTTCAATGTCTATTATGAACTAGAAAATTAAGCCTTATGGAGATGAGGTGGAGATTACCTCCAAAGGAAGAGTGTATTAATCATGTCTCCAAAAGACTGGGCACTGCACTTACAAATCTTGTCGCAGACAGGAAGAAACGGGGCGTCACACTTGGGGGTAGGGGCGAGGGCAGGCTGACTCAAAATACAATGAAGAAACTCTAGGCATATTACACCAAGGCTATCAAGAGCAGCACTACTGTAGAGGCCATGTCAGATGCAGTGTGGGCTTCATTTCTCCACTGTACTTCTACAGATACTGATCCTCATCATGCTCGCTGCCCAAAGGGATGAGACTCCTGGTGTTTCTTCAACCATGCTCAGGCTCGTGAAAATCCTCCCCCATGACACTAGGGAAATATTACAACACCTATTAACAGACAGGTGGCAAAATAGCTTGTTCCTGTGTACAGGAAACTTGCTGACCCTGCTCTGCTGAGGAGATGGCTAAGGGGCAAGACCCAGAATACAAACGAGTCCCTGCATGGAGTCATCTGGAGTCCGTGTCAAAAAAACACCTTCGCCTCCTGTGACAAGGTTGAGACAGCCACACTGGTGTATGTTGGAGAATTCAACATGGGCTCCACAGCCTAGCCAGAATTTCATGACTGCCCAAGGTCTGTATGTTGGAGAAAACACCAAAAGGCTTGGCAAACAGAAGGACAGGGTCAGGGAATTCAACAGCAGGCGGAAACTGAAACTGAAGCAACAGCATCGCAGAAAGAAGGTTCGGCAGGCCAAGGAACAGGAGAGAAAAAAGCATAATGGAAGAAGAGGGTGGTCCTGTTTATGCTGCTGGTGCATTCTGAGGTACATCAATAACTAAATTTTTCAATCAGCAGCTGTGCACAGATGATTCTTCTTCTCATCACTTTAAGTGCAGGGGACCAAAGTTTCAAACGCGATTTTCTAAGTTTTCCATATTGTGCGGTTTACTGCATCCATAACTTCTCTAATAATTGTCATAAACACATGAAATTTGGCATGCATGTAGCTGAAAACATTAATAACAACTTTACAGAAGCTTTTTATGGTATCTACAAATGAAAAATAGTTAGTGCCATGTGAATATCATAAATGTTTGGAATTTCGTTCACGACAAATGTTCAGTTTGTGATGCCCTATAACATTTTTAATAATAAAGATATGAAAAAATCCCTCTGAAAAGTTGTAGTTCTTATCATCAAAAACACAACAAAATTTGTTCTGGGTCAATAGCTCTCTTCTGAAGGATTTTACGGAGGAACAAAAATATGTTGTTTATTTTCAATATGGCCGCCGTTGCCCTTGGCAACCAGCATGAAATTTTTCAAAATGTGTCTTAAACATCTTTTTAGACACCTAACTAAATGAAAAACACCAAAATGTTTATTTGTGATTGCTAACAAAGAAGGGCATTCTTGGTGGGCACTATTTCACCTTAAAATCTCAGAAAAAATTTCTACACTGAGTTACTCTGCATAACAATGGCGAGTAGGGTGATTCGATCGAGAGAGACTGACAACAGTAAAGTACATCACAATATAGAAAATATTTTAAACTTAACCCAACATTCGGCTCAACAGATTCCAACTGCGATAAACAACCGTTTGCAACAGGATATGACGTCATGGGCAGTTATCTACTAAATGAATTTTGCTTGCAAACTTTATTGTCGATCGTAGAATTCGTAGTCTGACACATGCAGGGAAACAAAAAAGTTTAAAAAAAACTCGAATCAGTAATGGATAGGTTGAAAATCTCATTAAAACTCTTAAATCTAAACAATTATTTACTATTTAATGCATCCGGGGGAGTTACCATTCCTTGAATAACCGTAGAAAGTTCAGTTTCGTTTTTGGACCGGATTTCGATCGATAGAGACTGACAGGTCTCTTGTTTGTGAGGTCAATTGGAAACGCCAATAAAAGAACAAAACCTATATATTTTGGAACATCCATGTTACAGAACAATAGTATATACGAAGCACTTTCAACATGATTATTTTTGAAGTATTGTGTGTTTGTGTTGGTGTGTTTGCTGTCACACTCGTTTGACCTCTTTTGTGGAAGGGAAAGTCCGTCTGTCTACTTTTTCACGATCGTGATTGCAAAACGTACGCAACATTGTCATAAAAATAAACACAAACCGTTTACACTGTTTTATTTGTTTCATCAAAGCATAATATTCATATAAATTACCTTATATGTATACACAATCGTCTAACATGCATGTATACGGAATCAAAAAGTATCGATTTACTCCGACACTGAATACCAGAAAACCTGCCATATATCAGTCTGATTATCGGGCTAAAAAAAAAGTCTGACTGGAACAGCAGAAGGGGGTAAAAAATCCTATTGGATTTTTTTTTACAGCTGACATCAATGCCCGATCATTTTTTTCATGTCGCGAAGCACATCCCCCACTATGCTCACTGTATCAGACAGGGTGCATTCACTGAACAAGCTCTGCATTGCTTGCCAATACTAACTACACACGGGCGGTCCGTGGCACAGTGGTTAAGGCGCCTGCCACCAATGCTAAAGGTGCGAGGTTCGATACCGGATTTCGGCGTCAGATTTTTCTCTTCTAGTAAGTGTCACCGTTAATTCTGGCGGACCGTCGGGGGTTCTTTCTCCGGGTACTCCGGTTTTTCCACCCCCTCCACTTTGGTACCGGTTTCAGGCCACTTTATAAATTTCAAATACAAGCGATTAAAATTTCCGAAAAATTCAGTAGCTGAGCTGACCCTTCGCACCACGTGTATGTCCTGTGTCTGTCTTGTACTGTGTTTGTCTTCAGAGTGAATGCGTGTGTCACGTGAGTGTGCATGTTGGGTGCAGTTCGTGGCGCTTTGAGTCGATTCGCCGAATTGGGAAAAACGCGCCTATATAATAAACATTATCATTATTATTATTATTACACACACGTTCGCTGCATGTGCCGAGGTAGTTTAAGATGAAAGGCTCCCGCCAATCTCCGATATGCCAGTTGTCTGCTTTCAGAATTTTCAGTAGATCATTCTAAATCAAACAGTGTCATACTACATAGCCTACAACATTATCATTCGTGACTTACTGGATGTGGACAATTATACTAGAAATCACTTGAGGTGAAGCTATACAGTATACGTCCGTCATACGGTACATATTTTTTCTTTTTTTTTTAATGGCAGGAGAACTTTGAATTCTTGCACTAATGTTAGAATTGCACAACTAATTGATCAGGTACAGAATGAGTCAGCACACAGTGATGGACTAACACTAAAACATCTTCCTATTCTTTCAGTTACCCACTTGTCAAAGACATGCGGCAGAAACATAGTCATCTTTGGCATCAGAACGCTCATGATAACATTATAGGCTATGATGACAACATTGACTTACAATGACAGATCTATAGAAAGCATTGACAACTGTCCTATTCATGTTGGCTAACCAAGCACATTTGATCTATCTGACTGCCTTTAAGTCACATCCCTGCATCTTGTTGACTGTGAAACAATATTTGCGACATTTTGTTTCAACTGAAGCACATCATGTGACATTTTTCAGTGCACCGATGGTCTGTGTCACAAAAATGGCAGACACTAGAGATCACGGAGTTTAGCTGTACACCAAATTGTCAACTGAAACGATCAATCTGCTTACAAATTTCATGCATCCCTGCATTCATTTCCACTTAAGATGCTCGTTATTTTCACCACAAGACAATTCAGAAACGAGCTAGTATAGCAATTTCAAGTATTTTGAGCCATGTAAGTAAACATTACTACCTTCATCTTCTCCCCAATCTCCTTGCTGCAGACATTTTTCAGCTTGTTCAACAGATCCGCCCTGAACCTCACTGCAACAAGAAAATCAGTTCTGCATTTAAATAAAAACAGTTTACAAATGATTGATATAAGAATACTTTGTTTTGCATTTCAAATTCAATACATGTACCCAAATTTTTTAATCATATACTTGTTGTTTTTGGCATCCTTCTGTCTCGGAAGACAATGGAGTATATGCGCTTGCTGGGTCAGTCCGTGTGACCTCTCCAGGGCGCAAGTCTGGGCGAAGTGTATGGAGATCCTGGGATGCCCAATCGTCAAGATCCCCCTCTCAGCCTCGCTGATGTAGTCCAAAGGAATGCAAAGCAGAACGTTTGGCACCAGTCTGGCTGCAGGAGCTGCCAGAACAGTGTGTGAATACAGGCAGCTGTCTGCCTTCGGGGCACCACTCCTGATTTGAAGGGTTTACTCCCCAACATTTGGCCGTTAGATCAAGCCTGATCTCCTCCATCTTTTAGCCTTCAGAAACAGCTCATCCGCCTAGTGGTGCAGTGTGAACACCATATTAATCATATACATGTATATTTAAAAGTGAAGTCGAAAGTAATGCGGTGATGATTGTTGTACGAGACGTGCAAAAGAGGACCAAATGTTCTAGGACCCTAGCACCCAAGGACTAGTACAAGCCATTTGGAATAAGTAGTTAATTCTGGGGGCACAAATTGTTTTCTGGTTGCCCGAACACTTTCATGTGTGCATGCATTGTGACATCTGTATGCATCATTTGGGTTTCCAAAAAAATGACTGCCTTGCCCAACAAGAAATCTGCTCGCATATGGTGACCAGTGAGTGGATTTGGTCCTCCCTGCATAAGTGAGGATAATGATCAACAGGATGATAGTTAAATTGTTTATTTAACTGTTTATTTTGTCTGGTTATCATTTTTAAAAACAAGATGAGGATTTCATCCCAACAAAGTCTACCTTATTGTTTGGAGTGCACATGCGTTTTTATTTTAGGAATAGCAACATTCAGAGTTGTTTATATTTTTGAGCTTATCCTTCTGATCCTTTCTCTCCTCTGTAAGCCAACCTCTGATAACACACACGCCGGCACCCAGACGAACACACAGCGCTTCTCTCCATTAGTATGCTCTGTGGGCTCGTGTAGCGACAGGAATTCTGAACAATAGCATGAGCAGGAAAATGACATCTCTGTAAACTTGACGTCTCACAACACCGTGTACATAGTGACGAATTTGGTGCTTGACTTCACTCATCCGAAAGACATGCAGCCTCTTCCAGGGCTGACTGTTTGATGGGAGTATATACTTGTATTACTTACTTACTTACGCCTGTCACCCCTACCCGGGTATAGGCCGTCGACGAGAGACCTCCAGCAACTCCTGTCCTGTGCTTCTCCTTCGATTCTACTCCAGGTGGTTCCCAGTCTCTTGATGTCTGCTTGGAGGTCTCGACGCCAGGAGTTTCTCGGCCTACCTCTTTTCCTCTTTCCCTGGGGGTTCCATGACAATGCCTGCCTAGTGATACTGGAAGCTGGCTTTCTCAGACTGTGACCGATCCATCCCCATCTTCTTCGCCCAATTTCATTCTCTGCTGTTATCTGCTCTGTTCTCTCCCAGAGTCTGACGTTGCTGATCTTCTCTGGCCAGTGGATTTTCAAAATTCTTCTAAGGCAACTGTTCATGAAGGTCTGTACTCTGTTGACTGTGGTTTTTGTCAATCTCCATGTCTCTGCTCCATATAGGAGAACTGCTTTTACATTGGAGTTGAAAATCCGGACTTTGGTGTGTTGTGACAGCTCTCTGGAACTCCACACTTTTTTCAACTGAAGAAAGGCTGCTCTGGCTTTACCGATTCGTGCTCTGACATCTGCATCAGTGCCGCCTTTTTTGTCTATGATGCTCCCGAGATAGGTGAAGGACTCCACCTCCTCCAACGGGGTGCCAGCAAGCAAGACTGGTTCTTCCCTGGTTGCGTTCAGCCTCATTATCTTTGTTTTCTGTTTGTGAATGGTGAGGCCCACTTGGGATGAGATGTCAGCAAGCCTCGTGGTCTTGTCCTGCATTTGTTGATGAGTGTGGGACAGTAATGCCAAGTCGTCTGCAAAATCGAGGTCGTCAAGCTGTGTCCACAGTGTCCACTGTATTCCACTTCGTCTGTGCTCTGTGGTCATCTTCATGACCCAGTCTATGGCCAGTAGGAAGAGGAACGGAGACAGCAGACACCCCTGCCTGACACCAGTTCTGACCTGGAGCTCTCTGGTGAACTGCCCTTCGTGGATCACGCGACATGTCATGCCATCATAGCTGCTCTTGATCAGGCGGACGAGCTTTGTGGGTACACCGTAGTGTCGTAGGAGTTTCCACAGAGTCTCTCGGTCCACGCTGTCAAATGCTTTCTCATAATCCACAAAGTTGACGTACAGCGGGGAGCTCCACTCCAGAGACTGTTCCACGATGATGCGGAGAGTGGCGATCTGGTCTGTACATGATCGGTTCTTCCTGAATCCTGCTTGCTGGTCTCTCAGCTGGGGGTCAACGGAGCTCTTCATTCTCTCTAGGATGATCCTGTTGAAGACCTTTCCTGGTACTGACAGCAAGGTGATTCCTCTGTAGTTGGAACACTTGCTGAGGTCGCCTTTCTTGGGAAGCTTGATTAGGTACCCCTCCTTCCAGTCAGCTGGCATCACCTCCTCTTCCCAGATCTTTCCAAACAGTGGGTACAGCATCTCAACTGTTGTCTCTAGGTCTGCTTTCAGAGACTCCGCTGGGATGCCATCTGGCCCTGCTGCTTTGCCATTCTTCAAAAATGCCACTGCTTTTCTGATCTCTTCCCGGCTGGGTCTGTCACAGCTGATGGGTAGGTCAGTCTCTGCCGGCTGGATGTCGGGGGGGTCGGGTGGGCTAGGTCTGTTCAGTAACTCTTCAAAATACTCGGCCCATCTGTCGAGTTGGTCTGCTCTGTCTGCAATAGGCTTGCCTTCTTTGTCTTTTACTGGTCTTTCTGTATGGCCATACTTACCCGACAATCTTCTGGTAATGTCGTAGAGCTGTTTCATGTTGCCGCTGCCTGCTGCCTTTTCTGCCTCTGCTGCCAGGCTGTCTGTGTAGGCCCTCTTGTCTGCCCTGATACTCCTCTTCACCTCGCGGTTGGCTTCCGAGTATTCCCCCTGTGCCCTTACTTTGGCTGCTCTCGTGCGACTGTTGTTGACCGCTGCTTTCTTCTGCTTCCTCGCTTCTATCTTCTTCAAGGTCTGTGCCGACAGCCAGTCCTTGTGGTGCTGTTTCCTGAACCCTACAGTGTCTTTGCAGGTTGAGTTCAGCGCCTCTCTAACTGCCTTCCACTGCTGCTCTGTGGTGACCGCCTCCTCTTCATTTACTAGCTCCTGTAGCGCTTGAAACCGGTTGGACAGCACCAGTTTGAACTCTTCTCTAACTCCAGTTATATACTTGTATAGTGGATCCAAAACTTTCAAAAATGAATTAATTATTATTCAAAAAGTTGAAGAGCTATAACACTGGATTACGAACTCATCCAATGTCTTATCCAAAATTGTAAGTGATCAGAACGCAAATTACAGATAGTCAGATTGGGGTCAAATGAGATATAAACGGCAATTTTTCTCTTGAACAAATCACTTAATCTGAATATGCTCGGAGGTTCTCCAAAATACATCTCGATCAAAGCATTTCCAAACATTTCAGGCCTGTACATACAGAAACACCTAAGATTCTCGTGTCTACATATACACACACATGGTGCTTCCTGCCAAATGTAGGTTCAACAGTGCAGTAAGCGTAGCTAGGTATGACGTAATTTTTATCGTGTTACTTCACTGTCAGAGTCTGATGCGTGCCCGCCTATGTTCGTCGATCTGCATGCTAAGGTGCTCGGACCAGCCCCATAGCAGTCTACCGTATTTTCAATATAAACAAAAAGTACATGCTTGTGGAACAGCCGATAATTATTCTATTGACAATGTTTCCCTTTTACTCGGTACACTTCATGATTGTATGCGGGTTTTTATGATTAGATAAAGACTTTGAATAGTCTTATTACCAACAAAGCAAAAAACACCACCATTTCGATCGTCGACGTGTACAGGTAGAGGCCTGCATTTCATGGCGAAATTGCATTATGACATTTAATCTTGACCGTCCGATTACTTTCGACGGCGTCGCGCCGTCGACTACTCAATTTTCAATGCCGAATCAGTATTGTGATTTCGTCATTTTTAAATAGGAATCTGGTTAGATTAGGCAGAATCCCTTACATTTCCTCCATTCCGTGTCTTTCTCCACAACTCGATCCACAAGCGTCACATCCTTGAATCGTTTGGCCTGGTTTTCCCGCACCTTTGCTGGATCACCACCTTTGTCGGCACGGAAAAGCTCAATATCTAGAACCATGGTTCTGGTATAAATTCAGAATCGGTAACAAAGTTCTAAATGTGTTGGCTTTAGGTGGTGCTTTATTCCTTCTGACGCACTCACCGGCAACCCAACGTGAATAAGTGCGCATGCGTAACATTCTACTTCCTTAAGGATCACTCATTGCTGTCGATATTTTATTTGCCTTTACATTAACACTTTTGTAAAATATAAATATTAACATAGAAGGAAAACACATTTTATGACTAATTATCACACAATTATTATTATTATTTGTATATTCATGGAATTTGGCTTGTGACGATGCGATTTGAAGAATTGTTTGAAGTCAAATAATAAGTTGCATGGAGGCTAATCGTCAAATACAGATTGCATCAGCTGTACTACCTTTTTCCCCCAGAAAAACACCACACACCGGCATACCAATCAAGTTGTTAGTGTTGACAGATCACCGTTGCGATATAATGTTGCAATGGTTGACAATAAAACGAGTTGATTTTGACAATTACAGACTTTGTTCTAATGTACGGTGCTTTAAAAAATGCGTCGTCTGCTATCAGACTTGTATTCTCCCTTTTGCAGGTAAAACAGAAAGCACCTCTTAATCATTAATAATTTTAATGTGCAAAAACTAAGAGGTCAGTGCGCAAGAATGTAAGCATTGGTCCTCAAACTTGTGTACGGTACTCCCACTCCCCACTCTCACAACAAAACCAGCACGGAAAGCTGGGTGAAGGGATGCAACCTAGAAGAGTACTTCTTAATGAAACAAGCAGATTATCTCCCATGCATTCAACTTGTGCAACACCACCACCACCAACAGGAAACAAAAGCAACTTGGAAAACAAAGATATGCACTTGTCATATATTATTGTTCCTAATATTAAATTTTGTTATGAGAAAATAACAATCAACAAAGAATTTAAAATCTTGGTCATTGACTAATGAGGCCATCTTGAACTGGTTGGTTTCCTCTTGAAGTGAACTCAACTACTGTAATATTAAGCTGATGGCAGAATTGTGCTCGAAGGTTTCTAATTAAACTGAAATTGGAGTTCAATGGGGGTGTATGCTGTGTCTGGAGAGAGGTAGTACCTTTGTAAACCTGGCAGCAGCACCCATCCGGGTGGACGGGAGCCGGCCCGGCACTGGTCCTCACCCAGCACTCAACTCTCACTTCTGGGAAAGCTGTTGGGGATAACAGTGGCCACACCCTGGTAAACCGCTTCTGCTGGCGGGCTAAACGAAGTGAGGGGCCAATGTGTTGTTACTCATTGGTGGGCAGACCGAGCTCAACAGTCCTGAACTATGACAGTCGGTCTAGGGGAGGGACGCCCGATACACGTTCCTGGCCGAAGACAGAGATGCAGCACCTCTCAGGTGCCTAACGGCTGCATCATGCATATTGCGCTTCATGACAGACACAAATGTGAATCCTCGACATGGTGCTCACCCTCTCAAGACCCGCCGGGGAGCGGTAGCGCCGGGCCCCAGTCTGCCTCTTAGAGCCCACTCTCAACGACCGGAGGTCCCCTCGCCTCGTCTTGGAACTGGCCAGGAGATGAGGAGGGAGGGAAAATGCGACTGGCAAAAAACAACCAGAAATACACCTTCTTAACATCCTGCAGTGGAACGCAGAGGGAGTATTCAACAAAAAAAAGTCCCGCTTGCTGAAAGACTCCACCAGGAAGACATAGCGACAGCCTGCCTGCAGGAAACCCACCTCAAGGACACCCAGCGTTTTAGCATGAGGGGTTTCCAAGTGTTCAGACATGACAGAGAAGGCAGAACAAAGGCTGGAGTAGCCATCCTGGTGAAAAATACCATCCCAGCACGAGAATTTATTGTCAACACCAACAACCCGTCAGAAATACATGGTGTTACTCTGAAAACAGAACACTAGCAAGTCACAATCTTCAATGTGTATAGCCCCCAAGACAGAGATCTTGCCCTGGATGCCATGGAACTCCCGGATTGCCAGTGTCTTATCATTGGCGACTTCAACAGTCATTCGGAAGCTTGGGGATACGAGGATGCCGATAGACGAGGAGAGGAGGTAGAAGACTGGCAACTCGAACACAATCTCCTGCTTGTGAACGACCCCGACGACCCACCCACATTCTTTTCAAGACATGGCTGACAACATCAACACCTGATCTGGCCATTGCCACGGATGATCTCGCCATGAAAGCCACCAGAACAGTGTTAAGCCAGCTGGGGTGGGGTGGGGGGGGGGGGGTAGGGGGTGGGGGGGGGAGCGATCACAAGCCAGTCAAATTATCTTTGGACATCAACCATAAGCAACAGGGAGCAAGAAGTTTTCCCAGATGGAACCATAAAAGGCCAACTCGGAACAGTTCTCATCGCTGGCAGATATATACACAGGGAAGATCCGAAACAAGCAGCAAAGTCTAAACTGCAGAGTGAAAGCTCTAATCCAAGCCATCCTGAAGGCTGCCACAGAATCCATCCCTCTTGGGGCCAGAAAGAACTATAGACCTTACTGGACAGAAGAATATCAACAACTGGAAGATAGCGTTTCAGAAGCCAGAGAAAGAGTTGAAGAAAACCCCAGTGGTGAAAACAAAATTGCACTGAAGGCAGCTACAGCGAAACAGAGACAAGCCCATATACAAGAAGCTCGAAGAAGCTGGCATAAGAAAACTGAGCAGCTGAACCTGGACAAGGATGGCAACAAACTGTGGAAACTAGCACGTGCCATGAATGATGAGACCAGCAGCAGGAGCTCACAAATAAACTCTTCAACACAACGAGGAGCTGCTCAGTGACCGGTAGGAAGGTGACATACGTCTCACAAGCCATCGAAGACGCTTTTCAAGACAAGCAACACACCCTGGCTGTCTGGATAGACCTTGAAAAGCGTTCGACAAAGTCTGGAGAGATGGACTAAAACTGAGAATGCGCCATTGTGGAATTGCAGGAAAAATGTACCAGTGGATCAACCAGTACCTCCATAACCGCAAGGCCACAACACAGATTGGTCATCATTACAGCAAGAAGCGAGTCTTAAAACAAGGCGTACCTCAAGGAGGAGTATTGTCACCAACTCTCTTCCTCATTTTCATCAAAGACATGACGGAGAAGTTGCCGAAGAATGTTCATGGGGCCATCTACGCGGATGACCTTGTCCTTTGGTGCAGTGAAGAACACATCACAACGGCAAACTACAGGCTACAACAGGCCCTTCTGATGATGGAAGCATGGACCAAATCATGGCTGGTCAAAATAAATGAAAAGAAGACAACCTACACTGTCTTTTCCGTCTCAAACCAAGTCTACAGTGTCAAGCTCCAGATCAACAGCTACACCCTTCAGGCTGAAGACTCACCAACCTACTTTGGAGTGACCCTAGACCGCAGGATGACTTGGAAGAGCCACCTGAAGAAGACCCAGGCCAGAGCAAAACAACAACTTGGCTTGATGAAGAAACTCTCTGGCACCTATTGGGGTGCAGAACAAGAGGTACTGAAGAAGCTGTACATTGGAAGAGTACGACCAATCTTGGAATATGGCATGGCATCAAAATCCACAGCAGCCAAATCAAACACTGAAAAACTTGTCAGAGTCCAAAACCAAGCCATGCGCATGATGACAGGAGCCATGATAACGACCCCCATCAAGGAGCTCGAAACTACTACTGGACTTCAAACGTTAGAAGACCGCCAGAACATCAAGGTGTTGACACAGGCAGCAAAGTTCAAGAGTTTGAAAGATCATCCCATGAACTCAAGAATGAGCAAGCCAACAAAGGGAAGACTTAAACGAACCAGTTTCTTGCAGCAGAGCAGGATCTTTGAAAGAAGAGACCCAGAACTATTGGATCACATGCCGCAACCCACCCCACAACTCTGTCCACTCCCCCCTGGGACAGGGCCAAGTTTCCAACTCTCCGAGACAGTATCCCAGGAATGGGAAAGAAAGGCTCACAGCCTGACCAAGAACGGAAATCACGCACCCTTGAGTTCATCCAGTCCAACTACCCACAGGAGCAGTGGACCCACGCATATACAGATTGGTCAGCCACCGAAGCAACCAGAGACGGAGGGGGAGGAGTGTATGTGAAGTACAGAGAAGAGACCGCCACACACGCAATAGCCACTGGAAAATACTCCACCAACTACAAAGCAGAGGCTGAAGCCCTTAAAAAAGCAGTAACAGAAATCGGCAATAACCTCCCAAAAGCACACCAAAATATTGTCATCTTCACAGATGCCCTCTCTGTGCTCCAGGCCCTGCGGAACTCCAAGAAGGAACAAAATGAGCTCATCTCCGCTCTGTCTCAGCTGAACGCTCAAATAGACATCGCACTCCAGTGGATTCCTGCCCACTGTGGAGTCCACGGCAACGAAACAGCTGACCTACTTGCCAAAGAAGGCGGACAGCTGGATCAGGAAGACAAACAGGTCTCATACCAAGATGAAAAGACCATCATTAAGACCCTTACTGAAAGGAAATGGCTCCAGCAGCATCTCAATCACAACAAGATGGACAGCTACTACCATCTTCCCAGAACAGACCAAGTCACCCTGTTCAGACTGCGGACAGGATACAACAGGCTGAGAGCACATCTCTATAACAAGATGAAAACTGGTCAGACGGAGATGTGCCCCTGTGACACTGCCCCAATGACTGCTGCCCACTTGCTCCAGGACTGCCCATTTCAGGATGCTCAGAGATGTACCGAATGGCCGGACGAGACACCCTTGCGGCAGAAACTCCACAGCGACCTTGCGGACCTGAAGAAGACAGCAGCATTCATGAGGGCCACAGGCATGGATGTCTAGAGGAAGCGATGGAGGAAGAAGAAGAAGAAAATGAGTTCAATGTATCATATTAAATGATACAAATCACAAAATACACTCTAAGATTAAGAAAACTGAAATATATGTGGAAGGGGTCACGTTACCGCTCCAGTTACAATATGTACAACACATGCCCAGAAAAATCTGGCCATATATTTCACAGCTTTGTGACACTTCTGTTGCATTTTTTAATACTCTAATTAAATTCTTTGAAAAAACTACTGCCACCTCTACTACTACCACTACTAATGTTAATAATAATAATGATAATAATAGTAATCACCACATCCAGGTCATACATGCACTATTGTTTTAAAAAGACACATTATACATGTATAAATGGTTGTCTTGATGGTCCTTTATTACATTGACAAAAAACATGCTGTGAAAGAACAGATGCGGATCCAGTGTGTGATTTAGGAGTTAAGGTGCTAGCTGTGAATGCAGGAATCGATTTAATTTATCTATAGCGCTGTGTCGTATCATATGTTTCAAAAATATCTTCCACAACCGCACAATGCAGTAACAATAGGCTGGCTTTCCTACATTTACATCTTCCACAATAAATGACATCTTTGTTTCTTGTAACTGAGAGTGGTAAATTAACATAGGAACCTATCTCAGCTCTGATAAAACATACTAATAAAACAGATACTACGTACAGAACACAAACTATAACAAATTTACAATAAGGAAAAATCGAGCTATTTGAACATCTATGATTTACCATACATTACCACCATACTATAACAAAGGTAGCGGGAACTTCCATTCACAAGCGCAGCATATGGAATCTTGCTTTAGTCAGAACATTGTGATGTCATTAGTTTAATTAATTTTTGAGTCTTAACTAGGGACTTTGTTATAGCATTTTACAAAATTTTGGGTTGGGGGGAGGGGGTTGGTTCCAGAACCCCTGGACACCCAACCTGAACACGTATTTTTTTAACTTGGCATATCAGTGTTAATTTTCCTTTGATTCCCGTCATGTGATTTTTGGATGGTGTTACTGTAAACAGAATGTGTTCGTTGTGTGAAAGACTGTGGTTAGTATGCCTTAACTGTTTTTGTTGTTGTTGTGATTTGTAGTTTATTGTGTGTGTTTATAATAATTTGTAAAGTGTTCCGAGCCTGTGTAAGTGGGGAAGAACGCTATAGAAAAGCGCTGAATTATTATTATTATTATTAAAGAGAGACAGATTTATTTGCTTTCACATTAATGCGGTGCTAAATTTATGTAGCTTGAGAATCATAAACTCCCAGCAAAGAAGATATCTTCCCCACTAAGCAAAAGACCATTGGGCTGACATCGGCCGCCATTGGCCCGCGCACGACTGTGTGCGGGCCAAAAGCGACCCGATGGCCTTTGCGCAATGGTCTGCCCAATATGAGCCTTAGTTGGCCCCGCACATATATAGCTGTCCTGGGCCAACTAAGGCTGACATCATTCTAAGGACATGTGCTCACTGGGTGTCTACAGAAGAGTCCTGCCTGTGTTGCATATGATTTTGCATATCTTGAGGTTGATCAGGATTATCTGGCACATTCGTTTTTCTTTTGCAAAGAAATTACCAACAAAGAAAAAACCCCCCAAAAAACCCTTAGACAGGACAAGACAACTGTGTTGACTAGTGTTTTCTACGTGTGTTTCTTTCTTTCTTGGAATTTTTTTTTGCATGTTTTGCAGTCACCTTTTTATGACTGGATTTCATTTTGGTTGTTGCTCACAAACGGCAACAAGAAAAAGCTTGTCATCTTGTGTCATCATCATCAAACAGATCCCCTATTGCAGCAACAGTCGAAGCTATGTCCACATGCACTGATTGGTTAGTCAGCAAATCAGTGTTTTCAATACAGTCAATATCATCATCATCACCATTATATCTGTCAACAATGCTGAGTTTACTAGGCTGATTTGAAGTCAACCTTTTAGTCCTATTATCAGGTGTGTTTGTCTGTCTTTTTGGCACAGTTGGAACTTGTTCTTCTTGTCTCTCATGGCTAAGAGACACTTTTGGCAGTGGATTCAATGCCTGCAATGTGGACAACACAACAGCTGGTGAGACAAAGACCTGCTTATCAATGGAGCATTTATTATTTACAGGCAGCATTTTGTTATGTACAAAATCGAGTCCTTATATTTAACAAAGCAGTACCCTGTGACACCCTTCTAATAACAGTCAAGCAGAACTTCTGCTTTCTGTCTTCATGCGCCCCCATTTAATTACACATAAAAAACAATTTTTAAAAAGCATCCTCCAGTCATGCAAAACTGCTTGTGTTCTCAGCATAACATAAAACATCCCCCCCCCCCCTTTCCCACTAAAACTGAAACATTATTTAAATCCATAATTAAACTTTTCTAGTAAAACTTAATACACAAGCTGTGGATTGTCCACCCCAAGTGTGCAAAAAATTATCTGGCCAATTGTACAAGAGGTATGGATTTGTCCTTCCCAAGCATGCCAAAACTTTTCAGGCCAACTTTGGCCGCAGTTAGCCAGCGCACTGCTGTGCACGAGCCAACTGCAGCTGACATCAGCTTGAATGTTTTTCCACAACGGGACCATCCTGAAGCACTCACCCTGTACTTGTACAGACAGCGAGCCAGAAGAGAAATGGGGTCAGGTGGCTGAAGCTCCACAACAAATGCCAGCGCACGAGGCAGACTGTCACCAAGTTCTCTTTGAAGGTATTCTGTGTCTGGCATTTGTCCTGGATGGAAACTTTCTGAAAACAAATTTGAAGGTACAACATAAATGTACACTAACCCCTTGACAGCTGCACAGAATTGTCAGTAGCACTCAAAAACATGTAAGCATAACAATAAGTAAAGTGAATTTCTGATTAATATCAAAATATAAGGGGACACACACAATTTGGTCGTTACTTTATATGTAATATTTGTTATAACCATGAAAACAATAGCTTGGTTTCTTATGGTGCCCTTAAATTCTGATGGTGAATCTGTCTCTGGAACTCCTATACAGTACTCAAAGCTCAGGTCACAACTTTAAATTATGGCTTATTAATGAATGCAAAGTGGAAATGCTTTCATTGATTCAACCAACTACATGTAATACAGTGTACACGCAAATGCTGTAGTTCTCCTAAATTTGTAACAATTTTATTTAATCTTTTGTTAACTTTCATTTTCACATCCCTGGTTTCAAACTGGATTTGACTGGAACCTGCTGTCACTACCACTATAATGTGAATAACACAAAACCTATAATGCATAGTCTGGTTTTAAAGTGATGGAAGAAGTTATATATGGATGCAAGTGTCTCCAGCTGCCTGTGACTTGGCACCACTTATCAGTGCATAGTCAACTTTCAGTAGAACTCCAAAATTGTAACAATTTTATTTAATCTTTTTTTAAACCTTCATTTTCAACTGGAACCTACTGTCACTACTCTACAATGTGTGAGTAACACAAAACCTATAATGCAGAGTCTGTTTTAAGTGGTGGAAGAAGTTATATATGGATGCAAGTGTCTCCAGCCACCTGTGACTTGCTACCATTTATCAGTACATAATCCACTTTCAGGGGCGGATCAGGTTGGGGTGATGGATGGTTCCAGGTCCCGCCCCCCCTCCCCCGACCTAAAATTCTTTAAAATGCTATAACAAAGTTCCTTTTTGTGGTACTTGGACCCCCCCCCCCCCCCCCCCCTTCAAGTGATATTTTGGCTACTGAAAGCAAGGTCTTGCGTCAGGAAGGCCTTTTGTGTCAGGTTGAAAGTCGCAAACAAAAAGTTGGACCCCCCTCCCCCCCTCGAGGTAACTGATCCGCCCCTGACTTTTCGTCTCTCGTTAGCGAATCGAGGGAGATAACCAGTGTGTGAACAATCGCGCCTTTGCCTGTTGGTATAGAGCTTTTTGACGTGACGATTCCTGCAGGAATGACCACGACAAAAAGCGCTGCCGACAGCCACAGAGTTAAAGCAGAAAATGGCAGTTTCGAGCAAATAAGTCCCACTCACCACTCCGTGACTCCTTCTTTTCCATTGCACCCCACAAACATTTGACACAGCAGGGCTCCTCGACGGTGAACCCGGAACCTGTACTTCGCTCATCCTCTATCAGCTCGGCTTTGATGACAGATCAAGGATATGCATGCCCACCGATCAGGTTGCAAGTACCGACGTCTACTCTTTATGAGCACTTGCATTGATTGGTCTACAACACACCCATTTCTCTTAGTATACCTGTATCAAAAGTCGGCTTGATCACGCCTCATGTGTTGCTACTGTAAACAGTGAAGGGAGCATGCATTAGTTGTCACCTCGAATTATCAGTCGTATGTATTGTTCAGAATGTTTGTGATGCCCAGAAAATATTTCCTTCGATTCAACGTAATTGATGATTCAGAAGAAAATAAGAATAACAGCAGTGAGACGTAAACCGCAAAAATAATGATGTCTTATAAACTAGAAAATGAAGTATCCTTAAGGGACCTGCTTAGCTCCCTTTGCAAGACAACCCATCTCCTTTCTGGTACGGCAGCTGGCCGCTGCCCCAACATTTTTTTCCCCCTCTACTCACACAAACTTGAACCAGTTCTCCCATTCTTCAATACGTGTACAACATTGCTGCAAAATTGGGTAATTGTTGACCCTTTCTCTGCTGGCTGCTATGAATTATAGGCTTATGTATTCAGCAAACCATTTCTGCGAAGTACACTAGCAACATATAAACAGGATCAGCAAGGGGCATTGGGTCTCATGATGTTCTGCATCGGTGGGGCTTATGAGGATCTGTGCCTCCTTCAGTCAAGTGGAGGTGATCGGTTTGTCTTGGCAGTTAAGTTAGTGGTATTAAAAGTAAAAAATACATTTGTACCACTTGTTGGGCATTTTCTAGAGTGGAAAAACCATAGGGGTCCGTTGATAGTAGCTTTGACAAATGCAAATCCACTGCGCCACCGCGTGTGCGCCAGCGACTATACTAAGCTCAAGACCAAGTATTTTGTCTTGAGGTTAGTATAGGCGCTGGCGCGCACGCGGTTGCGCAGTGGATTTGAATTAGTCAAAGCTACTATCAACGGACGCCTATGGGAGAAACTGTGATTGCTTAGGCAGTAGGGCTTTTGTGGGTTGTGGATAAACGTTTGCCCTCTTGCCTGAAAAATTATATATCCTCAGGAAAAATTCTTTGTAATCCACTCTACCCCAACTGTTCAAGCACTGTGAAATACACACCAACACAGACTTAAACAACACCATAACAACAAAACAACCACCATAAAGATGGACACTTTCAATAAGTTGTTTATTAAACCTGCAGCATTTGTCAGTCCACAGACTTTGACACAGTAATGAGTCAATGTTCATTTATCTTTGTAGTGCGCACAGTGAGAAGTACAGTTTTTTTAATTGTCCATGAGTTCCTCATCTTTCTCTTCGATAACCTCCACAAGTTTCCTCTCCAACACGCGTGCTTGCGCTGCAACAGACAAATAATCAGGGTGTATAAAAACTTTGCAGTAAAGAAATTGCAAACTACTGCTCTGATTTCTCTCTCATATCTGTTTCTGTTGCATTAGACTACAAAGGTACTGAAAGCACTTGAATGTCACTCTGAAGGTGTAGTACAGAATGGTAGAAATGACACCACAATGCTTTTTACAACAACTTATTGTAATCAAACTACTACATCAATTAAAAAAAATCTTGTGTCAGCTGATTTTGTTTTAGACCAAAAAATAATACAACTCCAATTCAAAATATCATGGTTGCTGTGGTCCATAAAACGGGACCGCATAATCCGTCTGCAATGTACTGAGTTTGGCTGGGGAGGTGGGGGGGGGGGGGGGGGGTGGGTGGGTCGGAAAGGAGGAGCAAAAGGAACTGCTACTAAACTACGCAGCGCGGCAGTTATGAGCCTATCTAGTCTACCATGGAGAGGGGTTGACTGGAGGACTTCAAACTCCCAGTCTGATTAATGGTCCTTTCACTTCTGAGGTCAAACACATTCACATTCAAACAGTTTTCAAAACACAGCACGTTCATTCCAGCACATACACTGACCATGGCAGCTGAGGGGTAGTAGTGACTGATCAGCATGACAAGTTTTCAAGCTCAAAGCTAATGGGCCACTAAACATGACAACATAAACAATCCTTTAGGATGCAGTTGTCACTGGAGGTGAAAGCTATCGCCTCAGGCATTCGCCTAACACCAGCAGTACCCATGCTATTGTCTTCTTGACACAAATCTTCATATGGCCCTGCAGGCCTTAGGGACCAACAGAAGTTATGTCTTCCCAACTAGTAAGTCTACATCTGTGTTATGGTATGAAGGGGTGATCATGTGTTCAGTGATACACTGAGCAGTCCTGGTAATGAATATTATTCTATAGATTCTGACACCCGCATAGCCCATTGCTTTTGTTTAGCTGTGAGGTGTCACACACCTATTGCCAACACCTGGCTTGACTGGCCATCGCTTGACTGATGCAGCTAGTGAATGTCTCTCGGCCACCCTGGATCCTCAACAGGGAACAACTTCTGAGACAATTCTAGACTTTCAGCATTCATTGTACTGTCACAGGGCCCTTCATGCATGTGTGTTCTTCATGTGGAGGAGGTCCTTGAGGATTCAGTTTTAATCTGATCTCAGCTAAGCATCTTAACCGCTTAAGTGGACTGTGGCAACAGACTTTATTTCATGTTGGTTCTGCGCTTGCACTACTTACAAGTTACAGCCTTAATCATTTGCATGTGTGATCTTAATCTGGAGGAGGTCATTCGGAGTTAAGAGTGTAGCGAGGTGTGTGGCAGTAAGGGGGAGAGGTGTCAGGACCCGTTTGGGCTGGTGACAAAAATTTATCGAGGTTCACTGGTGTCCGCGGTCAGTCCTATTTTTGTCAGGATCCAAGGTCCCTCCTGTGATATATCCAGGATCCTGATATAATGAATCATGACGTATTGAGTCAGAGCTGTAATAATAATAATAAAAGAAATACACAATCCAGACTAAAAAGGTGACTGCCAAGCGTGTAAAATGCAAAGAAGTACCCAACGGAGAAAGAAACACGCTTAGAAAAGACAGTTACAACAAAATTTATTAATCACATCCATCAGTTGCCACATTCCTTCTGCGATTGAATGAACATAAGTAGCGACTGACCTCTCTATTTGTTTATTTTGAAAAAGGGTATTTACCCGAAATATTAATAAATTGTGTTGTAACTGTCTTTTATAAGTGTGTTTCTTTCTCCATTGGGTACTTCTTATAATAATAATATAGCATAACACAATATCCTTCTTGAATGGGAGCACTGAAAAAGGAAGAAGCCCTACCTGCTGGTACTCTGATGAGGTGGATACTTGTCTCCACTTCTTTCAAGTCTGCTTCATGTCTCAGTTCCTTGCCCTTTCTCAGTCTGAACAAAAAGGAACAAATGTCATGCCAGCATACACAACACACCACCATGTTTAACCTTTGGCAAAGGGTAGTGCTTTTTGTCACAATGATTCCTGCAGGAATAACCGCAACAACAAGAAAGGCAATGCCATTATGGTTCACGTGTATTACCGATTTAAATATATGTGTGACCTTTGTGACAAGGGCTGGCTTCTGCAGCAGCAGCAAAATCCATGTTTTCTGAAAATGAAAGCATTTTTCACACATCTGTCAACCCCCCATTGACCTTTGTGGTGAGTCAACTAAATTAGTATGCATAGGAAGGTATTATCACCAGCTATCTTTGTACCAAATTTGGTCGAAAAATTCGCAAAAATTTGGGAATACCTACACATTTACCAAAAATCAAGATTTTACACACATTTGCCAGCCTCTTGTGACCCTTGACCTTTCTAAGGAGTCATCCAAATTAGTATGCATAGACAAGTCTTACCATCAGGTATCTCTGTACCAATTTTGGGTTTTAAGTTGTGAATAGTATTTGAGAAAAAAACATCTTTTGTCAAAATATGGCTATTGTAGACCTATTTTCTAAACTCTCATGATCCTTGACCTTTCCGAGGGATCAACCAAATTAGTGTGCATAGAAAGTCTTCCCATCAGGCATCTCTGTACCAAGTTTGGGTTTAAAGTTGTGAACAGTATTTGAGAAAAAACATTTTTGGTCAATATATGGCTATTTCAGACCTATTTCCTGAATCCTTGTGACCCTTGACCTTTCTGAGGGGGTCATCCAAATTAGTATGTATGGATAGGTCTTATCAACAGGTATCTCTGTACCAAGTTTGGGCTTGAAGTTGAGAATAGTAATTGAGAAAAAACATCTTTTGTCAAAATTTGGCTATTTTTCATCTATTTCCTGAGCTCTTGTGACCCTTGACCTTTCTGAGGGATCAACCAAATTAGTACGTATAGAAAGGTCTTACCATCAGGTATCTATGTACCAAGTTTGGGTTTGAAGTTGTGAATAGTATTTGAGAAAAAAATTATGTCAAGATATAGCTACTTTGGACCTATTTTCTGATCTGTGACCTTGACCTTTGTGAGAGGTCACTCAAATTGATATGTTTAGAAAGGTCTTACCACAAAGTATCTTTGGGTCAAGTTTGACTGTGGCTTGAATAGTCTCCGAGAAAATGCCAACGTTAAAGTTTACCATGGAGATGGCGGATGGACGACGAACGGACGACCACTGGCCCAAAAACATACTCACTTTTGCTTCGCACATGAGCCAAAACTGACAGCCAACAGGTTAAAATACAGGTCAGCATCTGTACATGTATATTCCAACATACCGGGGCCATATAGTCGAACCAAACTATTCATATGCCTGTGTGTAAATATAGTTAAAAAAACAACAAACAAGTCATTAAAATATCCTTAGGCCCACATCAGCCCTACTTAGCCTGCGCACACCACTTAGGCTGACCAGTATGTTTGAAACTGGAAACAACTGCATAGCTTATACTTAACTCTTCCGCGCACGTAGTCAAGAAAACTTGACCTCTAAGAAGTGCATACTAGCATACCCACTAAGCGCACGCCAATCTGTGGAGCAGGCGTGACCTAAAATACTTAAAATTCCATTTCCCCAGACTGCTTTCTGGACCCTTCCAGCTATAATTTACTTCTTCTACTAAAGTTGAACTGGTTCCATTCACCCTTGAATGAAAATACATGAAGGAAAAGAGTTACACAAGGGACATTTAGCATACTAAATACAACAAACAAACATTTAGTTCTCCATTCCTCAAGTATCACTTATCACCACACACACTAGCAGTGACAGTGTCCGTCTAAACCAATTACCCCCAATTTATCACACCTGAAAAGGTTTATAAAAATCTACACACTCTAACACTTGTACCGTGAGAGAGATACAGAAATAGTATGAGAAGGGGGCTGTGTGGTACTGGGCACGTTTTCCTGCCTGCGTGCACGCATTAGAACTAGAAGTCACGAAAACTTGACTGCGTGCACTTGAAGGTTGGCTGCCATGGGCGGAGGAGTTAACCCATAAAGCCCTGAAAGACTATGCTAGGATGTGGATCGACCATGATATTTCAAGGTTGGTGTCAGAATAGCTTGGCGCCTAGAGGTGCCAAGCTATTCTGACACCAACCTTGAAATATCATGGTCGATCTGTCTCCAGAACAATGATATAGAGAAGAAAAGAGGGATTTATATATTAAAAAAATTGAAACAAAGGTGTTTCCCAAAGCCAAAAGTGCACTCAATCAGAGTAGCTCCAAGGGATGTAATTTTACATTTCAATTCTGAGTGACTTGCAGTGCTAATGCCATGGAATTCCAGGCTGGCGAGTTTGCATTGTGTCAAATGAACATCAGCTGCCCTTTTTGTGACTGCAAGGCTCACTAGATCTAGAAAAGAACGGGGACGGGAGAAAGAGAATAGTAGACCCATCATTTTGAACCTTCCACTGAAACACCTATTGCAAAAAGCAATAGGGACTACCCCCAGGTGCCCCGCAGTCTACTTGACAATATTCAGGCCTCCCCACTCCCAGGTTGGGTATAAATATACTCGAAACAGACATTTGGACCTGCTATTGGGTAGATTTTTGTTTGCTGCCTACGACCAGTCAGGTAGGCATATGGTGTAACCTGACAATTGCAAACACAATGCCAATACTAGAAGGCACCTCCAGAATTTATAATAATAATAATAATAAGGAAGATTTATAAGGCATCAATACATGGTAAGATGCTCTAGGCGCTGTACATATGAACAAGGAAGATATTACACAAAAGGTGACAAAAGCACATGTACAATTACACAGAAAACAGAAAATGACTAATTACATGTAGGAATACGAAGCATTTTATTGTCAGACGAACTGCACAATTGCCTCGAAGGGATATAACAGTGAAGGAGCTCTGAGAGATAAGTGGGTCCAGTGCCAGAAAGAGAAACATGACAAATGGACAAGACTTTGTGCTTGACTCTCTCCTTCACTGGCAACCCGTGGAGAGCGTGCAGGATGTGGGACACATGGTCTGACCTTTTCGCTTTCATGATCAGATGTGCGGCTGAATTATGGACTCTCTGGAGCCGATCAAATTTACTGGTAGCACCCTTAGTATAGGGTGATTATAGCATCTCTAAAGCTTGAGGTTTCAGCATTCCACGCTATTCATAAAGCCAAGTGTTCATCAGTGACCCTAATCTCTAGACCACAGGTACAACTGAATTTTCTCACTGAAAAAATGTCCCTTCACAGTAAACATACTGAACTCTCCAGAGGAAATCCCTTCTGAAGTCTACATTACAGTTCTGGAGACAGATCCATCATGATAGTCCAAAGGTGGTGTCAGAATAGCTTTGTGCCCCAGGTGTTAAACTTTTCCAGCACAATCCTTGAACTATCATGGTCGATTTACCTTATTTAGTGTCTGAGCTGAAAAGGTTAACATGACTAAGTCTCAGGGAATGGTAGAGAAAACTTGGTCACAAATGGAGACAGGGCAGTGCACTCACCTGTTCTTGATGAACTGATTCTGTCGTTTAACCTTGATTTCCTCTATTCGTTTCATGGCTTGCACTGAAAAATGTAGACAGTAAATGTAAACTTTTCTTACAATGAACAAGGTTGGATAGAAACAAAGCTTGGAGATAGAAAAATATATTTAGAAAATTCGACTACACTGTAAATTGCCTGTGTAGAACAAACAACTTTGGACACGTTTTGTGTATAGCAAACACACACCTCACAGAAAACCATATGAAGCAGGACAAGTACAGACATAAAAACAATTCTCATCAGCTGACTTCAGTTGTTTAGACAAGTTAACCCCTTTAGCCCCAAAGCCCTACAGCTGGAGATGGATGGACCATAATTCAAGGGTAGTGCTAGATTAGCTTGGTGCCTGAAGGTGCCGAGCTAATCTGGCTTTACCCTTGAATTATCATGGTCCATCCATCTCCTGCAACTATAACATAATCATTAAGTGACACCTCCAAAATTTAGGAAATGTGGCCTTGGGTTAAACTTAAATGGGTCAAGGTAACATCACGCATGACCGGCTTTGTAAAAAGACCATGTCAAAAGTAGAACAAAGTTGAGTCTGTGAGATGGGGACATCTCGGGGAGGTCCCCCATATGCAAGGCAGTGCGTGTATGCATCAAGTCCGCACACCATGTGCTACAAATAGAGCGGAAATCCTGAATCGCACCACCACCACTGCACCATGGTAGCTTATCTACCCCCCCCCCCCCACCCACTACTATCATGCCCCATGGCAGTTTTTCTGATCCTTTCTATTAGCATGCATCATGGTGACTTATTAATCCTCTCTACTATCACCTGTGCAAAGTTTCTTAACCCTATTGTGTATGCTGTTGACAGCTGACACACTGTTGACCTTCTTAACCCCATGTCTGCATTTCAAAACTTTGGGAGGCGTTGTCCAAAGACTATGTACCAGTTGTAGGAGATGGATTGATCATGATAATTCAAGGCTAGTGCCAGATAAGCTTGGCGCCTTCAGGTGCCAAGCTCATCTGGCAGTACCCTTGAATTATCACCTTCAGTCAATCTCCTGCTGCAGAGTGTTGGGGCTAAATGGGTTAACATGGCTGCATGAGCGAGGGGTTTATCTGACTAATCCCACTGCAGACCCTATGCACCTGCAGGTCTCTGCAACCAGGAATCACTTGACCAAATTTTGAAAGAGAGTTTTAGAAATTTTGTAAAATATGGTTTAATTATTTTTTTCTATCCTTCCTAAATCCTAGTGTTTCTTTCTTTGTTGATATTTGCATTTTACATGCGAGCCAATCACCTAATTGGTTTGGATTACGTGACCAAATTGTCAATGACAGGCCAGAATGCTAGAGGGTTTCCCCATGCTGTGTACAACAATAAACGAAATGTCACTATCCCTTGTGCAGGGAAAAAAAACCCAAAACCAGAAAATGTCTTGCTGCTTTCCCCCCCCAAAAAAAAAAGTAAAAAAAAAAAGAGAAACATACTAAACCCATAGTAAACACATTTAGTTTTATTAACTTAATTCACAAGTAATGTTTGGAAAAAAAGGTGAACTTTGACTTATGAGTAATTTTTTCCAAGATTCATTTTGCATTTATAGGTTGTTTGACCTTACTGCCCACAATTTTCTTTTCCAAAATATGTTCACAGAGAACCTTTTTTTTTCTGTACCACCTTTAGAATGAACATCATTCAGTGGCAGTTGACCTAATACAATTTACTTTTAAGAATCTCGTACAATTTGCCACTTTTGCTGTACAGTAGCAAAAATTCAGAAATGTTTCATAAAATGACTGATTCCACGTCCCTTAATGTGCCTCAGATAATTCAGCCCAGTACAACAAAGATCCATTTTCACGTATATGAGCAAGTTGACTAAGTTTTCAAATCTGAAATAGCACAGCCATACATGAAGTTCGCATGCTTGATCTTGTTTAAGAAGACTGGTTGTTTTCCACTGGGGTTCTATTAGAGTATTAAAAAATGGTTTGTTCTCATCTTTTGAATAAATTTGTATGACAGTACAGCAAAATTAACAAATCATAGGAGTTAAGAAAAAATAGCTCATATCAGGTCAACTGGCACCGAGTAGTATTTGTTTTTAAAGTGGTATAGACAAGTATTTCTTTGCGGAAATATTAGAAAAAAAAAAAACTGCTCTGATGTCAAACGGCCTATAATAGGTGTACATGTTGCTGGGCAATAAATACCATAGCTCATCTTTCTTGCTCGTCATACTTACATGTGTTCTGCCAGAGCTGCCTGTCATATTTCACTGGCTCATTCCTTCGTTTTTCAAACTCAAAGGCTGGATCCACTGTCAGCTCTTTACCAGCGGCCTTTCTGAATGCCTTTGTCCACCTAGTCTTACGAGGGTTGCGCTTCTTCTTAAATGCTTTGCTGCATTTGGATCGGCAGAAACGGAAGACCTGCAAAAAATGAAAACTATGGAAATCATTCACGAGCAAAAAGTGCACAGCACACATGCTCACGTTAAAAAGTCTATCTCCAATGTTTGAAAAGAGAAGGCCTATTTTGGCGGGTGGGTTGGAAATCGAAATGCAATATACTGTAGTGTAATGTAACAATAATGTTAAACTTAAGCTGATTGTCAGACATAATATAAAAAAAAAAAACCCAAAAAACAATCACTTACAAGTTACACTACAGGGGTAAACCCCATCCCCCATAACCCGCCCGTTTGGGCTGTCCATTATCACTCCATTGCCATGGACATGAAAAAAACAAAAACAAAAAAAAAAACCAACCAACCAAACAAACGAACTTGATAAATAATAAGTAGTACAAACGAAATGACCCAGTAAATAATGCATAATATCACAACTTTTCCGAAAACAAATTAATAGACGTGAAAATGATTGGTTACATACCTTGCAATCGTTTCTGACAAACTGTACCCCGTGTCCAGGATATACCGTAGAACTGCAAAAATAACATTTTTCGAGCCGCATTTTGATGGTTTCCTGATCAGTCGATCAGCGTGGCGGAAAAGGAAGTTGCGTCAACTTAAAAACAGTGGTGGGGTTGCGTCCCGTGGACTTCTCCGGCACAACCACTCATCACCTCGCTTGCACGGCCCATATAGATGTAACCGGACTGTGGTTAGCTAGCTTCTACTAGCCTGGCTGGCTTGTGTAGTTAGATGGTCATGACTCTGCGGACTGCCCATCCAACGTGCAAGTCAGGTGCCAGTCTAGTTTTATAGCTACCTTTTCAGTCCGTGCCCCTTTTTAGGTTTAGGGAAGGGCGGCTGGAGATTGCTGTGGAGTGTAATTAGTCTATCTTCAAGTCTTTTACACTGGTCTCGCATGCGCACTCACAAAATATGTGTGCCGTCTGCCTCGCGTTGTGTTCAAAATACCAAATCGCGCAATGGACCTACCACAGTATCCAGAGAAACCCTAGTTGATATGATCGAGTAGTGACTGTGCGTGCCGCGTTGCCATGTGTGCCACACTGAACTGACAAGCTAAGTACGTTAACAAACTCTCAGCATGTTCTCAGTCTCACACACACACAAGTACACACACTCTTGCGCTGCCATCATCACACACTGAAACGTATACAAACATCAGTACTGACTCGCATCCGTTCTCGCATTCATCAATCTCTGACTCTCAGTGATGAGATTTCTATAAGTGCTTTAGGTTTATTTACAGTACATACACTATTATCAGTCATGATCTGAGACATATCAAAAGCCGTTCATTGTAGCACAAAACAAAACACAATAATACAGGGCGCTCACTGATAAGACACCTGAACTATGCTTACCTACTCATTAGACTCTAAGCACCCAAAGCTATGCTAGCCTACACACTAGACATAATAACTGACCCAAGTAAAACCTAAATTATAATACCAAGTTCTATAGTACCCTAACTCACTTAACTAAGTACTGAAGTTATCTACTTAAATAGTTACAGTATGTCCGTTGCAGGACAGTGTTCCTACAAGGGGTTCTAACTTACTAACGTTCTCTACAGAACAGTCTTCTCTTGCGGGAAGTCTTACTACTATTTAATGGTCTTTTACAGAACAGAGTCTTCCTTTGCGGGAAGCCTCAGTCACTACTATTTTATGTTCTTTTACAGAACAGAGTTTTCCCTTTGCGGGAAGCCTGCTCACCTCGCTTTGATGATGATCTTGGCAGGGACTTGGACTTCCAGCTCTCGCTGATTTCGTCCGGGGGGGGGGGGGGGGGGGGGGGCCAGGGGAGTGGGGGCAGGTCGTCTGTCTGGCTGTTCGTCGCTCCGTTGCTTCAGCGGCTGATGGTGTTGCCGGGGCCGGGTGGTTGATGGCGGAGGAGGCGGGTGGTGTGGCCGGGGGACCGTTGCCTAACGCCAGGCTGGTGGGTGGTGGTGGGCCAGCCGCTCCAAGAAGTCTTGCAGGAGTGGTGGCGGTGGTGGTGGTGTCGGCCGGAGAAACCGTGGCCGGTTGTGGTAGGGTCTGGGGGGATTGGGTGGCGGTGGTGGCGGCCAGTTTATCCTTGGTCTGGGGGTCGGGCGCTGGAATGGGTGGGGTGGGTGGCGATGGAGAGGTGGCAGGCTCATGTGCGGTGGTGGCGTGGGGAGGAGTGGCGGGCGCTGTTGCCTGAAGCGCTTGGGCGGTCGGTGGCGTCTTCTTTGTCTTGGGCCGGTGGCTGGTCCGTTGCCCGCCTGTGGTGGTGGTTGTTGTTGGGAGTGGGGGGGGGGGGGGCGGGTCCGTACCCGCGTCCTGGAGGGTCTTCTCTGGTGCTGGTGGGACCTCTGTCTCCGTGTCCTTGTCCTGGGTGTCTGGTGGCGTGGTGCCGGTTGTTTTTTCGGCAGTCTGTGGGGAGTCGGTGGTGGCTTGACTCCCCGTTTCGGTTGACAGGGTAGTGGCCTGGCTGGCCGTGTCCTTTGTCTTGGGAGGTTCTAGGTCCTTGATGGCGCCCGAGTGCACCAGCCACCGGGCTGCGACTAGTGCTCGGTGGTACGGGTTGCCATCAATCGCCGTTATGACTGGGACGGCGTCTTGTAGGAGGAGCACCAGCTCCCCGAAGTCTATCCCCCTGAGCCGAGTCGCCCCCTCCTCCGACGATGCCGGTCGCTCCCGAGTTAGTGATTCGGGAATCACGACCGGCGGTGGGGAGCATGGGGAATCGGCCCACGACGAGAGCTCTGACGAGGGCTCCTCTTCTGGTTCTGATGGTGGTGGTGGTGACTGGGGGCGGGCAGGGCCCGCCTCCTCTTTGTTGATGACTGTCGCCTGTTCGTCTTGGCTTAGTGGGCGCACTCTGTCGAAGAATGCGTCCATTTCTGGGAATACTCCCCTTGGTGGTATAGGTGGCGCAAACTTGTGAAATGACTCTCTCAGTCTTTGGTCGAAGTCTGTCACTGTCAGTGGCGTTTGGCTGGTTGTTCGGTTGGTTGTTGGTTGCTGCGGCGCCTGGGGGGGGGGGGGGGGGGGGGCGAGTCCCCCACCTGTTCCCAGTATGCCCGCGTAGTCTGTGCTTGCTCCTGCGGCCGTATCGGCGGGGAGAGAGGGGGCTTGTAGCTCCTCGTCTCCCGCCTGGCCGGTGGCTGTTTTCCCTGCACTTGGGGGAAGGTGGAGGTGTATTCTTCCACCTGTTCCTTGTTGGTCTTTTTGCGCTGCTTGCGTCCTTTCTCCATGAGGCTGGCTGGCTTGCTTGCTTGATCGCTGTGTGTGGAGAGAGCGGAAAACCGTCCTCTCTCCTTCGCTGCTGTGAGTCGAATGGTCGCTCGCTTTGATGATGATGATGCTTGACAAGGACTAGGGCTTCCAGCTCTCGCTGATTTCGCCCGGTCGCTCGCTTTGCGATGCGATGACTTGAAAGGGACAAGGACTTCCAACTTCCGTTGATTTCGTCCGAGGGGGGTGGGCCGGGGGGGGGGGGGGGGGGGTTGTCTCGCTGACTGTCTGCCGCTCCGTCGCTCAGCTGGCTGATGTTACTGCCGGGGCCGGGTGGTTGGTGGTGTAGGAGGCAGGTGGTAGGCCGGAGGACCGTCGCCTATCGCCAGGCTGGTGGCTGGTGGTGTGCCAACCACTCCAGAAGATGTTGAAGGAGTGGTGGCGGTGGTGGTGGGGGTGGCCGGGGGAACCGTGGCCGGTTGTAGATGGGTCTGGGGAGGTAGGGTGGTGGTGGTGGCGGCCAGTCGATTCTTGGTCGAGGTGTGGCGCGTTGTCGTGGACGGGGTGGGTGCCGGTGTTGGGGTGGTAGGCGGAGGTGTGGTGGCGGCGTAGGGAGCAGTGCCGGGCGTCGCTGTCGGAACCACTTTGGAGGCCGGTTGCGCCGTCGCCGGTGTGGTTCCGTGCTGGTTGTTTGTGGCGGCTGTTGAGGAGTTGGCTCGGTGGTGGTGCCTTTTTCTTCTTGCAGGGGTACAGGGGTTGCATCAGTGCCTACTTCCTGAGTAGGCGGCGTGGTGTTACCGCAACCCCTGTGTCTGGTGGCGGTGGTGGTGGTCCCTGTCTTCTTGGTTGCAGTCTGTGGGGCCGCCAATGTCCCGGTTGACTGCAGCTTCGGTGCCACCTGACACTCTGCTTCCACGTAGGTGGTGTTTGTGGTCTGGTGGTTGGCCGTTTGTGGGGGGTCTGTTGTTGCCTGGCTCTCCGTGTGTGTCGTGGAGGCCACGGCCTGGCTGGTTGCGTCGTTGGTTGTCGGCGGCTCTAGATCTTTGATGGCGCCCGAGTGCACCAGCCACCGGGCGGCGACTAGTGCTCGGTGGTACGGGTCGCCATCAACTGCCGTTATGATGGGAACGGCGTCTTGTATTAGGATCACCAACTCCTCGAATCCAATCCCCCTGAGCCGAGTCCCCTCCTCCTCCAGCGTTGCCGGTCGCTCCGGCGTTAGTTGTTCGGGGATGTCGACCGGAGGTGGGGAGGCAGGGGAGTCCGCCCACGATGACGGTTCCGAAGAGTCTTCGTGATGCTCCCCTTCCAATGTTGGGTATTGGAAGAGGGGTGGGGGAGCGTAGTGTCTGTACTGGTTGAAGATATTCTGTAGTTCCTGCGGTGAGGGGAGTCCTTGCGACCCTCCCACCACGTAGCTCTGGTGAGGCGCGTAGCTTGCTTGCTGGGGGGGCGAGAGTGCCCGCCGTACTTGTTCTTGTGGCCGTATCGGAGGGGAGAGAGGGGGCTTGTAGCTCCTCGTCTCCCTCCTGGCCGTTGCTTGTGGTCTCTGTACTTGGGGGAGGGTGGAGGTGTACTCCTCCACCTGTTCCCTGTTTGACTTGCGACGGTTTTTCTTTCCTTTGTCCATCGCTGGGCTGGCTGGCTTGCTTGTATTAGCTGGCTTTGTCGCTGGCTGGCTTGCTTTGCGGGAGAGAGCGGTGAGCCGTCCTCTCTCCTTCGCTGCTGAGCGCCGAATGATGGAAAGAGGGAAAAAAAGTCGCTCGCTTTTGCTAGGCGCCGCTATTTATATCCACACCCCTAGGGGTGTGTTCGGCGTGCCTCTTGCCGATTGGCTTGGTACTTGACTCGCTCTGACACTAGCAGGACTGCTGACCACTGGGCCTGCGGGCGTGCTGGGGGAAATTGGTACTACTGTACTAGAACACTGAGCTAAATTATCTCCCCTGCTACATAGAAAACACTTCAAATCGCATTTGCCGGCAACCCATGAACATTTTCTCTTAGTTAGGGCATCCTTTGTGCGATTCTGGCACTCAATCGGATGCCGCACAACTCGTATACCGCCACTGTCCGCTGAGCCATCTGGGACTGTTGTTGTTCATTCCAGTTTTATGTTCCACAGGCACTAAAAGTGATCGAGGACTTGTAGTTTTGACGTAGGTTTTTATGTTATGTTGACCCCTGCTCCTTTCTCATCCGGGCTTGGGACCGGCAACGGCGGAGTTCCATCTGGGACCCCGCCCCATCAGAACATACACAGGTCATGTTACATATTCAAATGAGGTAGGTGAGGCAGTGCAAGGACCGGTCAGTGTGTAAAAAAAAAATCTTTTATTTTCTTTGTATAGAGGCAGTATGCTGGTATTTGCGTTAAATTTCTTGATGTATGACAAGAGACTTGATTGGTGCTTTGATTCATACCAGCCTTGGCAAGGCTTAACCAGCGGACTCTTTTTGGCCTAGCTTGAGTTGCCAAGCGGATGGTGACTGATATGAGGTGTGTATCAGTTTTGTCTTCACTTGGATGTGGGGTTGGTACAGAATCATGTTGATAGCCAGGAAATGAGACCGGTGATGTCCTTATTCTTTTTTGATTTTGTGCATGGCAAATGGCAGCAAGTGGGCGGTAGTGTCGTTTAGACGATTGAATAATTAGGGGATGACTGGGACACTGAGACTAAGGTTAAGGCCGCATTAAGTTATGAAATGGGACTACAGGGGGAGGCCCACTGTGTGCTTTGACTTGTCACAGGCCACACAAGGCAATTGCTTCCGGTGCATGTAGTCTTCTTCTTCTTCTCGAACGCCGTCACACTTGGAGTTTGGCTCTCAAAATAAAATCTGTGGTCTTCTGTAGCGCCTCCACAGGCCCGTACAGTTTTTAATCTCTTGTAGAATGGCGGGCTTCGGCCATATCTCCTTCCTCAGCAGCTGGTCAGCGGATTCCCACGGGCAGTCCTGGAGGATGTGCTCTGTGGTCTGCTCTGCTTCTCCACAAGGGCACAGGGGAGATGGCACGCTGACTCCATTTCCGTCTTGTTCTTTCTCTGCGCCCACTTTTGCCATTCTGTCAGCTTCTTCATTGCCGTAGACCGCCGTGAGATAGCCATAGTCGCCTGCTCGGCGTTAAACCCCAATAACTAATAACTAATAACTAATCATTGCCGTAGATGCTACAGTGTGAAGGGATCCACTGCAGCACCAGTCTGGTGCACTTGATGTTTTGCAGTGCCTCTTGTAGACGTGGCAGTTTGCTTGCTGTTGTTGCCTCAAGGACAGACATGGCATCAGTCAGGAAGACAATCTCAGTGGGCATCAGGGTCTGCAGTGCCACTAAGGGTGTTTGCAGCGCGGACCAGGGCTTCCACCTCAGCTCTGTAATTTGTGCAGTGAAGGCCTGTTGGTACTGTCTCTGCCTGCCATTTTCCGTTTGGGTACTGAATGTACACCCCAGCCCCTGTATTCTGAACTGCATCTGTGGCTGATCCATCGGTGTATGCCCGTATCCATGCTTCTTGGGGATACTTTTCTTGTCGAGCATGGCCAGCGTCAAAGCTTTCTTGCTCACAGTGCTGTGCTTATCTTTGGTGGTGATGTAGGGTACCGTAGAAGAGATCGTGATGTTTTCTGGCTTACTTTCCCAGGGTGGAAGGTCGTTAGCAGGATTCAGAGCCTCTACATGCGCAGGGAGCTTTGCCTGGTGTTTTCTCTGCAGTGCTCTCGTCTCCTTCACAAAGCTTGATCTTTTTAGTTTCCCTGAGGTTGGTCGTTTCATCCTGGCATTCATAGGATGGTCTTTGAAAGACTTGACCTTTGTGGACTGTATCAAGACTTTGCAATCTCTTCTCATGCGCAGGGGTGGGATGCCTGTTGTCTCTTCCATCTTTTCAATTGGTGTAGATGTCATTGCGCCGGTGATGATACGCAGTGTCTGGTTCTGAACTCTGTCAATGGTCTGCTGGTGTGATTGGGCTGCCGTCAACCATGCATTGGATCCGTAATCAAGGTGTGGTCTCACTGTGCCTTGATATACATTTTTGAGGATCTTTTCATTGGCTCCCTATTGTGTTCCAGCCAGCTTCCACATGATGTTCAGCTTTCTTCTAGCTTTCGCTTCTGCGTTCCAAATGTGCGGCTTCCACGTCAGCCTCTTGTCAAGGGTGACTCCCAGGTATGTCTGTTGGTCTTCATACCGCAGTGGGGTGTTGCCCAGTGTTAGGTTGCCAGCCTTTGCTTTGTTGGAGAGAGAGAAGAGTGTGGCTGATGATTTTTCTGTGTTGATGGTCACACACCAGTTGTTGGTCCAGTCTGTCAGCCTGTCCAGGGCTAGTTGCATCCTGTATGTAGTAGTTGTTGCATACTCTTCTGTGCACCAGAGTACCAGGTCATATGCGTACAGGGCTGCGTGGACTCCTTTTGGTAGCTCTGGCACAAGGGCATTAATGAAGAGTATGAGCAGGGTCGGTGACAGAACTCCCCCTGTGCACCCCTGACGCAGCAGCACATTTTGGCCACAATACCCATCAACTGTCACACGGGCTCTGCGATTGTGCAGGTATGACTTGGTCCACCGATACATGTTCCTGGGATGCCACTGCAAAGGAGTTTCACAAAGAGACCATCCTTCCACACCTTGTCGCAAGCCTTCTGTAGGTCAATGAAGGCAGCTAATGTCACCTTCTGATCTTGAAAGGCATCATCTATGACCTGTGCAAGGTGTGTTGTCTGGTCTTCTGTACTCTTGTAGCTTCTGAAGCCGGCTTGCTCTGGCACGATAATGCTCTCGGAGTCCAGGTACCACTGCAGGCGCCTGTTGATGATGCACTCCATGTTCTTGCACACACAACTTGTCTGGCTGATGGGGCGATAACTCAGGGCTTTGGACTTATTCTTCCCTTTCTTCAAAATTGGGATCATCCTGGCTTCCTTCCAGCACGGGGTATCTGTCCTCCTCTCCACCTGTGGTTAAAGATGTCCAGTAGTTTCGTTAAGGCAGTGTTGCCAAGGTGTAACATCTCGTTTGAGATGCTGTCTGGACCTGGAGATTTTTTCTTCTTTAGCTGTTTGATGGCCATCTTCAGTTCTGGAAGGGTTATGTCCTTCTTCATTGCATACTGGATGTTTGCATCTCTTGTTCTCTCTCTTTCCTCCTGTCTGATTTCTTTTTCAAGCATTCGTGGGACAGTGATGTTACTTTCTTTCGCATAGATCGGTGCAAATATGTTTGCAGCTTTCCTACCAGTCAGTGCTTTCCCTTCTTCTTCCAGGGTGATCTTCTGTTCCCTGGTGCCCTTATCGTTCAACGCCTTGCTCAGTCTCCACAAGTTGGTAGTGGCCCTGTCCATGTTTAGTCTTGAAGTCTTCTCTTTCCAACTTCTTCTTCTGTACTCCAACTTCATCTTCAGATACTGGGCCTTACTGTGTTGTAGCTTGATGTTGTTTTCTTGGCTGGGGTTGGTTTCAGCGTCATCTCTGGCCCTAGTGAGGTTGTCATGTGCTTTCTGAAGATCTGCGGTCCAGTATGGGGTGTATTTTTTTCCGGACCCCTCGAGGTATGGTTTCCTTGGCGTTAAACTCTCTGACCACATTGTTGATGTTCCTTCCAGACACAGCGAAGTCTTGCATTAGCTCATTTGTTCGGATACAGAACAAGCGCCAGTCTGCCTTTCGGTAGTTCCATCTTGGCCAGTGTGGCGAGCTAGCTGCTGTGCTTCCTTTTAGGGAGAGGAGGACAGGGCGGTGGTCACTTCCTCCTAACTGTGGTCCTACTGTTCTGCTGAGGCGCTTATGTAGTGGTGGTGTGCCAGCGGCGAGAGTAGAAGGTAGGTTGGTCCTCAGGGTCATTGGCAAGTATCAGGTGGTTTTCATCTTGCCACTCCTCGATGTCTTCTCCTCTCTTATCAAGCGTGTCATATCCCCAACTCTGGGACTGGCTGTTGAAGTCACCAGTGATGAGGAATCCACTCTCTGGGACCTGGATAGTGTCAAGGGACAGCTGCTTGTCATTAGGGCAGTAGTAGTTGACCAGGTCAAGGGTGCTGTCACTGGTGGTTACCTTGACCTGGATGTATTCCGCCTCTTCCATGAATATCCTGGTTTCGCTGGCATTCAGGTTGTTTCTAACTAGGGTCATAACTCCCCCTTTCTTCCTCCCCTGGCGATCACTTCGGAAGACCTGATATCCTCTGACCTTAAAGGGTTTCTCTTCTTGCAGGTGTGTCTCTTGTATACAGCAGATGTTTATGCTGTTTTCATGCAGAAAGTGCTCTAGTTCTGTTTTCTTGTTGGTAACCCCTTCTGCATTCCAGTGCATGATGTTCACATTGGCTTTTTCTTTGTCTCTGGTCTTGTTTTTTCGCTGGCCAGTCGCTCTTCTTCCCCCTCCCCTGGCTAGTCGAGACAGTCGGGAAGGTCTTCCAGTCGCTGGGGGTGGGCTCTGAAGAGGCGCAGAACCCGGTACGGCACCTGCCTGGTGAGACTCCACAGGGCGAGCACCATATCTGTTGAATCCATCTCCAAGTGTCATATGGCTGTATATGCGTGGTACTGTGGTTTATTAGAGTGCGCTGTACAGCCTAGTACCTCCGTCTTCAGCACTCGGGGTTTCTGTCGGGGTTACCTCACCCTTAACTCCTGGTCAAAAGGCCTTTCCTGGGAGCACAGGATGGTTTGGTTTTGGAGTGTCTTTCTCCTAGATGGGTTGCCGGCCAAGGCTTATGAGTCCCATCTACTCAGGTTTTTCCTCGGAGTTTTCCTTCTCGAAGGAGATCTGCCTACCAAGGCTATTGAGCATCCCTGCCCGGATTTGTATAGGGTTTACTCCCCTAGCATTTGCCTCTCCCAAGGCACCCACAGGCAGTGGGGCTATTTACCCATAGCTGGGGATCTGGTTCATGGGCATCAGGGCTTGTCCACATATCGATGGGCCTGCATGCCGCATGTCTGGGGGCCAGACCTCCTCCGAGTCCTCTGTAGTTCAGCCCGAGTCCGTAAGGTGCTTGGTTACCGTGAGTCGCCACGAGGAGGCACTACATGAGGCTTGTTGTTGGAGAGGCTGTGTACTGGCAGGGAGAGACTGACATACTCTGCTCCCCTTTTCGCAAAACTGCTAGCCAGCGGTGGGAGCTGAAAGCGAGATCGACAAGCACAGACCCTACACTACCACCCTAGACGCATCACAACAACCATTTGACTCACTGGTGCATGTAGTAACTTTTCGGCGCAAGAAATAGTCATATTTTAAAATTTATTTTTTGTTGCCTTTTTGGGCGTTTTGAGCAGCAAAAGGCATGACAGGCAGTGTGAAAAAGTGAAAAATTTGGGTAATTCTAGTCGTCCCGGTGTTCATGGAAACCTTATATGGGGCTTGTGCGGCACAGTTGCCGTATGCGGGCTTGCAGAGGACAATTTTGTCATTCGGTATTTAGTTCATTAGAGTTGCGGAAAACGCTAACAGACAATTTGTTTGAGAATTGCTGGAACTGTTTCTCCTGTGATATGCCGCGTGGAATTTTTGTTTTGGCAGAAACTGAGGTTCTTCGTTCGGCACAGCTTTGTGTTGCAAGAGGCTAATAGAGAAGAGTGTGTGAAAAAGGGGGGGGGGGGGGGGGTAATCTCATGTAGCCGACCGGTTGAACTGCCACTGGTCACGTGCGTTTTGCTTGTCGGGTGGCGTTTTGCTTCCGGGTCATGTAGTAAAAATTCCGTAAGAAATAGTTCAAAACATTTGTATCAAGTTGTGCAAACGCAATGCCGAGAGACCGAGTGATGCACCAGCGGCGCCATTCACTGAGTTGCTATTTTCGCATCTGACCTGTCGCTCGGACCGGCCCTGTGTACCAGATCGGCTTAGAGCGTGTGCTATCTGCACTTGTAATGACTGAGCAATCACGGAGAAAGAATCACGTCACGTTCGATTCAGCTGAAAAAAAAGATGAATAAAGAATAAACTCTTTCCCATATGCAATCCGGCAATAATGCATCACTTTATGCTAGCACCACGAAACATCCCATGATTTGGCAGATTTGAAAAATAAGCCTTTTTCCTTAATGGTGGTGATTTTGCGATATCTGCGTCGCTTTGCGGCAGAACTGAAGCACCGTTGTAGCCGTAGTACGAGTGCAATACAATGAACTTAATTCCGTCAGGAATACGTAAGTTCTGACGAGAATGAACTGCGTCTGGAGACCTATCTTTTTCCAGTAGGCCCGACGTACGCACTCGAACAAAACAATGAGGGGGGGAGGGAAGGGGGAGGAGGGGGGGGGGGGGTAAACGCTAAAATCGGAAACGAACCGTTTTTCGGCTGCGATCACACTCTTTCGCGGGAACGTACGACTGAGACCACACTTCAAGCGCAGAAGCCTACCTGCGCGCGCAGTTCTCAGTAGTGCACAGGACTAGTTGGAGCGACTGAACAGATGCGAAAATCGCAGCAATGACGCCATTAGTGCGTTTAACTACAGGGCGAGGTATACCAACCAGGCCTAAATATCTGTTGCAGAGGACAGGTTTTTAACTATCTCTATAAGCGTCAGTTTCCGGAGAAAGTGTTTTGGCACCCAGTGTGGACAGGACAGACCTGAGGCCCTTGACCCGTGGATGCGTTTCCAGGGCCTGAGAAATGTGCCGAGACATCAGACATGGAACTTGCGCCAAAGGCGCCCGTGCCAGATTATTGTGTGGCTTCTGTTACAAGCTATAGGGTATGCCGCTACCGCAGTACCTGATTACCGGCCACTGAAAAGAAAAGGTGGCAAATATAGAAAATATCATGACGGCGGGTGTGCAGCAAAAGTAAGTCACGGAGACCCCAAAATCCAACGTGCGCCAAAGGCGCCCGCCGCAGAGTACATCGATAGGTTCTGCCTTACCTATCCCCTATAGCCTTTTCAGAGGTGGTATCTGGCACCCAGTGTTGGCAAGAGAGACTCGGGACCCTTGATTTGTGGATGCGGGCAATTCCCAGGACCAGACCAATATACCGTTCAGACACAAAGAGTGACACTTGCGTCAAAGGCGCCCGTCGCAGAGCTGTCGCATGATTATATTGGGCGATCAGCTGCTGCTGTTTCTATACACTGCTAGCACACTGTTGTGCTCTGCGACGGGCGCCTTTGGCGCAGGTCGATCTCTTGAGGCTTCGGTGGCTTCCTTTTGCTGTGCAACACCCGCTGTCAGGAGATTGGTCGGTGTCTGCTGCCTTTTCTCCTCACCGCTGGCGTCCAAGATGGTCTATGTCGCTTAATAGAGGCTACTGACTTAAGGAATCCTTTCGTTGTGCTCTGCCACGGGCGTCTTTGGCGCGAGTTCCACTCTTGGTGCCTCAGTACATACTTTGGGTCCTAGCAAGAGCCTGCACCCAGGCTCAAGGCTCTCGGGTCTCTCTTCCGCACACTGGACGCCAAACCACTTTGTCCGGTAACGCTTATAGAGGCTATATAAGGAAAAATCTGCCCTTATGCTCTGCTTGGCTGGTACAAGGATTTGTAGCTTTTTGCAAGAAAAAGCATGATGGCTGGTGATTTGTTTTCAGAAAATATGCGGAACATGGCTTTAGTTGCCTTCAGTATATTGAGCCCTGTTTAAAGCTGCAATGAGGGAATAACAAAATTGACACCTCATGCAGTCTAATTGTGGTTAGGCAGTTTGCTGAATTTGTTCAAACAGTGCAAGGGATTTTCTATGTTGTCAAGTTGGGTTCAAAGTTGAAAAAACTGTCAAAATGGTTCGTGCTTGGGGGTGGGGGTGGGGTGAGGGTGGAGGAGAGAGGGGGGTGGGGGTGGGGTTAGGATAGCAAAATAATTGCCCCAAAAATAATCCACTGTTGAAAATTGGAGATGCTGGTTGTTTTGGATGAGTAGCATATGTGTCTGATTGTCTGCAAAATATGGGGTGGTTAGCTTGAACATACGTGTTTGTTTTCTGATCTTTACATGTGACGGTCAGCCGCACGCGCCAATGGTAATCCTGGCACCAAGGGGTGCAGGTAGTCGTTTTGGTGCAGCTCTAAAACCATCAGCCTTTCATGTCTGAAACTTAGCAGTGTATCTTCTTCTTAATAATAATAATAATAATAATAATAATAATAATAATAATAATAATAATAATAATAATAATAATATAATATTTATAAAGCGCAAAATCCCTCTAGTGCGGGCTCTAAACGCTGTACAATGCAAATCAAAGTTAAAAACTAAACACAAATCAATAGACAGCAGCAACACACAATACAAATATTACAATACAAATTCAAAAACTAACAGCACACAAACACACCTAAATTGCAAACAACCATCACAACAAGGATTGGCACAGGATCATCATGATGTTATTGTGAAACAGAAAAAAGACTGGAATTTGGTAAGACAGAGTAGTGAGATTGGAAAAGACGTGTTTTAAGCTGACATTTGAAAGAAATTACTGTGGGGGCATCTTATAGGGTAAGGTTATCAGTGATATAGTTTTGATTGCAGCTGACAGCTGCTTTGGGTTCATCACAGGCCACACAGGGCAATTGCTTCCGGTGCATGTAGTAACTTTAAAAAAAGGATTGTTTCTTCTTTTTTTAATTTTTTTAAATTATTGAACATTCTTCAAGATTAGTGACATAAACACATAAGGACCGCTTACAAGTACAACACGAATACAAAAAAAAAAAAATCATACATACACAACCTGAAAATATATTATGTTAGAAAAAAAATTAAATTGATGCATGTTTGTGGAGAGAGAGAAAGAGAGAGAGAGAGAGAGAGAGAGAGAGAGAGAGAGAGAGAGAGAGAGAGAGAGAGAGAGAGAGAGAGAGAGCGAGAGAGAGAGAGAGAGAGAGAGAGACTGTTCTCGGAATTTGTTTTGTGAGTAGGTCTGCATGCATGTTTTGGTAACGGATAGTTTTCAAATTTCAACAAGAAGTACCTGTGAATCATTGCAGGCCAAAGCGAACCCAACTGCAGTCTACAAAAATTAACAAAATAGGTACTTACTTACTTACGCCTGTCACCCCTCCCAGGTTATAGGCCGTCGACGAGAGACCTCCAGCGACTCCTGTCCTGTGCTTCTCCTTCGATTTTACTCCAGGTGGTTCCCAGTTTCTTGATGTCTGCTTGGAGGTCTCGACGCCAGACGTTTCTCGGCCTGCCTCTTTTCCTCTTTCCCTGGGGGTTTCATGACAATGCCTGCCTAGTGATACTGGAAGCTGGCTTTCTCAGACTGTCCCCATCCTCATCTTCTTCGCCCAATTTCGTTCTCTGCTGTTATCTGCTCTGTTCTCTCCCAGAGTCTGACGTTGCTGATCTTCTCTGGCCAGTGGATTTTCAAAATTCTTCTAAGGCAACTGTATGAAGATCTGTACTCTGTTGACTGTGGTTTTTGTCAATCTCCAAGTCTCTGCTCCATATAGGAGAACTGCTTTTACGTTGGAGTTGAAAATCCGAACTTTGGTGTGTTGTGACAGCTCTCTGGAACTACACATTTTTTTCAACTGGAGAAAGGCTGCTCTGACTTTACCGATTCGTGCCCTGACATCTGCATCAGTGCCACCTTTTTTTTTTTTTTTGTCTATGATGCTCCCGAGATAGGTGAAGGAATCCACCTCCTCCAACGGGGTGCCAGAAAGCAAGACTGGTTCTTCCCTGGTTGCGTTCAGCCTCATTGACTTTGTTTTCTGTTTGTGGATGGTGAGGCCCACTTGGGACGAGATGTCAGCAAGCCTCGTGGTCTTGTCCTGCATTTGTTGACGAGTGTGAAACAGTAAAGCCAAGTCGTCTGCAAAATCGAGGTCGTCAAGCTGTGTCCACAGTGTCCAATGTATTCCACTTCGTCTGTGCTCTGTGGTCCTCTTCATGACCCAGTCTATGGCCAGTAGGAAGAGGAACGGAGACAGCAAACACCCCTGCCTGACACCGGTTCTGACCTGGAGCTCCCTGGTAAACTGCCCTTCGTGGATCACGCTACATATCATACCATCGTAGCTGCTCTTGATCAGGCGGACGAGCTTTGTGGGTACACCGTAGTGTCGTAGGAGTTTCCACAGAGTCTCTCGGTCCACGCTGTCAAATGCTTTCTCGTAATCCATAAAGTTGACGTACAGCGGGGAGCTTCACTCCAGAGACTGTTCCACAATGATGCGGAGAGTGGCGATCTGGTCTGTACATGATCGGTTCTTCCTGAATCCTGCTTGCTGGTCTCTCAGCTGGGGGTCAACGGAGCTCTTCATTCTCTCCAGGATGATCCTGTTGAAGACTTTTCGTGGTACTGACAGCAAGGTGATTCCTCTGTAGTTGGAACACTTGCTGAGGTCGCCTTTCTTGAGAAGCTTGATTAGGTACCCCTCCTTCCAGTCAGCCGGCATCACCTCCTCTTCCCAGATCTTTCCAAACAGTGGGTACAGCATCTCTACTGTTGTCTCTAGGTCTGCTTTCAGAGACTCCGTTGGGATGCCATCTGGCCCTGCTGCTTTGCCGTTCTTCAAAAATGCCACTGCTCTTCTGATCTCTTCCCGGCTGGGTCTGTCACCGCTGATGGGTAGGTCGGTCTCTGCTGGCTGGATGTCTGGGGGGTCGGGTGGGCTGGGTCTGTTCAGTAACTCTTCAAAATACTCGGCCCATCTGTCGAGTTGGTCTGCTCTGTCTGCAATAGGCTTGCCTTCTTTGTCTTTTACTGGTCTTTCTCTATGTCCATACTTGCCCGACAATCTTCTGGTAATGTCGTAGAGCTGTTTTATGTTGCCGCTGCCTGCTGCCTTTTCTGCCTCTGCTGCCAGGCTGTCTGTGTAGGCCCTCTTGTCTGCCCTGATACTCCTCTTCACCTCGCGGTTGGCTTCCGAGTATTCCTCCTGTGCCCTTGCTTTGGCTGCTCTTCGTGCGACTGTTGTTGACAACTGCTTTCTTCTGCTTCCTCACTTCTATCTTCTTCTTTCTTCTTCTTCTTTTCGTTCGCAGTGGGCTATACGGTCAGTCCAGCACCGGCGATGAATGACGTCGTTTTCTCCAGGTCTTCTCGACTGCCGTAGAGTTTGGTCTGCAGTGGAGTTGGCGACGGCCACACTTCTTTTCTTTCATTGTCCAGTAGGGGGCATCTCTGGAGAATATGTTCCGCTGTTTGGTCTTCCTGACCACAGGCGCAGGTTGGTGATGGCGCCAGCTTGACCTTTCTGTTCATGTGAGCGTTCAGTCTGTTGTGGCTGGTACGCAGTCTGATCAGGACGACTTGCTGCTCTCTGGTCATTGTGTGGTAGTCGTCTCTGTTTGACCTCGGCCTCATCAATGCCTTGATAATTGTCTTTTGCTCACTATAGCTGACGCTGTTTTCTTGTTGATCTTTTGTGGCTCCTTCTTTCGCCAGCTCGTCTGCCCTTTCATTTCCTGGTACCCCACAGTGGGCTGGTATCCACTGGAGAACAACTCTTCTGGTTTGTCTGACCTTCTGCAAAGCTCTGGTCAGCTGGGGGAGTTTGTCGTTCTCGAGGGCTTGAAGGACTGAAAGGGCATCGGAGAAGAAGACAACTTGATAGCATGGGTCTGTAGAATTCTGAACCATGGATGCGGCCTGCATAAGTGCTTCGGTTTTTGCTTTGTAGTTTGTGCAGTGTTTGCCGGTGGCTACACTGGATGTGGCTGTATGTCCCCCTGGGAACTGGATCAGGATGCCAGCACCTCCATTGGAAACGACATTTGTTGCTGATCCATCAGTGTAGATGTTGATCCATGCCTCCTTTGGGTACTGTTCGTCGATCAGGGCTAGGGTGAGTGCTCGTCGAACGGTGTCATCCTGACTGTCTCCTGAGGCAGCATGTGGGTCACTGGTGAAGATCTGGATGTCTGGTTTGTCCACTGCGCAAGGGTTTTCCACTTCTTTTGTGATCAGAGGTAGAGTGCTCTGTGGAAGGACTTCCCTGTACTGTCGAGAAAGTCGCATGCTCTCATGGGCAAAGCTGCTTCTTTTGAGCCGGTTCTTGGTGAAGTTGCTTAGTCTGTGCTTCATGGGGTGGTCGGGCAAGCACCTGAGCTTCTCCGCCTGTACCATGGTTTTGGCTTCTCTCCTCTGGCTGAGAGGTTGGATTGTGGTCAGCTTCTCCATTTCCTTGATTGGTGTGGATTTCATTGCACCAGTGATGAGTCGAAGAGCCTGGTTTTGCACTCGGTCGAGGGTCTGCAGGTTCGTCTTGGCTGAGGTTGACCACGCTGTGGAGCCGTACTCGAGGTGGGGCCTGACTGTTCCCTGGTATACTGTCTTCAGTATCTTCTCGTTCGCTCCCCAGGTGGTGCCTGCCAGTTTCCTGAGTATGGCCAGCTTGCGCCGGGTCTTCCCCTCTGCCTGTGCAATGTGTTGTTTCCAGGTCTGACGTCTGTCGAAGGTGACACCAAGGTAGGTAGCTTCTTCATCCTCTCTCAGAGGGGTTCCACCAAGCTTGATAGTTCCGGCTTTCTGCTTTGGGGACAGTGTGAAGAGGGTGGTGGAGGATTTCTCCTTGTTGGCGGAGATGCACCAGTCTTCTGCCCATGCGTTCAGCTTATCTGCCGCTAGCTGCATTCTGTAGGTGGCAGTACTTGCATGCTCCTCCTTGCACCAGATCACAAGGTCATCTGCGTATAGGGCAGCTTTGATTCCCTTGGGCATCTCAGACACCAGATCGTCGATGAAGAGTAGGAAGAGGGTGGGCGGGACGCCATGACGAAGGAGGAATTTCTTGCTTTTGGTCTGTTCGACGCTGACTCTTGCCCTGCGGTTGAAGAGGTAGGAGCGTATCCACTGGAACATGTTACTGGACACGCCTTTTCTCAGCAGTTTGACAAGCAGCCCATCTTTCCAGACCTTGTCAAAAGCCTTCTGAAGATCAATCCAGGTTACAAAGACCAGCTTCTGCTCCTGGAAGGCATCTTCAACTTCCTGCGCCAAGTAAGTGACCTGGTCTTCGGTGCTGTGGAACTGTCGGAAGCCAGCTTGTTCAGGGGCGAGAAGGTTCCTGGATTCCAGGTAACACCTGAGGCGCTCGTTCACAATTCTCTCCAAGGTCTTCACAACACAGCTGGTGAGGCTGATTGAGCGATAGCTGGTGGCCTTCTTTGGATCCTTCCCTTTCTTTAGAATGGGGATCATGATCGCTTCTCGCCAGAGTTGTGGTAGCGATCCTTCTTGCCAGCTCCTGCTGAGGACCTCAAGTAGCTTGTTTTCTGCTGCACTACCAAGGTGGGTTAGCATCTCGTTGGTGATGCCATCTGGACCAGGAGACTTCTTCGCCTTCAACTTTTGGAGAGCTATATGAAGCTCTTTGTGTGTAAGTGGTTGATTCATGGCGTCCGCTGTTGCTTGTTTGGCACGTCTCTCTCTTTGCTCTCTTCTTGCTTCTCTCTGCTTTTTGGGGCTAACATGGAGATTGCTCTCTGCTGCATAGCTTTCAGCAAATTGGTTGGCAGCATGCTTTCCTGTTAGTATCTTCCCATTTTCTTCTAAGGTGATGTTTCCTTTGCTCGTGTTCTCATCGTTCAACTGCTTGGTCAGTTTCCAGAGCTTTCTGCCGTCCTTCTCAAGGTTCAAGGAGCTTGTTTTCTCTTGCCAGCTCCTGCGTCTTGCCTGTAGCTTCTTCTTGAGAAATTTGGCTTTGGCTTCCTGGAGGCGGATGTTGTTTGCCTGTGATGGGTTAACTTCTGCTTCCCTTCTGGCATCTGATAGATCATCATCCAGTTCCTGCAGTTCATTGCTCCAGTAGGGCTTATAGTCTTTTCTAGCACCTCTGGGTATGGACTCACGCGCTGCTCTGAGGATGCTCATGTTGAGGTCCTTCACCACCATGTTGATGTCTCGACCTTCGATTCGAATGTCTTTGGTGAGTTCGCTGGAGCGGTGTCTAAAGAGGAACCAGTTCGCTCTTTTGTAGTTCCACCGTGGGAAGGTTGCATCAGCGCAGGACTCCATACCCAAGGTCAAAAAGACTGGCCGATGGTCACTTCCACGTAGCTGTTCTCCGACCTCTCTTCTGGCTTGCTTGTGCATGTCTTCTGTGCAGAAGGCTAGGTCAGGAGTCGATGTAGTGTGCCATCTTCTGGAGTAGAACGTGGGGCAGTCAATGGGACTGTTTAACAGAATGAGATCGTTGTCGTCCTGCCAGTTCTCCACCTCTTCTCCTCTCCGATGCAAGTGGTCGTATCCCCAACTTTGTGAGTGACTGTTGAAGTCGCCCACCACAATGAAGTTGGAGGCCTTAGTGGGGATCGTGTCAAGGGTGAGTGGTCTGTCGTTGGGGCAGTAGAAGTTGACCAGCCGGAAATCTGCTGTCTTCGTCTGGATCCGAATCACTTGGTACTCGGAGTTCTCCATGTGCGTGTCGATCAAACAGGCGTTGATGTTGTTCCTGATCAGGGTCAGGATTCCTCCCTTGCTTCGATCTGTTCTGTCGGACCTGAAGCACTGGTAGCCTCTTACTTTGAAGGACTTTTGGGGTGTCAAGTGCGTCTCCTGAATACAGCAGATGTTGATGTTCTTCTCATGCAGGATATGCTCCAACTCGGTCTTCTTGTTCAGAATGCTTTCTGCGTTCCAGTGCATGACCTGAAAAGGTCGCTGCTGACTGGGATTCTTAGTCATGATTGCGGGTTTGCGTGGATCCATGTTTATCAGAATGCGCCGTGCGGCCTGGGTCCTCCGTCTTCAGCATTCGAGGTTTCTGTCGGGGTTACCTCACCCTTAGCTCCTGGTATACGACCTTCCCTATGAACACAGGGTGGCTAGATCTTTATGCGGCTCTTGATCGCATGATAAACCCGTCGTTGGACACATGGGGAATTTTAGTGGAGGTACAGTGCCCCCTGCTACCCCGCCCCGTCCTGGTAAGCTCATCGCCATTTGGTCCGCGACTGCTTGCGCAGCTAACCTCCATATCTGAAGGCCGTTCCCCTATCCGCCACCCGGGGACGCGCTAGGTTGGGGATGGTCGCCCCACTGAAAATCCCACACTGGGTTAAGGAAGTTCGGCATGTCCTAGTTCTATCTTCTTCAAGCAATCCAGACCAAAAAGGTGACTGCCAAGCGTGTAATATGCAAAGAAGTACCCAACGGAGAAAGAACACGCTTAGAAAAGACGGGTACAACACAATTTATTAATATTTCGGGTAAATACCCTTTGTCAAAATAGACAAACAAACAAACAGAGAGATTAGCCGCTACTTATCTTCATTGGCAGAAGGAATGTGGCAACTGAAGGAGGTGAACTTCCTTAACCCAGTGTGGGATTTTTAGTGGGGCGACCATCCCCAACCTAGCGCGTCCCCGGGTGGCGGATAGGGGAACGGCCTTCAGATATGGAGGTTAGCTGCGCAAGCAGTCGCGGACCAAATGGCGATGAGCTTACCAGGACGGGGCGGGGTAGCAGGGGGCACTGTACCTCCACTAAAATTCCCCATGTGTCCAACGACGGGTTTATCATGCGATCAAGAGCCGCATAAAGCTCTAGCCACCCTGTGTTCCCAGGGAAGGTCGTATACCAGGAGCTAAGGGTGAGGTAACCCCGACAACCTCCTTCAGTTGCCACATTCCTTCTGCCAATGAAGATAAGTAGCGGCTAATCTCTCTGTTTGTTTGTTTGTCTATTTTGACAAAGGGTATTTACCCGAAATATTAATAAATTGTGTTGTACCCGTCTTTTCTAAGCGTGTTCTTTCTCCGTTGGGTACTTCTTATCTTCTTCAAGGTCTGTGCCGACAGCCAGTCCTTGTGATGGTGTTTCCTGAACCCTACAGTGTCTTTGCAGGTTGAGTTCAGCACCTCTCTAACTGCCTTCCACTGCTGCTCTGTGGTGACCGCCTCCTCTTCATTTACTACCTCCTGTAGCGCTTGTAACCGGTTGGACAGCACCAGTTTGAACTCTTTTCTCACTCCAGTCTCTCTCAGGAGGCCTACATTATAGCGCTGTCTTCTTGTTGTCTCTGTGCGGCTTTTTAAACTTGAGCTTTATTCTTAAGGTAAGCAGATGGTGGTCTGAGGCGACATCTGCTCCCCTCCTCACTCGAACATCTTGGAGGGATCTTCTAAATTTCTTGCTAATGCAGATATGGTTTATTTGGTTCTCTGTAGTATGGTCAGGTGAGACCCAAGTTGCTTTGTGTATTTTTCTGTGTGGAAAGATGCTGCCTCCAATGACGTCTGTTTAGAGCACAAAAGTCTACAAATCTCTCCCCGTTCTCACTCATCTCCCCTAGTCCCTGTCTTCCCATCACCTCTTCGTATCCGGTGTTGTCCTCCCCTATTTTGACATTAAAATCGCCCATGACGATGGTGATGTCTCGTTCCGCACATTTGTCCACAGCACTCTGGAGTCGGTCGTAGAACTCTTGTTTCTCTTCCTCGTCACTGTCATTAGTGGGCGCATAACACTGGATGACGTTCAGCTTGATCTTTTTCTTGGTTCTAAAGGCTGCTGTGATAATTCTTGGTCCAAGAGGTTCCCAGCTTATCAGCGCTCTCTGTGCCACTGGTGACAGCATGAATGCTACTCCTTCTGTATGGGGGGCATTCTCCTCTTCATGACCTGAATACAGAATCATCTCCCCACTTAACAGCCTTTTCTGGCCAGACTGCGTCCATCTGGCTTCACTGATACCTAGCAGGGAAAGGTTGTACTTTTGCATTTCCGCTGCTATCTGGGCGGCCTTGCCGCTCTGGTACATGGTCTTAACATTCCATGTGCCCATGGTTGTGTCCCTGGATAGAGAGAGGCGGCTCGGTCCTGTGGCTTCCGAAGACTTCCGCCTACCCGGCACCGGCCTCCACGTGGCGTAGGTGGGTAGTCCGCTCAGTCCCTGACTGAGTGGGCTAGCGGACGGGTGCCATCTTTGTCCAGGATTAGGACTTGATGTCAGCAGATATGTTGTTCAGCCTTTTCACTGGTCCGGTTTTTAAGGAGCTGTGCTAACCTAGGTCGTACCATGTTGGATTGGTCCTTAAAAATACTCGTGACTTTTTGGTCCTTTGGATCCCAAGTGTTTGCCGTGCTTGGAGACCCGTGTCGGGGGAGAAGAGGATCCTGGTGGCTGAGGTTCCCTTTGGGCTGCGGCTCACTGGTGCCGCCAACACTCCACTTCGGCCTTGACTTCTACCTAAACGGGAGGCTAGTCGTACCGGCCTAGTCAATCGGCTCTTGTCACGTTGAGCCCTATCCCACTGTTGACATGCGGGTTGCTATACGGAGCACCATGCTATAGCTTCTGCTGCTGATTAGGTGCTTTACGCCAGTATTCCCCTGCATTCAACGGTGTGATAGAAGGCGGTGGCTCAAACGGTTCAATCGGGCTTACCCCCTTGAGTATATCTTTCGGGCAGTCTCCATTGTGCGTCGGCTGGAGACCCGCCGACAGTTGCACTTTCCCTTGTTGGGCTCGGTGGCGGGCGGGGACCCCCGGGGGATGAATATCTCTACTAATATAATATGGATAAAACCAAAAAACCAAAACTAGCACAGAAACGGCGCATAGACACCGACATTGCACATGACAGTGATTCAGACTGTGAGGAAGCGACGCCTCAGGCGTCGGCCGTATGGCCTCGCTTCCTCATTGTCCATAGCAAGGTGAAGGAGAAACCAGTTACCAAGCTGCATCCTTTTCTGGTGGGGGAGACCCTCAGGAGCCGTGTTGGCAGGCCTGACGCCCAGCGCCTCAGGTCTGGTGACTTGCTGGTGGAGTGCCGTACTCGGGCACACTCCAGCGGGCTACTGGGGCTCTCTTCCATCGGAGACACTCCTGTGGAAGTCACACCCCACAAAACTATGAATTCGTCAAGAGGCGTAATCAAAGATCAAGCTTTGGCAGAACTGTCAGAAGATGAACTTGTAAGGAACCTTAAGTCTCAGGGGGTGACTTGCGTCAGGCGCTTCGCTTCCAAGCGAGGTGGTGGGGAGATCCGTCTCCCTACCATCATCCTGACGTTTGGCACCCCCACCCCTCCTACTACCATCTGGGGAGGTTACTACTCCCTGAGAGTGAAAAAGTACGTCCCTCTTCCCCTCCGGTGCTTTAAGTGCCAAAAGTATGGCCATGGGCAGAAGACATGCCGTCAGGCAGAGGCTTCATGCGCCCGTTGCACTAGGCCCGGACACTCTGCTGAGTCCTGCACAGCCACCCCCCTGTGTGTGAATTGCCAGGGGGCGCATATGGCTTCGGATAAGAAATGCCCTCGTTGGATATCCGAGTGCAAGATTCAGCAGGTGCGTGTGGAGAAGGGGCTGTCCTTTCTGGATGCCAAAAAACTGGTTGAAGGCCCTGGTGCAGCTGCGGCTGCCCCAACCTCTAACACCTCAGTGTATACTTTTAGTGCAGCGGTGGCAGGCAAGCGCCCCACCAAAGACTTTTCATGTCAGACCCCAACTTCTTGGTTGGGGGCGGAGCCTCGGCTCATCTCGCCCCTAGAGAGTAACCCTCCTCCGGTGGTGACAAGGAGCCAGGGAACGCAGAAGGCGGACACTGCCGGTCCGGTTGTGCCGCCTTCTGTTGCCCCTAAGCCTCAGCCCCCACCCAAACCTGTTAGTCAGTCAACTCCAAAGGCTTCTGGCTCTGGTCAGCCTTCTAAGGCCGCTAACTCTAGCGGCAGGAACGCTGCCCAGGACCAGAAGTCTAAGAAATCTATGGGACCGCTGTGCGCACGGGCCCAGAAGGGGAACACAGATGTCCCCCTTCAAAACAAATATGCTGCACTGGAGGAGCGGATGGAGGGAGTGGAAGTTGTTGTTGCTGATGCTGCGGCAGCTCCACCCCCTTCCTCTCCGAAGAACCAGAGGAGGCCCGGGAGCCGGCCCCCCTCTGTTTCTTCAACTCCTTCCAAGGTAAAGGAAAAAGGGGGGAAAAACTCCTTACCCCCAGATCAGACTTAATCATGGACTCTTTGCTTCAGTGGAATTGTCGTGGTTTTCGAGCTAACTTTGAGGAATTACGTCTTTTAGTCAAGTTCTATAACCCCTCAGTCATATCTCTTCAGGAGACTTACCTGAAGACTTCTGACCCTGTGTCTTTTAATGGTTTTAATGTTATACATAAAGGCTCTGATTCGGAGAGGCGCTCGGGTGGAGCGGCTCTTCTCATTAGTAGCCAAATTTTATGTAGCCCCGTTAGCATCGACACCTGTCTTCAGGCTGTCGCTGCTCGGGTTACCTTAAAAAAGACCATAACCATATGCAGTATTTACCTGCCACCATCACTGCGGGTCTGTAGCAATGATATTTTTCACTTAGTAGATCAACTGCCCCCTCCCTTTATTCTCATGGGGGATTTTAACGGTCATGCTCACCTTTGGGGTAGTGACCACTATGATGGCAGAGGTCAGATGTTAGAAGATGTTTTTTCTCAACTTAACCTATGTGTCTTTAACGATGGCTCACCTACATACTCTAACTCAGGTTCCGGATCTAGTTCTGTTCTAGACCTCACTGTGTGTGATCCTTCTCTCATGCTGGACTTTGACTGGAAGGTTCACGACGACCTGTGTGGTAGTGACCACTTCCCAGTAGTCCTGTCATCGATCAGCTGTGAGGAGGATTCGCCGGTGGGGCGCTGGAATCTCAAGAAAGCTAACTGGTCTCTGTTTGCCTCTCTCTGTCATGTCAGCTGAAGAACCTGTTTCTTGTTTTACTTCTATTTTGTTGGAGGTTGCAGGTGAAACCATCCCTAGAACTTCCACATCACTCCCTCGGAAGCCAAGAGTACCATGGTTCAATGAAGAGTGCCGCAAGGCCCAAACAATGCGCAAATCTGCTCAGCGACGTGCATTTCGTAATCCGTCGCAAGCAAATATTTTAACCTTTAAAAGACAGCGGGCGAAAGCCCGTTATATTTTTAAACGTGAACGCCGTGCTTCCTGGAGACGCTTCGTCTCATCTTTATCTTCTAGGACTCCGTCCCAAAAAGTCTGGAAGGCTGTTCGAAGAATTAGGGGCAGGGGTGGCTCGGCTTCTGTCGGCCATCTTAGAGATGGTGCCAGTTTGGTCACAGATAAAAAGGCTGTGGCCAATTTGCTTGCCTCCACCATTGCCCATAATTCTTCAACAGAGCATTATTCACCTTTCTTCCAGAGAGAGAAGGAGAAGCGAGAATCTTGTGCTTGTGATTTTATATCGGATAACTTGGAAGACTATAATGCCCCTTTTACGTTTTCAGAATTGCAGCAAGCCATGCAGAAATGTACTGACTCTGCTGCTGGATTAGATACCATCCATTATCAGCTCATAACACATCTGCCTGAGGATTCACTCCTTGTACTTCTCAAGGCCTTTAACCATATCTGGATAACCGGTCATTTTCCGCCATCTTGGCGCCAGGCTGTGGTTGTGCCAATTCCCAAGCCGGGTAAGGATCCTTCCGACCCGGGCAACTACCGGCCAATAGCTTTGACATCATGTTTATGTAAAACTATGGAACGCTTGGTCAACGCCCGACTGGTGTGGCATCTTGAGTCACAGGGTCTCATCACAGACCTCCAGTGCGGTTTCCGGCGCTTCCGTAGTACAACTGACCATCTAGTCCGCTTTGAGTCTTTTATCCGAGATGCTTTTGTCAACAAGCAGCATGTCTATGCAATTTTCTTTGATCTTGAAAAGGCATATGACACGACCTGGAAGCATGGTATAATGTCTGATTTGTCGGACATGGGTTTTAAAGGGCATCTGCCCGTTTTTATTCACAATTTTTTGTCCAACAGGTCGTTCCATGTCCGTGTGGGCTCCACCCTCTCCGACTCCTTTGAACAGGAGATGGGTGTCCCGCAGGGCAGTATTCTATCTCCTGTTTTATTTAGCATTAAAATAAATAACATTGTAAAGGCCGTCAAGGATGATTCTGAATGCTCTTTGTTTGTGGACGACTTTGCTTTGTGTGCACGAGGTCGAGGACTTGCGTCCCTTGAGAGGCGCTTGCAGCTGTGCGTTGATCGCATCCAGGGGTGGGTGTCTCTCAATGGATTCAGATTCTCGCCCTCCAAGACAGTCTGTGTGCATTTTACTAACCAGACGAAATTTTTTCCAGAACCTAGCCTGAGCATTGCTGGAGTGCCAATTAAGGTGGCTGAAGAAGCTAAGTTTTTGGGGGTCATCTTTGACAAAAGATTGACCTTCTGCAACCATGCTAACTACCTTAGAACCTCTTGTCGGAAGGCCCTCGACATTCTTCGTGTCGTTGGTCGTACTGACTGGGGTGCAGACCGCATCGTCTTACTTCGACTGTACCGGGCCCTTGTTCGGTCCAAACTGGATTACGGCTCTGTGGTATATGGCTCGGCTTCCAAGTCTGTTCTGCAGCGTCTGAACACAATTCACCATCAAGGTCTGCGCATATGTCTGGGAGCCTTCAGGACATCTCCAGTTCCTAGTCTGTATGCAGAGGCAGGGGAGCCTTCTCTCAGGCTCCGCCGCATCCGCCTCATGCTCAGCTACGTTCTGAAGCTGAAGGCCCATCCAGAAAATCCTGCCTATGATTGTGTTTTTAACCCGTCGTTTGCAGAGATTTACGATGCTCATCCGGGAGCTGTCCGTCCACTTTCCTTCCGTGTCCGACCTCATCTGCAGGCGGCCGGAGTGGACCTGGACAAAGTTTCGGAATCTCTGCAACACGTCACTCCACCCTGGCTACTACCAGTTCCTGACATCTTGCTGGACTTGACTGCCCACAAGAAGGATTGTACTCCACCAGCCATATACCAACAGAGCCTCAATGAACTCCTTTCAATTTTTCCTGGCTATTGTCGTCTTTATACGGATGGGTCCAAGTCTGAGGATGGAAGAGTGGCTGCGGCTGCAGTGTCCTCTCGCCATCCTAGACGCCCATTTAAGCTCCGTCTCCCTGACCATTCCTCTGTATTTAGTGCAGAACTGCAGGCCATTCTGCTAGCACTCAAGCATGCCTATCAGTCTCGGGAAAGGAACTTCCTGATTCTGTCTGACTCTCTTTCTGCCCTGCAGGCCCTTCAGGGCGCGGGAACAGACCATCCACTGCTGGTGCAGATTAGAGAGCTCTACGCGGACTTGATGAAGGAATATTATGACATCATTTTTATTTGGGTCCCAGGCCATGTGGGCATCGAAGGCAACAGAATCGCAGATTCTGCTGCCAACAGTGCCCGCAGTGACCCTGTCCCTGACACACAGACTGTCTATAGTGATTTTAAACCTGTTATTAGTGCGTACATAGCCCGCGAGTGGCAGTCCGAGTGGGACAAAGAGGAAGGGAACAAGCTTCATGAAGCTCTTCCTAAGTTGTCTGACAGTCTACCTTTCCGCTGCGGCAGCCGCCGTGAGGAGACTGTCCTTGCTCGGCTCCACATCGGGCACACATATGTTACGCACTCTTACTTACTTAAACAGGATGAGCGTCCATGGTGTTTTGCCTGTGATGAGCAGTTTTCTGTTCGACACTTTTTGCTGTATTGTGCTGACCTAATTGACACCAGATATAAACACTTCACAGCAGACTCCTTGAAGGTTTTGTTCCGGGATGTTCCCCCGGACAAAATCTTCAATTTTTTGAGAGAATGCAATATTTTTAACAAGATCTGAGCATTCATAGACTATGTGAATTTTTTTATTTGCCCTTTTTGAGAGTCTGTAGACGTTTCTTTTCCAGACATGTGCGACATTTTAGCCTGAGATTTTTAATCTATATTTACATCTTGTCTTAAGACCTTGCTTTTAGTCTGGCTGACCAGATTTTTACCCATCCCGCCGTGAGATGGCCTTAGTCGCCTGCTCGGCGTTAAACCCAAATAACTAACTAACTAACTAACCGAAGACTTCCGGCTTTCACCACAGGACGTCATAAATCTTCTGGTAGAAGAACCTTCCTCCTCCAGGAAATGAATTGCTGTTTGTCTTTTCGTCGGCGTTTTTGTAGCTATTTCCTTATTTGCAGGGTGGGGAAGCTACCCCCACGCCCAACCCCCTTACTAGGAGGACCAGGGGTTTTCTGTCGGGGTCACCTTCCCTTAGACCATGTTGGTTCACGCACCTTATTTCATTCAGTGCACCCCTCTCGCGTGGGCCCCCCTATCCACCACCCATGGGACGCCCCTCAACGCCATATGGTCCCAGCGCGAGGAACAAAATAGGTAACACAAATTAATTATTTACATTAAGCCCAAATAAGGCAACCACAGACGTTTAAAAAGGCTAAGTTTGTTTCTGACAGTAAAATCATATTTCTCTGTACAGTATCTGTTTCTGAACTCTGCCAGAAAAACAGAAAGGTTTAGCTGCTTATTCAAACAACGGCACCGGTAAATAAAATACTTTGCCATTAATAAGAGCCAGTCAAGAACGTGACTGGGTCCGTCCGCATCCCATTTTTCATCCAAAACACAATTAATTCTGTACAGAGTTCAAAGTCTGCTTCGAGTTCGGCAGATACCATGAAGCAATTCGCTTCTCTTTCGTCACTAAGAATCACTTTTTAAAAGCGTATACTCACTCCAGAGAAACAGAACAGAGCGACGCAGGCAATTGCTAGGATATTTCGATCTTAATTTGAGGAAACCGCACATGTGTAACTCATAGGTCATTCAATGCAGACACATAATCTTTATGATATAGACCAACCTCCCTGTCACTGTGAATGGAATATTCCAGGACACGGAACACAATCACGTTGTGTCAACGCAAAAGCGAGCCGACGATTCTGAGACCAGCACACACACACACACACACACACACACACACACACACACACACACACACACACACACACACACACACACACACACACACACACACACGGCACAAACACACACACACACATTTACATACACACCACCAAACACACACACACACACACACAAACACACACACACGCCAAACAAACAAACAAACAATATAAACAAAGACTGATGTGTAATTTAAAATTTAATCCTTTTGAATGACATATCGACCTTCCTTTTAATGAAGACCCTCAATGGCAGTCCAGATAAGCAGTTCAGTAGGCTTTCTCCAAAACCACTCGAAAAGTATGGGCAAAGGTCCTAATAATATACCCGAGTGTACGGAACCATGGATGTGGACTTTATCCTCATTGTGGATTACTGAGTGTCTTCATAAACGGAAGGTTACATTTTTATAAGTAAGGTCATAAGTATAATACTAATAGTAATATACTTATGAGACTGTACACTCAATGTTTTTGTTTTGTTTTGTTGATAATGCCACCACCATAGTTTGTTGAGTACAATGGTTTGGAGAACATTTACTGAATTGCTATCATGTTCTACGTTATCGCTGAGAGTCTTCATGAAAGAAATGTTATTCAATAAACTTTTAACTTTAAAAGAAGCATCAGTTAGTGTTTTTTTCCCGCCTGGCTATTTTTGTACACTCGCGATTGCGTTCATAGTGTTGCCTTCTGTTCGTATTGGGGAAAGAAGGATGACGTCAAAGTTGAAACGCAATGTGTTCTGTGCTGCGTCATAGTTCCACACCAAACTGTGCAAGTATAGCTGTCATCAGTATGACCTAAAATTCATTAGTAAGAAAGATGTTTGCCAAAAGAGGTAGAAAAACGGACAAACGTAAACGAAGAGTTTAACGGATCGGGTGGGTGTTTTTAAAATGCTTGGTTTGCAGGCGTGGCCATGTTCCAAATTCTTGCACTAATGTGCACGGCATACACGTGTGCGTGAATCTGTCGCGGCACCAAGACATGTCTGACAGTCGCAATTTATATAAGCGTGCGATGATGTGCTCTGTGGGCCGATCATAGTTTCATTGCCGAGGACTGATGTTTTCGTGAATGACTGAGTGAGTGTGCGTATGTGTATGGTATTGTGTGGCCGGCCTACAGAGCACCTCGACCTCGCCCTCGCCCATCCCTTGTGCTATCCCCTTGGTTGTTCAGTGGTGGCGCTTTTGGTCGAGTTGACTCCATGAGTCTCCTCCCCGGCAGGGCGCGCCCCCGACGGTCGAGAGAATAGTGCATATCAGTATTAGCCTAGTCACTTACGATATATATTAACTAGTTTTACACCCGACTGTGATCACTAAATTAGTGACATATTTACTCTATGATAGTCTGTTTTCATTTTAAACGATATACCTTTAATTAATTTAGACTTTTTAGATTAATAGGCGTGTGTGTTGTGTCAGTGTGTGTGGGAAATGAGCGTGGGTGTGTTAATGGGTACGCATTGGGTTGTGAGATTAGTTGTTCAGTTTTAAAGTTTTGACAGCGTGTGTAGAGCATTGAATTGTGTGATAGAGTCGACTGAGATGTTTGTAATTGTAACGACACCAGCACACATTCCTATGCTTTATGTCTTAAGGCAAATGGCAATAAACAGTATTATTATTATTATTATTAGTAAGTGTTGCTTTCGTTTTCGAAATGACTCTTGTGCAGTAGTGAATCGAGACAAGTTCGTTGTTTAGATTCGCGACAAAATTACGGTTTTTGGTCACATCGAGAAGCTGAGGCATGGCTGAAGCCGCACGTGTGTTCTAACGACGTCTCTATGTGACCAAACGCCATAATTTTGTCGCGGATCTAACAACTAATTTTGAAAAACACATAGCAGCATACTGGAAGCGTGGCCACCGTCAGTCTAATGTATACCGACGAGCAAAAGAAATGCGACATGACTTTTGGAATCATCGGACACACTTTAGTGTTTCCGATGATTGCAAAAACCTCGCATTTTCTTTTGCACGTCAGTATAGATTGGCGTGTTCGTGGCAAACAGACTGTCTGTGTGTCTATGACTATGTCGGCCTGTTTGTGGTAGATCGACCGAATAACGTCTCAAGAAGAAGGCAAATCCCAGCAATCACTGTAAAGATGGCGGCCACAATGTTCAAGCCAAAGGCCCAGTCAAAATGACCATATGTTCCGTAATAATTGTTGACGTCAGATGCAAACACGCTGCAGCAAATGATCATGAAAACAGCTGCAATTAAATGAAAACCAAACTTACAATTCAAGTATAAAATATAGACATGGCCGGAAAAGCAGTCGACTAACAAAGGGTGGTGGTGGTGGTGGTGGTGGGGGAGGGGGGAGGAATGTCAAGCTTCGTGTTTGGATCGCTTAGACGCGCAGACATTTTATCGCGCTTTCCAAATGGAATAAAACTGCTAGTGAAATCCATCCATCCATCCATCCATCCATCCATCCATCCATCCATCCATCCATCCATCCATCCATCCATCCATCCATCCATCCATCCATCAATCAGTCAGTCAGCCACACAACCATCCTTCCAGCTATCCAGCCAGCCAACCAGCCATCTAACATAATCTGGTTGCATTATCTAATTGTCATGCATCCATCCTTCCTTCCATCCATCCATCCATCCATCCATCCATCCATGTAACATAATCTGAGTTGCATTAGCTAATAAAGTCGTCAGTCAGAACTGCATGGTTAACTACGAACGTGCAAAAGGTCTTACGTCGCAATCAAAGCTATTGTCCTCCGAAGCGATGGCTCAAGAAGACATTAAAAAAAAAAAAAATCAAATCAAATCAAATCCATCCATCCATCCATCCATCCATCCATCCATCCATGCATCCATCCATCCATCCATACATCCATCCATACATCCATCCATCCATGCATCCATCCATCCATCCATGCATACATACATACATACATACATACATACATACATACATACATACATACATACATACATACATAAATAAAGTTATGACATCCAGACAAAAAAAGTGACTGCCAAGAAAAAATACCGACAAAGAAGGAATTCGCTTCGGAAGGACGAGTACAACAACATTTATTTTAAACTGTGTTGTAATCGTCCTTTCGAAAAGTTCTTCCTTTTGCATTGATATTTTTCTCACAAACAATTACGTCATGTGCTGAGCTGTCATTTTGAAAGCTGAAAATCGCAGACCAAGGCAAGTATCTGAATCCTAAACCTTACCTGACACAAAGCAGGAAAGAAAAGCTATGATGATGACTGTCTTCATTTTGATGAAGACGTACAAAACGCTGCTTCCTACAGCACCTAACAGGGCGATCAACGCTAAACATTCCAACGACTGGGCCTTGTGTATCCAGCCTGTGTAAACAACAACAACAAAAAATCCAGATTAACTTATGGCTGACCACCCGTTACACAAAATAATCATTCGTGCTCAGTTCGACCGATAAAATGCGAGCTTTCGCTCGCATTGTATCGGTCAAACTGTGCACGAGTGATTTATTTTGCGTAACGGGAAAGGTTAAGTATAATTTAATTTATCGTAATTCAATTTATTTATACAAAGACTTTATGAAAGGATTTCAACCTCAGAACTGACTTCTTTCTGTTTTAGTTGGTGCGGTGCCACACTGCTAATTCGCTCCTACGGCTTTTCCCTGCCTCAGTGGCTGATCGTTGTGTGGAATTCTGCAACGAAACGGCCAGCAGTGCGGCGGAAACCGCACAGCCTTTTCCACCACACATCAAATTGAGACAGTCCCGTAAAGCATGGTCGAGAAAAGCGTGCGAGTTGTATATATTAAATTTGACACACTGAGCCTCGGCTTAACAGGGGAGAATGACTCACGACGCGAAACTGGCCCGTGACGCTGCGATTTTCAAGACAAATAAGACACGCATTGCGCAAGATTGACCCCGGGTCGATCTAACATAAGCGAAACTGACCCCGGGCTGATATGACGTACACCGACTGAATTGACCCCGGGTCGATCTAGCATGCGCGAAACTGACACCGGGCTGATCTGGCATGCATACACACACACACACACACACACACACACACACACACACACACACACACACACACACACACACACACACACACACACACACACACACCGACACACACACACACACACACACACACACACGCGCGCGCGCGCACACACATACACACACACACGTACATATATATATATATATATATATATATATATATATATATATATATATATATATATATATATATATATATATATATATATATATATATATATATATATATATATATATTCTTTACTTATAATAAAGGCGTAAAGAATAATTGTACCACAAAATTGCCTAGGTGTTGCCCTTTCAAAATTAGTCTGTCTTCTGCCACTGCAACACCTCATAAAGCTTTAGGGATGCAATCCGCGCTGTGCTAGCGTTGCTACCAGTAAATTCTGGAGGCGGCTTCTAGTACATGCGCTGTGTTTGCAAGTTCAGGTTACGCCGTATGCCTACTTGAAGAGCCACCCTCCCCCCCTCCCCCCCCCCCCCCTGGTCGTAGGCGGCAAAAACTTTAAATCTACTCAGCAGGTCCAATATCTGTTTGGGAATATTTTCTAGCATCCCCCCCCCTCGGGGGGAACACTGGATATTCTCCAGGGGATGGCGGGGCGCCTGGGGGTAGTCCATATAACCTTATGTAGTAGGTGTTCAGTGGAAGGCTCTAAAGCTCTAATAAGCGATGCAGTCACAAAAAGGGCAGCTGATGACACAATGCAAGCTTACCAGCCTGGAATTCCATGATTCCATGGCATTAGCACAGCATTCTCAGAATTTAATGAAAGATTATATATATATGTATATATACTTAAAATGTGAAGAAAGGATCCACATACACCACATAGTTTAGGAGGAGTTACACTTTTGTTCTTTGCACAAATTTTTGCCCTCTCAGCGAGGGCTTCTTCATGGAAAGCCCAGGGAACAGGTAACTAGGTAACAAAATGTGGTGCGTCAAAATAGATACAGAAGGTACACACATGCACGTTTAAATTCTAAATTATAGTAATACTTTTACATATACAGACTAATGTACAAAAGCACGTGCATAAGTTCGTGATATTAGTGCGTCATTACTAATGACATAAAACTTTTATGAAACACGAGTATTGACACGCAGTGTGCGGAGGAAAAAATGTCGCAATGAAATATTTATAATAATAACGTCATCATCAACATTAGTAGAATGTTCATACGTGCAGTCAAGAAAAATCTAAAAATTACACACACAATCACAATGTTCGTATTATGCTTACAGTATAGTCTGAATTAAAATACACGTGCATAAATTCTAGTACGTCATTCCTATCAGTCCGAAGACAGCATAACACATGAGCATGACGTACTAGGTAGAACATGAATCTAAAATATAACACATTACTATTTTTACTGTTACCTACATCATCATCGTCATCAATATCGTCAACATACTCAGAACTCATACACGAGCAAACCCTCCCTCTCTCTCTGTCTCTCTCTCTCTTTCTCTCACTTACTCTCTCTTCTTTGCAACATAGTCTATTAGACGTCTCAAATTGGTGCCGAGACAACTACATGATACTTAACCCATCTAAAACAGAGTGCATGCTAATCACTACACGTCAAAAGCACCAGCTAAACCCACCGCCACTTAGCCTTTCCCTTAACTGTCAGCCAATTAAACAAGTTAAGGAGCGCCGGCTGTTAGGCATCATTATAGACGATCAATTGACGTGGCATGCGCATGTAAACAGTGTGTGCAAAATTGTGTCCAGAAATCTTTTTCTCCTTTCAAAACTTATTTACTTTACGAACTCACCAACTAGAAAATTCTTCAGCGCTCACATCCAGTCCCACATTGACTACGCATCTACAGTCTGGGACGGGTGTAGTGATGCGTGCTTAAAAAGGCTTATTTCCCTCCACCGGAGGGCAGCCAAGCTAATCCTTCCTAATAGCAGAGACAGCACTGGCGAGCGACTTAGGGCCCTTGACATACTTCCGTTACGTAACCTCTTTCTGTTCAATAAGGGCGTGTTAATGTTTATAGTCCGAAAATCGAAAACCCCGCGGTACGTCTCGGATTTGTTTAAGGATGCTAACACACCATACAAGACATCAAGGAACAAACTGTCAGTACCTAGGCCACGACTTGATATATTCAAAACTAGTCTGTCTTACTCAGGGGCCAAACTGTGGAACTCGTTTCCGGCCAATATTACCGAGGCATCTTCATTGTCCACCTTCAAGGCAAGACTATTCCGGCACTTAATTGAGCCGCCGAACAAAGCGCACGCGACTGCTGCGTTCTGAATAATGACTGTTATTAAACATGCAAATGTGTGGGCGCGTGTGTAAGTGTGTGCGTGCGTGTGTGCGGAACAGTGTGTTTTGTGCATATTTGTTTATGCTGGTGTGTGCGTGCATGTGTGTGTGTGTGCGTGTGTGTGTGTGGTTGTGTGTGTGTGTGTGTGTGTGCGTGCGCGTGCGCGTGTGCGTGTGCGTGTGTGTGTGTGTGTGTATGTGTGCGTGCATCTTGCGTGCATGTATGTGTGTGTTGGGTTAGTCAGAAGGAAGTAAAACGTCTAGATAATCTTGACGTTTATGCTTACAGTTTTTGCGTTCAATGTACCGAATGTAGTCTTATCAGTGTGCAATGTATACTATATAATTATGTGTTTATTATGTAGTAGTATGTCATGTACCGTGCGTAATGCATATTAGCCAGACGTGGGTCGGGACTGTGCTTCGTCTGACGCGGGCGTTGGTTGAAGGCCCGGGACATACATCACGATACAACGTTTGTCCCGGCCTTTAATCCAATGTTTGAGCCGTAGCGGGGTCTGACCTAACTCTGATTTACGTACTTCCGTGCGTGTGCTCGCGCGCGTGTGTGGGTGTGTGTGTGAGTGTGTGCAAGCGCGTGCGCGTGCCGGCGTGCGTGCGTGTGTGTGTGCGTTTGTGTATGTGTGTGCGTGTGTGTTTTCATGTAGTCTGTAGCAAGGACAAGAATGAAAAAAGGTATGCGCACCTATTCTTTTATCCTTGGAAAATAAAGTTTTATTTCATTTCATTTCTCTCTCTCTCTCTCTCTCTCTCTCTCTCTCTCTCTCTCTCTCTCTCTCTCTCTCTCTCTCTCTCTCTCTCTCTCTCTCTCTCTCTCTCTCTTTCTCTCTCTCTCTCATGATCAGGGATTAATTAAAATTATATGTTTGCCGCTTTCCAAGTCTCAGCATGGTAGCTAGGTCTTTGCGTGAATTCAGGCCAGCAAAGATCGTTCCAAAATTGGCCTGCCACCACGTTTCACGATAGATTAGTTCGCTCTCGTCTTTCACTGTTCAACAGGAAAGATTTTCAGAAACGGTACTGTCCGATCTAATGGATGGGTGGTGCTAACGACATGTTGAACAAGTGAACACTTAGAGCACTTCTTGTTGTTGATGTCACTTTTGTAATTTGCCCAACGCAACTTGAGATTAGTAGTAGACCCAATGTACATGGCGGTTGCATGACACGAGCACTGGATGACACACAACATTTGGTGTTGTACACGTCATGTTCTGCCGTATATGCCACCGTCGTCCATCCCATGGAGATTTAAACTCTTGGACTTCGATGGCGTGCGCACACGTATCACAACGCTTGGCCGAGCAAGGGTAAAAACCTGGCCTGGGATGAGGACCATGTTGGACAAAGCGCCTATGGACTGTGGGTTTGTACAGTTCACCTAAGTTTTTACGGCACCTGTCTGCTGAAATTATCATATTCCTGGGGAAAATATCTTCATTCTCCGGATTAGAATAAAGAATGGAGATATTATTCCGAAGAATTGCTGATTTAGACGGGAGGCGAGGATCATAAGTCGTCACCCAGGCAAATTTTTTACCTTTCTTCTGCCGTGTTTTTTTTAAAAAGAATATCAACCCTGCTTTTGTTAGCTCCATAATTGATTTCTTTGAAGGCATAGTCGAAATTCCAACCAGACATAGAGAAATATCTGGCATACTCGTTGAGTCTAATCAAAAGAGTGTCATCATCACTGCAAATCATCTGAAGACGTGTTCCAACTCCTGAAATCAACCCTTTAAAAACTGCCGGAGAGTGGCAGCCCGTTGGTGGTAAGTAGGAGTGACAGTGCTTAGAAAACACGTCTGTAATGATCCGTCCGTCTTGCAGTTCTAGCTTGACATCTAGATACTCTGCAGTAATCCCATGCAAAACTGTCCGTCTGATATGTAGAGGATGAAGAGTCTGAAGGTGTGCTTGAAACTCTTTTGCGTGGTCTTTTCTGAGAAGAATTACGTATTACGAAATGGCGTATTACGAACTTGTGCACGTGCTGTTTACTGCAACCTAGAAGTTGGTGTTTAATGATAAGTGCCGGTGTGAAGGAGTGTGTGTGAGAGAGAGTGAGAGAGAGAGAGAGAGAGAGAGAGAGAGAGAGAGAGAGAGAGAGAGAGAGAGAGAGAGAGAGAGAGAGAGAGAGAGAGAGAGAGAGAGAGAGAGAGAGAGATGATGATGAATCTGTATTTATTCAGGATAAAGCTATTAGGCAATTCAATGCCTGTCTTACAAGCTGTCCTGTAAACAAACAACATAACAGGAAAATAAACAGAGCATGCAAATACTAACAATAATAATAATAATAATAATAAGAAGAAGAAGAGGAAGAAAAACTACGGGAAAAAAACACAATGGAGAATTTGTAACTGCCTCCGATGCAAAAAGAAAGAGAACGAAACGCGTGTACAGCAATAATATTATACTCATCTAAGACAGTGTCATAGAATCAGCAGCATCAATAGCGTATAGTGACACCGACAAGACAATAGATGATCAGGTAGCAAATGTAAGGAGAAAGAGAAAAATATTTGACGTTTACGTGTTATCAGCAGAATTATTTTTATATGGCAAACTGTGAAGTCACGCTGATTGGAAGTGAGTGTGCAATGCACGTTTAAAATGGGTTTTATCGCAAAATGATTTAATGTTTAATGACAATGAGTTCCAGACAGAACTACCAGAAAATAGAAGGCTTGACTTGTAGAGATCTATCCGTGGGCGGGGTAAGTGAAGCAAGTCATTCCTCGTATGTTGTTGATGCCGAGGGCTGAAGTTAAATATCATGCGCAGATATTCCGGGGCTTGATAATGAAATATTTTGTGCATGAGGACGCATTTGTTAAATTTGAGTTGTTCCTTCAGTGTAAGCAGGCCAAGGGATTTCATTTTCTCGGCCGTGGAAATAGGGTTAGGAATAATAACTTAACTGAACGACGATACAGCGAGTTTAGTTTTTTAAAATGAAGTTCACTGCATTCGTCCCACAAAGAAGACGCATAGTCACAGTGGCTTTTAATGTGTGCGTGAAAGAACAATGTACAGCACTTTGTACTAAGAATATGTCTAAGTTTAGATAGCAGAAATACATTCCTGGACAAGGTTTTGCACAAACTGTCGATATGTGGCGACCAGTTCAGCTGGTCGTCAATTACAACTCCAAGTAGGCGGTGCCTGGATACTTGTTGGATAGGTTTATTGCCAAGTGACAGTTTCAGAGGGGCAGGATGTAGCTGACGCTTTTGGCGGGTTGTTATCAACATGCTTTTGGTTTTAGAAGTACTGATTAGCATGCGATTTTGCGTACACCAATCGGACACTTCATCGAGACTTTGCTGGAGGATACAATTTAGCGTCGTTTCACGTTTGTCTGATGTATGCAGAGTTGAATCGTCAGCAAAGAGTTCGCATTTAACCTCAGGATTTGAGATGGAAAGAGGTAGATCATTGATGAATAAAGAAAATAAAAGAGGCCCTAGGATAGATCCTTGGGGGATTCCGTGCATCAGTATATTTTTTTTCGAATACCTCCCGTTTGAGTACACCTTCTGTCGGTGGTTACTGAGGTAGGAGGAGAAAAAAGCTATAGAGTTCGAATCAAGCTTATATACTGAAAGTTTCTTTAAAAGAATGTTGTGATCGACTAAATAAAATGCTTTGGTTAGGTCCAGAAAAACTGCACCATTTAATTTGGAATTGATGAGAGCCAAGAGTCAACAATGTGAACGAGGGCAGTATGACATGAGTGTTTAGGTCTAAAACCAGACTGAAGAGATACGAGGAGGCGGTGATTCTCCAAGAATTGGAGTAGGTGCTTATGAACGTGTCTTTCTAGTGGCTTCGATAATAGTGATAACACTGAAATACGACGGAAATCGTTTGGACTTTTGGGATCTGTACATTTGGGAATGGGGACAACTTTAGCATCTTTCATGGCATCTGGAAAAATACCTTGCTTGATAGAAAGGTTGAATATAAATGTCAAGGTGTCAGCTGTGTATGGAAGGGACAATCTCAGTACCATGTTGTTTAGTCCATCCAGGCCACACGATTTACTTGTTAGAGTAGAAATATATTTACCTACTTCAAACACTGTCATAAGAGGTATGGAGAATGACGCACCTGTTGCAGACTCACAGTGTGTGTGCAGTTTATCAGAACAACTGTAACTATCAGTGCCACTGGAAAAAGACTGTACAAGGGACTAAGCAATATTTAAAAAGTGGGAATTGAAGTCGTCTGGAGTTATGCCTGGAGAGGTAGCAGCATTGATGGAACTCCTCTTCTTTGTAAACAAACTGATTGCATTCCAGACACTTCGGAGAGAGAGAGGGAGAGAGAGAGAGAGAGAGAGAGAGAGAGAGAGAGAGAGAGAGAGAGAGAGAGAGAGAGAGAGAGAGAGAGAGAGAGAGAGAGAGAGAGAGAAATGAAATGAAATGAAACTTTATTTCTCAAGGATAAATGATTAGGTACACAGACCTTTTTCAATCATGTCCTTGCACACGCACTCACACAACAATCTCACGCGCGTGACTAAAACTAATAAAATTGGAAAGGCAAAACGTGAACATAAAAAACAAACAAAAAACCCCCAAAAACAAACAAACAAACAACAAAAAACCCCACCTAGTTAGCAGTCAGTCACTCACTCACACACACACACACACACACACACACACACACACACACACACACACACACACACACACACACACACACACACACACACACACACACACACACACACACTAATAACCTGATTAAACATGAACGTTAAAAACTTAGTTTGAACAGCAACAGCAAACTCGACAATACAACTCAATGCGCTCGAAAAACGCCGACACAACTACACAACTATGGGCTTAATTTTTTTTTTCAGCTGCCGAAATAAGCGGGCTCTGAATGTGGACAAAGAAGGAGCCCCAGTAATGTCGATAGGCAACAGATTCCATAGTTTGGCTCCTGAGTAAGACAAACTAGTTTTGAATATATCGAGGCGCGGCCTTGGTATGGATAGATTGTTCCTCGTCGTTTTATAAGGCGTATGAGCAGGGCTAAATGGATCTGTTAGATAACTAGGCGTTTTAGAGTGGTAGATTTTAAACATAAGTACGCCTTTATTGTACATAAGTAACTTACGCAGAGGCAGCATGTCGAGGGCTTTGAGTCGGTCGTCGGTGCTTTCTTTACTATCCGGGTGGATTAATTTGGCTGCTCTACGATGAAGAGGATTAAGCCTTTTTATGCACACATCGCTACATCCATCCCAAACTGTAGAAGCATAATCTATATGGGATTGAATATGTGCGTTATAAAATATTTTCCTTGTCGGTGTATCTGTAAAATAACGCAGTTTTGAAAGAAGATATACATTCCTGGACACTGTTCGACATACGCTGCTGACATGCGCGTGCAATGTGAGTTGGTCGTCGATAATGACGCCTAACAAGCGTTGCTCTCTAACTTGTCTAATCGGCTCAGAGTTGAGAGAAAGGCTAAGGGGGGTGGGGGGGGGGGTGGGGGTGGGGGGGGGGTGGATGTAGCTGCTGCTTTTGTCGTGTAGTTATTAGCATGCATTCTGTTTTAGACGGATTTGGTACCATATAGTTAGTGTGTGTGTGTGTGTGAGAGAGAGAGAGAGAGAGAGAGAGAGAGAGAGAGAGAGAGAGAGAGAGAGAGAGAGAGAGAGAGAGAGAGAGAGAGAGAGAGAGAGAGAGAGAGAGAGAGAGAGAGAGAGAGAGAGAGAGATATTCGTGACTAGTTTAACTTAGAAACTCTATGCCCCCCTCCCCCTTTGTTTTTCCATTGCATGATTGCATGAGATTTTCTGCAACTTTAGATGATTTTGTTTTGCTCGTGTGTGAGTTCTGAGTATGTTGACGATATTGATGACGATGATGATGTAGGCAACAGTAAAAATAGTAATGTGTTATATTTTAGATGCATGTTCTACTTAGTACGTCATGCTCATGAGTCATTAACTGTTGCTGTCTTGGACTGACCGGAATGACGTACTAGAATTTATGCACGTGTATTTTAATTCGGACTATACCGTAAGCATAATACGAACATTGTGATTGTGTGTGTGATTTTTAGATTTTTTTTGACTGCACGTTTGAAAATTCTACTAATGATGATGGTGTTAATGTTGACGATGACGTTATTATTATAAATATTTCATTGCGACATTTTTTCCTCCATACATTTTGTTACCTAGTTACCTGTTCCATGGGCATTCCCTTGAAGAAGCCCTCGCTGAGAGGGCGAAAATTTGTGCAAAGAATAAAAGTGTAACTCCTCCTAAACTACGTGGGGTATGTGGATCCTTTCTTCACATTTTAAGTATTTTACTGCTGCTTGGATCCATATTTGGAGTGTGTGGTGCCAGCTTTCTTGGACTGGTTTTATTTATTTATATATATATTATAAGTTATTGGTCGAGGGGTTCGCTACACGGACCTTTGTAGGCCTTCGGGAGGTCAAAGGAATCATTGTACCCCGAACACAATGATTCCTTTGACCTCCCTCAGGCCTACAAAGGTCCGTGTAGCGAACCCCTCCGACCAATAACGTATTTGTTTTCCTTCCTCCGTTTATTGTTTAGAAAAAAATCCGGTTTATGAAGACGGCCGCTTCTGTGACGGATAGGTGACACCATTGAATATACATGTTCTGCCGGGGATTCCCAGTCTTTACGAGGCAGAGTGTGACGTAGCATGATTCCGTGTGAAGCGCAAGTTTCGCGAGTAAAAAGCTACTAATCTTGGCTTGTGTGCAGAATGATTCAAGCTGCAATATCTACAAAAGGTCGTTAAAGTATGACAGTGACAGTACTTCTTGACTGCTGTGTGATTCAGAAAAATTAACAACTTTTAGATGAAGCGATCGGCATTTGACCACTGTCCGATGTGACAGCTTGTGCAAGTTAGCATGGTGCCTCGTGCTCAGTTTTAGATTCAAGATGACTGAAGGGGATGCTTCGAGTGTGCAGCAGATTGTCGTTGTTATATCCTAAAGTGTCATGTGTGTTGGGATATCTGGAAAAAGGAATACCAAAAAAAAAACCAAAAAAACCGCTCGTTGTTAACAGCAGGACTAGTGCTGAGATAAATTTTAAGGTAAGATTTTATTTTACAGCGTTGACTTGATGTCAGATAGTCTTCGAAAATTCGTGAGATATATTTCTTCAGATAGTCCCGCATTGAGTGACGTGAAGAGAGAACTTTGGCAATAGCGTGCTTCGTGTATAGTGTTGCTGGGTGTGTATTTTCCTTTTAGTTCTTGAATTTGTTGCTCTGTGCTTTGGTAAAATTGTGGCTCAAAAGATCTAATAAGCGATGCAGTCACAAAAGGACAGCTGATGTCCTGATGACACAATGCAAGCTTACCAGCCTGGATTTCCATGGCATTAGTACAGCATTCTCAGAATTTATTGAAAAATTATGTCCCTTGGAGCTACTCTGATTGAGTGCATTTTTTTGGCTTGGGCGACGCCTTTGTTATAAGTAATGAATAATTGTACCACAAAATTGCCTAGGTGTTGCCTTTTCAAAATTAGTCAGTCTTCTTCCACTGCAACACCCCATAAAGCTTTAGGGATGCAATCCACGCTGGCCTAGTGGTTGCTACCAGTCAAATTCTGGAGGCGGCTTCTAGTATATGCGTTGTGTTTGCAATTTCAGGTTACGCCGTATGCCTACCTGATGAGACCCACCTTGGGTCGAAACCGGTCGTAGGCGGCAAAATCTTAAATCTATCCAGCAGGTCCAAGATCTGTTTGGGAATATTCATGCACTAGCCTCCCCTCTCGGGGGGAGGACTGGATATTCTCCAGCGGGTTGCGGGGCGCCTGGGGGTAGTCCCTATTACTTTATGTAGTAGGTGTTCAGTGGAAGGCTCAAAAGATCTAATAAGCGATGCAGTCACAAAAGGACAGCTGATGTCCTGATGACACAATGCAAGCTTACCAGCCTGGATTTCCATGGCATTAGTACAGCATTCTCAGAATTTATTGAAAAATTATATATATATAATATATATATATATATATATATTATATATATAATATATATATATAATATATATATATATATGAAGAAAGGATCCACATACACCACGTAGTTTAGGAGGAGTTACACTTTTATGTGTGTGTGGTGCCAGCTTTATTGGACTGGTTTTATTTATTCATATATATCAGTTCAGGAGATGGCTCGACAAAGAGAGCTTGAGGGTGGCGCCAGAATATCTTGGCACTTAGAGGCGCCAGGCTATTCTGGCACCACCCTGGAAGCATCATGGGCGATATATACTCCAACAACTGTGTCTGGGCAGCGAAAGGACAGACTGTACGAAATATGTTGTCTACAAACATATTGTCTGTCCAGAGACAGACAAGCACACGAACGAAGAGTCGCCATTGAGGACGGACAGATTAAGACCCAATGCGCAAAAGGCCGTGCACGGGCCAACGGCGGCCGACATCAGCCCGACGTATGGTCTTTGCGCTCTGGGGACCACTTACTTCTTGCCAGATTCAAGGTGGCCATTTCGTCGGAGGTCCATGTATAGCAATACATAACATCAGCACCATCGATGGTGAAGCAAGCTTTCCATAGTCCTGCGGACGCGGAGATATTTTTTCCACTGAACTTGATCCAATGTGTGACGCTGAATGAAACTCCAAACAAAAGCGCACCAAGCAAAAGATAAGACAAGCTGATTTTTTGCGGAAGCGTAATGGCTGGAACAGGCATTTCTGCAATGTCTATGTTGTTGTTGTCGCTAGTTTTGTTGTTCTTGATGGTGATGTTGCTGGCAAGATAGTAACTTACTGAGTGTGACCGATGATATATATTTATCAATATATTACTACCCTCACTTTAGCCTTTTTTGTATTGCCTTTATAAATTTGCCGTCTACAAATCTGTTCTTCGCCTGACAATGAATTTCCATGAGACACTAGCTTACCTACTCAACTGTGTATTTCTTATCACTTTTTTTAAAAATAAGTTATTTTAAGCACTTTAATAAGTTATTCTGCGTATTTTTACATCGTCTCAAAAGCCGTTGTTTCTTTTCTTGTCTTGGAATGCGGCACCTCCGAATGAAACACAGAGTTTACAAAAAGAATATAATAATGCAGTAATGAACAAACTCTCGTTATTGTTCAATTCAATATGTGAATTGTTCTTGTAGTATTTGCTGGCGGCTTGCCGTCAATCATGACTGTGAAAGTGTACTGATTAACAGCAAACTCAGTGGTGGTGTGAATGATACACTTGATACACTCAATGGTAGCATGATAAAGATACACTCCATGCTCAGCGGTAGTGTGTTAACGATTCACTTCACTCTGTGGTAGCGTGATAACGATGCACTCCAAACGCAGTGATAGTATGTTAACGATACACTTCAAACTCAGCAGTAGTATGCAGACTACACTCCAAACTCAACGGCAATGTGTTAAAGATATACTCCAGACCCAGTACGCAAAAGAGCATGGGGCTGACGTTGGCCGCCGTTGTCCCGTGCACAGCCGTGCGCGGGACAACGACTGCCGACATCAGCCCATTGCCCCTTGGGACTGATTTCTTTATTTTTAGAAGCAAAAGAATATGTGTGTGATTCGGCACCTTATGGTTGTATGTATTTAACGTGAACATTTTTTACTTAACTCATTCTGCCCCAAACACACCACAGCAAGATATGGATCGACCATAATAGTTCACGGGTGATGACAGAATAGCTTGGCGCCTATGGGCGCCAAGCTATTTTGGCATCATCCTTGAACTATCACGGTCGATCTGTGTCCTGCACTGCACTGCAGTCTTTAGAGGACAACGGCAAAATTTGGGGATTTCGGTCTTGGGATACAATGAGTTAAAGCGATCTACTCCATAGAGGGCTTTGATTGCGAAAATTCGCCGATAATGACAACAGGCTGTAAAAGCTGCTTTGCCTCAACTAAGACTTTACTACTTTTACGTCAGTTTCGTCTTTTCACAATCCATGTAAACAGGCACAGGTACCAGATGTTTTCCGCTGTCTTTTAAACTTAATGGCAGTAACACCCCTGAGTATAAAGGAGAAGAGCACAAAAATCTTTCATTTTGCCACGTTCACACTTCGCCTTTTGTCCAGAATTATTGTAAGACATACTACGCGCATTAATCAAGGAGATACTATTGCGATCTATTAACCCTTTCCTGCTTGGTGTTGGTCGCTTTAATGGAATATATTTTAGGCAAAAAAGACTTGCTAGTTTGCGTTAGCTCCTTTTAAATGAACTTGATAATGTTCTTGATCGTGCTCTTGATAATATTATTGATAATGTTCTTGATAATGATCTTGATACTGCTAAACGAAATGGCCCTTACGAAGCTGGAATTTCGTAAAATGAAAGACGTTTCTGTTCATCTTCCCCTTTTGTGCGCAGGAGAGTTCCATCGACGCGTACCGGCCAGAAGCAGTAGAAAACCTCTATTTCGTGTCCTATTTATATGGTTTTGTGACTGACTGTGTAGCCGGAGTACAAAACTTGTCACATAGTGGTTACCCGGTGGCGATTTCAATAAAGCTAATCTTAGCAAAGAGATGCCTAAGTTTGTACAGCAAGTATCTTGTGCCACTAGAGACGGTAAAATTTTAGATCATTGTTATTCAACTATAAAAGGCGCTTACCGCTCCGTCGCCCGTGCTCCACTCGGTCAGTCAGACCATGCCATGTTTTATCTTGTGCCAGCATACAAGCAACAACTCAAAAGTGCAAAAGCAAAAGTAAAAACAATCAAACAGTGGTCACCTGAGGCAGCGGAAATACTCCGTGGCTGTCTAGAGTGGAGCGCACTGTGTTTTAGGAGGTAACATCAGACATTCACGAGTACACAGAGAATGTCAGTGACTACATTGCCTTCTGTGAGAGCCTCTGTATTCCCACCAAGACCGGCAAGAGTTTTCCTAATGACAAGGCATGGTTTACGGCAGACATTAAACACAATGTCTGCCGTAAACCATGGGGCGGTCCGTGGCGCAGTGGTTAAGGCGCCTGCCACCAATGCCAAAGGTGCGCGGTTCGATACCGGGTTCCGGCGTTGGACTTTTCTCCTCTGGTAAGTGTCACCGTTAATTCGGGCGGACCGTCGGGGGTTCTTTCTCCGGGTACTCCGGTTCTTCCACCCCCCCACCCCCCACCCCCCACACTTTGGTACCGGTCTCAGGCCACTTTACAAATTTCAAATACAAGCGATCAAAAATCTCTGTAACTTCAGTAGCTGACTGGCCCTTCGTTTGTCTTGTACTGTGTTTGTCTTAAATGGCGTAAAATCTGTGTCTGTTTCGTGAGTGTGTGAGGGTTTCAGGCGCGGCGCTTTGAGTCGATTTCCCCAAAATTGAGAAAAAGCGCCTATATAATAACAGTATTATTATTATTATTACAAACTCCAGGAAAAACATAACGCGTACAAAGACAATGTCAGAGAAAGGTACAAACAAGCAAGGTATGCAGTACAAAAAGCAATTAATTAAGACTGCCAAGCGCAATGACTTTAGAGACAGACTAGAACAGAAAATCGTAGCTAGTAACCCTAGAGACATCTGACAAGGCCTCAAAGACATCACAAACTATAAACCAGAATCCAAGTCCGTGCTGATGTTACAGATGCGTCTCTCCCAGACACTCTGAATGACTTTTATAGTCGCTTTGATGAAAAGAATGCGACCCCAGCTCCTTCTGTGGTGAGGAGTCATACCCACCTTTCATTGTTCTAGACACCGATGTCAGGTGCATGTTTCAGCGTCTAGACAGCCTGGCAGGAAAGCTGCCGGTCCAGATAACATTTCTCCACGCATACTCAGAAACTGTGCGGACCAACTCTCGGGCGTCTTTACTGACATTTTCAGCATGTCTCTCTCTCAGTGCATTGTTCCTCTGTGTTTCAAAAGGTCCACCATCATTCCTGTTCCGAAAAAATCCAAAGTGTCCTCTCTAAACGACTATAGACCGGTCGCTCTGACCTCAGTTGTCATGAAGACGCTGGAGCGCCTGGTCCTCCGGTTTCTGAGAACACTTACCGATCCTCTGCTGGATTGTTTTCAATTCGCGCATCGCGAAAAACGTTTCGTGGAGGATGCGGCGTCACTTGGTTTGTTTTATGTTTTACAACACCTTGAAATCCCAAATACCTATGCCAGAATTTTATTTGTTGATTACAGTTCTGCTTATCAGTAACACCATTATTCCATCCAAACAGAGGCATTGTGCCTCTGGACCCTCAATGTCCTGTTGATGAGACCACAGGTCGTTAAAATTGGTGAAAATGTGTCATCCACCCTCATTTTATCCACGGGCACGCCTCAGGGGTGCGTGCTCTCCCTTATGCTCTACTCCCTGTTTACTTATGACTGTGCTTCATACTATGCCAGTACTAAAGTTCTGAAATTTGCAGATGACACCACAGTGGAGGGGTGCATTACAAACTCAGACAAATCCGCATACCGCAGTCAGGTTGAGACTCTAATTAGCTGGTGTAATAACACTAACAACCTTGAACTGCACACTGGTAAATCAAAAGAAATGATTGTGGACTTTAGAAAGAAACAGTCACCACCCCCTTCCCCTCGTGTGATCAATATTGAAATAATTGAAACAGCCCAGAACTATAAGTTTCTTGGTTCTACCCTGTTATGTGACCTTGCGTGGGAGAAAACACTCGCCTCATTGTCCAAAATGCACAGCAGCGCTTGTACTTCCTGCGACATCTGAAAAGTTTCCGACTCGGTGCCCACATGTTGATGCAATTTTACTGAGCTGTGATTGAGAGCGTGCTCCCTCCCCTTTTTAATTTTTTTTAAATAACGGTTTGGTATGGTTCCATCACGGCCAAAGAGAAAATCAGACTGAGCAGGGTGGTCAAGTCCGTTTAAAAAATCATAGGCAGAGATCGTCCTAGCCTGGACTCACTGTACCAGAAGCGTCTCTTACGTAGAGCAAGTCTTATCTCCAGACATTCCACCCACCCCGGCAATGAGCTTTTCCAACTTTTACCATCAGGGCGTAGGTACAGGTCTATCAGTACCAGGACCTGCAGATTCCGCAACAGCTTTTTCCCTCTGGCTGTTCGCACTCTCTCTGATCAACCGGACTGATTGAAGAGAGCGCGAGTGGCTAGTGAGAACTTGTCGGAATGTGTACAGTCAGCTTTTAAATGAATCGGTGAGGCGTGCCCGTTTGCCGTGTTTAATACCGGTATTTGCTTAGTATTTAGCATGGAAATCATATTTTAGAGTTTACTGTGTGTGTGTGTGTGTGTGTGTGTGTGTGTGTGTGTGTGTGTGTGTGTGTGTGTGTGTGTGTGTGTTAGTTTTGTCGTAGTAACTGACATCAGGACAAATTCCAATGTTTTTTTTTATTTTTTTTTATTTTTTACATGGAAACATATGGCAATAAACTATCTTATCTTATCTTAACCACTATGACAATTTTCTTTGAACCCAGTCTATACAGCGTAATCCCCCCCGGACCCCCCTCATCCCCCCACACGCCCCCCTCTCCCTCACCAACACGAGGCAAGTAGTGGCTGTCAAGAGAGAGGACCGGCCTTCCCTTTGCCTCCCAGAACTGATGACTCCCATTCCATAGAATGGAAGTCATTTTTTTTCTCTCTCGCTGAGAAGACATTTTATCATCCATGATCAGTCACACGTGAATAAGTAAGTTATCATGTTATACGTAGTTGTTTTTGTGAAGAATGCTGTCTTTTCGATCTATGACAAATCTGCTTGCATATGACGACCTTCGTGTCAGTTTTTCGTCAAAGAAAGTATAAACTGTGGTTTCATTTATAATATTTCGTGTGTAACCTCAGCTACAGAAAATTGTTTAAACTGATGATAAGTAACATGTTCAATCGGTTTCTACGATCAGGGTCATTGTGTTGTCGGCGATGACCTTAGTCGAGACCTTGCAGGTAATGAACACTCTATCTGGGCATACGCAGTAAGGTTCACAATCACAGACCGGCACACATCATAGTATTCAGTCTCCGCATGGCCGCAACTTGATGTTAAGAAGTGTCACTTTAAACTGATGATAACATGTTCAATCGGTTTCTACACATTGTATTTTCGGCGATGACATTAGTCCTTGCAGATAAAGGACACTGTATCTGCCGTGTGACTGACCCTACCATACGTGTACTGGCAATCTTTGTGATAGGCAGCTGCATAGGTAGGCTAAAGTACAGCAAATTATCTCAGTCATCAGTTCAGACTGAAGTACCTTGTTGATTAGGTATACGTGTACACATAAATCGCCCTAGTTGACACGCACTGTATAATAATGGGACATATTAGAGGTGAGCTTAGCATGTTCACATTCCATGCGGCCGCCCAGTCAGTGGCAAACAAACTTGCACTGACGTGACTTCAGTGGTATAAACACTGTTGACTGAGTATATCATATCTCGTTACAACTGTAAAAAAAATCCAGACCAAAACTTGATGTGACTGCCGAGCGTGTAAAAAAGCAAAGCCCAACATTGAAAACTGTCACGCTTGTCAACGATGAGACTGAGAACGACTGAGCCGGGTCAGTACTAAATGCCTCGAGCCATGAACTGTCACAGCCATTGTAACGATTGTGGTTGTGTTGTTCTGTTAGAGTGTGCATGCATGGGTCGTGGGAAGCGATCCGATGTTTTGTTTGAGCTATCATGACTTCGAATCACATATCTTTTAGTGAATTTCATTTTCGTTTACGAATAGTGCGATATTGATTATCTGTTGCCGTACGGAGATGAGCCAGGAAAAGTCTAGACGCAGCTCGGATATTCATTTGTTTACTGCTCGCGTGTCGCGTAGCTTTCAGTACTAATGCACTGATCGCGTGTTTACCACTTTAAAGCGGGCAAGGTCGTGACCTGTCTGGCCTACTTTTGTGTGACGTCATGGCGCGCCGGTGATTTACCTAACATAGATGTTGAAGATGGTAGCCAGATATTTACAGATTGTTCCAGTAAGAATGTACCTTTGAGTTTTAGTTATGTACTGTGTTTTGATTGGCTGTGTTGTACGATTTTGCTTGATTTTTCTGGAAAACATAACACTATAAAAGAGTCGTGCTAGGAAGCACCTGTGTACATTGTTCAGTTGTAAAATTGCGATGTAACAGCGACGGTACATTGTTCAGTTGTAAAATTGCGATGTAACAGCGTCGGTACATTGTTCAGTTGTATAATTGCAGTGTATTGGCATTGCGAGAGATCGCTACGCAAGATATCGTGCTTCATTATCAGTAACGGAGTTATGCAGTGAATGGTGATGTAAATTATATGAGAGACGCATTGTGTCAAAGCTGAGAAGACTTTGTACTATTGTTGGTGCATTTGTGAACGCATTTCGTGGAGATCGCATCGCTGTAATAAAATATTGTTGGAACTGTTACTCCAGTATTGTCTACATCCTTAAGCCACGGTTGACGGATTGCAGCTGAATGAGGTTTATTTAAAAGAACTCTACATGTGTGCGCTTGGTGTAGTTATCATTTCTATGACCACGATTCAACCACGTAACATTTTGGCGACCCCGACGAGATCTCCTTCAGTTGGTTCAGTGGAAAGGGTAGCAGGACAAAACAGCCAGCAGTGAAAAGCAGAGATGGCGACATCGGAAATGGAGACATTCCTGAAAATTGGAAAGGAATGTGGACTCGAAGGAGCTCAACTCCTCGAGTTCGTAAAGGAGAGAGAGAGGAGAAAAAAGAAAAGAAGAGACTGGAGAGAGAAAGAGAAAAGAGACTTGAAGAAAAAGAGAGACTGGAGAGAGAAGAAAAAGAAAGACTGGAGAGAGAAGAGAGAGAAGAAAAGAAACGAGAGAGAGAAGAAAAGGAGAGACTGGAGAGAGAAACAGAAAAGAGACTTTAAGAAGAAAAGAGATGGGAGAGAGAAGAAAGAGTTAAGGAACGGGAAATCAGGAAACTCGAAATTCAAGCAGAAGAAGCAGAGAAACAGCGAAAAGAAGCAGAGAAAGGGCGAGAAGAAGCAGAGAAACAGCGAGAAGAAGCGGAGAGGCAGCGACAACATGAAATTCACTTAAAGCAGATGGAGATTGAGGCACAGAGCCAGAGGGTTTCTGATGCAACAGCATTAGCCAGCAGAGAGCAAACAGCCTGTGCGCCAAAGCTTCCACCTTTCATTGAAAACTCAGATAAGATGGACGCTTACCTAGAGCGATTCGAGCGCTTCGCAAGCAGTAATAACTGGAGAGAAGAAACTTGGGCTATCAAACTGAGTGCACTTCTAACTGGCAAAGCACTTGAATTTTACACCCGCCTGCCGAAAGAAGAAGCCGAAGATTATACACAACTGAAAGCCACCCTGTTGAGACAGTACGACTTCACTGAAGAGGGTTACAGGCGACGTTTTCGGAACTGCAAGCCTGAAGAAGGAGAAACACCCGGCCTATTCATTCTCTCTCTCTCTCTCTCTCTCTCTCTCTCTTTCTCTGGCCTCATCTACACGCCTTTTCTTTCGCTCGCTCCTGCACGTGCTTGCACACACTCTTGTCTCTCGTGTTCAGGTTCTTTCCGAGTCTCTCTCTTACGCGATTTTTCGTTGACGTCATTTTTACTTTTTCCGCACTTTTGTTCTTCCTTTTCTTTTCTTTTATTTTACGTCACCTCCTTCAGTTGCCACATTCCTTCTGCCATTGAAGATAAGTAGCGGCTAATCTCTATGTTTGTTTGTTTGTCTATTTTGACAAAGGGTATTTACCCGAAATATTAATAAATTGTGTTGTACCCGTCTTTTCTAAGCGTGTTTCTTTCTCCGTTGGGTACTTCTATTCATTGAAAGAATCAGAAGTTACCTGGAGAAATGGATAGAGCTGGCTGGCCTAAACAGAGAGTACCAAGACATATGTGACCTCATTATCAAAGAACAAGTTTTCAACGCATGTTCTAAGGACCTGGCCGCCCACCTCAGAGAGCAAAAAGACCAGTCCCTGAAGGCCATAGCAGGCTTTGCTCAAAGATACCTTGACGCCCATAACATGAAGTTCGGGTCCAGTAAACCGCAGCGTGTGTCTGCACCAGCAGAGGAAATCCACAACGTCAGAGACAATCCGAGATACAAGCCGGTGGAGAACCTGACATGTTTTCTCTGTGGAAAGAAAGGTCACAAGGCGATACGGTGTCCTTCTAAAGATGCTCCCCGAGGCGACAACATCAGAAGATTCAACGAATATCGCGGGATAGCAGGCAGAAGTAGTACTACGTCTCAACACAGAGCCGCCGCTGTATTAGCCAATGATGTGACGTCATCATTGACTTTGAGTCTGGAGAAAGGCTAGCGACACCGGAGCTGACTGAATCTTTCCGAAAGAATGGACGCATCCCAGTCGGTGATGGGACTACATTCTTACCTGTCTCAAACATCGCGCTGCCTGAGAATGAAGTGCCGAACATGCCGGTGGTGTCAGGATTTGTCCGCGACACACCAGTGAGAGTGCTGAGAGACACTGGTTGTAACTGTGTTATTGTGAGAGAGGACTTGGTAGCTGAAGACCAGAAGCTACATGAATGGACCACCCTCATTTTGGCCGATGGTACTGGGAGAGTCACCCCTCTTGCCAATGTTAGTGTCGACACTCCGTACCTGAGAGGAGAGGTGAAGGCGTTGTGCGTGAAGACACCAGTCTATGATCTTATCATCGGAAACGTTGATGGTGCCAGAAACGCAGACGATCCAGATCCAGAGTGGAAACCTGAAACCTGTGCAGTTATGAGAAGTCAGGAAGAGGACAGCCACCACACCATCCTTCTAAAAGTGGCTGACAATGTAGAAACATCCATGATGATTAGAGACACGATGAAAGAAGAGAAGCGCAAGGTGCTAGAACAACAGCAGAACCAGATGGACGCGACCGTGGCCAGCGATCGAGAAATGCTGGAGATGGAACAACGAGCAGCCGTCCACCGTCTGCGGCAAAAACAAGCACAGGAGTTGGACAGCCGGCGGCACGATGTCGAGCGCCGCCAGGGTGGTCGAACTGGGTCGCCGGGAGGCAGGGAGAACGAGGGATTCGAGCGAGACGGGGCTCCTCTGATAGGGGAGATGTTGGAGCTGCGGGAGGAGGATAGGGAGAGAGATAACCAAGAGCTGGTGTATGAACATAAAAATCAAAAGGTCGTCGAAGATTTCGATGGAGGGCAGGATCGACATGAACGGAAGCAAGACCTGAAGGTCAATCATCAGAACCAGCTTGACAGATTGCGGCCTGAACACGACACTGAAATTCGCCGTCTGCCGCTGGACATGTTGGATAGAGGACCATGTGTGTCTGACACAGTGGTTGATATCAAAGACTACGGAGTTGAAGTCGACAACAGAACGAATACTGATCGTGTGAAGTCACTAACGGAGTATATCGAGAGAAGTCGTCGGTGTAAACCGCAACACGCCGCATCAGTGCTTATGACTGTTGACACCGAAAGACTAGATGACGAGAACCTGTTTGACTTTGGCGAAATCCACGACCAGGAGGGTGTGGAGGACGTACAGTATGAACGACACTTGGCCCAGGTAAAACAGGAGAAGCCGAGAGTCCAAATTATGGAATTCGGGCATCGATTTCCGCCTGACTCTGAGACTGCGGACACCGTCCAGCGTGAGATTGGTCCGACATCGAACGCGCCATTTCGTGACGAGCCGTGTCGTTTGCTTCGCAAAATGAGAGATGGAACGAGGAAGAATGTTGTGGATACACCGGACCTGGGAGTCATCATAGATTCCAGATCGCCAGTGGTCATCGCGAAGAAACCGGAAAAATCTAATTTGGTGTGTTTGGGCTTTCATACTTTACATAAGCCGACAGTGTTTGATCCAGGACCAGTAACCTTTGAACTGTGTGAACTGTGAGTCGGAACTGTATCCCATGATTTGACATTGTTCCAGGAGTGAACTTTGACATTCATTTTTAATTTGATCAAGGGTTCGCAGAACTTTGAAGCTGACTACCTGAGCAGAGTAGTTTAAATGAAAATGTTTGTGTCCAGAACAGTTTTTTTAAAGAAACATTTTGGTGTCCATGAGAATTTAAAGGGACATGTTTGTGATCAGGACAGTTTAAAGGAGCATATTTTCATTCGGGACATTTTAAAAGAACTGTGAGTTATTTATTTTAGTGGTTAATTTCATTTAATTTGTTGTGAAATTGTATTTGTTTAGGGTTCTGTGTAGATTAACACAGCCACAACCGTATTTTGTTTTGGATTTGAGAAGAAATTTTGTGAAATTTCGTTCTAAAAGGGGGGGGGGGGGGGTAATGTATCGATTGTGGTTGTGTTGTTCTGTTAGAGTGTGCATGCATGGGTCGTGGGAAGCAATCCGATGTTTTGTTTCAGCTATCATAACTTCGAATCACATATCTTTTTAGTGAATTTCATTTTCGTTTACGAATAGTGCGATATTGATTATCTGTTGCCGTACGGAGATGAGTCAGGAAAAGTCTAGACGCAGCTCGGATATTCATTTGTTTACTGCTCGCGTGTCGCGTAGCTTTCAGTACTAATGCACTGATCGCGTGTTTACCACTTTAAAGCGGGCAAGGTCGTGACCTGTCTGGCCTACTTTTGTGTGACATCATGGCGCGCCGGTGATTTACCTAACATAGATGTTGAAGATGGTAGCCAGATATTTACAGATTGTTCCAGTAAGAATGTACCTTTGAGTTTTAGTTATGTACTGTGTTTTGATTGGCTGTGTTGTACGATTTTGCTTGATTTTTCTGGAAAATATAACACTATAAAAGAGTCGTGCTAGGAAGCACCTGTGTACATTGTTCAGTTGTAAAATTGCGGTGTAACAGCGTCGGTACATTGTTCAGTTGTAAAATTGCGATGTAACAGCGTCGGTACATTGTTCAGTTGTATAATTGCAGTGTATTGACATTGCGAGAGATCGCTACGCAAGATATCGTGCTTCATTATCAGTAACGAGTTATGCAGTGAATGGTGATGTACATTGTATGAGAGACGTATTGTGTCAAAGCTGAGAAGACTTTGTACTATTGTTGGTGCATTTGTGAACGCATTTCGTGGAGATCGCATCGCTGTAATAAAATATTGTTGGAACTGTTACTCCAGTATTGTCTACATCCTTAAGCCACGGTTGACGGATTGCAGCTGAATGAGGTTTATTTAAAAGAACTCTACATGTGTGCGCTTGGTGTAGTTATCATTTCTACGACCACAATTCAACCACGTAACAGCCATCATTTCATCATCATCACCATTCCGAGCTCAGCAGCGAAAGAGAGAGGACGCGATCCAGAGTGCAGTCAAGCAGATCGCAACAGTGTGCTCAGTGTGCTTTGTGTGTATCGTGTAGAAAGAGTGATAGTGACTGGTGAAGGAGCTGTAGCTAGCCTCCGTCACCAACTAGTTTATATATAGAAGTAATCCAAATCACCGTGGATATTTAGGACTGTGATAGGTTAGATTAGGTTTCAGGGATCAGTAGCCCGATAGGGCGGCAGTCCCTGGCCTGGCATTAGAAATAATAAGAATAGAATAGGACGGCCACTTGCACCGCTCTTACAGGACTTCGGGACTATGAACGGTTCAATGCCTTTTTATAGATACTAGTGAAGGTAAAACAGCTTACGCCCGTGCTTGAAGCTTACGCTTGAAGGCTTACGCTTATGCTTGAAACTTACGCTTATGCTGGAAACTTTCGCTTGAAGGCTTATGCTTATGCTTGAAACTTACGCTTATGCTTGAAACTTACGCTTATGTTTGAAACTTACGCTTATGATTAAAGGCTTACGCCTGGGCTGTGCCAAAAACTTACGCACTAGCTTAAGGTCTACGCTTTAGCTTATGCTAATACAGTAACCGTAATCATCCAAAGAAAGACAACCTGGCTAGGGTTGACCGATGGCCGCGCTCAGATTTGAATTCAAATCTGGAAATGGCAATGGCCCAAGGACACGCCGCCCAAATGCATGATGGCGGTCGGAAAACAAACAATGGCCTGACCAAAAAAAACCCCAAAACCGTGAGATCCCGCCATGACTCCAACTCGAATTCAAACTCGAATGGGGAAGAGGTGGTCCCGGGCCAATCACAGGGCAGATTGGCCCGCGGGGCAGCCGCAGGGGAGACAGAAACCCAGCGAACGGTCGAGACGACTGAAACAGTCGATGAGGCTATAGTCGATGAGGCGAACATAGAAAACGGGAACAAAAACGACAACGGCAATAAAAGTGGCAGGGAAGGTGTCAGTGGAGGAAACAGGGAAATCGAAAATGAAGAAGAAACCCATAAGACAAGCAACAGAGAAGAAGACAATGACAGTATCTTGGACAGCGATAGCGATAGCACTATCTCAGAAAAAGACCAACCATACATGAGACCAAACTGCAAACCACGTAGACCCCCACATAAAACTATAAAAAAAAACCAAAACTACTGGCTTTTCCAATCCTAATCGCCCCAGAGAACAACGACGCAACCTTATTCACCATGAGTGTCCGCAAGGACAGCGAAGTCATATCCAAGGCCTTCGGCGTAACATCAGAGATCAGAAAAATCGCCTACGGCAGGCGCATACTCATAGGATGCCCGACTACACAATCACAGGCCAGAGCTCAAAACCAAAGAACAGTTGGAGGAGTGAATGTCACCTGCACAATCCCCAAAACCCCTGGAGCCCACAATAGCGAAACAAGAGCACTAGGCATACTTAAACCCATCAACCTGGATGAGGAGTTATCGTTCGTAGAAAGTGAGCTGAGATCAACTCACCCCAGGGCTAGAGTACTCAAAAGAATGACCCTACGGGAAGGCCAGCCCAGTCGGGCATTGCTGATTATGTTCCCCGGGGAAACCCTACCAAAACCGTGAGTATAGGAAGGGAAATCTTTGGAGTCGAAAGATTCAAAGCTAAAGAACTACAATGCCGCAACTGCCAAAAGTTTGGACACGCAACCAAAAACTCCAAAGCCCACCCCCCCCCCCCAATGCGCCAGATGCAGTATGAACCACGCCACAGCAGAATGCAAATTCAACCGGCCAGAGGAGTACTTCTGCCCCAAATGCCTCAACACGGGGCACTCGGCGAAATATGGTGGATGCGTCCGACAACGAGAACACAATAGAGCCGCTAGAATCACCAGCTCGGGACAAATGACATATGCAGCGGCACTCAAAAACCTAAAAAAAAAATATAACCACTGCTGATAAACCGGGAATCACACAAAACGAACCCAAGCAAGACGCCGCACCGGGATCAAGCCCGATTATTACTTCAGCCCGGGATGATCAGATCACCGTAAGACTAAGACCTAAACAACCCAGCGCCTCAACAGGGGGTACAGAGAACACACCCCAGAATCAACGAACCCCTGAAATGACCAACGGAACCCCGGAGCAAACAACGGCCCAAACACCAAACAGAGATGAAACCCAACGCGTCGCCATCGCCCCCCGCCCCCCCAGGCCAACCCAAACTACCAGCAACCCCAAGTTGCAATGCACCCACAATCAGCACCAAACAACCCAGCCCACGGACAGCAGCGATGGGTGGCCGCACGCGGGCCGGCCGGACCGCCGCAGGACGAGGCAATTTTAGCCATGACTCATTTTTTCACCTGGGATGGCCTGTCAGCCTGCTATGGACAAGACCAACCAGCAGAGGAGGGGTTATTTTACTTGTCAACTAACATCAAAGTTACAGAGGAGGGGTGATTTTACTTGTCAACTAACTTCAAAATTACCTACGCCTTTCAAGTAACTTTGAAGTTAGTTGTCATAAGTTCTTTAAAGTGACTTAAAACAAGTTTTTATAAGTGTCTTAACATAAGTTCTTATAAGAACTTGACCCAAGTCAATATAATGTACTCGGTCATATTTTTTAAGTTACAAAGACATAGAAAAAACTGTTTTTTCAGTAATAATCTGGAGGAGGCAGCGCCGTGGGCATCAAATAGGCAGGCATGTGTGACATGTCATCTCTCTGTGAAGTGTATGACAGAAATAATGAACGATTACCAAAACTGATCGTTACTTGCTTAAAAGACCTTGAACATTTTTCATTGTTTCTTCTACCCCTAGTTGTTTTCATTGTTCTAAAGAAATAGCCTTTAGTTCTTTAACATTCACGGGTTGGCTATGCATCTTATTTTCAATTTCAGACTTCTCTTGTTTGTAATTGGCCAAATCATCCTGCACTCTCTTAAATTCATGATTGTCAATTGTATTGGCCTCTAAGGCTTTACTGATATAAGTTTCATACTACTCAGTTTTACACCAGCGAGCGTACTCAATGCCAGGCCTGTGGCAACGCTAACTCCTTCAATAGCNTAGCAATCCCAATTAAACTTCTAATTCCCATCGGGAACAGAGCTATACCCCATGCAGATAATCCAGCCTGAAACCACACTCACAGCCATTGATGTGTTTTGTACAGAATTGAAAACCATACTGTATCATCTTTTACACCTTGAATATTTTGCCTCTTCACCTTCCAAATACTTTACCGCGTCTGTAATATTTATTAAACAAAATGAGTCTGCCTGTAATCTTTTATCATGCACAATCAGCTCAGGTGGAACAGGTGGTATTTGTGGATAGAAGTTCACCATTTTTCATAACAAATATATTTAAAAAAATGTAATCAGAGATTACATTTTGCAACTCTTCAAGGCTATATAATTTGCTAGCGTAATAAAACAAAACAAGATCTTTTTTTTTAGGAAGGTTACAAAGTAAAGTAGGTTATAGCACTGTCAGGGGAGAGAAATGTGCATGATCGACCAGTGATCATAGATCTACTGTGGCCAAAGCACACCAAAAAAAAAAAAAAAAGATAGGAAAGAGAGGGTGCGCTAAGAAAGTGACCGAAAGCAATGCATATGGAAGCCCCCCCCTTAGGGTGGCGTATCACATATCCACTGTTCCAGCCACTCAGTGCATGGAAATTTAAATCTAGGTCCCCCCAAGGGGGTTCCAGATATTTAGCCAGTGTGGACAGCTGTTTCGGTCTTGGTGACCTCTTCAGCACACCATCGGAAATACTAGAGGAGGCAGGAAATTCTGCCTACCTGCAATGACAACCACATTTTACTGTGGTGTCTGCAGGGGCATACATTCCATGCCACCACCTAGAGTTAAATTTCCATGCACCCTAAAAGAGAACCTATCAAAAGGGGGGAAGGGGTTGCAGTCGATATTGTAGTGATAAATGAAAAGAAAAGGGGAGACTGCCAGTGCTAATTTTTTAGGAAGGTTACAAAGTAAAGTAGGTTATAGCACTGTCAGGGGAGAGAAATGTGCATGATCGACCAGTGATCATAGATCTACTGTGGCCAAAGCACACCAAAAAAAAAAAGAAAAAGATAGGAAAGAGAGGGTGCGCTAATAAAGTGACCAAAAGCAATGCATATGGAAGCCCCCCCCCCCCCCCCCGAAGGGGGGCGTATCACATATCCACTGTTCCAGCCACTGAGTGCATGGAAATTTAAATCTAGGTCCCCCCAAGGGGGGTCCAGATATTTAGCCGGTGTGGACAGCTGTTTCGGTCTTGGCGACCTCTTCAGCACACCATCGGCAATACTAGAGGAGGCAGGAAATTCTGCCTACCTGCAATGACAACCACATTTTACTGTGGTGTCTGCAGGGGCATACATTCCATGCCACCACCTAGAGTTAAATTTCCATGCACCCTAAAAGAGAACCTACCAAAAGGGGGGAAGGGGTTGCAGTCGATATTGTAGTGATAAATGAAAAGAAAAGGGGAGACTGCCAGTGCTAATTTTTTTTAGGAAGGTTACAAAGTAAAGTAGGTTATAACACTGTCAGGGGAGAGAAATGTGCATGATCGACCAGTGATCATAGATCTACTGTGGCCAAAGCACACACAAAAAAAAGATAGGAAAGAGAGGGTGCGCTAAGAAAGTGACCGAAAGCAATGCATATGGAAGCCCCCCCACACTGACTCTATGATCATAGACGTGCCTACTGAAGACTTTTATGAAGACATGAAAACAGAGTTGCATATGTATGACACATCTGATTATCCTAAGGATCACCTGCTGCTCAGCACACAAAACAAGAAAGTGCCTGGAAAGTTTAAAGACGAACTAAATGGATTGCCGATAGTTGAGTACATTGGACTGAGATAAAAAAATGTATTCCATACTGCACCAAAAGGGCAGTCAATCCAAAGCGAAAGGAATTAAAAAAAAAAAAACAGCCATAAGAAATAAAGATATCTGTCATGAACATTACAAGCAAGATTTAGATGGAGCACTAAAGCCTGATTATCCAAACAAGACACTGAGGTCAAACAGACATAATCTTGAAATGATCCAAACACATAAGAAGTTGCTTGCAGTAGGGGACACAAAACGAGTGTTTCACACTAAGGAAAATCACCTATATTAGGAGCATCAGTAGACAAAAAAGGCGGCACTGATGCAGATGTCAGAGCACGAATCGGTAAAGCCAGAGCAGCCTTTCTCCAGTTGAAAAATCAGCCCCAAATCCTGTTGTATAACGACATCACACAATAGTATGGCCGACCGTTCACGACCTTGCCTATACTTTCTGGAAGCTTCACGATCTTTTATAAAACATAAAAAAAACGGCTGTTAACTTCACGCGCACAGTAAACAACTTGTTGCCAAATGTCGCCTATTCACCGACGTCACACATACAAGGTCACTAGACAGTGCGACCTTTCTAGAACGTTCTGGACTAAGCTTAGCGTATGATAACAAAGCGAAATCCGCTCTAAGCGCGAACGAAAGAAAATCTTACTGAAAAGGTACGTGACTCGCAACCATGATAGCTCAAATAAATAACGGATCGTTTCCTACGATTAACACATGCATGCTCTCACAGGACAACACAACCACAATCGTAACAACGACAAAGAATGGAACTTAGTGACAGCCGAACATACATGTGTTCCATGCGGCGTTTCAAGTTGGGTCACTTGTTTCTTGTGGTTCAGTCACTCCCGCAGCGAGTTTTTGGGAGCTCAGTAGCTTAACTGCTACCTGTTCTCTGGAGGACTTTTATTCAATTACGTGGCCTTTTACCGTTTTATAGTTTTATAGTACTTTTTTATTTTCGTGTTTTTTTGTATTCAGTTGTTTCTTCATTGTTTATTTTGTGCACTCTGTATTTTGTAAGAAGTCCAAGCGAATTTTCCATCAAAGGTGCAGTTATGAGAATAGGGCACCTCAATGTGTTCCATCTGTACAACAAACTAGCCGACATATCTGTATATATTAACGATCCTACACCGTTCCACCTGTTTGGACTCAGTGAGACGCGTCTGTGTTCCTGTGTGAGCGATGCAGCAATCAGTGCAGCAATTTTTCAGTTATTAGACGAGACCCCTTGTCTCCCGGTCAAACTGGCATCGCTGTCTATATTCATAATTCTATCCAGCATTTAGTTCATCGACGCGTCGACCTAGAAATGATGGGGGTGGAGTGCGTATGGGTCGAAGTTAAGTGTCCGAAATCAAAACCGGTATTAATTGGGTTCTTATATAGAAATCCAGCCTCAACGTTTGAGTGGTACGATCAGTTTAGCCAGAACCTTGACAGAGCATTAAAAAAGAAGGCCGACATTCTTCTATTAGGCGATTTTAATATAGATTTACTTAAGCCGCACCCCGCCTGGGGCTCAACGTCATCTCTGTTTGGCTTAGTACAGTTAGTGAAATCACCCACCAGAATTACTCCAACTACTTCCACGCTTATAGACCACATACATACTAATAAACCCAAAGCCGTCTCTGACGTTGATGTCTCAAATCTTAGTGTTAGTGATCATTATCCTGTGGCTTACTCCTGGTCTTCCCTAAACCAAAAAAGAACGGCCATACAACTATAACGTATAGGACATTCAAACGCTTCAGGAAAGACGAATTTCTATTTGATCTAGAAAATACTCCTTTTAATGACGTGCTCCTGTCCTATGATCCTAATACCGCCCTCAGTATTTGGTACTGTCGTTTCCTAAATGTACTTAATAAACATGCTCCTCTACGCGAGAGGAGGGTAAAATCTAACACTCTTCCTCCCTGGCTTACTCCGGAAATCATGCAGGCGATGGCGCTTAGAAACGATCTACGTAGCAATAAAATGTTCACTGAATATAAGCAACAGCGTAACCGTGTTAAATACATGATCAGAGAGGCAAGAAAAAAGTTAGTTCGTGACACAGATACCTCTACTATTTGGCGCCTTCTAAACACACTTACTAGGGGGTCTCCAAGTACCGCAACTACCATTCCCACTAATCTTACTGCTGATACATTCAATGACCATTTTCTTTCGATTGCCAAATCTCTAATCTCGCCAAGCCAGGATAACACTTATCACCGTTAGAATCTGCTGTCTGAGTTTTGTCAACAAAGAACAATGGGCACAGCCCCCTTCAACATCCCTATGTTAGCTGTTCGTGAAGTGGGTTTACTCATAAGTAACCTTCCAAATAAAAAGTCCTCGGGGCCTGATGACATCAGCCCGAAAATACTTAAACTGTCTCTCCCATACATTGTAGAATCCTTAACTTATATTTATAATCTCTGTATCCAGCATAACACTTTTCCTAACGAACTTAAATATGCCAAAGTAATTCCACTTCCAAAAGGAAAAGATCGTTCTGACCCTAATAATTATCGGCCTATTTCTTTATTATCTGTTTTGTCCAAACCACTGGAAAGGCACGTTCATAAACACCTGCTTGCTTACCTAGAAAACCGTAATCTCCTCCACCCTTTCCAATCCGGATTTCCCCCACAGCATTCATGCCACACAGCACTTACACGCCAAGGGTATGAATAAGTCACAGTTAACAGGAGTAGTCTATCTGGATTTTAAGAATGCGTTTGATCTGATTAACCACACTATTCTGACTGCTAAGCTTCACACATACCTCAATAACGGAGACGCAGTTGCTTTTTCACATCTTACCTTACTAAACGAAAACAAAAGGTTCTTGTTCATGGCTCATACTCCTCTCTCAAAGATGTAAGGTTCGGTGTGCCCCAAGGGTCTGTACTGGGTCCCCTACTGTTTTGCTTATTTATCAATGATTTGCCTCTACATATTACTTGCCAAGATGTACAATGCGACCTTTTTGCTGACGACACCTCAGTTCATACTACTAGTAAAGATATACAGGTAATTTCCGACAACCTACAACAAAGTCTTCATGAAGTATCAGCTTGGTGTATAAACAATTCTATGGTTGTTCATCCAGCCAAAACGAAATCGATGGTAGTCGCCACGCACCAAAAACAGCAGATAACGCCTCTATTACTTAACCTATCACTTAAAGGTAGTCAGGTAGAACAGGTAAAAATGAACATCGAGTACTGGGGATTAAATCGACAGTCAGCTAAAATGGCAAGCTCATACAGACGCCTTATGCAAAATAGTAGCCAAAAATCTCTTTATGTTATCAAAACTGAAATATTATACTGATTCGGATACCCGTAAACTATTTTATAACGCTCACATACGTTCTTATATCGATTACGCGTCAACGGTATGGGATGGATGTAGGGAGGTCCATTTAAAGAGACTTAATTCCCTACACAGACGAGCGGCCAAAATAATCTGCCCTGATCCACACCTAAGCACCGAAGAAAAGCTCTCAAAAGCAGGTCTCCTGCCTCTTCAAGGTCATTTTAAATATAACAAAGCAATCTTTATGTTCAAAGTGTGGAAACGCAAAACACCTGAGTACATCTCCACTTTGTTCCGTAAGTCTGAGTCCAAGCTTGGAGACATCAGGGGTCTGATGTATGGACAGAGACTAGAGCCTAAGTCCCAGACTATCTTCATAAGCTTGAGACTAACATTTTAGTAAGACATGCATGAACTGAGACTAGGCCAAGTCTGAGACTACCTCAGGGACTTAACAGCCCAAATTTAAGCCCACGATTTACTAGGTGTAAAGCTTGTAGTCTCTGACTAAAAGCGAATCAAAAACGGCAGCCGCTGTCTACATGATGTTAATATCGACGAAATCTACGCCGAAATCGAGTATTTAGAGACCGTCGACACCCACTAGATGAGTTTGACGATACGAAGCTTTACAAAATGTTTCGTTTCACGCGCCTTGAAATTTGTGAGCTGACGGATGCGGTGAAAGATGGCCGAACGAAAGGGTTCACTGACACCCGTTTACAGGTGCTCTTGGCTCTTCGATTCTACTGGAACGTTTCAAAACACCGTAGGAGACTTAATCGGGGTGGATCAAAGCACGGTCAGTCAGATAATAACACGCGTGACTGACGCTTTTCTTCAGCATGCCTACGAGGTCTCAGAAAGCAAACCAAACGCGAGGCTGAAGCAAGCAAAGTTGCATTTTTCACCATGCAGGGTTTCCCCAATGTATTTGCTTGCATTGACGGCACACAGATTGCCATTCAAGCCCCAAGCTAGAACACGAGTACGTCAACAGGAAAAAACTTCCACGCCATCAACTTCCAGGTATGCCATCATAAAGACCATCATAAAGACAAGTAGTTTTTATCAACAATGTGTGTGTGTGTGTGTGTGTGTGTGTGTGTGTGTGTGTGTGTGTGTGTGTGTGTTTATGACTGATTATGTATGTGTGTGTGTGTGTTTGTTTGTCATTCAAAGTAAGTACATAATTATGCTAATAAAACAAAGTTCCGTGGTACAGCTCAACCCTAAATCTACACACACAACTGGTAGTTGTAGCAGCAAAGCGACAAGTCAATCACAAGGTCATCAAAACTGCTTGGCTGCCTTTATCTGAAAGAATTGTGTACAAGGTTTCTGTTATTTGCTACAATGCTATTACCGGTTCTGATCCCCCATATTTATCCGACCTGGTTCATATTTACACGCCTTCAAGATCCCTCCGTTCAGCATCAGACACGTGTATTTTTAGGGTTTCTAGGCGAAAGAAGTCTAGCCAGGGCCAGCGTGCCTTTTCTTAATTCGGTCCGGTCACCTGGAACGACCTTCCAGCCCATGTCAGACATGCTCCAACTCTGTCTGCTTTCAAATCACTGCTCAAGACCTATCTGTTTTCTTATGCATATAGTTAGATGCATTTTCAGTGCGTTAGCAATCTTTGGCAGTAACTGGAACGGTGTGTGTGTATGTGTGAGTGTCAGTATTTGATATGTGTCACTTTAGTTTTTGTAACATTTATTATAGTGTTTTCTTTCTTGTACTTTTTGTTCTGTGATTTTTGATCTTGTAAAGCGCTTAGAGCACCATTCATTTGGAGGTCAAGCGCTATATAAATGTACAATATTATTATTATTATTATTATTATTAAAACCAAAATCGATGAGTGAAAAGTACAGCTTACAGGCAGAGTGAAGATGGAAGATAGTGGCTGTCAAAACACGTGCACGGCGAAAACTGTTCCCAGCGGCGCATGCTCAGTGGCATTTGGAACTGGATTTTCCCAAGTTAAAAACAGCACTTGACACAGGTCGCAGACTAACCATATCTAGTCTCGGACTTGATAGTCTGACTCAAGTCTCAGTTCATGCATCGGAAATGTAAGCCTGAGTTAGTCCCTACGTAACAAGTCTCCGACTAGGGCTAAGTCTGGGACTTGTCTAGTCTCTGTCCATACATCAGACCCCAGAAAGCTTTTCATAGTCCCAAAACCAAGGATCGATCTATATAAAACTAGCTTATCCTTCTCAGGGGCACTTATCTGGAATGCGCTTCCCGATCATGTAAAATCCACCTCCTCGCTAGCCTGTTTTAAAAAGGGTCTCTGCAAATATTTGGTGGATCACTCTAAGGGATGCCTTAACCGCTTGTATTATATGTCTCTTTTTATGCTGGGTCCAATTTATTCCCAATTAAGTCTGTTATCCTTTTCATTTATCATTTGGACTACTTAGCTCTGTCTATGTGTGAAGGTTGGGGGGAGGGGGGGCAGGTTGGGGGGGGGGGGTGTCTGTGAGTCTATGAGTATGTCTGTCTATGTGAACAGTGTTGTCATCTGTTTGCAAGTATTATGTTTACTTATATGTATGTATTTTTGTAGTTAGTCTTGTAGTTGTTAGCAACGGCAGGTTTGTAAAATGGCTGTGTCGATGACGATGTCAATGCCTAAACCGTTGTAAAATAAAGTTTCATTGATTCATTGATTCATTCATTGATTCATTGTCTACAGCACTCTGGAGTTGGTCGTAGAACTCTTGTTTCTCTTCCTCGTCACTGTCATTAGTGGGCGCATAACACTGGGTGACGTTGAGCTTAATCTTTTTTCTGGTTCTAAAGGCTGCTGTGATAATTCTTGGCCCAAGAGGTTCCCAGCCCATCAGCGCCTACAACTTCTGTATGGGGGGCATTCTCCTCTTCATGACCTGAATACAGAATCATCTCCCCATTTAACGGCCTTTTCTGTCCAGACTGCGTCCATCTAGCTTCACTGATACCTAGCAGGGCAAGGTTGTACTTTTGCATTTCCGCTACTATCTGGGCGGCCTTCCCGCTCTGGTACATGGTCTTGACATTCCATGTGCCCGTGGTTGTGTCCCTGGATAGAGAGAGGCGGCTCGGTCCTGTGGCTTCCGAAGACTTCCGGCTTTTACCACACGACGTCATAAATCTTCTGGTAGAAGAACCTTCCTCCTCCAGGAAAGGAATTGCTGTTTGTCTATTTGTCGGCGATTCTGTAGCTATTTGTAGGACGACTGCTTCTTGAACAGTGCGCTCAGCGCTGAAGAGGCTCTGAAAGTATTCCGACCAGCGGTTCAAGATGGAAGTATTATCTGTGAGGAGTGCCTGGCCATTCGCGCTTCGCAGGGGACTTTGTACCAGGTGCCTGGGGCCATACACTGCTTTCAGTGCTTCGTAGAAGCCCCTGTAGTCACCATTGTCAGCACAAAGCTGGGTCCTCTGTGCAAGTCTGGTCCACCACTCATTCTGGAGATCTCTGAGCTTGCGCTGGAGACTGCTGCAGACGAGGCGGAAGGCAGATTTCTTCACAGGGCAGGAAGGCTAGGCTAGGTGGGCCTGATGGGCGGCTCTTTTTTTTTGCTAGGTGTTCCTGGATCTCTACATCGTTTTCGTCAAACCAGTCTTTGTTCTTCTTTCTGGCGAAACCCAAGACTTCTGCAGAGGATTTTGCAATAGCAGTTTTCAGTTGTTCCCAAAGTGTTTCAGGGGAGGAGTCTACTGGGTCCGCTGTGTCTTTGAGCCTGCGCTGTAAATCTGTCTGAAAGGCAGCTTTCACATCGTCACGCTGAAGGCGAGCAGAACAAAGGGCTGTACGTAACATTTGTCGACCTAACAAAAGCGTTCGACACTGTGAGCAGGCAAGGCATGTGGCAGATCCTGGAGCGACTTGGCTGTCCCCCAAAGTTCCTCAACATGATTGTCCAGCTACACGAGGACCAGCAAGGCCAGGTCAGACTCAACAATGATCTCTCAGAACCATTCCCTACTCTCAACGGCGTAAAGCAGGGCTGCGTGCTGGCACCGACCCTCTTCACCATCTTTTTTAGCATGATGTTGAAGCAGGCCACAGTGGACCTCGATGATGACGATGCAGTGTACATCAGGTATCGTCTCGATGGCAGCCTGTTCAACCTTAGACGACTGCAGGCCCACACGAAAACCCTAGACCAACTGATTCGTGAGCTGCTTTTTGCTGATGATGCTGCCCTCGTTGCACACACAGAGAGAGCCCTGCAGCGCATCACGTCTTGCTTCGCAGATGCTGCCCAGCTCTTTGGACTCGAGGTCAGTCTGAAAAAGACAGAGGTCCTCCATCAGCCGGCACCCAAGACAGTGTATCGCCCTCCTCACATCACCATTGGCGAGTCTGAACTAAAGTCAGTGCACCAGTTTACTTACCTTGGCTGCATTATCACGTCGGACGCCAAGCTGGACAAGGAGCTTGACAGCAGGCTGGCAAAAGCGAACAGCGCTTTCGGGCGACTTTTCAAGCGGGTGTGGCACAATCAACAGCTGAAAACAGGCACCAAGATCAGCGTGTACAGAGCTGTGGTCCTCACCACCCTGCTGTATGGTTCCGAGTCTTGGGCCCTCTACCGCAGCCAACTACGACTCCTCGAACGCTTCCACCAGCGCTGCCTGCGTACCATCCTGGGCATTCACTGGAGTGACTATGTCACCAACGTCGAGGTCCTTGAACAGGCTGAAACTGTGAGCATCGAGGCTTTGCTGCTGCGGACACAGCTCCGCTGGGCGGGGCATGTCTCCAGGATGGAGGATCATCGCCTACCAAATATCACCCTGTTCGGCGAGCTTGCTACTGGACACCGTGACAGAGGGGCACCAAAGAAGAGATACAAAGACTGTCTCAAGAAGTCACTTAGTGCCTGCCAAATCGACCACCACCAGTGGTCTTCGCTTGCTGCGGACCGTGACACCTGGCGCTCCACCATTTACAAGGCAGCTGTCTCCTTTGAGGACTCTCACAGAGCTAGCCTTAAGGACAAGCGGCTCAGGAGAAAAAACAGAGATGCCGCAGCTCAGAACCCTGGCCATACCTTCCCCTGCAGCCACTGCGGTCGAACCTGCCTGTCTCGGATTGGCCTCCGCAGCCACGTACAAGCCTGCAGACGTCGTGGGCAACTCCTATAAAATCTTCGTTCGCGAAGTCAAGCCAAGAGCTGTAGCTATTACCTTATTTGCAGGGTGGGGAGCTACCCCCACGCCCAACCCCCTAACTAGGAGGACCAGGGGTTTTCTGTCGGGGTCTCCTTCCCTTTGACCATGTTAGTTATCGGCACCTTATTTCATTCCGTGCACCCCTCTCGCGAGGGACCCCCTATCCACCACCCAGGGGACGCGCCTCAACGCCATATAGTCCCAGCGTGAGGAAAGTGCTGCTATACATAGAAGAAAAAAGTCCGTTGGTCGACTTTTCAGCCTTAGTTTGTCCAGCCACAACCATGCGCGGTTGCGACTTCTAAAGCTGTCAGCAAGAGGGCCACGAACTACATAGGCCTAGTAGGCTATGCGTCACAATGTTGTGAACACACACACACACACACACACACACACACACACACACACACACACACACACACACACACACACACACACACACACACACACACACACACACACACTCATATATATATACATATACCTAAAAAAAACGCGCATCCTGATGCGGCTGGCCGCGAAAGAGTTAATACGCTCACAGAGTGATAACTCATTCAGATAAGAGCAATTTTTTTCATCCATAACCTTGTTCATAATGAGGTAACTTAACTTTTCCTGTTTCTTCCTAAGGCGCGGGTTTCGATGAAACGCCCGGGGATTCAAGGGCCAAGGTGAGATGTTGTCTTGTTCATGTGTGTGCTGGTCTGGTCTGGTTAATGTATGTGCCCTGCGCCGTAAGGTCCAAAATCACAGACCAGCATATATGTGTAATCGTCATTGTTTAGGATTATTTCTTTTGCTGCTGTAAATTTACACATTTGACTGTTTTGAAATGTCCCACAAATCTCGGTAAATAAGAAGTGTAGAGTCCTATTTAATAATAATAATAATGCACATGTATATAGCGCTTAACCTCCAAATGAATGGGGCTCTAAGCAAGATCAAAAATCACAGAACAAAAAGTACACGAACAAAAAAAAAAAAAAAACTACAATAAATGTTACATGAAACTAAAGTGACACACTCACACATACACACACACACCGTTACAAGAACAGTTACCGCCAAAGATTGCTAATGCACTGAAAATGCATCTAATTATACGCATAAGAAAACAGTTAATTGGAAAAAAAGCACGAGACAAACTTTGTTCAAACGGACTATACCTTAATAATTGCACAGGGTGACTGGTGGTCCTTTCGTGTGCCACTGCAACGGCAAACTTGTGCACGTGGGTATCGTGTCCTGGGGGCAGGGCTGCGTTGTGGCCGGCAAGCCAGGTGTCTACGCCCGCACGTCTTTATTCCTCGGCTTCATCAACAGCCTTCCTGGCCCCAGCCTGGTTGTTTTGGAGGATGCTGGTGTCTGGCTCAGCCTTGTAGTTATACAAGTCTCGGCAGTACTCAGTCCATCTGTTTAGTACAGCAGTGTTTTCCGTAAGGAGTTGGCCGCTGCTGTCTTCGATGACTGTGGCTGTTCGCTGTTGAGTCTTGGTGAGGGTCCTTAGCGTTTCATAAGCCTTCTTGCTGTTGCCATTTGCCATGCCCTCTTCCACGCTACAACACTGTTCTTCAATCCAATCTTCTTTGGCTTCTTTCATCCTCTTCCTGATCTTCTTGTTGACAAGTCTGTACTTGTTTGCTGATGTGAGGCCTTGGCCTCTCTTTTTCTTCCAGGCTCTCCTCTCATCACAGAGATCGAGGATGTCATCGGTGACCCAGGGCTGTTTGCGCTTCCTCTGCTTCCCCAGCACTTCTTCTGCTGTAGAAAGTAACACCTTTTTTATATTTCCAGCAAGGGTGTTTACGTCGCAGTCCAAAGTAGCCAAGGCTGCAAATCTGCCTCCCACCTGGGCTTGGAAGAGCTCTTCTACTTCCGTGTCTTTTAGCTTCTGGAGGTCGAATCTGATGCGAGGGTTCTTGCTATCTCGTTTCAATGCCAGCTTCAACTTGAGGCTAGTAAGGACGAGGTTGTGGTCGCTGCCAATATCAGCGCCAGGAAAGGACCTCGTTTGTGCTTTGTTAACGCTGGATTTGAATCGTCGAGGCAGCAAGATGAAGTCAATCTGGTTATGGACCAGGCCTCCTGGCGATTGCCATGTCACTGTTCTTGACTTCTTGTGTGGATGGAGGGTATTAGCAACGGTGAGACGGTGACTCTCTGCGAACTCTAAAAGTCGCAGGCCTCTGTCATTTGTTTCTCCAAGGCCAAACTTGCCAGCTGTTCCTGCCCATTGTTGGTAGGCGTCAGGGCCGATCTTTGCATTCCAGTCACCGAGGACAGTCAGAATGTCTTTCTTAGGTGTTTTCTTGATGATGTTGTCCAGTTGTTCGTAAAATTCTTCTAATTCTTCATCATCATGGTCTGCTGTTGGAGCGTATACTTGTATGATAGTGATGTTGTGCGGTCGGGCGGAGATGCGGATGGAGATTAGTCTGCTTGACACGGGGGTGCAGCTGATGACAGTTCCAACCACCTCTTTCCTTACGATAAAAGCTACGCCATGTTCGTGCTTGGTTTCTTTTCCGCTGAACCAGTGTTAGCTGAAGAGGTGGAAGCAGCCGTACGCGGCCTGAAGGGAGGAAAGTCTCCAGGTGTAGACAACGTACCTGCTGAACTGTTGAAACATGGAGGAGAAGTAACAACGAAGGTCCTCACTACCCTCTGTCAAAAGATCTGGGAGCAAAAGAAATGGCCAGTAGAATGGACACAGTCTCTAGTGATCCCGCTCCCCAAGAAAGGAAACCTGAAACAGTGCCAGAACTACAGAACTATCAGTCTGATAAGTCACCCTAGCAAAGTAATGCTTAGAATCATTCTCAACCGCCTCAAAACTTTCGCCGAGGAACTGCTGGCAGAAGAACAGGCTGGCTTCAGAGTTGGAAGAAGCACTGTAGAGCAGATTTTCAACTGCCGCGTCCTGATCGAGAAACATCTGCAGCATCAGCGCGAACTCTACCACAACTTCATTGATTTCAGGAAAGCATTTGATCGCGTCTGGCACGACGGACTCTGGCAAGTCATGAGATCGTTCAACATAGAGGAGGGACTGATCCAAATGATAGAAGCGCTTTACAAGAACGCCTGCAGCGCGGTTCTACTTAACAATCAGTCAGGCGAGTTCTTCAGGACGACGATCGGTGTCCGTCAAGGATGCCTGCTCTCTCCTGTCCTTTTCAACATATTCCTGGAGAAGATCATGCAGGAAACCCTCCACGACCACCATACTTCAATCTCTATTGGTGGCAGATCCCTGTGCAATCTTCGATTCGCAGACGACATTGACCTCATGGCAGGCAGCAATAGTGAGCTCCAAAACCTGACAGACAAACTTTCAAGTAGCGCAGGGTCTTATGGCATGGAGATCAGTACGGATAAAAGCAAAGTGATGATCAACACCACAAGCGACAACAGCAGCAACATTCACATGAATGGCCAAAAGCTAGAAGAGGTCAATAGCTTCAAGTACTTGGGAGCCACCCTGTCCAAAGACGGTAGTTGCATAGCAGAGATCCGTATCAGGATAGGTACAGCAACATCCGCAATGGCCAGGCTGGACAGGATATGGCGAAGTAACTCCATCAGCTTCACCATCAAGTACAGGCTTTACAAGTCCCTCATAGTGTCTATTCTACTCTACAGCTGTGAGACTTGGACACTGCTTGCAGACTCAGAAAAGAAAATCCAGGCCTTTGAGAACAAGTGCCTGAGGAAGTTGCTCCGCATCTCGTACCGCGAACACAAGACCAACGAATATGTACGGAGCATCGTCACTTCCCTGGTGGGCCCACATGAACCCCTTCTGGCAACCGTGAAACGGGCGCAAGCTTGCTTGGTTTGGCCACGTGACCCGACACAACACCTTGTCCAAGACTATCCTCCAAGGCACTCTCGAAGGAAGTCGTCGGCGAGGTCGTCAGAGAAAGAGTTGGGTCGCAAACATAAAAGAATGGACCGAACTCGAGATGTCAGACTTGCTTGCCACCGCCCAAAATAGAACTCAGTGGAGAGCACTGTCTGTTGCTGCTGCCTTTCAGTCCCCCCAACGCCCAGTTCGGGCAAGGGACTGATGATGATGATGATTCATCAACAGCGTAGTCAGCGGAAGCGATGGCGGTGATGGGGGTCTCCCCACCATAGACCCGCCAATCAAGCGTGCTTATTTAGAAACGGAGTACTTTGATTAAAACCCATTCCCGCCACGATGCACAATATACACTGGAACTGTAACGACCGTGATATAGCTCAAGGGTGATGCCAGAGTAGATCCGTCAGCGCCTAACCAGTACGCAAAAGTTCATCTAGCCGACGTCGGCATGATGACTTTGTGAGTTTAGGGTAGACTAGAAGACTTCGACTAAAAACCATATCAGCCCTGAGGCAAACAAACAGAAGCGGTGGTGCAAAATTAGCTCAGCGTCTCTAGGGGAAAGATGATACAATAAAATACAATTTCAAAAAGAAATGTTGGGCTGTAGATCGCAGTTTTTTTCAAAGTAATTCATGGTGTGTGTGCGTTCGTGCTTGTACGGGTGTGTGTATGTGTGTGTATGTGTGTGTGTGTGTGTGTGTGTGTGTGTGTGTGCGTGCGCTGCGCGTTTGCATGTCTGCTTGTGTATATGTGCAGGACTGTGTGTGTTCACTACATGCACCTGCCTCTCGCATTTGTGTGTGTGTATGCGCGCGCGTTTGCATGTGTGCTTGAGTGAATGTACATGTGTATGTATGTGCGTTTGCATGTGCGTATGTGTTTCCGTGTATGTGTGTGTGTGTGTGTGTGTGTGTGTGTGTGTGTGTGTGCGCGCGCGTGCGCGTTAGCATGTGTGTGTGTACATGTACATATGTGTGTGTGTGTATACGTGTGTATGTGCGTGTGCTCGCGCGCACGTTTGCATGTATATGTACTTCGACGAAGCTGTCGACCTGCTCTTGGACCCCACCCCCTCTCCCGATCTTGCATCCCATTTCGATTCCTCCCTTCGAAAACTTCTAGACACCCATGTCCCTGTCACCACCTGCTCCATACCCAACCGACTCCCCTCCCCCTGGCTCACTGATGACATAGCCGAGGCCAAGCGTGAGCGCCGACAATAAGAAGAAGAAGAATAGAATAAGAGTACTTTATTATCTCGAAAAGAGAAATTCGGTTGTGGTACATTTATAACAAATAGTACAAACAAGACATAAAAACATGATAGCATAATTATGAACATTTTCTCCCTGCACTTGCACAGCTACAAATTCCAAATGGATATAAAGTAAACACTACAAAATCTTTACACATAACTCTTACACATCTCACACAAACATCTTTTATGGACTGAACTGAGCGGCACTTATACATTCACACCCACCTCTACATATGCATACATAATACGCGTGTTTCAACCTAGTCCTAACCCTCGCTACTTATTATACAAACATCTCAGTACATTATTACACATTATTACACAAGCTGCATAATTAAAGTCTACCATAGTAAATTAATTAGTGGGTAAACACTCAGTAACAACAATCCCAGTATGGGAACGCCTCGGAACGCCTCTGGCGCTCATCTGACCTCACCGTTCACAGACAGATCTTCCAAACAACTAGATCCAAAGTCTGCAAAATGATCTCCGAATCTAAACGCAAACACCTTCAAAACCAAATCCTGGAATCCACTTCTTCCAAAACCCACTACGCCACCATGAACACACTCCTAGGCACTTCTAAAGACTCTCCTCTCCCCAACACACACAGCAAAGAAGAACTCCCGTCTGCTTTCTCTACCTATTTTTCGGACAAAATCCAAAATCTGCGCGACACACTCGACACCCTGCCTCCTCCGCCTTGCCCTCCTGACCCCACCTTTTCCGGCACTCCCCTCTCGTCCTTCCGCCCCGTCTCTCAGGATGAAGTCCTCAAGACCATAAAGTCCATGCCCTTCAAAACCTGCGAACTTGACCCCCTCCCAGCTTCTCTCTACCGTGACGGCCTTCCAAAACTTCTACCCTTCATTACCGACATCATCAACGCATCTCTAGAAAACGGCTCCGTCCCCGATATCTTCAAGTCCGCCATCGTCCGTCCTCTCCTCAAAAAACACAACCTCGACCCAAACGAACTCAAGAACTATCGTCCAGTCTCCAAGCTCTCTTTCCTGTCCAAGCTTCTTGAGAAGGTTGTTCTCAACCAGCTCAACCTCCACCTCACTGACAACAACCTCCTCAGTCCATTCCAGTCTGCCTATCGCAAACATCACAGCACTGAAACAGCCCTTCTACATATCTTAAACGAGCTGCTTCTCTCCACCGACTCGGGCAACATCTCCCTTCTTACACTACTCGATCTCTCTGCCGCCTTTGACACTATAGACCACTCTATCCTCCTCCACCGACTCCACCACTCCTTCGGCATCATTGACTCTGCTCACTCCTGGTTTATCTCCTACCTCTCCGACAGACAGCAGTCCGTCACCATCAACGGCGTCTCTTCCAACCCGGTAACGCTCTCCTGCGGAGTTCCACAGGGATCCGTCCTGGGCCCAGTCCTTTTCACACTCTACACCTCTCCTCTGCCCAACATCATCCAGTCTCACTGCATACACCACCACCTCTACGCTGACGACTCACAACTGCAAGACAAAGACAAACTCGACAACACTCAGTCACTACTGACTCGCACGGCTGACTGCTACGAAGACGTGAAAAACTGGATGACAGCAAACAAGCTGAAACTGAACGACGACAAAACGGAAGCCAAGCTGGTAGGCACTCGCCAGAAACTCTCCCAGCTCCCTCCCTCTCTCCACCTTCAACACGATAGCATCCCCATCTCCCTCTCTGACTCGGCCAAGAACCTCGGCGTCATCCTCGATTCCTCTCTGTCCATGACCAGCTTCGTCTCCGCCACGACACAGGCATGCTATTTCCACCTCCGACGCATCAGTCAGATCAGAAAATACCTCACTACCGAAGCTGCCACCAAACTTGCTGTCTCTCTCATCTTATCTCGCATCGACTATTGCAACTCTCTCCTTTCCGGTCTCCCTCACTCCACCATTTTCACTCTCCAACGCGTCCAGAACAATGTTGCCCGCCTCGTCCTCAGAAAGAAAAAATCCGACCACATCACACCCCTGCTCAAACTCCTTCACTGGCTCCCCATCCCCCAACGCATCCAATACAAAGTTCTGTCTCTCTGCTACAAATCCCTGAACAACTGCGCTCCTGCCTATCTCTCCAACTTACTTCACCCCTACACACCTTCCCGCTCCCTCCGCTCTGCCTCCGACCCTCTCCGCCTCCACATCCCTCGCACCAAACGTAACACTTTCGGCCCCCGCTCCTTCTCCGTCTACGGTCCATCCACCTGGAACACTCTCCCACTCTCTCTCCGTCAAAAACACTCTCTCTCCTCCTTCCAGTCCGCCCTCAAAACCCACCTCTTTCAACAGTTTTAGCACTATATCACCACACTCCCCACCCCAAGCTGACCGTCGTAATGTATTTCACTGTTTGTGGTACGTGAGTCATTGTCTAAAGCGTGCGCATGCGTGCGCGAGTTGTGAGTGCGCGCTTAGAGTTATAATTATTATAAGATAAGCGCATTATAAATACCGTAATTATTATTATTTAATTATTATTTATTATTACATGTGTATATGTGTGCGTGTACGTGTGTTCGCGCGTGTGTCTGTGTGTTTGTTTGTTCACTTTATGCATCTACCTCGCAGAAGGTTGCAGTCGAGGGTTTTTCATCAGCTCTTTCATTTTCAAAACTATACCGAGGCGCAAAAGAAATGCGACATTTTTTAAATAGTCGCATTTCTTTTGCTCCTTAATATCGTTAGGCCTACAACTCTCATTACACGAGATGGATCAACGTGTGTTTATTTGTTTGTCATACGAGTTTAATATCCTTTGACTGCCGGGAAAAAGTGAACGATATCCAATTGCAAGAGACATAGATATTCATGAGGCCCCGCATTGCGGGGCCTCATGAATATCTATGTCTCTTGCTGAAACTATCTATATATATCTATATATATCTGAATATCTATGCCTCTTGCTGAAACTATGTTGTATCCATGTTCATTTGAAGGCTGGGGATCTTTGTAGTTGAATTTTAAATGATTTCACAAAAACACAGTCTTCGTTAAAGTGGCCTTGCAAACCAGAAAACCTTGTGCCACGGCAATGGATCGCCCCGACATCTGGCTGCAGACAATTGGCGCTTCTCGGCTGAGATATAACATGGGTTTTCTCCCTTGAATCTTTCACGTTACTCGTCTGCGATACGTAAGCACTGTGCAGCATTCACCGATGTGGTCGGTTAAACGAATGTTTTCTGACGATTCTGTGACACGCAAACATTGTGCTTTTATCCAGAATGTTCACGCGTCAAATCAATATGAAATGTTCGTTTCACCGCATTGTTAACATAGCAGCATCAGTATGGAAGATCCAAGGGGGATGCCCGTCTTGATCCAACTCGATGACTCAAGCGAAAAGTTGGATACCATCAAAACCACTGAAAAAACACTGAAAACGACCCAACCGCAAGAGACACATATCCTCATGTCATGAGTCCCCGCAATTGCGGGGGCTCATGAGGATCTATGCCTCTTTAGTGTGGACATTTCTTTGTATGCATACATCTCTTTAACGGTTGGAGCTAGCTCTTTTGCGCTGAATTGACACAGATTTCAAAAACACAATCTGCGACCAGGGGCGGGTAATGTCGTTGTAAAACATTGTCGTCAAAACTGTAGTCTCCCCTCACGCAGAAGGAATGATCAGAACCAAGTAAGCAAAGGTCCTCGTCACGCGAGAGACCAACTGCGGCCGGATCAGGCCTAATGACCTTTTGCGTCCTGGGAAGAATTCACATAATTGGTTTTCTAGCCCATTAGCCTGAGCGATCACTTTACGTGCTGAGAATAGTCACGGACATCTGTGACGGCACTGGCGAAGGCTGGTGTCATATAATGAAGCATATTGGTCTATGGGAGACAACTCCTGTATAGTGGTTGTCTCTCGCCGGTGATTATGTCCCTTAGAGACTGCACATGCCTAGTGAATAAATCGCGCGTTAGCCGCCAAGTTAAGAAATGGCTTCCCTGTATTTTGTGAATATATCTGTGGTTTGAATCTAAGTCCATCCAGCCCACATAGAAGCGGTAACACGACATGGTGTCAGAAGTTAACGTGCAGCAGCAGTGACTGTTTATTTGAAGTGTATATTTCTGGACGAGGACAATGTTTAAGCCACATAAGGAGTTTAACTTTCATGAGCCAGCCGCATGGGCCGTTTGGCAAGATCGTTTCCAGCATTTTCGTCTGGCAACAAAGCTGAACAGAGACAGTGGCGAGGTGCAGGTTAGTAGCCTTTTGTACGCCTTAGTAGCAGAGGCAGGCAAGATATTCGCAACATTCAACTTGAACGACGAACAGAAGAAAGACTTTGACATTGTTGTGGGCAAGTTTGACGAATATTTCCTTCCGAAGAGAAATCTCATTCATGAGAGGGCTACGTTCGCAAGAAGAGACCAGCATCTTGGAGAGAAAGTAGAAGAGTACATTAGAAGTCTGCATGACCTTGCAACGCACTGCGAATTTTCGAATAGGCCTGCTAGACAAAGAACTTTCTGAGAAGCTTCAACTTACAGCAGATCTAACGCTGAAGTCAGCAACTAAAGAGAGTTACAGCTACAGGGAGCCGCAGCGCACAACGTTGACAGCGTGAGCCATGGATACCACAGAAAGAGAAACTTTCCTCAAAGGGGAGGTAGGCAGAATCAACAGAGTGGTAGCAAGATGGACCAAGCTCCAACTTGTAGGTGTGGACTGTCTCACATGAAAGAACGCTGTCCGGCAATGGGAAGGAAGTGCATGAAGTGTGGTAAAATGTCACATTTTGCTAGAGTGTGTAGACCAAAGAGAAAGAGTGTCCAAGAAGTTGAGACTACAGATGTGAAAGAACTCGTTGTTGGATCAGTGGTGACTGACGATCCTCCTTGGCGAGTTAACCTGGTGGTAAGAGGCAAGCAGATTTGCTTCAAGATTGACACGGGCGCAGATGTCAATGTCATCAGCAGAGCAACGTGGGCGAAGCTTGGAAAGCCTTTTCTGAAACAAGACAACGTCACACTTGTTAGCCCAGGTGGGAAATTGAGGAGCCTAGGAGTATTCAAGACTACACTCGAAACTCTTTAAGCTTGCATCAACGTCATAGATGAGGAGGCAGACAACCTCCTGAGCAGAGGCACAGCCACAGAGCTTGGCCTTGTGAAGGGTATGGAAACAGTCGGTCAGAGATAGACCAATAGACAATCCCAGGACACCCCTGTCATAAACATAAAGTATCTCTGGTTAATTACCTATTTAAACCCATCAGCCTCCATCATTCCCATCGCCTCTTGTTTTCCTGAGTACATGAGGCTTATTTCAAAAATTGTTGAAGCTACGTTTTTTGATCGGCTGTCAACCCGTGATTATTAAGGCAGATCCCCCACCCACCTAAATTATTAATGCCACATCAACTTTTTCAACAAAGGCTAATTAAAATATCAATGCAGACACAGTGAGATTAATTATAGCATCAAAATTATTATATTACATTATAAAATGAATCAGGACAAATTACTTCTTCTAAGTGATATATGCGCTGTAGAGAATAAAGAATTAGACTAAAAAACCAGTGTCTTCTCTCTGTAGTTTCCAGCAAATCAAAAGCTTATCTTGGAAAACAATACATGACAGAAGATATAGAATCCCTCACCGCTGATGCGGTAATTAAATTACATGCTAAATATGAAAATCACATTAGTTCACTAAAGACCGGTGATTTGAGTCGATCACTCATCTCTTTATCAAAAGCAGTTAGCCACTTCCTACCTGTCAATAGTGACAGTCTATCACACGATCTTGAAAGCAACCCTATTGTTTCAAGTTCAATCGGTAAATTAGCATCCCTCATATTTTACAAGTTTGGGAATTACCTTGCACATGTGGTAACCTTGCTTGTTACTGGAAGTAATATTGATTTTTCTAAATAAAATTTAAAGCAGAAGAAAATGGATGACACCCAGACAACTCCACAACCAAGCTCTGTCTTGATGCAGGTTCAAATGTGACTAAGACTAAAAGCCCAGGCAGGGTTGAGGCTGGAAAAAGAGTAGCTGCGTTAAACAAAGAAAGTTAGAACTACTGGAAAAGGCTCATGTACCTGACTCACCGCCAGGACCACCCTCAACCGTATCACCATCACCCCCACCACAACAAAGTGAGAGACTAACAATTGAGTCTAAACCTGAAATAACAAAATATATATTTGGCGGATTTGTTGTTGGATTTGGTTATATAGGTTACCAATTATAAAAAAAAAAAAAAACCACACACTCGAACAGTGTCCCCAAAATCAGACACTCCAAAAATAAAGCAAGAAGTCTCCACATTACCAGCAGCACCAAAACCTTGCGATCCATTTTTATGCAGTAAATAAAATTAATATATTAATTTTTGTAGCATAAGAAAACGAGCGACACAAAAACATAATGAACCTTGTCTATCACTCTGCCATAATAAGTGGACTAGCAGTAGCTTACACTATGCTAGGGTGAAGTCTTCTCAAAATGCGTTATGCAGACCTGGGCAAATTACATATTGAAGACAGTGCTAAACTAGTAGCAGTTGTCACAGCGTCAATTGGCAAAAAAAGACTTTCTTGTCAAACAAGGAATTATTCCAGGAAATGTATCTATGTATATAAAAAATATGGCTACATTGGCTGTTATTGTTGGTGGAGCTGTTGTTAATGCATTTGGCATTTAGCGGATCAAATTTTCTCTTTTCAAAAGTGATTAGAGAGGAATCTGCAGAAGAAATGAGATGACACAATGAGGCATCTGAAAAATTAGCACAGACAGAGCAATAGTACGAAAAACAAAAAATTGAGAAACTTGATTTTATCAACAAAAACTCAGGTTGGAAGATCATGCACAAAATACATTTTCAAATGTTGATGATGCTATCAAAGAATACTACCTTGTTACTGGTAAAGACATGTCCATCCCACAGCCAAAACTTAGTGACTACTACCAACCCAGCACACAACAAAGAAACAGAGAAATAATATTTGCTCTAGTAGGAATGACATTTGTATATTTTACAGGAGGTTTTATTGCTAGAAAAATGACCGACGCAGGGGCTAAGCTATCAAAAATATATTACTCCCCGATTGGCTACTGGAAAGGGAAAACTGCATTAGAGAAATCATATGCAGCTGTGGGCGGCAATGTCACACTCGACCAAATAAAACTGTGGCTACAAAAACAAGCCATTTGGCAAATATATTTACCCATCAAATGGATCTTTTGTTCCTGCCGCACAATATGATAAGAAAAAAAAACACGATACAAATATGCATTAACTGTTGTCAACATAGCTTCAAGATACAAGAACGCTGAACCCATAACTGACAAAAATGCTAGTACTGTAGCTTCAGCATTATCATTGGTATATAGCGGAGGTCCTTTAAAATATCCTAGGCTTGTACAAGTTGATGACGGAAGTGAATTCAAAGGAGCATTTAATCAATTATTTGCAAAGCATAGGGTGCTAGTGTGGCGAGGCATACCGGGCATGCACAGATCACAGGCAATTGTTGAAAACTTTAACAAGCAATTATCAGAGAGACTTTTCAACTATTAGTATTCTAAGGAACTCATGCATGACGCGCATAACACTGAGTGGGTTAAGAAATTACCATCTGTGATAAAAGCAATGAATAACGAGGGCCACCTCAAACCCGCTGATGCTATTAAATTGAAAACAATGCCACCACCATTGGGGTCGGGGCTAAAAACACCACCACCTGACACAAGCTTGTTTACAAAACAGGAAAGATGTATCAGCGAGGCGAGGCGGAGAAAGATGAAGGGTGACTGATCCAATATGGTCTACATTTGTTCACAATATATATAAAAAAAAAAGTTCCTGGTAACCCATGGATTTATAATCTATATGATCCTGCCCCACAGAGGGCATTTGTCAGAGAAAAATTACAGATTATTCCCACAGATACTGTTACTCATTTCACCAAATAATTCAGCAATCATTTCATCAACTAATTCATCAGCAATTTCTTCTGATAACTTAAATCTGTAATGCCCAGGCGCATAAGCCTTCTCCTTACTGTGAAACACTCGTTTTGTGTCCCCAATTGCAAGTGATTTCTTATGTGTTTGGAGCATTTCCAGATTATGTCTATTTGACCTCAGTGTTTTGTTTGGATAATCAGGCATTAGTTCTCCATCTAAAACTTACTTGTAGTTTTCATGATGAATATCTTTATTTTTTATCGCTGTTTTTTGGATACCTTTGGCTTTGGACTGACTGCCTTTCTGGTACAGTATGGAATACATTTTTGACCTCAGTCCAACGTACTCAACTATCGGCACTCCATTCAGTTCGTCTTTACACAGGCACTTTCTTGTTTTGTGTGCTATACAGCGGGTGATCCTTAGGATAATCAGATGTGTCATACATATGCAACTCTGTTTTCATGTCTTCATAAAAGTCTTCAGTAGGCACATCTATGATCATAGAGTCAGTGTCAGTGTATAACAGTTGGCATTCAGGGTACTTTGGTTTAAAATAATCATAGTAAAATTCAAGCATTAATAATTTTGAGGACTCAGGTATTGCCATATCAATGAATACTGGCTTGTCCAGTTTAACAATCATTTTTTTTGAGTGTCACTGCATACAATGATGGATGAAACTCTTTATACCCTGTGTTTTGTGGCTTGCCTGTAAGTCTAATTGCATCTGATTTAGTTGTGACAAGTCTCACATCTTTGCGGTGATGAGGATTTTCCATCATCTTTCCAAAACAGGCATTGTTCATAAGCTTAAAAAAGTCTTTGTCAAATGCAGTGTTACTGTCCCTTGTACAAAGGTTTGCGTTTTTCATTATGTAATCTTGCATAAAAGCACACTGATGAAATTCAATGCGTCTGTGAACTTTTTTTTAGTACTAACCCATGCCTGATGTAAAACTGCAGTAAGCGATAGTGACAAACGTAATTGAATTTGTCATTAAGATTTGGCACAAGTTTAGTGTCTTCTTTTATCCCCGTCAAACTCATTTTCTGAACATCCAATCGATAATCATTGCGGTAATCATGCAGGTGGTGCAGGTATTCTAGGTGGACTTCAAAGATCCAACCTTTTGCATCATTCCGGTCATGAGTCATACTATGGTTTGTTAAGTCTGTTATATCACACTGTGACAAATCACGTAGACAAAAGTTTTTCGAGGGCAATAACTCAGTCATCACAAATACGTAAAGGTTATTTTAGCATCAAGATACGTAATGTATGACCTTGACCTTGAGGGGTCAAAGCCAAGGTCACCATAGCCATCAAGATATTTGTTGTTAGCTTTGGCATAGTTGTTTGCGGCTATACTTTTGTCTCCTCTGAATCCGCGTTCCACCATGTCAACCATCGTGCAATCAGACAGCAGGTCTATATATATATATATGTCTTACTGGATTAAAAAATTCATCCCATGTCTGGCCAGGACTAGTTATGTAGCTAGTCAGGTCAAGACTGTAATGCAACAAACCCTTTTCACGATAACTTTCAAATATGTCTGCTAGCAAGCAAACATCAGCTTTCAAGTACTCATCGTGGTAGTCACCAATCGTTTTACACCCTAGTTTACTCCATGCGTCAAGAGCATGCTGGTATTCAGAGTCAGAAATACCATTTCCATTTAGTGTAGAATAAAATGCCTCTTTCGGAGGCAATCTCCTTTCCTCAAACACAACCCAGTCACTGATGTACTCATAAGGGTAGACACCTTTTTTGATTAACTCTGGCTCAAAATAGTTGCTTGTTATTGAAACTCAGTCAGTCCTTCTGCCAGACTAGCAAGTCCTGAGGACAAATGTTGCATCGAGTCACAAAAGACTAATTTGTCTAACCTAAAAGTATTTATCAGTTGTCTGAGCAATACAACTAATTTTTTTGTAAGACTCGTCCACAACCTGCATGATAATGTGTGAATCATACCCCTTGAGATTGTGAAAAAAGATAGGCAACTTATATTTTTGGGGGTTCTAATTTTAGTTTTAAGTTACACGCACCATGTGCAGCACCTCTGTAACACCCAGTTATGTGGTCGTGGTTGCGAACTTTATCTCCACCCAGGTGTTTTTCCACAAATCCAACACACCTCTGCTGTATTAAAATTTAGTTCATCCTCTTGTGTCATCACCATAGGCATCTGACATGATGTGACATGTATTAAATTATTGTACAGTTGCCTCATTTCTGTTAAAAACACACCTGCTGCATTTTTGCCTCTGTAGATAACAGGTTCTGAATGCTCACCATCTGACCTAACAAGAATGTATCTGAAAGAACACACCACTTGGTCACTCAATTTTACAGTCTTTGGTAATGATTCTGTAACAGGACCCTCATATGGTACAACCAGTGATTCAAAATCAGCATACACTACAAACGGCAGATTTTGCTGATTCACATAGTTTTTAAAATATACCTGGCTACCAGGATCTGGATAACTAAGTATTGTTTGAATGTCATCAGCTGACCTACAGTCCTGGACATGATTATGTGCTACTTTAATAGAGGAAACCCTTTGTTAACATCTCTTACAAAATTCCTGATTCCCATCATGTTTTGATACAAGCTCATGAATTAGTTGTGACATACTCCTGATAACTGTGTAGTGAAAGTTATCTCCATTGCTTATTAATAACAGGTCAACATGCTTATCTTCTGACTGTCCATAGGTTGGGGCAAGTGGTGATGCTCTAATTGGTTGTAACTTGTTAGGAGACTCATTATCCCAAACATACACATTCACAGATATACCAGGATTTAGTTCTTCAAACAAGCTATCGGCAGATTAGTTATTGGGATTTAACGCTGAGCAGGCGACTATGGCCATTTCTCTATCTAGCATCGGAGGGTGAATTCGGGAGTGAGTCACAGGGTGAAGTGTAAATATGTATTCTGTTGAGGTTGATTTTATTGTTGCAGGAAAGAGGTGAATAGAATATAAAAAGCGGCGATTGAAGTTGCGGGAAGGGTGATGTGATTATCTTGTTTCTTTTGTTATTTATATGTGTATTTTTGCACCTGTGTTTTAGTGCATCCTATTCCAATGGTCCCAATTCAACGGCCTAACTTAAAGAACTAACCGGCTAAGTCTGCCACCATGCTGTGGTACTGAGTGGAGGCTGACTGTGTCACTCTGCCATGTGGGGCTACGACGCCGGATCTGGGGGCTGTTGCGAGTGTCCCAGCGCGCTCGTGTTTAGTCAGGTCGGGTTGTCCCATGTAGTTATTTCTAACCTGTTTAAGTGAAGTTTTGTATATTTATAATTCTGTGAAGAACATTGTGAGATTTATTTCATCTCCTCGTAGTGACAATATTGTGAGAGGAGCTTTGTCACAGTGACATTTTGAGATATTGTATTTAAAACAGCCTGTGTTATGGAAGGCCTTATCGCGGAAGCATGAGCGCCGAGCTGAGTTGAGCTTAGTGGTTGTGCTTCCGGCGAGAAGGTCTAGTGACTTTTGACTTATTAACATATGAGTTTGCTTAACTTTCAGCTGTATTGTATTGAGGACGCTATTTCCATTATATAGTCGACTTTGTGTTGGTTGAAACATCGTTAGTTAAAGGATTCTTGTGCTGTGAATGTCCAGTTTGCAAAAGCATTAATTTAATTCGAACTTGTCGTTTGTGCTCCCGCTGGGGAGTTTCAAAAGCTTACCAACTATATTCATTTTTTCTCGATCTTCATTTGTGTGTTAGAAAGCATATTTGGTTGATCGTATATTTGATATTGAGCTAATTGAAATACTGTATTACTTAAAGAGCCACGTGCTGTAAGGGACTCTTCGCGGAAGCAAAGGCCTTGGTCTAACTGGCGTTAGCAGCTTGACGCTTGTGCTTCCGTCGGGGTTCAGTGGCTTGTGCCGTAAGCTTTTCAGTCTGTTTTCGGTTGTATTTTTGTTAAGGTTATTTGCTTTATTATATATTAGTTTTCTCAACCTTTTGTGTTTTAGGGACATTTAGTTTATTATATTTATTTTGTATTGCGTATTATGGATATTCGGGGTGGGGAGTTTGGACGTGTGTGCGTGGGGATGTGATGTGTGAATGCGTGGTTAGGATTGCGTGAGTATAGTTGGTTATTGATAGGGTTTTATGTAATGTCGTCGTCATTGTTCCTCTGGTGTTTGTGTTAGGTTTGTGTTAGTGTGGTTCGGGTGTATCTCTAGTGGATCTCGAGTGGTAGCACTCATAGTTCGCGCCCCAGAAACGGAGTCGTGACAGACATGATCGTTTTAGTGACCTCAAACATGACGCCAAAGTTTTATAGTACACGTTGGCTACATTTTGTAACATTTATGTATTGCACCTTGGAAGTGGAAGATTGTAGATAGATCTAGAGAGTTCTTGTTATTTATTTATTTATTGAATATAAATGAGTTTTGGTTACGTTTTCTTTTTTGATTGGTTGAGTTGTGTATTTTGCGGGATTGTTCTGGAAATCTGTAATAGTTATAAAATGGTGTTAGGAAATATGTGTGATGTCCCATACAATGCACGCATATAAGATGTGATGGAGAGAGACTGAGGTGAGTGCATGTTGCAGGGTGTGGAAGTGCTGGTAATGGAGGTAGTCAAACAGAGGTCCTAATGACTTTTGTTTATTTACTACTATCTACCAAAAACAGCGTCTATAAAAAGAAACGAAACAAAAGAAAGATTAAGAATAATGACATCAACAATGAAAATGATGAAATAATACAAGGTATGAAACTAATGAACTAATGTAATTAAACTAATAAACCTGACAAATAAATATAACACACCACGGCAATCAACATACTCCAGTTACATACAGCACTCGTCCTGCATGACTACCACGTAAAAATTGTATTTGTTTTTGGTAAACAGTACTTAGAGCACCAATAATTTGGAGCATGTATACATTCACATTATATTTATTATATTTATTATTATTATTATTATTATTATTATTATTAATATTATATTATTATTGTTATGATGCTGCTGCAGCCGCTGATGATGATTATGATGATGACAGAGGCAGATCTGGAAGGGGGGGGATCCTAGGGGTTCCGCCACCCCTCCCAGCCCCCAAATTGTTTAAAATGCTGTAACAAAGTCCATTTTTGGGGTGTTTGGAAGCCCTCCCTCCCCATTTTTTTTTCGTTGCAAGTTTCGACACACACACACACGCTCCCCACCACCGCCCACACACACACACGCCTTCTTACTCTACCCCCCCCCTCCACACACACCCAGTTGTTCGATTTTCCAGCAACTGGAAGAAGGTTTAGCGTCGGGGAGGCAGTTTGTGTCAGGCTGAAGGTCCCAAACAAAAAGTTGCAACTCCCCTCCCTGATCCGCCCCTGGATGACGATGATGATGAGATTCCACCAAATGTGTAAGAAAGTATGTGGGTTTTCGGTCACTCATCCAGATTTTCTTTTTTGGTCACTCATCCAGACTTTCTTTTAACACGGTTTCGAGTCGCTCTATCACAAGCTGCCCTGCCCCCGGCACATGCTCCAGTAGGTGGGACAGGTTCGCACAGTCGCGCAACGCTTCATCAAGTTGAGGGGCCACGCGAAGAGGCGGCTCTTTCAGCAGCTTATCGGCGTTATCACGGTCTGTGCGCTTCTCGGTCACGTTTGTCACGAACAGTCTTCCGCACACTAACTGTGGACAAGCAATGGTTAACCTTTGGCTTTCGGCAGCGTTTTTTTGTCGCGGTAATTCCTTCAGGAATCATCGCGACAAAAAGCGCTAACGACAGTGAAAGGGTTAATTTGACTGAATAAATAATACTGATGATGATGATGACAGTGATGAAAGACTTGCCATTTTGGAAGGAAATGGAAATGTTTCGGCTTGTACAACAAAACTGTCCAACAATGCAGGCTTTGATAATGTTAGTTGTATTACGAGTTAGACTTTGCCAGTGGTTCTTGTCACCTCAATGGTCCGATCAGGGTGTGAGAGGGTGGGGGGGGGGGGGGGGGCGGCGGTCAGTGTCGGAGGTAAGAGTTGGGGGCATTTGCTCCAAAGTCTAACTCGTAACACAAAGATTTTGTCTTCAAATCTAAAAAGTATAAGCGTGAAGTATACCCTTGAAGGAACCCCAAATTGTACCTGTGACGTAGCGATTCAAAGTAGAGAAAACGAATGCAGTATTATTTTTATTACAAGTAGAACCAAAGACATTAACTCCCCCCCCCCCAACCACCTCACATCCTGTATTGTTTTTATTTATTTATTTACTTAGTTAGTAGTTTTGTTTATTTGTGTATTTATTTACTTTGTCTCTTTTAAAAGAAAATCCCTGCACCACTAATGTTAACAAATATGTTACCTCCAAGTTCTCATTGCGTGCCATGTAGCCGGCACGTGCCATCGTCCTGGTTACACACCCCGTCACAACCAGACAGTTGGGTGTTCCTAGAAGATAAACAACACACGCAATAAATGAGAACGAACGAACGAACGAAACTTTATTTTCCAAGGATTGAGATAATAGGCGCGCAGGCCTTTCTTACAATCTGTCCTTGCTAAGCTACTTTAGAGAAAAACAACAACAACCAAACAACAAAAACTAACTAAAAATAAACGTCTCACACACGCACACACACAAGAAAGAGAGAGAGAGAGAGAGAGAGAGAGAGAGAGAGAGAGAGAGAGAGAGAGAGAGAGAGAGGAGAGAGAGAGAGAGAGAGAGAGAGAGAGAGGAGAGAGAGAGAGAGAGAGAGAGAGAGAGAGAGAGAGAGAGAGAGAGAGAATGAATGAATGAAACTTTATTTTCCAAGGATAAAAGAATAGGTGCGCAGACCTGTTTTCATTCTTGTCCTTGCTACACACTACAAAACAAAATAACGTACATAAAATCACTCTCTTACACACACACACACACACGCGCGCCGGTGTGCAATTGCCGCGTGCACAGGTGTGTGCCGGATTAGCTTGTAGCCCGTACAGGCGCCAAGCCAAGCCTGCACAACCCTCCACACACACACACACACACTGACACACACACACACACACACACACACACACACACACACACACACACACACACACACACACACACACACACATATATATCATGTACACATACATCCTATCACTTAAAACTATACTACAGCAAATATAAAAAGTATAAAGGATTTTGTACATAAAACCGCTATTGTTCTCATCATAAAAATCAACACGACTCACTCCAACAAGCATACAACAGGCATACACACACACACACACACACACTGGCACACACACACGCGCGCGTGTGTGTGTGCAAGCACGTAGGGATGCGCGCGTGCACACACATACACTTGCACACTCAAACAGCGCACAGCTAGATGCTATAGTCTTCAGTAAAAGTAATGTATAGCGATCCCGCAATCATCGCGCGCGCGGGTCGACGCGGTCCTCGCGGCGCGAGCGCCCAATGCTGGGTCTATCGACGGCATCCCGTCTGGCCAGCCGAGTCCATGGGGTCATGGATATTACATAATGCGGCTTGCTGGAATGCCAGCGGTATATTACATGCGTTCATAAATATAAATGTTAGAAGAGAGTGCAGACTATCCGTGAAATGCCGCATAAGGCATGGAGTGCTACATATAAAAATAGAAATAAAAAATAAAAGGAAAAATTAAGTTTTGTCTATATGTTTGAGCAGCTTGGTCTTGTAAGTTTTAAGCGATGGCGCGGCTCTAACATCCGCAGGAATAGAGTTCCATAACTTTGCACCAGAATAGGACAATGACGACCTATAAATGTCCAGTCGAGGCATCGGTACAACAAGATTGTTCCCTGGTGTTCGACTGGACCTCGTATGAGCAAAGTGGAACAAACTATTGAGATAGGCTGGTGTTTCTGAGAGGGTGATTTTGCGCATGAGCACCAACTTATTGTACTTAAACTGTTTTTCAAGTGGCAAAATGTCTAACAGCTTGAACTTATTGTCAGTACTAATGACTTCTGAGGGTCTGTCAACAATGAGTTTAATGGCTCTTCTGTGGAGCGAGTTCAGACGTTTTAAATTAGCATCGCTACTACCGTCCCAAATAGATGAGGCATAATCCAAATGTGACTGAATATGGGCATAGTAGAAGAGTTTCCTTGTTGGCTCATCGGCGAAATGTCTCAATTTCGACAGGAGAAATACATTTTTAGATACTATTTTACACAGTTTAGTAATGTGGCCTTGCCAGCACAACTTGTCGTCTAAGTTGACTCCAAGCACGCGTTGTTCTCTGACTTGCTCCACAGGCTGGCTGTTAAGTGTTAGTTGAAGGGGAGGGGGGTTCAACTGATGCTTTTGCCGTGTGGTAATCAGCATGCATTTGGTTTTAGTGGGATTAGGTATCATGGCGTTATTTCTGCACCAATCAGATACCTCATTTAAACTGTCTTGGAGAATCTTCACCATACATGTTACGTCTGATGACGAAACGTCTAGTGTTCCATCGTCTGCAAAAAGACTGCAAGTTACACTGGAGTCAGATATATGTAATGGAAGGTCGTTTATGAAGACAGAGAACAATAATGGACCAAGAATCGATCCCTGTGGTACTCCGTGCTTTATCACCCCTTCAGGTGAGTTTTTACCATTCACGTAGACATACTGTGTACGCCCATGCAGATATGACGTAATGAAGGCAAGTGTGTCTGCGCTTAGTTGATAGACATTAAGTTTTTGAACTAAAGTTTTATGATTGACGAGGTCAAATGCTTTTGAAAGGTCCAAAAATACTGCTCCAGTCATTTGACTGCTATTTATGGCAGTAAGCCATCTGTCAACTAGGTGTACCAATGCTGTGTGACAGGAGTGTTTCCGCCGAAAGCCAGATTGTAATGGATGTATGAGTTTGTGTTTTTCTAGAAAATGTTGTAAGTGTGTGTGAATGTGTCTTTCTATCGGTTTCGACAGTGTTGACAGGAGCGAAATGGGCCTGAACTTGTTAGGGTCGGCAAGGTCTTTCGTTTTAGGTAGTGGGATCACTTTGGCTGTTTTTAGAGCAGATGGAAATATCCCCTGCTTTATGCAAAGGTTGTATATATATGTCAAGGTATCTACAATATAAGGTAGGGCCATTTTCAGAACTGAGCTACTAATACCATCATGGCCAGACGTACATTTGTTCTCCAAGTACGAGATTGATTTTCCCACGTCGTATATCGTTAACAGGGGAATGCTGAATGACGTATCAGGGTCCAGCCGTTCTGCACAAAACGTCTTTAGCTTTTCTGACACAGCTGAAGACTGATCAGAATATGTATTTTTTAGCAACGTACTGGCAGCCGAGAGGAAATGCTGATTCAAGATATCAGCTGATAACTGTGTACATTGTGCGGTATTTTTTGACCTCGTAAAAGCATTGATCGCTCGCCACACAGATACGACATCTTTCTTTCCGTTCATAAGACGGTGAAAAAGTGACCTTTGAGCTTTCCTCACTAAATGTTTAACATGGTTTCTTTGCCTTCGATAAGCTACAAAATCCTTCTTTCTTTTATAGTCATCTCGGAGCTGCATGGCATCCTTGATTTCCTTACTTAACCAGGCGGGAAGCTGGGGGTTCTTCACCCGTTTCTCTCTGAATGGAGCGTGATTATCGAGGACACCAAGGAACAATCCGTACCACTCAGACAAAGCATCGTTGGGGTCATTATGGTAGTACACTGTATCAAAGGGTGCGCTACTTAAATCACAAAGAAATGTTTCCTTGTTGAAGTGTTTAAGTGATCTATATCTAATAGTCGTGTGCTGATGTTTTCGGAATGACTTATCCGCTTTTAATGCCCAGCAACAGCATACCGGGTAGTGATCGCTAATCCCTACCTGAGGCACGTCTACCGCCATCACCCTTGATTGAGTAGTTGTATATATGTGGTCTATAAGGGTGGAGGAAGTTGGACTAACACGAGTTGCTGTTTTAACTAGCTGCTTTAAACCAAACATAGACATGGTGCACTCCCAAGCAGGGTTATTCAAAAACATGTTAATATTGAAATCGCCTAGGATCAAAATTTCAGAGCTGGACTCTCTGACCTTATCCATCATGACGATAAAGTCGTCGAACCATTGAAATGTTGATGCTGGATTCCTGTAAATGTACCCGACCAGCACGGGGCTTGATTTGTTTGCCCTCAACTCAACCCAAATGCATTCCACGGTTTTTGACTCCAGGTCCCCACGCCTGCGAGTAATACCGCTAATTGAATTATGAATGTATACTGCAATACCCGTTTGTCCCGGGCATTCAGCATCGCGGCGCAGTACAGTGAAGTCCTGGATAGAAACGGCCTCATCGCTGATGTTAGGATTGAGACGCGATTCCGTTACACCAAATAAGTGAAATGGATTGGGCTGACTCAAGAGGACACACAGATCGGGAACTTTGTTAGTTAAATGATAAACATTTAAATGGCCAATATGTAACTGGCGATCATACGCCATGATTGCTAATGTATGTCAGTACTAAAGAGTACTAATGAAAAAGCTTATAAATGATACAACGGCAAATAAGAACTGAAATCGTGAAACAAGTAAAAATTAAAAATAAAAAATAAAAAAAAAAATAAA